>JAMXBC010000004.1:38384212-39584212 GCA_024138005.1 Lumnitzera racemosa | reverse complement strand
CCTCTAGGTTCTTGGACATTGTATCTAGATGCCTCGACATGTCAACAAACCGGATGAGTAAATTGGAAGAGTATAAGATATCGGTATCAATGCATGTTATGTGTATGAGTATGGCATGTCTTCCCTGTATAGATAATTTGTCTTGATAACTCAAATTATGAAGTTGAATGTTTATATTATTGATATTTATGAAGGTGTATTATGCTTGTTCTGTGCTTTATTTTATCCACTCTTACTTAACTTATAGAGAGCTGAGGAGATACTTATGTATCCTTAGGTTATGAAGAGAACTGATTGGGCATCTACATTAGCTATGGGAAAGTCTTTTGAGAGCGCGCAGGATGGAGTCAACTACTTTTGAAGAATCCTTATTGTGTTTTGATTTTAGTCCCATGAAGGATCTGTACATATGTAATGAAAAGGAAAAAAAAAAAAGTACTATGTTTTAGGTTTATTTAAGTTTGATGGATGTACTCTTTTATATAAACAAGTGTAAAGTTGAATTCCACTGTAGTACTCTTTTGTTATAAATAAATTTTTGTTGAATATAAATAGATATTCCTATGAGATGGTTTAGGTAGTATCAGAGCAATCTACCAACATGAAGGGTAGAGCCTTACCTAGTGGTGGTCCTAGATCTATGTAATGGAACCGACAAAGATGCCAGTTCTGTAAGGGGAGTGGATTGTAATACCCCTTAAATGTTAGACAACGAAACTCTAATTATTGAGGCGTTTTTTAGTGCAGCAGTTTGAAGCATGTTGAAACTTTAAAGTTAAGTGTGCTTAGGCTGGGTTAATCTCAGGATGGGTGACTTTCTAGAAAGCTATTGTGCCAGGTAAAGAAACTATATGGTGTTCCATGCTAAAGTGGACAATACTTCAGTGGGAGGAGTTCCAGCTAAGTTGTTACAATTGCCACTACCCATATCTCTAGACACCTTTAAACCACCACCGTTTAATAAGGCACCATTACTAAATGATTTTTCACTAATAATAACCTCATCAAATTGTCTTCACTCACTTGAAATACTCATTGGATCAAGCTTGGAGATGTTCCCAATTGTAGTTAGCTTCTTCTTCTTCTTCTTCTTCTTCTTCTTTAACTCAGTTTTGAAATGAGTCCCCCAACTGACTCAGAATCGATCTGAAGTTGAGGACTAAACTCTAATTCCAACCTGCTTTGAACTAGATTTGTTACAGAGATATATATTTTTCTTTTTTTCTTCTTCTTCTTCTTCTTTCTTTTATTATAAAAATAATAAAATAAAATAAAAATATAAAAAAAATTATTTAACCTTTCCCTAAAAGTTTTTGAACCTTTTTTTTTTTTTATTTATTGATGGGAAAAGTATAAAAAAGTTTTTAACATTTGTCTGTTTTTCTATTTCAGCCCTTAACGATTCAAAAATTTTATTTTAGTCCTCAATGCTTTCAATTTTTGTCAAATCGACCCTTTCGTTAAGTTCAGTTAGTTTTTGTGTTGCATTTAACATGTGGCAGCACATCATTAGGCCATATATATTATTATAAATAAAAAATAATAAAATACTTTTAAAAAGAATAAAATATATAAAAAATTAGAAAAATGAAATAAAAATCTACAAATTAAAATAATATTAGATACTTATATACATTTTATATAATAATAACATTTACATTAAATATTTATATTATCAATATATTAATAAAATTTAAAAACTGGAAAAAAAAATAATTGAAATCTAACTACACTTAGTTGAAGGGTAGTTAGTGACTATAGCTAAAGGAAGGAGGGGGGATTAGTATGGAGGTAGAGTGTTAGGGTCGTGTAACTTACTAGGGATGGTTGGATTTCTATTACCTAAGGTTGTGGGTCATGTGGCCGTTAGGGCGATCATAGGTGGTCGTTAACCACTCATGGTGGCCTAAAGTAGAAAAAAAAAAAGAGAGGCTAATAACCTATCAAGTAATAGTTGGATCGTGTGACCTGACTTCAACCTGATGGGTTTTCTCTCATTTTTTTTTTGGTTTAGGTAGCTGTAGATGGTTGCTATTAACAAGTGGGTTGCAACCTACATCCTTGAGCGGTCGAAATCTAGTTACCTAAGGGTAGGGAGTGGTAGGTGGCCATCTCTGGAGGGTCACGTAACTGCCTACTCAAGTGATCGCTAGCTACCCTTTGTCTTAGGTGGCCAAATTTCTATTTTTTAAATTTTTTTTCTAGCTTTGTTTTATTTTTAAATATATATTTATTTATATAAATGCTTTTATACATTATGGTATTATATTTTAGTTTTTGAAAATTTTTATTTTTTTCATTTTTTATAATTTTTAGTATATCTTTAATATTATTCTATATATTTTTATATTTTTTTCATTATTTAATAATTTATTTAATTTGAAAATTACACACATATCAATACTATGCTGCCTCATATCAAATGTGATGGAAAAACTAATAGAACTTAATGGAAGGACCAACAAAAATTGAAAATATTGAGGCCAAAAGTAAAAATTTTAAAACATTAAAGGCTGAAATAGAAAAAGAGGTAAACATTAAGGACCTTTTTGTTCTTTTCCCTTTATTTATTTATTTTTCTTTCTTCAGCTTATTCTTGGGGCATTAAAAAAATAATAATAACAAAAATAAAAATTTTCCTTACTTGAAAAAAATTAATATTCAATAGAAAAACAAAATAAAAATGTCAACTTAGTTGATTTTCAAAGTTAAAAGAGCCAACAAATTCTAGTTTTCGAAAACAATTATAAAAGTTTGATCCTGTATAGTGTATAATAAGCACTTTTAGGAAACTACGAGGCAACTTAAATTATGTAAAAATTTATTTTTCCCCTTTTGTAAATGATTTTCACATTTTTTCACTTTTTGAAGTAGATACAGTCTTATTTATTTGTTCATTATAAATATGAATTAGAAGGGTATTTTGAAAAATAAAATTATACTCGAAAGGTCATAGCGGTACACATATAGGGTTTAATAAGGTAGTCCTCAAACTCATAATATTTGGTTTCTTGAAAATTTCTAAAAAGTTTTCAAAATCACATACTAGTGACTAAATTAGAACTAATATGCCTAATTGGTTCTAATTTAATCACCATTACAAGTTATATCGGGTGGTGATTCCAAAATATTTTTAAAAATAAGAGAAACTAGGTTCTCCTTAATTTTAGTTGAGGGTTTAAATTGAATAGGTATATGGTTTAGTTTAAATTAAATTAAGGAAAATGAAAAGGTTGAAAATTTAGATTGGACAATTTTAATTCTATTGGTTCCTCTTTGCTTAGGTATTAAACAAATTTGGGTTAAGTTTAGGAATGAAGGGACTAACTTCGAGCTAAAAATTTTCCTTACATAGTTAATTACAGAATCCCTAAGAAAAACCAGCATCGCTTAAAGAATTGAGCATGAAAACCATCCTTCCTTAGAGATTTCTAAGATCCTATAGAGTTCAAAGCTACCTTGACCTCCTTATCTTTTAAAGGAATTTGCAGCAGTTGCTTAAGTTCTTTTGAACAACCATATCTAAACTTCTCTTTTATAATATTTTCCTTAGGAATATAGTCTATAGTTAAAGCAAGCAAAGATGTACAATACTATTGGATTTGACTCACTATACCCTCTTGGTTATAAAGTTAATGTCTTGAATCGTTCTCTAAGGCCAGAATTCGATTTTTAGCTCTATGAGCTTGTACTTTGGCATGGTAATAAGATGTGTTCCTCTCTTCATCTTGTATACATTTTGTTCTAGCTTTAATTTTACAAAGCCATTCTTCTCAATCCAAAATTCTAATTATTCCTCCTTAATTTTACCTTTTAAATTTATCAAGAAATCTTAGGTGTTAGATGTTAATTTGTTATCTGTAGAGGGCCATTTCAACAATTGGGCCTTTAACTCAATTTGATGTCATAGATTGATATCTTGGTTAGTGACAAACTTTAGGAAATCAACCCAATTAAGGATGTCTTAGAGAGATTTGGCTTGGTAGCCTTAGAATGGGGATTGCCAGACTGGATTTTTTGCTCTTAGCTTTACTCAATTGTCTTGCGTACGAAAAGTAAACCTCGAAACGTCCTTTTTGAGCTTGTTAGGGATTCATTTCGTCTTATTGAGCTTCGAGAAGACTTAGTCGATCTTTAGGCTTAATTATAATAATAATGGGCTTTCTTTAATTGCCATAAGCTTCAGTGTACTTGAACACATTTCTAAGCCCATGAAGGCTAAAGGAGAGGATAAGCTTCAATAATGAAACTTAATCTCAACTATCTATCTTGAAGTTGTCTGATGGATAATATAAACTTTCAAATTCTATAAATAAGAGGCTCCTCCTCTTATGTGATTCATTGAAAACATTGGTAAGCTTGAGATAAATACTAGAGCTCTATTGAATCACTCAAGAGAAGATTAAACAAGCAATTTTATCAAGAAATGATTCAAGAATGATGAAGAACATTGAGTTTGATCCATTGTCATACGAGAGTACTTGAGATATCGAGTTTGCCTGTTCTTCCTCCTACGCCTCTTCTTAATGACATCTTTTCATGTGCCATTAGTTCAAGACGTCTCTTAGGTCGACCTGCATACCTATTGCACGTAATCGACTAGCTATAGTAACCTTACCATACATTATCAATGTCCTCTAATCTTTGTGATAATCTTTTTCTATAATGCTGCATTAGACCAAAAATATCTCTATTCCACTTCCTTTAGACCCAAGGCAATTGAGCTAAGGTATTGAGTATAATCCTTACCCAAGCTCAACTAAGTCTTTTTAATAAGTGGCAAACATGTAAAATGAGTAATTCACATAGGTTGAAATCTAAAAGGTTTGACTCCTCTTTGGAAATCCTAATCTTGGTGTGTTTTGAGTAATAAAGGGTAATGGTACAAAGGTCATTTGGGAAAATGTAACACTTGAGCATCAAGATATATTAGTCTCTATGCTCCATTACACCAAACCTTATTAATTTTTCTTTGGACTAGAGAAGAAAGTTTCTATCCATTGGACCATGTATATTTTGGTCCAATGAAGCCCATGCCTTATAAGCTGTAGTTACTCGTACAAGTTGAGTACATATAGGCCTAGTTCCTAGGTAAATTTAAAACCGTCCAAAAATCTTCCTTACCAATAACTTTGCTAAAATCACCAACTACACACCGGGGCCGATTATTTAGTAATATAGCAAAAATTTCCAAGTTATCCCTAAGCCCAGTACGGTTTGCAAATCTAGGGGAGGCATAAATTATGGATAAAAACCAAAGTAGATTGTTACTGAACTTTATAGACACATGTTGTTCTTGGTTGGTTCTCCGGATCACATTCACATTCACAATCTTTGGGTGCCAAAGCACCAAAATACCTCCACTAGCACCATAGGCATCAATAGCAGCATATCCATATAAGTTTGTCTCATAATAGAATGAGTGGGATGAGTCCGCATCCATCTTTATATCCAGAAATGCATCCACCTCAGGTTTATAATAATCCAGAGCTTGCATCAGAGCAGTTTGTTTTGCGGTTTGCATTTAATCCTTTCACAGTCCATATCATTATCCTCAAAGGCCTATCTGTGGTTGGCAGATGATTAGTTCATTTTTGAGTAGTAACCGTATCGCATGAAGGTTGCTGATATCTCTTGATGCACATTTGCTGGAGTGCATCGTGCGTCCATCAAACCCAAGCTTTCGTCTTTGTTTTGGAATAGCACAGGGCAAGAGTTCATTTTCTATAGCCATATGGTCATTGGGATCGGGTACTGTGGTGGCAATATTAAGCTATTCCTCTATATTTGCTCGATTACCAGCTTGACAGTCTTTTCCCATTTTTCCATCTGAGTAAAGAGATGTAACTCTTCCATTGTTACAGTTACTGGTTGTGTTTCGTTAAAACGAGGTAGATGGCATATGGCAGAGATTACAAACCAGGTCGGGGATAGATGGCTATTTCGTTGCCTCGCATGTCTTGGGGTTTAGCCGTACATTTTAATGTAGGTTTGGGGATTTATGTCCACAATTATATGGTTATGTTTATAAAAACTTAAACTCTTATTATGTCCATTTAATATGTGTTATATGATTTGTTATCAGTAGATTATACAACGGATGGTTCCCTTTCACAAGGAAAAGGAAAAAAGTGAATATTTTAATTGAAAAAAATAATCTCTAAAATAGTGTTCTTATAAAAATAATCGTAAACTACCATACTTGAAATCACCTTTTAAAACTCAATTAAATGTAAAAATATCGAGAGTTGGAATGCACATTTCGTCTTCTTCACTTGAAATTGATTGTTGAAAGTTGATTTCATTAAATATAATGAAATCGGTTATTTCTTTTAAAAATAAAGAAATAATTTTTTCAACAATTGGTTTTATTAGCAATGCTAAAATTGATTCCTAAAGACTCGATTTTATTAGCAACTCCATATTAGCCCATTTCCCATTTTCTTTCATGTCCAAAATTACGGTAATTGTAAAACAAAAGCCACAATTATAAAACAAAAACTAGAACATAAACAATCCATACATCCCATCTCATATGTCAACATCTAAACATCTCAATCATATTATGTTCCATATGCTAATATTCCAAACTTCTCAAACTTGTAAAACAAAAACCTCAACAATTTCCAAGCTTCTCATCCATAATCATGAATTATAAGTCATCCACATACTCCTCAACTGTACCCTTCAGCCATAATAGATTTTTATAACTATAATTAAAAGAAAAAAACAAGATAAGGAAGTTTGATAGTACAATGAAAATAAAAAATGAAAAAGTTTCATTAGTTCATATACTATATACATTTACAAAATGTTCATTAATACAGATAATGAGCATCTACGGATCTGGTGTATTTTTCACTATGAATGAACTACAACGTAGTTATAGTGGTTTGATGTATGATGCGTTTTCACTACCTATATCAAGTGCTCTTTCCTCTTAAAGTCTTGCCTACCTTAAATCCATTATTGAAGCTCCAATCACCATTACTAATATGAATCAACCTCTCGGATTGATCATATGCAGCCAAGCTAGAGGACTCTAGGGACTTGCTCAGAGGATTCTAGCTCTAGGCTATAGCCGAGACGGGGATTCCTACCTCAAGCTAATCTCCAACCGACCTAATTATCAGATCCTCACATGCGTCAAATCTGCCTCTGTTCAACAATAGCATTTTACACCAGGAGATAGCTTAAGAACAGCCGAGGTGAGCTCCCGATCCGACTACAGGCATCTGACCCTAAAGCAAGCTAACTTCTTTTTAGAACTAATTGGTCTCCAATCTGAACCAGATTAGGTTAGCCATTGACTACAATGCCTTACTGTTTTTGCTTACTTTGTAACATATTCCTAATGACCAGTTACTAAGTGACATGTATCTTCTGACACAATATTTCAGAATGATTTTTTCTTTTTGTACTAAATATTTTTTGTCTCTTTTACTTAGTATGTTTCATGTAACCTAAGTGTAAAATATCCTTTTTTTCTTTTCATACATGTAAAGTAAACGCTACATGACATGTATATAGGTCCCTACTTCCTTGTAACCATTGTGTTTTTGTTATCTCTTAACTCTTATCCATTCCTTTTAGAAAAAGTAGTGGTGAATGATTCTTCAGTTTTGACTGGTGTGTCATATTCGGTGGATTATAGGCTGAGTAAGATCGAATGGTGTATCATATCCATTTGGTAGCTACTCGGACTTTGCTAACCTTTTCCCTTATGTGTTTTGGTTTGTTTCGTTGTGGTGTCTTCCATGTATTTGACTTCAGAGACGCATTAGCTTCGTTGGTATCAGAACACGGTTCCACAAGGAGGTGTGTGAAGTGGCAGTGAAGTTTTAGTTTGTTTTACTATTGGTGGTGGCTGTGTTCCATCCGTAACTACTACAGTATGTTTGTGTGACAATAAGTGTGGTTTCATTGTTACTTGGTTTTTACTCTGTTTCCCATTATGAAAATAGAGCAATTTTGTTTCTATTCTATTTGAGTGGCCATTAGGTATTATAGTTGTTAGCGAGTTGTTAATTCATTTGAGAAGTACTGTACCATGTTCGATTCAAGTATTCAGGGAGTTATTGGTGACCAGGGCAGTGGTGCTCAACTTAGTCATGGTCATAATAGTAGTAACACCCCAGTATCAGTTGACGACAAACTTGATAGACTCATAAATCTTGTTAAGAGTCTAGTCACCGCAGTGCAAGTTAACAGATAGAAAACCTAAGGTATACAACAATAAAACCTATAAGATGATGTTCTTAAGAGACACTATGGCCAAGACAATCGAACCAATTGCCCAATTCAACTGCCATGAGCTAGATGAGTAGTAGACTAAGCTGCTAGACAATGACTGGAGTTAGGGAAGATTGGGGAAGATGATGAGGAGCTAGATGTTGAAGAGTTTGGTGAAAAAGAGGTAGACTATTACCGGACGTAGGGATAAGGACATCGGGTTCCTCAAGGGCTAGAAAACGTTAAGGTACAAATATTGCCCTTTGGTGGAAGTGAAGATGCAGATGAATACTTGGAGTGGGAAGAGAAGATCGAGAAAGCATTTGAATGTTATGGGTACGGGGATGTGGTTAAAGTCCAACTTGTTGCATTAGAGTTTCTTGGGTATGCCATTATGTGGTGGAAGAATTTAAATGCAGCAAGAGCAAGAGATAGATGACGAGGTGTTAGAACTTGGGATGAAATGAAAAGATTGTTTAGAGGCAGATTCATTCCCAAGACTTACCTATAAGATACATTTGAAAAATTGTAAGAGCTTCGCTAGGTAAGCTAATCTATTGATGACTATGTCAAGGAGTTTTAGATGCTAATGATCCAAGCTGATATGGAAGAACTAGAACGTATCAAGGTTTGTTTTCGGGCTCATGTATGAGATTCACAATATTGTAGAAATATGGAGGTTCTATACACTGAAAGAGGCCATTAAGATAGTATAAAGGGTTGAAAGGTAGAAGAAAAGTTTTTTGAGCTGACCTGAGTAGGCATTATCGGAGGTACTGGAAATGTACCGATCTATTCAAGTCGAGCCGAGGAGGCCATATAGGACCGAGGATAGGAATGACTAACCTGAAGACAACCAAGGAAACCAACGGGGCCAAGCAGGACAGTAGGGCCGAATCGAGAGTATGCCGACTTCGAAGACATATGAGAAAGGGTAGACTTCCGAATGGAAGACTAGTGAGGTAAAGTGCTTTAAATGCTTGGGCTTTGGACATATGGCCATTGAGTGTCTGAATTGACGTGTCATGGTGCTCCAAGGAGATGTAGTAGATAGCATCGATGAGAGCGAGCTTGAGAAGGAAAAAGATGTTGGAAGACTCGAGGTTAAAGAGGAAGAGGAGACTTGTGTCTATACTGGCTAGGGAGAAGTAATGACCCTAGTCCTAAGATAAGTCCTGAGTTCCTTGTTGAACTTTATGGAGGATTAGAGAGAGAATTCATTTCATACCAAGTGTGTTGTCAAAGGCCAATTATGCACGATCATAGTGGATGAAGGAAGTCGTACAAATGTAGTTGTGTAATCCTTTGTGCAAAGGTTTGGTCTACTGACCTCAAAGCATCCATGACCTTACAAGCTATATTGGCTTTATGATAAGGGTTTTTTGTATGTAATTGAACAAGTGACTATGTCATTTAGTGTTGAAAATGTATATGGGGATGAAGTGGTGTATAATGTCGTCCCTATGGGAGCTTCGCATCTGTTGCTTGGATAACTTTGGTTATTCGACCGATGTGTTACTCATGAAGGGTATAAGAACACTTATGCCTTTATCAAGGATGGGAGGAAGATTGTGTTGCAACCTTTAACCTCGTCCTAAGTAACTAAAGTTTATAATCAGCTCACTCGAGCTAGTAAGAAGAAAGCCCTAGTGATGAGCCGAAGAGAGTTTCGATCTGTTGAGAAGGCTAATGAACCTATGTTCTTAGTGATTAGGAGATTGTTGGAGATAATGGAATTATAGGATGTTCTAGAAGAGATCTAAAGCTTGCTAAATGAGTTTTTTGACTTGTTTTCAGAAGAGCTGCTTAAAGCATTGCCTCTAATCCAAGGCATAGAGCACTATATTGACCTGTAGCTAGGCATTGCCCTCTCAAATAGACCTGCATATAGGATGAACCCTAAGCAGGCTGCTGAGTTGAAGAAGCAGGTGGATGAGCTTATAGAACGAGGGTATGTGAGGGAGAGCATGAGCCCTTATACTATACTAGTTCTACTTGTTCCAAAGAAGGATGGTTCATGGCACATGTGCATCGACAACTGAGCAATCAATAGAATTATTATTAAGTATAGATATTCGATATTGAGGCTTGATGATATGTTAGATGGCCTTTATGGCACTAAAATATTTTTTAAGATTGATTTGTGGAGTGGTTACCACCAAATTCGCATGAGATTAGGCAATGAATGGAAGATTGCCTTCAAGATTAGGCATAGACTCAATGGTTGGTTAGGTCGTTTGGGCTTATTAATGTGCCAAGCACATTCATGAGGTTGATGAACCATATAATGCGCCCTCTAATTGGGAGATGTGTGGTTATGTACTTTGATGATACATTGGTAGATAGTGCCAACCTAAACAACCATGTTTGACATCTTCATGAAGTATTTGACATTTTACGAATCAAGAAGTTGTATGGGAATGTAAAGAAATGCATGTTTTGCTAGAGAGAAGCGATATCCCTAGTGTTTGTAGTATTAAGGGAAGGAATCTAAGTAGATGAGGAGAAGATTCGAGTTGTTTTGGAATGGCCGACGCCAAAGAATATCATTAAGGACCAAAGTTTCATGGCTTAGTTTCTTTGTATAGACGATTTATTAAGGACTTTGGTACAATAGCCGCCCCATTGACCGAGTTGACTAAGAAGAGTGAAGGATTAAGGTAGAACAACCAAGTTGAATAGAGATTTAGAAAGATCAAGGAAAAACTCACTAATTACCGAGCATTATGCTTATGATTCTCATTTTGACCCTATCATAGAGCGGTGTAAGGACAGAATTGCTGTCAAGGGAGATTATCTCAATAACGGCTACTTATTTAAGGATCGAAGGCTGTGCATAACAAACTGTTCTATGCATGGGTTGTTGATTAGGGAAGCTCATAGCAGAGGATTATCTGGTCATTTTGGGGAGACCAAGATAGCCAATATGTTGAAAGAAAACTTTTATTGGCTTAGTCTGGCCAAAGTTGTCCATAAGATAGTTAGTAGTTGTGAAGTGTGCAAGCGTGCTAAGGGGAAGAGAGAACCCCATGGAGAGTATATGCCATTACCAACACGTATTTTACCTTGGGAAAACCTTAACATGGACTTTGTCCTCGGGTTACCCTAGACATCTAGAGGGAAGGACTCTATTTTTGTTGTAGTAGACTGCTTTAGCAAGATGGCATACTTCATTCCATGCCATTGGACTAACGATGCCCTATATATTGCCGATCTATTTTTGCAGGAGATTGTTCAATTATATGGAGTACCGAGGACTATTGTTTCAAATCGAGACATAAAATTTTTGAACTATTTTTAAAAGACTTTTTGGAGAAGAGTTGGAACTAAACTTGTATTCAATTCCAGTAGCCACTCTTAAACTGATGGCCAAACTGAAGTGGTAAATAGGATGCTAGGTAATCTGCTTAGAGTTGTCGTGGGAAAGAACTTATGGGATTGGGATCTGTGCCTACCAGTTGTGGAGTTTGCATATAATTGAACTATCTATAGCACTACTAGGAAGACCTTATTCGAGGTAGTCAATGGCATTAATCCTATCATTCCCTTGGATATGATCGGCACCCCAGCAGCTATTGAAGAAAGTCAATCTGGAGTAGACCAAGCCTAAGAATCGCATAAGTTACACCAATCTGTAATGAGGAAGATTGCTAAGTTTAATTAGAGACAATGAGAGATTGGCAGTCGAGGTCACCAAACTGTTTCTTTCTAGCCTGGAGACCTAGTATAGATTCACCTTAACCAAGAGTGATCCCCATACTTGAGACAGAACAAACTATCTCTTCGTGTTGATGGTCCATTTAAGGTCCTAAGGAAAATCAATCGCAATGCTTATTAAATCAAGTTGCCTGATGACTATGGAGTTTATTCTATCTTCAATGTATCTGATCTGATCCCTCACCAACTAACAGAAGAAGACTTAGTAAGTTCCCCAGAAGAAAGATTAGAGACTACTCTAGATGTGAGGACAAATCTTTCTGACCTCCAGACAGATAATAAGAATCAACCCCTCGGACCGATCATGCACAGCTGAGCTAGAGGACTCTAGGGACTCGCTTAGAGGATTCTAGCTCTAAGCTATAGTTGAGACGGGGATTCCTACCTTGAGCTGATCTCCAATTAACCTGACTATCAAATCCTCACATGCCTTAAATCTACCCCTGTTCAACAATAGCATTTTACTCTAGGAGATAGCCTAAGAATAGCCTAAGCAAGCTCTCGAACTGACCATAGGCATTTGATCCCGAAGCAAGCTAACTTCTTTTCAAAACTAATTGGTCCCTGACTTAAACCAGATCTGGTCAGCCTTTGATTGCAACGCCTTCCTATTTCTGCCTACTTTGTAAAATATTCCTAACTACCAGCCACCAAGTGATATGTGTCTTCTGACATAATATTCTAGAATGATTTTTTCTTTCCGTATTGAATATTCTTTGTCTCTTTTACTTCTTTTAGTATGTTTCATGTAACTTAAGTGCAAAATACCCTTTTTGTGTTTTCATATAGGTAAAGTAACCCTAGTAGACAGGTATATAAGGCCCTACTACCTTGTACGTAGGCATCCAACTTTCAATATAGATTGATTTAGTTGAGCAACCCTTATGTTCTCCTTATCTCTTAACTCTTATCTATTCATTTTAATAAGAAATAGTGGCTAATGATCCTTCAGTTTGAACCGGTGTGTCATATTTGGTAGATTATAGGTCGAATAGGATTAAGTGGTGTGTCATATTCATTTGGTAGCTGCTTGGACTTTGCTAACCTTTTTCCCTGTTTGTTTTGGTTTGTTTCGTTGTGGTGTCTCTCCATGTGTTCAACCCCGGAGACATATTAATTACACATACTCTCTCAAATGATATATATCTACTACTTACATTCACCATACAAAAATCGTATGAGTTTCAAACTCCCAACCGCCTTCTTATCTCTTGTGAACCTATGCTGCCAACCATACTTCTTGCTTGACCATGTGGCTCATTTAGTGTTTGAAGTCAATCCTCACTTTCTCTACATCATTATCAAAACAATTGTCATCATAATGCTTACCGATATCTTTACAAACTAGTTTGTTCTCAATGTTTGTCTCCCTTTTAGCTTTGCTTGTAACTAAATATTAGTTTTAGGGAGATTGCAACTATTACTTGCTTTTTGAGTGGTTCATATAGGTTGAGATTCATATACCTTGGTCTTAACTTGATCATCATTGTTGGTCTTCTATTTAAAATTAAACTTAGATTGAATAGGCATATTAATTTCATATATTTCAACTTATAAATCCATTGAAGCACTAACCTTCTATGTCTTTAGGAGGATGCCAATATTTTCCTTAAATCATAATCATTGTTTATAGGCACAATGTAGAAATGATCCCTACTTCGTTACATAAGGAGGTACCTATGGATCAACTTAACCTAGTAGGTCTACATGTCAATCAAAAGACAGCTATGTATGATACTCATCAACTACTCATAGTTTGCATCATAAATAACTCTAGCCACTTTCATCATGCATTTATCATATGACATGTCACCCTCTCGTTGCACAATATATCAACAGATATAGCAAACCATTCCAACCTTGCCCATTTCCTTGCTTTTCTAAATTTAAGCATGATCCATATACCAGTAAGTCTAAGTTTGTAATGATTCAATTATTATAGCAGTCAAACATAATGCACAATCATGATCAGCCTAAGGACAATCTAATATGAAAATGGCCAAAACTAGAATTAAATTAATGTGTAAAGTTCTTTTTCATCATAAGTCTAGAGTAGCTTGGAACATGAAACCATAAAAAAACTAAATAGCAACATCATATATACTTATCACAATTGCCTTCAAGCATTATAATTACATAAAATTCAAAAAAGAAAAAAGAAACTATTTGGCTAAGTATGTAAGCTGATGATAACTAAACAACAACTTTGAAAATTTCACTAATAAACAATGTAGCATTAGATATACTTATAGTAAGTGATTTCATATGTTAAAATTACATTAAAGTGGAAAAAAAAAATAAAAAAATAGCTTCAACAACTTATAGAGAGAGAAAAAGAGTTAAATATAAAGAAATTTCACTTTGTCGAATTTAGTGTAGTAATTGTGTAATATTTGTGTTTAGGTCACAATTTTGGTTTTAGTTTGGTAAAAATTAGTATGAAATGAGAAACCTAGAGAGAGAGTGTGGTTAGGGTTTCTTTTTTTTTTTTTTCTTTTAAGAGAGAAAATGATCATGTTAGACTGAGGAAGAATCAGGAAAGAGGTAAGAGTTTTAATTTTGCTAGACAAAATTGACTATTCATTAAAGTAATCGGTTGTTCAACAATGGATTTCATACCACATAAATATTATCTGGACTTCACTAGAAAATTCCTATACAATATGAAACAGGGTTTCCAAAACCTAAATTTAATTGTGATAATTTTGGGATTATTTTTGTAAGAGCTTGATCTTTGAGATTCTTTTTTAAAATATAATATGTTTTTTCCCTTTCCCCTCTTTTGCCCCATTTATAGACTTGTTTATATATTCGTTTATCTTTAAATCGTTAGTATCCCCTTTTTTAAGCTGTTCACTAATTAACATAATTTTTTTGAATTAAATCAACAAAATGTATCAATAAATAGTCTAAATAAAACTATCAAAAATAAGTTTAAAACACCATGTCAAAAATGTATCATTAAATATTCTATCACCCTATTAACATATTATGAAACAAAAATATTACAATGTTCAAATCTAAATACTTTCTATGAGATTCGGCCATAATAAGAAAAATAGCAATTTTTTACTATAAACATCATTTAATGAAGGTACAACTTCTATGTATCATGCTTTGTCTATTTACAGCATTGAAATCTTAATACTTATTTGAATTTCCAAGTAATACATGCTTTTGTTAAGGTGCCAATAATCTTATCATAATTTATTTTTATTATTATTTTAGGTTTAATGATAGTTGTGGGCATGAAATTACTAGTTTCAATACTTCTAACATAATTTAGAGTGATAAGGAGTGTTTGGTTCACAAATTTTTGAGGTATCGAGACAAGAAAATTCATGTTGTATTATATTTAGTTTACAAATTAAACTTGATTAGATGAAGTCCCCCAACAGGCTTGACAAAAATTGAGATTTTTATTCATTGTATTTGCTAGTACAAAATCTTGGGATGTGACAATCAAAACATAACCTAACACTTTTTTTCTTTTTTAATGATCATCTTACCACCTGCCATGGCTACCTTACTATTGCCATCACTATTACTAACACTATTACCATGATCATCACTAGCTCCACCACCTACTACCATTGTATTGCCACCATTACGACCATTACCCTATCATTACTACTACCACCACCACCATTAATACAACATTAATATGAAGTCACCATTACCATTTCTACGTTATTACCACCCACTACCATTATATACACTATTGTTACCATCATTTAATCTCAAAAACTCATATACCATCGCTATCATAACTATTATTATCACATCTTCACACACACAACCAGCAGAGCCATCACCATCATTACTACCATAATTATTATAGTCATTACGTTATTAATACTAACCTATCATCACATTTCTACTACTAATTAATTAATGCAAGCGATTGCTACTATGGTACATCACCATTAGTGATGAGTTTGGAATGATGATGATATTATCATGGTGATCATGATAGTAGTAAATGATAGTACTAGTGAAAGGGCAGTAACAATGGTAAGATGGTAATAAAATGTGAAGATATAATTTAACAAATATAGAATAATGTACATAGTATATTTATCAAAAATTAATGTTTGATATAATACTTGTATATAACAACGTACAACACAAGAAAATTTTGTGCTATACTTAGTGTACTAAACACATTACAAGAAACTTATGCTATATTATTCTACTCGTATTGTTTTGTGCAATTCTCATTTTCCGATGCTATATTAGAAACCAAACATTACCTTAATATGTAATAAATAAGCATGGATGTTACTATGCTAGTGTGTACTTTTGATAAAGGGCTTATGGGTAGAGATAAAGAGTTCTTAAAACTTAATGTTTCTCCTTGTCTTATCGTCTGAAATAGGGATAGACCTAAGGAGGTGGCTGATGGAGGCCCCAGTCCCCCAAAATTTCGTGTAGAGCTAATTAGAAGAAATGTCTATATATTGCTTAAAGCAACTTGCATAATTGAAAAGACATGGCTTTAGCAGTAAGGGGGAGAGGTCATAAGATGCAGGTTTGAGGTTTGAATCCAAGATGCCGTTTTCATGTTTCTATTGCCTCAATGTCCTTTTAATACTAATGCATGGGCTTTTTAGTATTATTTCATTTTCTTTCTAGTGAATGTACTCTTTAAGATTCTTTTTGTTTTTCTATTTATAACATATAATTTATTTATAACTAATAATTCATTAGACACTTAGAGGAAATCTCTTGAAAATAAAGGATTTCTCAAAACAACTTATTAGAAAATACTTTTCATATATATATTGCAGGGCATTTTATAATTTTCTGTACCTTATTCTTTACATTTTCAATAAAAAGAAGTGTTTCTAAATGTAAAATATTTTAAAATGTCTCGATGAGTAGTTCCTTATGATATCTCTTAAAATAGTTTTTACACATATGGTATATTGGTGAGTGCTCATGCACACATCAAGAAATGTCCACTTATTATTAGGAATTTAATAATTATTTTTCATTGTTTTATGTGCAGTAAATTATTACATCTCTAATAAATAAATTTAATACAATATATGTTATAATTGTAAGAAAAACTAAATTTAGTTTACGAGTAAATCCAATATGGACTTAATAAAAGGGAAAACTTGGCCTCCTAACATATGAATGTTGAGATTGTCCTTGTTCCGAAAGCAGCTCTAAGTAATGGTTTAGAGTTGACAGTCATAATAGCATTGTTGTAGCATACTTAACCCAAACACTTTGAAATGCTAGTGTAATTTGGTGGAGTTTTTAGGTACTTTTGTTATTGGACTTAGGCTTAGACAATGTTTGCACGAGTAAATAAGGTGTATTTTGAACGGGTTCTAGCCACCAAAGTGGTAAGGAGAGAGAGAGAGAGAGAGAGAGAGAGAGAGAGAGAGAGAGAGAGAGAGAGAGAGAGAGAGAGAGAGAGAGAAGAGAGAGAGAGAGAGAGAGAGAGAGTTTTTTGTTAATACTTGAGAGAGTTATAAGGTCTTATATGCAAGGAAAAAGAATCTAATTGATACATGACAGGAGCTTTCATGATTATGTTGGGTAGATAGGTTTATGCTTGTGCTTAAGATTGTCTAGCCAACCTTACCTAAGAAAAGATTGTCATGCCAAAATTTAACTTATAATTGAAATGTATATAGTTATAGAACTATATAAAAGAGGTAGAATTGTAAGTATACAGAGTCATATACCTAAACTCATAATCTAGTAAAAACTGATATCTAAATGATTTTGCATTCGTTTTAATCAAGTAAAGTCTCATAAAATCATCAAGTAGAATTCTACTAGCTAACTTGCAATTTTAACAAGCATACTCATATTTTATGGTGTAGACGGAATCTTATGCGTGCAAGTAGGGTTGACAATTTGGATCCTAGTATGATAGATTCAAACATGACATGACATGATTTAGATGGGTTAGTGTATGGAAAAAATCGACTCAAGACACTAATAGGTTAGATCGTTTTAAATACGATTAAATTCGTGTCTTGGTCCGAGTTAAGCTTCTAAGCTTTGACATGAAATATGCTATATATTCTTCCATAGTTGCATTTTGTTGCACAAACCGCTTTCTTTCTAAGTCAATATCTCAATTAAAGGCATCATATTTATTGTTTTTAACCATATATTCTTTTTACTGCATCGTAGTTTAAATAGAAAAACAAAATTATAAACTCATATGTAGATTATTTGATTGTTTTCCTTGAAAATGTGAAAAATGATGTGACAAATTTGGAAATTAACACTAGTAATAATAAAAGTATCCCTTTAAGTAATGGTTCTATTCAATTTAGTAATGTTATATAACTTAAATTTAATGATGTTATGTATACATTTTCAATTGCATCATAGTTTAAATGTGTAAAAAGTTATGAACTCATGTATAGATTTTTTAACTATCTTTCTTAAAAATTTGGCAAATAATGTGATAAATTTAGAAATTAATATTGGTAGTAATACTAATATACATTTAATCCATAATTTTACTTAATTTAGTGATGTTATGTAACTTAAAATTTTGACAAATAATGTGATGAATTTAGAAATTAACACTGGTAATAATACTAATATATAATCCATAATTTTACTTAATTTAGTGATGTTATATAACTTAAATTTTTAAATTTTCTATATTTGGTAGGATTTTGTTTTACTAGAACTTTTATTTAGGTTGTAGTTTTATATTAATTATCAAGATATTATGTCATTTCTCTTTGTAAAATTTAATTATTATTATTGCATTTTTCCATTTCTATTTATAAATATTTAATAGATTTAATTATGATATTTTAATCAATAAATGGGTTAAACTTAGATATGATACATGTTAGGTTACAACTTTAGGTTTTCATACATGGGCCATGTCACATGTTGAGGTTTTTAGATAAGAACCCGTTTAAATACAGAAACAAGACACAACGTGATAATGTAAATTACTAACCTACATGCATGGATGCTCTCTAATTGGCTGTTGGTTTTTTCCCGAGGTACATTTAAGGTACAATTATTCCCCTTCTGTACGCTGGATAGTGACTTGTTAGATTTTTATAGAATTAGTCCATAATAGAATCTCTCACAATTGATATGAATATAATTTGTTTTTAGCAAAACTCTAATTCTATTAGCAATCTTCCCACCTTGATATAGTTATTTTTGGCTAAATTTCAATCTTACGATTAAAGGGATTAAAAAGACGAGTACATGATCTCGATTATTCTATATCTAGTTTCTTTTCTTTCTTTGATTTTTGAAAACTAAATTGTTCAATATAACTTGATAATGAAAGAGATAGTCAAGAAAAAAAAAGAAAAGAAAAGAAAAATTATCTTGAAGTAGCTTAAGGAGTTGGGGTAGAGTCTTTAACTACTAGTTAAGAGGAACATCTCATTCCTTACATTAATAGCTAAAAAATCTACTACTCTATTTAGAGTAAATTTATCTACACAAGAAGTTCATGACAGAAGAAACACATAAGAAGTTGAATTTGGAAGAAATCACTTGATTCACCACTATAAGTAAGATAGGTTTTACTGTATGTACCTTAACTTTTAAGCAGATGCAAATAAATCCTTTAAATTTTTAAAATTTAATTTTAGCTTTTATAAAGTTATGAAAATGTGCATATAAGCTTTAAACAATTGCTAAATGCCCATAATTTTTGTATTTTACCAACAATGTAAGGTTATTTGTGTGTTTTTGAAGGTTACAAAGAAGGATAAATCAAACATTGAATGTTTGAAATATTTATCAACACCTAATCAGAAATTTAGAGATATATTTACAATAAACCTTGAAAATTTTATTAATTGTTTTATTTGAATGTAAGTAAATGTAATGTCATAGAATCACAAAGTACTACTATTGGAATGTTTTATAAAAGAAAAATTTCACAAAAACTCAATTAGGAAGCACTAGTAATATAGAGCCTGACCCATATAATAGGGGAACTAGGATTAGATTGAATCCCCTTTAATTTGGTGGTGAGAACCGACAAGCATAATAGTATCGAGGATGGCTCAAAATCAACTATGCTTCAAAGATGAGTGGTGTCAGGAGGTGTAAGCTCAACTCATGTGCAAATGTGTAGATATGACGTACTACAGCCACTTTGCACAAACCAATTAGCTTAGTTTATAGAATGTACAACTGAGACTAAGTGGGTTACTCATTGTTAATCCTTGCTTAAGGAAATGGATAAGAGTGAGTGTAAGATGAACTTGAACAAGTAAGAACAAGTTACAATAGGCTGATTATAACATGGGTATTTATATGCACTTCTTTAGGGCAAATTACAATGAAGACAAATTACTAAAAAAAGGTGATTATCGTAAAGGAGTAACATACTAAATATAATGAACACAAAAGGGTTAAATCCATAAAAAACTGTAATGCCTCAGGCCAAAAGTAATGGATAATCAAGCCAGCAAATATTAATGGGCCTATTTTAATCACTTAGTCTTAAAAGTTGTAACTATGTATTAATAAGGTATTCATCGTCATGACCTTATAAACCAGTATCACAAATTTCTATAATATATGTGGGACACTTACCCAAGGGGTATCATAATTTCTCTCTCCTCCCCCCTTTCTTTCCCTAAACATGTGGCGTTTTTATTGTGAGACCTTATAATTAGGCCTAAGGAATTTGTCTGAGTTCTTCCCTCTCTTTGTTGTATGATTTGAGCCACCTGTTACCTATAAGTCATCCTAGAAGCACGCTAGGAGTCACCACCTTGATGACATTCCCCTCCTTCTTCAGATCTCTTTCTAAATTGGAGTTAGACTCAAATTATTAATCTACTAGTAAGGGGTTGGCTCTAAGATTAATTTGTAATGTTTTAGGATAAAAGCAATAAATAACTAAGCCAACGCATACCAATGGGCCCATTTCAACAACTTGGCCCAAAAAATTACAATTGTGCATTGACAAAGTATTCATTACTATGGCCTTATAAACTAGTACCATTACCTTTCACAACCTATGTAGGATACTTAACCACGGGGTATCACAAGAACAAGAATACCCTTGCAACTATTGTATATAGTATAGATGTCAAATATAGGTAGTACTAGTTGTTTGGACAAGGATTGGGTATACATAACAAATCGGGTAAGGTTTAGAGGCAGCTTAGTGAAGTACTTAGAAAGGTTGACACTTGTCAAGGATTGCTTGAAAATAGCTTAGATGAGTTGACAGTCGGGTTGGTTGAACTATTTAGGAGTTCGGAAGGGGCTTAGAACAGAGATAGAGCTATGGGTGATAGGTTGCAAGTCGGAAGGTTGGATGGATCGGGTTGGCACAATAAAGTTGACTCTTTAGGACTTGGGTAGAGGGAGAGGATCTAGTGTGCCATCCTCTTTAGTCCCCTTGCTTAGGTGTGTGAAAAGGGTTTTTGAGGTTGATTCTTATTATCCCTTCTAGGTTGGTTAGGATTCTGCATCAAATCTAAAGAGCTCTCTTGGTGGTTTTCTCCTTTCTCAAGTATGTATGGCTTTAGATGACAATGTTGAATGTGTCAGAAACTCTATATTCTTTGGGTAATTTTATTTGATGAGTGTTGTTGTTAACCTTCTGGAGTATTCTGATAGTCCTTTAGCTCGGATAGGTAGCTTGTGATAGGAATTAGACCCTAGTACACCTTACCTATGCTTAAGTTAAGGAACTAGAGAGCATAGCATGTCAAATCATGTCCCTCTAATGAAGTCTTGAGGACTCTTTCCTATTAACTAAACTCAAGCTACCTAACTTCTTGAGCTCTTCTATTGCCTCCATGAAAGACATTAGGCTAATATTCAAGAGCGGGGGTGAATTAAGTATTAATGATAAATTTTTGATCTGCTTTAAACTTTAGTAATAAATGCAATAATTATATGTAAACTAAATAATAGAACAATAACAATAAATGCAGAAATGAAAGAGATAGGGAAGGGAAGGAGAAGATCAAGCTATGATATAATGTGAAGTTCGGATCACCCCTTACTCTCCATGGACACTAATAACTTCTAACTAAGGACTTCACATAATTTTGTTATTCTCAATAACATAAGGCTTAATCAAGAGCTTACACTAACTCACAAATTCACAATAATCATTAGATTACACTTTCAGCGCAATCTCAACCTTTCTAGTGTAGTGTTTTTGCATGATAATTTTCGCAAGTAGTGAAACCCTAGCACTACACTCTTGATTTTATCTCTCAACAAAATAATAAGATAAAGCATAATCACAAGAGTACAAGAATATAAGAGAATGTTAAGAATTTGCAGAAGAATTTTAGATCTCTATTGTTCTTTAAGGGGTAGTTGAAGAATAAATAGCCACGGTGATTTTCTTCTCGTTGTTGCATTAAATGCTACTAATGGTTAGTTTTTGAGTGCTACTGATTGATTGGTAGTACAAAGATACTAGTGTTCAACCTTGTACCGATCGATCGTTGGATGTATCATCAAGCTTCAAGATGTTTATAGAATGTTCTAACTTGGAATGTAAGCTACCGATGGATCACTAAACATGCTATCAATTAATCGGTAGAATTAAAATCCCATCATTGTCTTTCTAGCATTTAGTCTTCACTTCAAGTACAGAAAGTAGCAGGGGTGAAAATAAGCTACTGATTAATCACTGATAGACATACCAATTGATTGGTATGCCCTGTTTTTGCTTATTCTTTCCCGTTCTTCTCTACAACACAAATTAACAAAAAGCCAAACCAAAAACAACACACAACTAACCAACATTCATCTATCTTGACAAAAAAATTGTCCTTAAGGCACTTCAATATTGTAAACATTAATATTGATATTTAGCCAAGTCATTACCTTATAGGATTATCACTATAACAATGATTCTAATCTCAATTAAGTTTTGTCTCATCAAAATCATATATATATGGATGTACTAGTTGATATTTACGAGACTTTCTTGAACTTCATCTTGAAAATGATGAACTTCATTCTAGAGTTACTAGAAGCAACCTTCGGCATATTGATAGAAGAGGTGTTAGGTCTATAGAGGTGCAGTAGGATTAAAAGGATGGAAATAGTAGTCTTATGCCCATACCTTAGCTCGTGAATGACTAGGCTCACTTTCCCCTTCAGTTTGATCCATATTTAGAATAAATGATACTTCCTTAATCTCACCACCACCATGTAGTGGTAAGAGATCTCCATTTCGCCTTTCTCGTTGATGAATGGTTTTTTTTTTTCACTTAGTTTATGAGATGTTAGATGTTTTTTATTTTGGGATTTTGTAAACCTTAGGGGTTGAGGGAAATTCAACACCTTTTCTTTCCAATAAGAGAGTGATGAGATGAAACAATAAGAGAATGCTCCTATTTGGTCCATTGGTAACTTTCTTGAAGTATTGGAACACTAGATGAAAATAATTAATTTGACATCTTTCATCAAACAGTATAGAATCCATAGGTCATCATGAGTGATGATGTGGTGTTGGCTAGCTCTAGGCAATAATTATCCACAATAAAAAGATGAAGGATTTGTTACTGGAGTGGCAAGCGAGCAGCCCTTAGATTTTTCTCATTATGCTAATCTTCATCCATTCCATGAGTTCCAAAAACTACGTCATAATATTCGTCCTCATTACCACCAAAGCTGTTCATAACACCAAATCTCCCCGTCTCAGCTCTTAACAAGTCACAAATATGACCTTTATCAATTTCAATCATGCTCCTATAGACGTGTATAATTTTCTTCTAATTTCATCATGGCTTTTAATGCTAACCTCTAAGTTCCCGTCCTTATCTAATTTATTCGTCAAAATACAATAGTACAATTTTATTGCTTCCTTATGAACATATTTAGGATACTCTTGAGATTGAAACACTTTATTTGACACAATATCAAGCATCCTAAATAAGCCAAGATTTTGAAAAAATTATCTTTCATACGTTCTACCTACATGAGGAGAGAGGGCATCAAAGATGATATGATGTACTAAGGATAGACAACAGTGAACGTATCGAGATGGGTCTAAGCTTATGGATAGCTTGAAAAATAAGGATGGGAATGCATGAAAACAAAAAGTAAACAAGCAAACTTCAACCAGCTCTAGGGATACGATAGGAACTATTGAAGACTCAAGGATCAACTTGATATGATGCACGAGTTGGTTTAATGAGGGCACTCGCTACCTAACCTTGCTTAAGGACTATGATAAGAGTGAAGTAAGTAAGAAAAACAGAGAGCAATGCTCACGAAATAGTGAAGTATATTTAATTTCAGATTATCTCTTGTAGCTACCATTACAAAGGGTATTTATACCTAAAAAATTAGGGCATTTTACCTAAAATGGAAAATATAAAGAGGGGTATTGTCTAAAAGAAGTAATGTATAAGGAATAACAAAGGGTATAAATAAAAATTCAAGGAAATTAGCGATTGGTGTAGCAAATCATTTCACATGGGGGTTGGACACGTAGCAATGGATCACTAGAGGTGCTTCTAGCAGAAGTAGATAAGTTGTATGGTCAGGATGGGGATTACCGAGTAGAGGTGTCGAGTAGACTTGAGAGTCGTTTTGTGAAGATGTGGGTTTAGATGTGCTTTGGGGTTCTCAAAACTAGTATTGCTAAGTTGTTGGTTGGTATGGTCATGGTTGAACAGATGTGCAAAGGGATTAAGCTGTTAGTAGAGAATATTTTAGGTTAGCACTTAATCATTGATAGATGATAAGTTACTTGGCTTGACATGTAGAGTTGGTCAACAGTAAGGATCAACTTGGCTTTGGTAGGAGTTAGTTAGAATAATAGAATTTGCTTTATTAGCCCCTTAAGACCTTAACCTCAGGCTCGGTTTAGAGGTTCAGTTGTTTGATTCCCATCGTCCCTTCCAAGTTGATTTGGATTTAGGATCAAATTTGGTTTTTCTTTGCTCAATTATCCTTCAAGTTGATAGGGGTTGAGGTTAGCAATGTTAAAGGTGCCATAAACTCCATAGTCTTCAGGTAACTCCAATCGATAGGTATTATCGTTGATCTTTTGGAGTACTTTAAAGGGACCTTTGGCTTGAGCGAACAACTTATTCTTTCTCTTGTTTGGAAACCCCTCCTTGCTCATGTGTAGCCATACTAAATCATCAAGCTGAAACTGTGCTAACTTCCTCCCTTTACTCTTTTCTCTTAGCTTCTTGATAGCTTGGTCAATTTGCCAAGTAACCTTCTCATATATCTGTTGCAGAGACTATACTCAGGCTCTTATGTTGGGGTTTTGTTGTTCGGACATGGGTATTGGGGTGTAATTAAGGGATAGTTTTAGATTGAAGCCATAGATGACTTCAAAGGATGCTTGTTTCATAGTATTAAGCATTGTATGATTGTAAGAAAATTTCACCACAGGTAAACAGACATCCTAATAGGCTAAGTTCTTCCCCATTATAGTTCAAAGCAGTGATTCCAAGGTACGGTTGCCTACCTCTGTTTGGCCATTGATAAGGAGGACAGGAGTTGCTGAAGAGTAGTTTAGTTCCCATACAATGCCAAGGAGTTATGTAGAGATGGCTAAGAAACTTTGGATCTCCATTTAACACCACACTTCTTTGTATGTTATGTAAACGAACAATCTCTTATAAAAAGAGAAAAGTAATAGTTGAAGCATCGTTAGCTTTGGAGTAAGGTATAAAGTGTCTCATCTTACGGAATCTATCTACAACCATCATAGAATCTTTGCTTTGGGTAGTTCATAGCAATCCAAAAACAAAGTCATGCTCAGTTTAGACTAAAGTTCGGTCAGGACAGGTAAGGGCATTGCTTTCCTTTGTTTGGCTTAGCATTTGGCCCTCTTATACGTAATGCAAGCCTTGACAACCCAATGCACATCTTACCTCATGTTAGGCTAAAAAAATCTTTTATTCAACAGTTCATATGTTTGCCTTTCCTTAAAATGTCAAAAAAGTTTACCAGAATGAGCTTCTTTTATTAACAAATCTCGTACAAAACAGGCTGGCATACATAGCTTGTCACTTTGAAATGGATAACCATCTCTCATCTGGTAGTCATTTACCATTCTTTCCTCTATGCATCGTCCAAATATAGGACTAAAATGTAGGTCTTGAGGATATTGCTCTTTGATGGTTGTAAATCCCAAGAGTCTTGTCTATAGCTTAGCAAGAGCACATTGGCATGATAAGGTGTTGGCAACTACATTAGACTTGCCCTGTTTGTACTTGATCACAAAGTTGAATCCCTCTAAGAATTTAACCCATCGTACTTGCCTCTTTGATAATTTGGTTTAACTTCTAAGGTGTCTCAAGGACTTATGATCTGTATAGATAATAAACTCTCTCGGTAGTAGATAATGTTGCCATATTTAGAGTGCTTGGATAAGGGTTAAGAGTTCCTTGTCATATACTAAATAGTTTAATTGAGGTCCTTTCACCTTCTTGCTATGGTAAGAAATTAGTTTGCCTTCTTACACTAAGACAGTACTTATCCCAATGTCTAATGTGTCACATTTAAGCTTAAAAATCTTCTTAAAGTTGGGTAAAGTTAATATTCGTGTAAAAGTCAATCTTGTCTTCACCTCAACAAAACTTCTCTCCTCTTTCTCTTTTTCCTTAAATTCAATGTTCTTTTTTGTCAGCTTAATAAGGGGTGCAACACTAATCTTAAAACCTTTGATGAATCTTTGGTAAAAGGATGCCAGTATATGGAAACTTCCCACTTCGGCTCAAGTGGTTAGGGTCAGCCACTGGAAAATCGCTTGGATCTTCTCATCGTCGACTCACAATCCTCCTCTACTGACTACATATCCTAGAAAAAGTACTTTCTCTTAGCAGAAACATGATAAATGTAAATTACTTTATACTTTCAAAGCATATTTAGGCATAGAATTGATCATAAATGGGATTTAATTCTTTAGTTTAGGTACTTAATTGTATAAAATATGGATTTCAAGTAAATCACGAGCAAGGGGATGAATTATACACAAGAATAATAACTTTCTAGTTAGTCACGGTCATGAGGAGAAGAAATTAGTAAAGTGGCATCAATCATGGGTGTAATAATAAAGTAATGAAGAATCCAAACCTGATTACGTCCTCAAACATGGCCGTGATCGAGGAAGTATTGACAATTCCCCTATTGATCACGGCCGTGATTCAATAGTAGTAGGATGATAACGACTATTATTACAGGTGTGATGATATCTAATAATGTGACGAGGAGTTCACGGCCTCAAAAATGGCCGTTATTGGTAAAAAATAATTCTTTTTGAGACTATTACGCTTTAAGTCACTAGCGTGATAGAAGGGTGCAACTGTTCTTTTCAACCTTTTCATATGAACCAGTACATGGAAAATGTCAAGTGGTGCCATGAAGGGATAGAATCGAGTCCTTTGACAGGGAGAATATAAAAATACTACAACTTGTGTAGAAAGGACATCATCATCATCATAAACATCATCATCAACATCATAATCAAACTCAAACATTAAATTTTATTAGACTAGAACATCATCAAGAATAACATATGACTTACCTACAACACGTCCATTCACCTATCCTTGTGCCCAGTTTTATTTTCCGTTGTCTTTTGTATATTTGTCTAAGTGTTGTACTGCACTTTCCCAGAATTACTCAAAAGAGACGACAGGAATTTGTTGTTTGTGTTTCGTTAGACTTCTCCAGTGGAATAAAAAGGGGGGGTTTTACTTTTAACTTATTTTATTTCTATTTAATTATGTTTCCTGTTAGTTTGTGTTGTTGTTTTATCATATATGAGTAATTTATTAGGACTTACTACATCACTTAGCATGATCAAGTGCATGAAAAAGTAATTTCTTGATGTTTGTTAATTCTAATGAATGACATTTAATGAATCTAAGTATGGTATAGTGTACAATATTGACTTACGACGAATTTCAATAGTATATGTTGAAAGACAATTCTATTGAATGGATCTAGTTCATTAGAACAATTTACTTATGATAATAGAGATATTATTGGGAAAGTTGCTGCATCCTTAAGGAAATTGATACTTTAACACGACATTAATGTGATCTTAGTTGGTTGTTAATTAGGAAGAGATTCTAATAGATACAATTGGGATTAGAAGTAAGTGGTTTTGAGAAGAATTCTTATAATATAATTTCCCGCAATTAACAAGTATTAGGATAAAAAAAAGGTATTTTGGTAAGATTATGCTAAGTGATGAAGTAAGTCTACATGTTAAGTATATTTTTGTAATTGTTCTTGTAATCATTGTATTAATTACTCTAGTTTGTGGATTAATGTAGTTTAGTTAACAAATAGAATGTTAATAATCAATCACTTGATAAATTTGACTGCTAATTAATAGGAAGATTATTATATACTAGTGCTTGAGTCATTTTTCTAGTAGAGACAACCCTATACTCATCTATGCTATAAGATGATATGTATACTTACCTATTGAACCAAGTTGAGGATAGAATATAGGTTTATAAATCGTAAAACTCAGAATCTCATAAAGATGCAATCAAAACAATACTTTTTCAAATTGCCTAACAATTTCTTAGCATGTAGCACATCAAACATGATACGGAGATGCTTAGAGTGGCTTAGTAGGTTGGCACCATATACAAGGATGTCATCAAAGTATAACACAACACACTTCCTAGTAAGATTTCTTAGCACATGGTTCATCAATCTCATGAAGGTGCTTGGGGCATTTGATAAGCCAAAAGGCATTACCACCCACTTGTAAAGACCATGTTAAGTCTTGAATGCAATTTTACACTTATCTCCTAGCCTCATTTGGATTTGATGATAACTAAACTTTAGGCCAATCTTACTAAAGACCTTAGCTTGATTCAGTTCGTGTAAATGTTATCTAACTTGTGAATAGGATATTGGTACTTGATCGTAATCTTGTTCATAGCTTTACTATCCATGTACTATTGTTAGGTACCATCCTTTTTTGGTACAAGCAAAATGAGCACAACATAACGGCTAAGACTCTCCCTTACATATCCTTTCAAGTATTAGGATAAAAAAAAGGTATTCAGGATTCATCTGATGAGTTGGCTTATTTGGCAAGGTAGCACTAGGTATTAAGTTAATGCAATGTTCAATGCCCTAAAAAGGGGGTAATCCCTTGGGAAACTATTCAAGAAACAGATTTGCATACTCATCCAATAGCTCCTTAACCTTTGGGGGTAGAACAATCTACTTCTTTAGCTCTAGTAGTTGTTTTATCAACAGAAAGGTTCGCATGTTGGCTTTAATAGCTTCTTAGAGCTTAATTCTACTTAGAATTAAGGCCTTCTTAGATTTTTGACCAAGTTTAGCTTGTAGCTTGATAACTTGACATAGCATCATAGGGTTTAAAGTAATCTTCCTATTATCTTTCTCAAACACCTATGTGTTCCTAAATCCATCATATATAACCTCCAGTCAAAAAGCCAAGGTCGGCTTAGCAGCACATGAGATGCACATATAGGTAGCATGTTATAAAGAATTTCATTAGAATAATTTCCAATAGAGATCTACAGTAACACCTGTTGAGTGAAATGGTTGGCTCCCTTCTCGTTCAACTAATGCAATTTATAAGGCCTTGGATGTGAAATGGTTAGCAATTTGAGCTTTTGAACGAGGTTAACAGACGCAATATTTGTGTAGTTCCTACTATCCATTATGAGCACCCAAATGGTTGGAAAGAGTTCTCTCTCTATTCGTCCTTAGTAGATCGTTCTATGCTCATTGTTCATTAGATAATCAGAGTTATTTTGTTTAGATCCTTAACAAACACATCTTCTTCAACTAGCTTGTCATTAACCTCAACCTCTTGTCCTAATTCTTTTTTCTCCTTTGTTTCCTAATCTATGTTATCTACTTCGAGCTTCAAGACATCTCCCTTAATAGTCATAGTTATTCGATTTAGACATTGAGCAGCCATGTGTCCAAACCCTTGACACTTAAAGCACTTGATCTGGTTGCACTTCATCATTAGTTGGCCGACTCTTCTGTTCTACTTTAACATCTGTCCTTTTACTTAACTCAGCCCTTTACTAAACTCGGTAACTTTCGTAAGTGGATTGGCTTGATTGGATAAGTAGGCTCATTGGAGGTTGGCTTAGCTTATTCTTCTTCTGTCTTTCTACTTATTGGGATATTCTTATAGCCTTGTCCAATGTAGTAAACTATTGAAGCTTCATGACATCTCAGATGTAGCTTCTTAATCTAATGAGAAATCTGGATACTGTTAGGGCTGATTGTTCATCTACTTCACATTGAATCATGAGTATTTAGAACTCCTGAACATATTCATTAACATTTTAGCTTCCTTGTCTTAGTTCTTGAAGTCAGGTAAACATATCTTTCAAGTATCCAACACGAATCTATTTCTAAGTATCTTCTTCCTCTTAAGCCAAGCGTTTACTTTCTTATATCCTTCTCATTTCCTCATAATTTGGAAGTTCTTCCACCACATTGTGGTATAACTTGAGAACTCTATAGTAGCAGCCCTAACTTTCTTGCAGTCTTCATGTTAGTAGTAATAAAAAACATACTCTACCTTCTCTTCCCAGTTTAGATAGTCATTAGCATTTTCAAAGCCACTGAAGCTTGGAATCTGAAGCTTCACATGGTTGGCAGCTTGGGGTGCTTGAGCTTGCTCTTCTTGCTCATTGTATTCTTCTTCTCTTATTTCATCTATATCACCTGTTACGCCTCTGAAATGGTAGAGTCGTAATAGCTTCACCGTGTAAACCATTCTAAGATAAAAGTTGGCTTTATAACCACTATCTTAGACCTGATCTACATAAGGCATCCATGACTAACCCGCTTTGAAGTAAACAGTTTGTAATTTAAATAAATTATTTACCTAAGAAAGTGAGAAAATTTATATATATACACTATAATTCGGTTATTACATTATTCAAAAATGAAAAATTCTAAAATAAAAAGTTAGACCTTAAGAATATATGTTTGTTCTTCAAATATTTTTCCTTACTCCCCAAGATCCAATAGTTGCTAGCTTCAGAGTAGTTGTATGCCGCTTCTTAGTCAGCACTTGCACAACGTCTATAGGGATGTGAGTAACCACAGCTTAGTAAGTTAGGATGGAGGACTTAAAACTATACCACAAACATAACAAGGTTATCAATCAACTTATTAGGTGCAATGCATGTTCAAACAAATGCCATCGCACGACGTTGTCTGGCCCGTCGTGAGGTTAGAGAAATTACGCTCACTCTAATCCAGGTTGAGGAGTTACCGCTAATGCAACAGCTTACGACCAAACCCGGGCTTGTGCAATGGAGACATGGATCCTCCTACGAATACTTTCGAACCATTGACTTCACCCTCGCCACAACCTCTTCTCCTATCACTGAGTTCGACTAAGGATGAAGAAGAGACTATATTGCAATCTTACGCTATCCCTTTCGAAGGGGTCAATATTTGGCCGGAGAATCCTAGGTTCCCCTAATGGGTTGCCATATAGGTCCAATTATGATTACAGGTCGTATATTTGATTAGGTCCAATTTAGGGTGATCAATCATTTCACACAAATTATATAATACAAGCCAGAACAACAGACAGAATCATAACATCATTCATAATCAAGCACATGCACACAATCAATTGTCTAATAAGCACAACCAAGCATAATCTCAAGCCTCCAAAATATAGCAACGTATTAATCCCAACTTACTTGGACTCCTCGAGGTCCAACTCGTTCAGGCTATTGTCGATCATCCCTATAACACAAACGTGGTTTCAATTTTTCTTATAACTATTATAGGTTCGTTTTATCTTATAACGCTTATTGTTATGTTTTGTTTAGGGTTTAATATACCTAATTATCTAGGTCTTAAGTTTTTTATACTCTAGGTTTGGGGTTAGATTCGAGTTTGATTTCGGTTTCCACATTGATTTCTAAATTAGATTCTAGTTCAATTTTTAAGTACTATTTTATACCCGAACTTTAGAAACTTGGTTTAACTCATAATGTGAAATTAATTACTTTACTTCTAGATATCCTAAATATCATAATTATCCCTAGTCAGTATTTTATTATATCCAATGCACTTAAATCATTAATAGTGTACCAAATTTACTCTTGATATAAATTTTTTTTACATATTTCATATAACTACATAAATTCAAGTTTCCTATTAGATTTATTGTATATTTTTATTATTATCATAATATCAATTTTTATTCTAATATTTTCTATTTATTATATTTCTAATAATTATGTATTATCATCTATTATGTATATAATACACATCTAATATTTCTAATACTCTATTTACCATCTCCCAACATCAATTATCATTTCAAAATGTCTAAATTCATCCTAAATTAGATTTTACTCCTAATTATCCTAATTTACAAAATTAACTTAAAATTCACTATTTTTCCTTATTACTTATTTACTACATAATTAACCTAATAATTACATCTAACACCCTAAATGCTACAAGTATCATACTTCATCAGATTTCAACATCTTAAAATATATAATTATTCACTAAATCAGTAATTGACCATTTAATTACTTAATTAACACTAAATTACTCATTTTATACCTCATTTTAAGGCCTAAAAATTATCTAAAATTTTCGAAAATTAATTTTTGAAAACGGCTTCATAGCACTATTCTATATCATCTAAGTAATTTATACAAAAATTTTGGGTTCAAAACTACACTCCTAAGGTTATTTATTTCTAAACCGAAATATGCTCGGTTATGCATGATTTCTTAAGGATTATATATCACGAGACATATTTTCATCAAAATAATATTTTTCCTAGAAACGACATACAAAAATATTCTAGAATAACAAGTTTCATAATTTTATAAGAATATTTACTATTTTTACAAAATTACACAAAATCTAGTTGGGAATCGAATCATCGGTTTGGGTGGCTCCGGCCACCGTTGGCCGCTGTGGACTTGTTGGCCAGTCTAGGCGCTGCCACCACCATGTGGTAGTGGTGGCCATCCACTCCCAGCTATTCGTCTGATGTCGGTTCCCTTTTATGACCCTAACTGTACAATTTTCCTTTTCTTTTTCTTTTCTTTGGTTTTTCTCTTGAATTGTTAAAGCTCTCTATTTTTATCTAATTCCTAACTGTCCAAAGGTGCTCTGTAAATTTTCTCCCTATTTATGGAAGTTTTTGGTAATTAATATGCATTAAATGAGATAAGGCATTGTCTCATTCTTTTGATTTTTGGCTTTTATGTTGCTTAATTTTAATTGGATAATTTTTCTTCTTTAGCTCCTGACTTGCCATGACCAGATTTTCATCATTCCATATCCTTCTGATTTTTTTTCAATTAATTAATAATTTTATTTAATTATTTACTAAGTTTTTGGTCAATTTAAGTAATTTCGCGTATTTTTACCTATACGTAAATACATGTAGGGTACATGTGAACATTCATAATTATTATTTAGGTCGTTTTATAATTTTTAGTATACATATAATTTATCTCTAGTAATTTATTAGTTATTAGATTATACTTTTTGCCTTTTCGACGATTAACATTTATTATACTTAAAATTTGAAAATTTTATAGTCTTTTATTTTATTACTTGTTTTCTTAAATTCAATTTTACGGGATCATTTTACTAATATTTCTAGTTTTACTTATAATTGAGACTTGAACAGATCTTTCATCTGATCGAAACCCTAAGTGACTAGTTGTGAGGCTTACATCACCTAAGTCAATTCTTCTTTGTATACATCCTCTTACTCCTCCACCTCGATCTTGTTGAGCCGTGATATGTCCTTTTATAGGTTGAGTGGCTTAGAGAGTATTAAGTACAGCTTCGGCAGGTCAAAAGGTTGATGCATGAATAGTTTTGGTCTGATCAACTATAAGGTTTGTTGCGAATCATGACCAAGAATAGATAAGGCAAATTGCTGGATGGATCTAAGCTTATAGAAAGCTCAAAAAAGGATTAATAGGAAGACGTGCTAAAAGGGGAAAATGAAGAATTAAACATTAAGCAAAACCCATGAACAGCTTCAAAGGATATGATGTACCAATGGAACTTTTGAGGACTCACGGCACAATTCGATATGATGCATGAATCGATCCAATGAGATTACTTGCCACCTAACCTTTCTCAAATGAAAGGATAAGAGTGATGCCGATAGTAAATAAACAGTGTTTACGCAAGGAAGAAAAGTACTAAAAAAATGTATTAAGAATGATCTAATGATCTTTACAGCTATAATTACAAGGTTATTTACACCCATAAGTTAGGGCAACTTGCCTAAAAGAAAAAGACAAAAATGGCATTTCCTAAGGAAGTAATATACGAGTTATAAAATGGTAAAAATGAATATACAAGAAAAACAATCATTAGTGCAATAGATTCTACACATTATATTGTATATGTAACAATGCTACATTGGCGAGGTCATTAGAAGATGCGGACAAAAAGTACGGATAGATGGCTTGTCTAAAGTCTCTTTATCTTAACTTCTTGTCAAGAAAGATACTGAGTAATTGGTCGGCTTGGTGCGAGAGAGTAATCATCAATTCGGCATACTATAGAAAAATGGATAGTCATACGATTCGGCATGAAGGGTGACTTGGCAAGGAAGTACTTGGCCTCGGTAGGGGTTGGTTGGAATAGAAGGATTCATTGTGCTAACCATTTTAGTCCTCGGGCTCGGTTGTAGGTTAGAGGTTTGGTAGCTTGATTTCCATCATTTAGTCATCTCATTAATTTGACTATCAATACTTTTAGGGATATTCTAGGGTTGTCATCCATTGTGGACAAAACTACTATTATCATCTCCAATATTAACATTGACACTTGAATCTATCGTCCTCTTGATAAACCTTAGTAACAAACATAAAATCTATGAAACAACAGATACTATCCTTTTTAAGCTAAACAACTTACAAGCATGCTTCTCTATACAAAAGTTTAGGCTAATTGTCAACACATAAACTACTTTGAAGAACGATAAACTTAGTTGGAAATTTGCTCCGTTTTTGTGTGCTCAAAATAGAGTATAACAAAATATACAACAATAGCAAACTATTACGACTTCTACATACTCAAACACTTACAACTAACCTCTACGCAACTATAACACATTACCATAACAAACACTACTTACAAGGAAGCTCAAACATAACTTACCTAAACAAACCTTCGCTTTGATATGAAGATGATATGATGCATCAAGGACAGATAAGGGCGAACATATTAAGGTAGGTCCAAGCTTCCAAAAAGCTTGACAAACAAGGATGGGAATGTACAAAAATAGAAAGTAAACAAGCAAACCTCGATTAGTTCCAAGGATACGACATACTAGCGAACTACTAAAGATTTAAGGATCAACTTGATATGATACACGAGCAGGAGTACTTGCCACTTGGCCTTGCTTAAGGGTTAGGATAAGAGTGAAGTAAGCATGCAAAACAAAGAGAAATGCTCATGAAAGAGTCAAGTGTATTCAACTGCAAGTTGTTGCTTGCGGCTACCATTACAAAGGGTATTTATACTTGAAAAGTTAGGGCATCCTACCTAAAATGGAAAAGACAAAGAGGGGTATTGTCAAAAAGAAGTAATGTAAAAGGAATAATAAAGGGTACATACAAAAATTCAAAGAAATTGGTGATTGGTGTAGCAAATCCTTTCATATGTAGGTTGGACATGTGGTGTTGATCACTAGGGGTGCTTTTGGTGGAAGTAGACAAGTAATATGGTCAAGTTAGGGATTGTCGAGCAAACTTAGGGATCCTTATGAGAAGATGGAGGTTTGGATGTTCTATAGGGTTCTTGGCACTAGTACTATAGAGCTACTGGTTGATACGGTCATAATCGAACAAATGTATGAAAGGATCGTGCTATCAGTAGAACATATTTCAAGTCGGCACTTAATTACTAATATACGAGAAGTTACTTAGCTCGGCATGTGGAGTTGGTCGATAGTAAGGATTAGCTCAGACTCACTAGGAGTTGGTTGGAATAATATAATCCGCTTCATTAATCTTAACCTTAAGCTTAGGCTTGAGTTAGTGGTCCAATTGTTTGATTCCCATCATCAAGGAATTTTAGCAAAATAGCACATTAAGCACAAAGGTTATGATTAGTCAATATTATATCAAGAGTTCCACGAAGAACAAGCATAAACTTTAATTAAATCATCAAAATTCCACAATCATCTTTGGTTAAGAGCACTTTGACAAACTTTATATACAAAATAGATCATGAAGAGCAAGAATAAGAGATGAAACACACAATAAGTAAATTTGATTGTTAAGGTTCCTAAAAGCATGCATTAGCTTTGTTGGGTAAACGAAGTGCGAATATGCATAAACTCATAATTTGACTAATCTAACCATACAATCACAATCTATCGGAAAAATTATACATAGTGAACCGGTTTTGGGCACAAAAATCAAGGTAAGACAAAATTGTGCAAATATGAACCTAGATGAGCGAGACCAACTTCAAATGTGTCTAAAACAAGTCAAATGTCAAAATTTATGTATGAAGCCTATATGATTACGTTTCTTAGGATTAATATCATGTTGTAAGCTGGTCGGTTCATTCATCAAGTCAATTTTAGCAAAAATCATTATCTTTGTTCTTAAGTGTCTAGCATTCTTCTTGCATGATTATTCCCAATTTTCTTCTTAATGTGCAAAATTTATTCATACTTACAGGTTTTATGAATATATTGGTATTTAATTGTTCATGTCTACAAATTCTAAGCATTTATCATTGTTTTGAACATGATTGCGAATTAAGTGATGCTTAATTTCTATATGCTTAGTCCTTGATTGTATGATTAAATTCTTTCTTAAATTAATTGCACTTATGTTATCACATCTAATTAGGACATTATCATATTAAACATCATAGTCATGCAATGTTTTCATCTACAAGATTTGAGCACAATAACTATTGCTAGCCACATATTATGCCTTGGCAATTGATAGTGTTAGAAACTTTTGCTTCTTAGAATGCCAATACACTAAGGAATTGCCAAGGAAGTGATATGTGCTGCTTGTGCTTTTCTAATCAACTTTGCAACTGGCAAAGTCGACATTAGAGTATCCTACAAAGTTAAAAGTAGTAAACTTAGGATACCACAAGTCGATCTTAATGGTACCCATAAGGTATTTGGAGATGTGTTTTACTACACTTTAGCGAGGTATTTTAGGGGAAGATTGAAATCGTGTACATAGACGTATGGTAAACATGATATCAGGCCTAAATGCGGTTAGGTATAACAAACTACCTAGTATGCCTCTATACAACTTTTCACATATAGGTTTTCCATTTTCATCTTTGAACACTCTATATGCTTTACTAGTTAAAGAATAACAAAAAAAAAAAATTGGCTTTATCAGATTTAAAATCAAACTTATCTAGTTGATTGTTGAGCCTTATTTTGGTTTCTTTAATCTAACCTATTTTAAGTCCAGCCTGCTTAATACAGATTACTCGACATTAAACTAAGAAAATATTTTTCTTAAAGATATTTAAAAATTAAAGTTGCCAACTAGTTGAATTGGTAAAAAATGAAATTAGGGTTTGTAAGTGGGAAAACCCTAATTTAACTATTAATCTGCATATTTTCTAAGAAAATGATTTTTAGAAAATTAAACTAGAGAAAATCAAATTCGGGGGCTAACCTATTAAAACTATGTTATCATGTAAAAACTAAAGAAAAATTGATGGGCTTTTATTTTTATGATTTCCTAAAAAATACTAGAAATATATACCTAAATATATAAAATATAACTAAAATGATTTATTATTATTTTTTTATTACGAATTTCTAAGAAAAAGGGGAAAAAGTTTTTTTTTTTTTTTATATTTTTTATACTATTTCCCGGAATGTGCTTACATATTCGCTATTCGAGATCAAACTGGTCGTCATTCTTTTTTTTATAAAATATTTAGTATGTGGGTTATTTTTGTTTCAAAAATCGAGCTAAGTTTACATTTTTTAACAATTTATTATTTAAAAAAACCCTAAGAAATCTAATTTTTCGCAAATTAAAAAAAAAATCCTAACTAACTAAATCTACTTTAAAATCCCGGTTAAGATTTTTTTTTATTTTTAAAACCACTACGTGTCAAAAATATCTTTTCTAAATTATAATTATAAGATATATCGGAAATACAGTTCGATACATATCTCATTCGTATTTTTTCTGAATCTTAACCACATGATACGTATCTCAATATGTATCTTTCTAAATTTGAACCATAAGATACGTATCTCAATATGTATCTTTCTAAATTTGAACCACAAGATACGTATCTCAAGACATGTTTTTTCCAAACCTTAATTACATGATATACTAAAAATATGTTCATTTAAAAAAAACACGATTTTACTAAAAGCTCAATTGAACTAAATTTCATTGGAATTATCTAAAAACATTATGCAATACGAAAATAATAATAATAATAATAATAATAATAATAATAATAATAATAATAATAATAATAATAATAATAATAATAATAATAATAATAATAATAATAATAATAATAATAATAATAAACCTGCACTTAATAAAAATAAATTAGTAAATAAATAAAATTGATCAAACTAATAAATAAAATAAATAAAATAATAATTTTTATCGAATCAAGTCATGTATGTTAGATTTTATTTATGAAATTGGATTATAGAATTGGATAGGAGCATCAAGGAATTTGTCTGGACTTGGAATTACCGTTGGATTTGCGTTAGATTGGGATTGGCTTTGGATTACGAAATTAGATTAGAGTGTTGGCAATTCGGAAATTGGATGTGGCGTGGAGTTCGAAATTGAATTGTGGTGTGGAATTCGAAATTGAATTGTGGCATTGGAATTGGAGCTGTGTCAAAGGGCTTCGAGATTGAATTGTGGCATTGGAGTTGCTGGACTTCAGAATTGAACTTCAGAGATTTTGGCATTAGACTTTTGGACTTCAGAATTGAATTTCGGAGATTTCGGCGTTGGACTTCTAGACTTCGGAATTGAATTTCGGAGACTTCGGCATTGACTTTTGGAACATTGAATTTGATTTCCAATTAGGCGAAGGAAGGATTGCATTTGATGTATTGGTTGTACAATTGAGGATGTATGTTTTGGATTGCCTCAAGTTTGTTTGAGACGAGTGAATTGTGGGAAAATAAAATATGTCCTCAATGTTACGTGCCGTTGTGTTATTTATAAACTTCCAATAATATCTTCCGTATCATAATCATATCTTTCGTATTGAAGATACGGAGGATATAATTAAGATTTGTTGACAATTTACCCTAACTTCTAGAAACCTAACTTAACTTAGGCTTTTTATTTTTTAAGGCCTGATCTGATCCGATTCGATCAGATCCGATCCGAAAATAAATCTTAAGTTTATTCCAACCTAATATAAATTAGATAAAAAAAAATCTACTTTAAATCGGACCTGGCCAAAATTATTTTAGTAAAGCCCAACTTATTAAATGACTTAATGATTTATTAAATTAATTGCACACCATTATTTGAGTTGATCTTAAATGATCCAATGTGACTCAGTCTAACATAACTTGACTCAATATTATACGATATGATTCGACTCGATATGATTCGACTTGACTTGATACGACTCGAGTCAATACGATACGACGTAACTTTATACAATACAATGTGACTCGACTCTCTCTTTTTTATGTTTTCATTTTTCCATTTTTTTCTTTTAACTTTTGTCTTTTTTTATGTCTATTTATTAACTTGGCTCAATTAACAAAAAAATGAAAAAAAAATGGCAAAAATGAAGTGTCTACAACTACCCCTCTTGATAGCAAGGTTCGATTAAAACTTCACTACAAAGATAAAAGAGATACCCATTTTTGCCAGATCTGACTTGGATAATCCGAAGAGGTTAGATCTCTTTGAGATTTTACAAATATTTTGGTCTAGTGGATAATCCGAAAAGGATAGATCTCTTTAGGATGAATTGCTTGAAAGGATAGATCTCTTTCAGGATAAATTGTTTGAAAGGATAGATATTTCAAAGACAAGATAAGATGACATGAGACAACGCTCTCATGAGCAGGCGGTTTTTTAAATGACTAGATAGCACTCTTTTGAGCAAGCGATCCTATAAAGGAATAGATAGGACAGCATTTCTATGAGCAAGCGATCCTAAAAAAGGACTAAGACAACGTTCTTTTGAGTAAGTGATATTGGATAAGATTAGATGGCGCTCCTTTGAGTAAGCGATCCGACAAAACATAGGATAGTGCTTCTTTGAGCAAGCGATCCTAAGAGGAAGAGGACAGCGCTCCTTTGAGCAAGTGATCCTAGCAAAGGACTAGATAGGACAGCGTTGCTATAAGCAAGTGATCTTATGAAGGAATATATAAGATAGCACTCCTATGAGAAGGCGATCCAACTAAGGAATAGATAGGACAACACTCCCATGAGCAAGCAATTTTAGAAAAGGGATAGATGGGATAATGCTCCTATGAGCAGGCGATCCAACTAAGGAATAGGTAGGACAGCGCTCCTTTGAGCAAGCGATCCTAGAAAAGATTAGATGGTGCTCCTATGAGTAAATGATCCAAGAAGGAAGAAAACTTTCATGAGTTTTGAAAAATTGATCTGTGACTTGAGTTTGAGGGATTTTGATGATTCCTTGAAAAATTTAAGAAATCTCTCTTGATAATTTTTTTTAAGTTTCATTTCTCTTTTGAAATTTTTTTTCTTTTTTCTTCTTTTTGTCAAGAAATTCAAAAATACGCTTTGATAGAAAATTGTGTTGCTAACAAGTAAGAAAATCTCAAAAATTCTAAAGATCACAAATAAGGGGTTGGCTTACCCTTTTCCCGTTGATCACTCATTTACTTAGTCTTGTTTCCTTGAGCATAATTCATGACCTCTAAACGTTTTAGAAGCACTGATTTCTAACTTGGGATAAATGACCATTTACATTTTTGATAAAGTACTCAACTCTTTAATTTTCCACTCAAGGGATTGATATCATTACTTAAAATGTTTAGTCAAACTGGATTTTCTTACACTCTCATTGGTCTATTTTTACTCTTAGCATTAATTCCAAAAATTGTAGCCTATCTTGTGAGCGGTACATTCTAGTCAATTAATAGGTCTTTTTTGGGTTTTCAAGTAAGGCTTTTGGTCAATGGTTTAAGCAAATGGATATCAATGTACTTAGCCAATTTTGAAGAAATCATATGCAATTAGTCTTGGGTTTCGAGCCAAAAACCTAGGAGAAGCTAAACATGGGCTTACATCAATTTCATGAGTAAGTTTTGCTTAAGATAATTTCATTTCTTTAGTCAAAAGAGTTTTATTAAGGTTGGTATAGTGGGTTGGATCATACAGTAAAGGCTTTGCTTTTGGGCTTAAGAATTGAAAGTGTTTAGCCTTTGGATACTAACATAAGTTTAGACTTTGGGCTTATTGGTAATTTTTTGAAGGTGATCACCTTACTTTTTTTTTCTTTTTCTCTCTTCTTTTTTCTTTTCTTTTGTTTTCTTTTTTTATTCCTATTTTTTTTTTTTTGCTTGATGGGATTAAAAACCTTAAAACCATAGGTTCAAATAGTATAACCATGGGAGAAGTGTATATGGCGTGGAGTGCTTGAGAAAGAATCTATGGACTTGATGTGTTTGAATAAGTGTACGGGCTTGAATGAGGTGTATATGGTTTGAAGCTCTTCTTTATTCTAAAGAAATTGAATTATTTATGATAATATTTGCTCATTAATTGGCACAACTATGGCAAGCATATATTAGTCTACTCCTTTTTCTCTAGATTGATAACCTTAACCTTTTGACTGTCCTAGTGTGTCTAGTTCTTGGTAGGGCTAATTTTAAGAAAAATCCCTTAAGAGCTCAAATGGGTTTGCAAGGGATAACTGTGTTTAGAGATAATGAATGAATGCTTAATATCATTTTGACACATGTACTAAGTTTAAGACGAACCTCTTTTAAGGAATGAGCCCAATTACTCACCTTGATGGCACTCTTCTTTCATGTGTTTTTAGGGTTAGTGTTTGGGACATGGGTTACCTCTTTTCATCCTAAACCTTTCAAGTAATGTGCTATCATTCGCTTGGCTAAAAAGTTTTAAGTTTCGAGTTCACAATTTCTTTATCCATTTTCACTTATTTGAAATGCCCCTATTTGAATTAAGCTAGCTTCATAGCATATAAAGATAAGAATATACATGAAAACTGCTTTATTCAATAACTCGTATCTATTATAAGCTCCAAAATAAAAGATTATTCTAAAAAAAAAATGCAGGAACTAAATTCTTTTCTACTCCTTGCCCCTATTTCTGTTACTTCTTTGAACTTGGCCCATTAAGTTAAATTGATTTTGGAGATATACCCAACTGCTTCAAATGGTGAGTCACCTTGTTAGATGATAGCAGTAGATCCTCAATGCTTGATACTAGAAGTTATCTATTTGATGCCCCTAAGTTAAGGATACCACTGCTAATCAACATAACAGTCTCTAGAAAATTTAGTTGGATAATCTTAGTATCAATCAAATCTTGTATCTTATGCTTCAATCTCTAACAGTCTTCTGTGGTATGTCCCACTTTACCCACATGATAGTCATACCATTTGTTGGTTACAATCCCTTAGCTTGCATTTATTTTTTGGGATTTCGCATGTTGGTAGTCCCATGTCTCTCAATTGCTTAAACACTTAGGCTATTAGAATCTTGAATTGCGTAAATTGCCTCCTCTTGTTGTGGATAGGCTTGTCTTGATTCTAGGCTTTACCAATCGGCACATTCACTCCTGTTTTCTCTTTCATTGAATCAACTTCATGCTTGGGCTATAACTTCCTATTTGCACCAAGACCTAAGCTTTTGAGCTGCTTAAGCCTATAACTCAGTACCATTTCTGTGTTAGTGAGTTTTTCTTTTGACTTCGCTAACTTTTCTTTTAGGGTTGCAACCTTTTTTTCCAAACCCTGGCAATAACATCCCTCTTGGATTTGACCATTCAAATATGTTCCTGGCAACTTTTCCAATCCTTGTATCAAGTTAATAATGAGCTCTGTATAGAATTTGAGCCTTGGATCCTTAACGAAGTCTAATTGGACCACCAATTAAATGTTGGACTTTATTCTTCAACTCTTAGCAATGGTCAGTAGTATGCCCTTGTTGACCTATGTGGTACTCACATTGCGCATTAGGATTGCATTTTCGAGGTTTACACCTTAGTGTTGGAGTCTTAGGATGCAGTAAACCCTCTTCTTTTAGGCAGCGATAGACTCGAGACATAGAAATCGGGATATGAGTGAACCTCCTTCTAGGTCATTTCTAGCTTAGATTATTTTCCATGAGCTATGGACCAATGCTTAGGGTATTAAGCTTGCGTATCATTAGATAGGACATTGTAGTGTTTACAATGGCCTCTCAATCTAACAAGGCTGATCCTTTCCTTATCAATCTCCTTACTTTAATAGTATCTTCAATGCGACTACCAGCTGTAACTACATCTGCAAATGTAGAAGCAGTATGGCTTAAGAGGTGATTATAATAAGGTCTACCTAATGTGCGGATGAATATGTTGATCAATTCATTTTCTAGCAATTGTACTGTAGCTTGAGCGACTGTAGATCTCCGTTTTTGGGCATACTCCTTAAAGGACTCGGTCAGCTTCATTTTCATGTTATTCAAATCCATCAGGGATGAAGCTACTTCTTCATTTGTATTGTTGATAAAAGGCTCGAGCTAGTTTATACCAAGTATTAAGCTTAACTAAGTCTTGTTAGGCATACCAAATCAACGCTGGCCTAGTTAGGCTATCTTGGAAAGTTTGAATCAACAAATGCTTATGTTTAGAGAATTGGGTCATCTTACAAACATGAAGCCTAAGGTGAAGTTTAGGACAACCTGTTCCATTATACTTTTCAAAATTTGGTACCTTAAACTTCTTAGGTAACTTATGGTCATTAAAAGCGTAAACATTACTTAAGCCTAGATTACTCTACATATCATGATCCTTGAGGACTCTCATTTTCTCTTCAATTTTCTAGAAGATTTCTTCTTCCATCTTCATCAATTTCTACACCAATTCCTTCCCCAACCCTTTGTTGCTATTATTGAGCTCATGAACTGGCAACTCTTTAGATTTGTCTATCTTAGATGGTATGTCAATAGGCTTCTGGGCTTGGGTATAGGCCATGGTCTCGACTTACTTCTCATGCTTTCCCAAAACCCCTTCGGCTGTAGTGATTTTATGTTCAAGAGCTTCAGACATCTTGTTTTTTAAAATGAGTGATTATAGGCTTCAAGTTGAGTTAGATCAATTAAAAAGAAATCTTTTAAAGCTTGCAAGAATCCCTTCTTGTTAGCAATACTGCATTGATTTTTTAGTTTTGAAAACCATTCTTTTATTTTTAACTTTTATTAGAAAAATCAATGCTTATTTTATGTCATAGAAGCCTACTATTGATATTAACGAATCTAAACAAAGAAAACAATGAGACTGACGACTAAAGACATAGGATGACGATAATATTACAAGGATGATATGGAGAAGCGGAAATTATTTTACAATAAGAAACTTATTGAATAAATGATGCAATAGTGATGACTTATGGAGAAAACTCTATTAGGACCGTAATAGCTTAAGGGCTAAACATAAAGAATGAGAACTTAGACATTTACAAGATTAATAACCTTATGATGGAAAATAATTCACAATGATAAAATCTTTTTTTTTTAATTTTTTTGTATTTTGTTAGTTTCTAATAGTATGGTATATGTGAGGCATTGCAATAGAAATCAACTAAGTAAATAATTATCTTGAAATTGGTTTTTGATCATAAAATACCATTTCGAATTTTTTCATATTTTTAAAAAATTTTCTGAAAGAATTGAAAAAAAAAAAATAGAGTTCCATAATAATCTTCACTATAGCTGACTTCTATAATTACATGCCCTAAAAAATTTACAAGTTGATACATAAGTTTTTCTTTCTCTCTCTTTTTTTTTTCTTTTAACATTAGCATAGGGGGAATACTAATGATTTTGAGCATTTTATGTTAAATGTTATGTTACACAACCTATTATTGATGAAATAAATTGAAACCTATAAGATCTACATATATTACAAAAGACAGCATATACAAACAAATACGCAAAATAAATGTTATGCAATATGCTACACATGTGTGCAATGCAATAGGGTTGGTTATTGATAAACTATAAGGAGTATGATGAACCCGTGGTCGGGAAATACCCTTATTTATAATTAGGTTTGAAATAGGATTTTTTAAAAAATGAAGTTTGTGAATACTTATATATAAAGGTTACAAGTTTTTTTTTTTAAAAAAAAATTTTCCCTTTTTGAAGAATAAGATCGAGCTGATCGTGGATTGATTGGATCTTTCTTATAATTTAAGAATAACTACCCTCTTTTTTTTTAAAAGGATGATGCGAGAGGGCAGGGTCTACAGGTCTTAGACTTTGTAGCTCCAAGGCTTTTCGAAGAAAAACCTAGTGGGCTATATTGAAGCTTGAGTGAGCTTGCCTATCATCGTTAAGTGGGGTAATGGCCCTAGCAACCTGAAGGTTACATAATGGTGCATTGTCCTAAGTTACTAAGGTGGTCTAAGTCTGACCACATCTAAACACACATAAATAACTATTGAAAATAAAAGAACCCCCCCTAATTCCCCAAGAAGGCCTAATTGGGCTAAGCTTTTTTTAAGGCCTGCATCACTGAAAAACAGTTAGTACAACTATAATTCAATAAAAAAAAATACAAAATCCTATTAATTAATTTTTAATTTTTACATGACTAGCCCACTAAGTTTTCCCAATGGAGTTGCCAATTATATCGAGCCTTATTGGTTCTCTTAATCTAACCTATATTAAGCTCAGCTTGCTTAATATAGATTACTTGACATTAAACTAAGGAAATATTTTTCTTGAAAAATTAAAAAATTGGAGTCGCTAATCAGTTCAACTGGTAAAAAATAAAATTAGGTTTTCGTGTGGGAAAATCCTTATTTAACTATTGATCTGCATATTTTCTAAGAAAATGATTTTTAGAAAATTAAATCAGAGAAAACCAAGTTTGAAGGCTAACCTATTAAGACTATGTCATCATATAAAAACTAAAGAAAAATTGATGAGCTTTTATTTTTATGATTTATTAAAAAAATACTAAATATATATACTTAAATATATAAAATATAACTAAAATAATTTATTATTATTTTTTATTACGAATTTCTAAGAAAAAAAGGGAATTTTTTTTTATTTTTTATATAGTTGCCCTGAAGATGCCTATGTACTCGTTATTCAGGATTAAATTGGCCGTAGTTTTTTTTTATATAAAATATTTATTGGATAGGTTATTTTAATTTTGAATACTAAGTCAAGTTTGGGTTTTTTGAACAATTTATTATTTTTAAAAGAAAAACCTAAGAAATCTAATTTTTTTCGAATTAAAGAAAACCCTAACTAACTATTTTTTTGAAAATCCTAGTTAAGATTTTTTTTTTTAAAACCACTACGTGTCAAAAATATCTTTGCTAAATCCTAATTATAAGATATATTGAAGATACGGCTAGATACGCATCTCATACGTAACTTTTCTGAATCCTAACCACAAGATATGTATATCAATATATTTTTTTCTAAATCTAAACTGTAAGATATATATCTCAATTGCAAGTTATGTATCTCAATACGTATTTTTTCCAAATCTTAATTACAAGATATACTAAAGTTACGTCCATTTAAAAAAAAAAAAAACATGATTTTACAAAAAACTCAATTGAACTAAATTTCGTTGAAATTATCTAAAAACATTATGCAATACAAAAATAATAATGATAAAAAAACTTGTACTTAAGAAAAATAAATTAGTAAATAAATAAAATTGAACTAACTAATAAATAAAATAAATTTAATAATAATTTTTACTGAATTAAGTCGTACATGTTGATCATGCATTAGATTTCATCTACGAAATTGGATTATAGAATTGGATAGGAGAATCAGGGAATTCGTTTAGACTTAGAATTAGCATTGGATTTGTGTCAGATTTGGATTGGCTTCAGATTGTAGAATAAGATTGGAGCATCAACAATTCGGAAATTGGATGTGGCAAGGAATTTAGAATTTATGGACTTTGGAATTGAATTGTGGTGTTGGAATTGGAGTTGCATCAGGGGCTTCAAGATTGAATTGTGACATTGGAGTTACTGGACATTAGAATTGAATTTCGGAGATTTCGGTGTTAGACTTATGGACTTCGAAATTGAATTTTGGAGACTTTGGCATTGGACTTCTAAGATGTTGAATTTGATTTCTGATCTTGGGTGGGAAGGATTGGATTTGGTGGATTGGTTGTACAATTGAGTATGTGTGTTTTAGATTGCCTCAAGTTTGGTTTAGACGAGTGAATTGTGGGAAAATAAAAATTATCCTCAACGTCACGTAATATTGTGTTATTTATAAACTCATAATTGTATCTTTCCTATCGAAGATACGATTACGATTCATTGATGATTTACCCTAACTTTTAGAAACTCTACTTAATTCAGGCTTTCTATTTTTCAAGGCCCAATCTGATCTGATCTAATTTAGCTCAATAACTTATCTAATAAATCTTCAGTCTATTCTAGCCCAATATAAATTAGATAAAAAAATCTACTTTAAATCGGACTGGGCCAAAATTATTTTAATAAAGCCTAACTTCTCAAATGACTTAATGATTTATTAAATTAATCATACGCTATTATTCGATTTGATCTTAAATGATCTGATGCAATTTGGTCTCACACAACTTGACTTGATACGATTTGATGTGAGTTGATACGATACGACGTAACTCGATACGATATGATGCGATTCCACTCTCTCTTTTTTATTTTTTTATTTTTCCATTTTTTCTTTTAATTTTTCGTTATTTTATTTTATTTTATAATTTTTATGTTTATTTATTAAGCTGGCTCAATTAACGAAAAATGAAATAAATGGAAAAAATGAGGTATATGCATTGATCCTTACCATTATTGAGCACAAAGCATTTGGTACTAAATGGATGAGAATAAGAAATGTTGGGTCTTTCGCCTCTTAATGCTCATAGGGTTTTTTTTTTTTTTTAATATAGGCCTTATAAATACTTAGTTTAACATATAGTAAGTGGTATTCACCGCCTTGGCTCAAAAATATTTAGGTAGGTTTTTTTCACAAAGCATTGTTCTTGTCATTACTATGAGGATTTTATTTTTTCTTTTGCCGACTCCATTTTGTTGTGGAGTTCTAGGTGGCGAGACAATGTGTTCCATGCTGTTTTTATCATAAAAATCTTTCATTTCATTATTTTCAAACTCTATACTATGATTACTTATTCACTTCTAATAGAGACTGTTGAAAGATTTTTTTCATTTTGGACCTTCTTACAATATTTCAAGAATAGATGGTATTATTTGTCCTTATAAGGAAGAAGATCCAAGTATATCTCGTGAAACCATCAACAATGACTAAGGTGTACATTTCCCTCCTAAACTGAAAGTTTGAGTTAGAGCAAATAAATCTATATGCAATAAGTGGAGTAGCTTAGAAATTGAAATAGTATCTTTTAACTTAAAAGATGATTTGGTTTGCTTGTTATGTTGCCATGCTTAGCATATTTTGTCTTTATCAAAACTAATTTGTTAAGCCTTGACAAGGTCATATTTAGCTAGTTTTGATAAGATATTCATGCTCGCATGCCCTAACTTCTTATGCCACAACCATCATTGTTTTGAGTAGATAGACAAGATATTGGACTTATAAATATATCGAAATTGATTTTGTAAATGTTTGCTTGTCTATACCCCTCAAAACAAATTTGGTCATTCTCAATGCATTCGATAAAACACTTTGAAGTTAGAACCTTGTAACCAACATCAAATAATTGACTTATACAAATCAAGTTATGTTTCAAGTTGTCTACAAGAAGAATATTTTTAATTGTAAGGTCTTTATTGATGAGAATGTTACCTTCACCAATTACATGGGCTTTTCAATTGTCTCTAAAGGTAACACTCCCTTTATTCTTTAAGTCTAATGTTGTGAACTTGGATGCGTCTCTCACATATGCCTTGAACACCTACTATCCAAGATTTACTTATTGCTTTGTCTTAAAAGACCCTACAAAACAAGTGGTTATATCTTTGGTACCTACTTTTGTTCGGGTTGTTTGCGTCATTTGTGGATGTGAGGGAGTTGTACCTGGATTAGGCCCTTGGAGTTAAGCTTAAGCCTTAATCTTATTAATTTAGGCATTCGACCTATTTACTAAAAAGCCCTATTAACAACTTCTAATCTTAAGTGCTCATTGTTTTCCTTTAAGCCTTCCTTCACATCTACTACTTTACTGTATTTACTTTTAATTACTTCAAATTTATCACCAACACCATTCATCATTTGTTTCAATACTTTATTTTTCTTTTGAATCTTGATAAACTCCTTCAATAATTCATAATACATATCTTTCAATTCATCATAAGAGGATTGTGATGTGGAACATACCTCATCATCTATTTCCATGAAGCATGTTTTCTCATCGAAGTCACTTGAGTCCATTGCTTTCTTTCTTGATCTCTTGTTTATCTTTTTGAGAAGAGGACAATATTCTTGAATGTTGCTAGACTTTTAGCAATTGTAGCATTTCAATACTTCTTTCCTCTCCTTCAATTTGGATGTGTTTCCACCACCATCCTTATTTTTTTTCAACTTCTCATTGAATTTCATAAATTTCTTGAACTTCCTTGCCATCACGGCCATTTCTTTGCTCATCATTGTCACTTTAGTGACTTTGGTTGCTTTAAGAGTGATTACTTTCTTCTTAGAGTCCTCCCCATGCGTCTTGATAATTTCATGTGTCTTGAGAGTTCCAAGGAGTTCTTTCCTTGACATTTTTTCTAAGTCATGAACCTCTTCAATAGTAGTCCTTCTTGCTTCCCAATTTTTTGGTAGTGACCTAAGAATTTTGGAATTAATTTCCAAGTTAGAGAGTTTAGTGCCAAGTACTACCAATGGATTGATAATATCAATAATTTTTTTGTGAATTTCATCTAGTGTTTCATTAAGAAGCATCTTAAAATTCTCAAATTCTCCTCTTAAGAGGCCTATCTTGGTGTCCCTAACTCTAGTTATTCCTTCATAAGTATTTTTCAATTCATCGCATATTTCTTTAGCACTAAAGCATGTACATGTCCTATTAAAGTCTTATTCACTCATTACACAATAAAATATATTCATAATTATCTCATTTAAATCAACTTTCTTCCATTCATCATTGGTGTAATCTTCTTCTTCTTTGCCTTCTATTTTAATAGGAACATTTTCTATGACATACCAAAGCATTCTATTTTGTGCTTTAATAAGAATTTCGATTCTACACTTCCAATAGGAATAATTTCCACTAGTTAGAAGTGGTGGCCTATTAAGAGTTTGTCATTGCATGAAGCCTAGTACATTTAATGCCATGATCTTTACTTTGAATGTGATTAAGCAATAAATATAGAAGCCTAGCTCTGATACCAATTGAAAGACACTAGGCTAATACTCAAGAGGGGGGTAAATTGAGTATTAATGATAAATTTCAATTCCCTTTAAACTTTAATAATAAATGTAACAATTATATATAAAATAAATGATAGAATAATAGCAATAAATGTGGAGATAAAAGAGATAGGGAAAGAAAAGATCGAGCACGGTATAACGTAAAGTTTAGATCACCCCTTACTCTCTATGGACACTAATCGCCTCTAATCGAGGACTTCACACAATTTTATTAATCTCAATAACACAACGCTCAATCAAGAGCTTACACCAACTCACAAATGCACAACAATCACTCGATTGCACTTTTAGCACAATCTCAATCTTTCTAGTGTGGTGCTTTTATATGATAATTTTGTAAGTAGTGAAACCCTAATACTACACTTTTGGTTTTATCTCTCAACAAGATAATAAGATAAAGCATAATCACAAGAGTACAAGAATGCAAGAGAATGTTAAGAGTTTGCAGAAGAATTTCATATCTCTAGTGTTCTTTGATAGGTAATTGAAGTATAAATAGCCATGGTGATTTTCTTCCCATTGATGCATTAAATGTTGCTAATGGCTAGTTTCTAAGTGTTATCAATCAATCACTATATAAGTTACTAATCGATTGGTAATACAAAGATACTAGCATTCAACCTTCTACCTATTGGTTGCTAGATGCATCACTAAGCTTCAAGATGTCTACAGAATGTTTCAGTTTGGAATGTCAGCTATTGATCGATTAGTAGCACTAAAATCCCAGCATTGTCTTTTTAGTGGTTCTTCTCTTACTTGATTGCCAATCTTCACTTTAACATAAAAAGTAGTAGGGGTGGAAACAGGCTACGGATTAATCTTTAAGGATCAATCGCTAATATATATACCGATTGATCAGTATGCCCTGTTTTTGCTTATTCTCTCCTGTTCTTCTCTACAACACAAATCAACAAAAAAACCAAACCAAAAACAACACACAACTAACCAACATTCATCTATTTTGACAAGAAATTTTCCTCAAGGCACTTTGATATTGTAAACATTAATTTGATATTTAGCTAAGTCATTGCATTTTAAGATTATGATTGTAATAATGATTTTAATCTCAGTTAGCTTTTGTCTCATCAAAATCATATATATTAATGTGTTCAACACTTCTCCATGTTGCAATTGGAATGTATTAATCAAACCTAACTTGGAGATAGCTTGACCTACTCTACTAACAGCTTGGCCAGCCCAACTATAAGCTTGACCATTGTGCTTTAAAGCTTCCTATGACAGTTGCTAACTAGTTTGGAGAAATACTTACCTTCCCCTTTGCAGACATACATCTCGACTATGTAGGACAAATGCCAACACAATACATTGGCTGTCCTCCTTTCAACCTGACCAACTGCTAACCTACTCTTAGTGCTATCTAAGGCCAAAATACTTATGAAATTCCTACCCAGATGGATAGTGACACATGTCCTCAGCTTTTATCAGCAGTGTACTATGATGCAAGAATATTCTTTTTCATCATTTCCAATTTTACCCTTCCCTTTTGTATATTACTTGGGATTTTAAGGATAATTGACTTCTTTTGTAATTTCTAAGTAAATGAGGTTTACATTACAAAGATGGGTATAAATACTCTTGCTTTGCACAAGTCGTAAGTTAGTAAATCATTAATACAATTGAATTTTCTACTTTTGATCCTCAATTGTTGTCCCTAACTTAGATTAGCTACTTGGTTCAACTATTACCTCTTACCAATCCCTTTAATAAGGATTATGGTGAGCAACCTTAGCTTATCATTTATGTATCATATCGAGTGATAAGTTAGGTCTATATAGTGTTCAATTAGTGCATAATATCTACTCAAGTAGCTCACGAGTTTGCTCAATTTTGTAGTAATTCCATTCATTATTCGACTATGGCTACTTGGAACCACCCCTTGATATTGCTACTCTTATTTGTTCTTGTTGAGGCATATCAACTTGCTCTTCCTTTTGTTCAGTCTCTGTTTACTTATGTAGTCAGACAAGGTTGCCTGGTTGAAATTGCCTTCCTTTTCTTGACTTTTATATTTAACCTTCTCAATAGAGTGGGTTAGTTGGTTGGTCACTTTTTGCATATAGATTTGTTTTAGAGCTCAAGCACGACCTTCAGCATCAAGGTCTCCATTATGTTTGGGTATGGGTATTTGATCAAGAGGTGATTCGAGGTTGAAACGATAGACTAATTCGAAGAGCGTCTTGTTGATGGTGCTATGTACAACTCTATTTTAGGCAAATTCTACTATTGGTAAGCACATTTCCTAGTCGGTCAATTTCCTTCCCATAGTATCCCAGTGTAGAGAACTAAGGTTTTGTTGACAATAGTTTGGAGATGGCATGACATGTTGAACACTAGCTTAGTTCCTAATTGGCATTATAAGGTCTTCTAAAATTAGCTTAAGAATTAGGGATCTCTATTCGAAACAAAGGTCCTTAATACTTTGTGTAGCCTAATGATCTCCTACAAAAAAAGAATAGAGATAGTTGAAGCATCATTAGTCTTACTGCAAGGTATGAAATGTGTCATCTTGCAAAATCTGTCTACGACAACCATTATTAAATCTTTTCCTTGAGTAGTCTTTAGTAGGATGAGGACAAAGTTGACACTTCACTTTATCCAAGGATGGGTTGGGATTGGTATGGGCATGTTCCTCCTTAGCTTGGCTCCACTCTTTGCTTTCTAACGTGTTGCATACTCTTCAACAGTTCGGTGGACATGCCTTAGCATCTTAGGTTAGAAGACTTAGCTCTTAGCAGCTCGTATGTCCTCTTTTTATTAAAATGACTTGATAATCCTTCTCTACGAGCTTCTTTGACTAGCAGCTCTCTCATGCAGCTGGTTGGCACATAAAGTTTATTGCCTTAGAATAGAAAACCAACGTTAACAAAGTAGTCATCTATACCTCTTCCTTCTATTCACAAGGCATAGATTGGAACAAAATGAGGATCTTAAAGGTATTGCTTCTTGATGCTTACAAATCCTAGTAATCTTGTTTACAAGTCAAAAAGAAGCATATGTCTTCTAGACAGGGCATCGGCTACTACGCTAGCCTTTGCTGCCTTATACTTAATCATAAAAGAAAATCCTTTTAGAAATTCTTCCCTCTTTTCTCAACATTTGGAGATCTTGGGCTAGGTCCTCAAGTATCGCAATAGCTCGTAGTCAATGTATATGATAAACTCCCTAGATAATAGATAATCTTACCTCACATTAGGAGCTTAGATTAGGGCATATAGTTCCTTATCATATACCAAGTAATTTAGTGTAGCTCCCATTAGATTCTCGCTGTAGTATGCTATAAATTGGCCCTCCTGCATAAGGATTACTCTTATGGTGATTCCTAATTCATCGTACTCCAGCTGAAAGATATTTTCAAAGTCTGGTAGAGCTAGAATAGGGGCAAAAGTTAGTCTCTTCTTCAACATGGTAAAATTGCTCTCTTCCTTCTCTCCCCATTTAAACTCCATGTTCTCCTTGGTTGGTTTAGTGAAGGGTGCCATTATGGTGCTAAAGTTCTAGATGAACCTTTTGTAGAATAATGCTAAGCCATAAAAGCTTCTTAAGTCAACACAATAGGTCAGGGTTGGCCACTTAACAATGGCTCATATTTCCTCCTCATTGACTCTTAGGCCTCCTCTTAGCTTAGACAATCTCATCTTGGCAAAAACAATGTCTTTAGATTACTAAGTAACCTCTTAGCTTAGAGGACCTCAAGGATAGGTCAAAGTTAAGCTATGTAACTAAGTAGGTTGGGGCTGTACATTAAGATGTCATCAAAGTACACTATAACAAATTTCTTGACTTGATTCCTCAAGCATGGTTCATCAACCTCATAAAAGTACTTATGGCATTGGAGAGACCAAAGGGCATTATAGACACCCCATTTTTGCTCCTCTTTTATTTTTTTAATTTTTTATAGGTAAAAGGGTCATAAATTAGGAAAAATACAAAAAAAAAAATAAAGAAAGCCTAAATATAAAAAAAATTAGAAAATTAAGAAAACCAAAAAAGAAGAAATTTAGAAAAAAATGAAATTCAAGAAAATACAAAAAAAAATAGAAAAATAGGAAAAAGAAAAAAAAATAAGAAATCTAGGGAAAATATAAAAAAATAGGAAAATAGGAAAAAACACACAAAAAAAAAGAAATTTAGAAAAAAAATACAAAAAAGGGAAAAATTTAGAAAAATTGAAAAGTCATAAAAATAGAAAAAATAAGGAATTTAGAAAATAATAAATTTTAAGTAGTGTAATAGAATATATTTTTAATTTAAATAAATTTAAGTAAAAGATTATTAGACTTAGGCTTATATTTGAATTTAGCTTAAGCTGATTTAGTCAATTTATGCAATTTAATTGTATATATTGACAATGTACAAGCCAATGATCTAATGGATAAGCTCATAGACATTATATTAAGGTTTGGTTTTAGGTTTTGGGTTCAAAACTTGCTAGAGGCATATGAATGCCTTTTCCTTTTTATATTCCATGTGTTGCCACATGTCAAGGCATCACTGGCCCATGTGTTTAATTATAACACATGGTACTTTATGATTTGTTGTGACAAAGCATTTTCTTTCCCCCATTTTTCTTTGCCCCTTTCCTTTTCTTTCCCTCACTTTCTTGTTTTTTTTTTTTTTTAAAAAAAACAACACATATTTAGGGGAGGGGGTAGGGGTGGGGGTTGCCATTTTCAACTTACAGGACACACTATAAGGGAATATACATACAAACATGAACAATGGACATCTCTCTCTCCCTCAACCTATCTCTCTCTCTCCCTCAACCTATCTCTCTCTCTACCCATCTCTCTCTCAGCTTAGTTACTCTCTCAATCCTTGAACATAACACACATGACTCACTCCCTTTCTCTCAGCTACCACATACTCTCTCCCTCACTCATAAGATGAACACAAAACACATATAAACTTACTTTCACTATCATGTACTGTTAGACCTCTCTCTTTTGGTGGCTCCATCCCCCCATTGTCGCCCTCACTCTCTCGAACAGCACAAGTACAGCCATTACATCTTCTCTCCCTCACTCATAAGCTAAACACAAAACACCATGACTTACTCCCTTTCCATCTCATGATGCCACAACCCACGACTCCAATTGTACCTTAACTAATGACCGCATGAACACATGCCCTCGCCCTTACACAGCCTAAACAGACCACCATATATCTCTCTCTCTTTCAAAACCTATCTCTCTTGGCCTAGACTCTCTCTCTTTCTCTCTCTACTGTCTCTCCCTTTTACTGAAGCCCTACATACATACGGCCTAAGCCACCTTCAATCGCAGCAGCAAACCCATCTAACACAGATCCTAACTCTAACCTCTACTTTCTTCACCGACTCTGACCCAAACCTAGATTTGAACATCACCACCACCACCACTATCTCAGCGAACCACCACTAATAGCTACTAAATCTGACAATGTTATTACGAGACCTTTTTGCCTATAAAATTGACACAAAACTGCCCTCACTTGCAAAACATCTAGCCTAAAACTACCTCTGTTATACCCCAACACCGGGCAGTCTTCTCAATTGTAGTCGGGCCATTTAACTCAGATTTGACTTGATTTGGCCACCGACCCGACTTGAAGCTCCAATCCATTATTTGACTTGTGTGAAGACTTAGTCTTAGTCTAATTGGTCTGGCCTTCGCCTCTTGGTTTTGTTGTTTTTCTATTATTTTGTTTGTTTATTTACTTTGCAAATGTATTGAACCAAGAAAAAAAAAGAAAAAGAAAAAAAGAAGAAAACCAAAAAAGAAGGAAAAAAAAAAATAGAGAAGAAAAAAAAAGAAAAAAAGGGAGGAAGAAGTGTTTAGTTTAGTTTTATTTATTTTTGCGTTTTAACAAAAAAATAATAATAAGTAAATAAATAAATAATAAATTAATTTTATCACCTAGAAAATCATCTTTCTAAAAATAAATAAAAATAAGTTGACTTTTTTTCCAAATTAAGACTACTTTAGAATGTTCTAAATAAAAACCTCAATTTAGGACCCTTTTTGGAGATTTCCTTAAATAAATCAAAATAAGCAAAGAATGTAAACCTGGCCTTTTTTAGAACTAGAATCGCTAACCTGTTATGTTTCCAGTGAATGAACTATAGAAGTTTGATCCTGAATAGCGGGTTTACAAGCATTCGTAAAAATGGGGTGACTTAAAATATAGAAAGTTTTTTTTTTCCTTCTCTGTAAGTATTTGTGTAAATTAAGTAAATTAATCACATGTAATATAATTAATTGTTTATAAATAGAAAAAGGGTATTATTGAAAAGCAAATTTAAAATTGAAAAGTTAAAAAATAGTACCCGTTTAGGGTTTAATAGGATAGCCCTTAGATTTAGATCTCTCATTTTAGAAAACCATTTTGTAAAATTGGTTTTCTTGTTAAGATTGGTAGCTAAGTTAAAACCAAACCACCCAATTGGTTATAACTTAACTTTTTTCTCAACTTCAGCTGCGTGGCGATTTCGGTCGGGTGGTGACTCCAAAGTATTTTCAAAATATAATAAAACCAGTTTTCTTTAAACCTTAGTCAAAGGTCAGTATTAAAAGAGTAGAGTTTAATATTGATTGGTTTAGAGAAAATTAATTTAAAAAAGAATCGAGAGTGAAAAATCCAAGCTCAACAAGCTTGATTAACCACTCATACAAGCTTTGCCTTATCCTAAAGGCTATCTTCCATTAGTCACTTAGCCTCATCCTGATTAGGTGGTACGTAAACTTGAGGTTGATCTTGGAAAATATCTTGGCTACATGAAACTCGCAGAGCATATAATCCAATCTTGGAATAGGATACTTGTACTTGATGGTAACTTTGTTGATAGCTTAGCTATTTGCACAAATTGTCTAATTTAGTCCTTTTTAGGCACTAACAAGGTAAGTACTGCATATGAGCTTAGGCTCTCTTACATATAACCTCTTTCAATGAGCTCATCGACTTGCCTCTAAAGCTTGATAGCTTGTTCATGATTCATTATGTAGGTCAGTTTGTTAAGTAAGGCAGCTCTAAGCTGTAAGGTCAATGCAACGTTCAATTCCTCTAGATGGGGGTAAAGCCTTCGATAATTTTTTAGGAAATAGGTTAGTGAACTTGTCAATCAGCTTCTAAGCAGCCTTGAGAAGCTCAACTTGCTCTTCAATTCTATGAGTATCTAAATTAGTAGGTAAGTCGGCATATCTAACCTCATTGCTTTTTTCAACTTAGATGGGCTCATTAATAAGGCCTTCTTAGAACCTTGGTTTCGCTGGGCTTGCATGCCTCTAGCTTGGCTTGGTATCATAAGAGTTCGGGGTAACCTTCCTTCCATCTTTCTCAAAGGTGTACATATTCTGGAACCCATCATGTAAAATCCTTATATTGAATAACCAAGTTTGATGAAGAAGTATATGTGACGTATATGTAAGAAGCATGGTAGAAAGAATTTCATCATTGTAGCTCCTAATTGGGATAGGTAGAAGTACTTAGCATGATACATGCAATGTATCCTTCTTATTTAATTAGTGCAACTTATATGGCCTAGGGTATGGCAAGGTCAATAGCTTAAGCCTCTACGTTAAATTAATAGATGCCACATCACTGCAACTCCTAGTATCTACTATTAAGGTACACATTTGTTCCTTCACCTTACACATGATGTGAAATAAATTCTCTTTGTGCCTATTCTCTATAGAAGTTTCAATACTCATAGCTCGGTAGACTACTAAGCCTAATAAGTCTCCATCCTTAGCATATATCTCGTCCTTTATAACCACTTCTTTTGTTTCTTGATCATACTCTTGCACCTCTCATACTTTCTCATCCTTGTCATCTATGCTATTGACCTCAAAGTTTGGAACCTCTCCTTTTATCACCATAGTTCAACAGTTTGCATGATGAGGAACCATAAGTCCAAAACCTTAGTACTTGAAGCATTTAATTTGACTTGTTTTCCATCTTGAGGTTCAGTGATTTGGATGATAAGTAACCACGAGTCTAAAACCTTGGCACTTGAAGCATTTAATTTGACTTGTTTTCCATCTTGAGGTTTGACCCTTTTCAAACTTCCTCGGTGCCTCCTTTTTGGCAAGTCAGGTCTTTTGGTTAGATCAAAACTCTTTTCTCTTACTTAGTCTCAAACTACTTAATCCTTTAAAACCTTTTTAGGCATGTCAAGATGAGGGGATAGGTTGGCTAGATTAAGCTTAGGATGGTCTATTCCTTCTCCACCTTTCCACTAGATAAGCGATCTCAATGGCTTCTTCAAGGTTGGTGAAGTATTAGACTTGTCCTTAAGTTCATATCTTAGGCTGATGAGGAATCTTGAAATGGTCTGAGCTTTTAACTTAGTTACCCATAAGCAACTAAAATTCTCGTACAAATTCATCAACAGTTTGGCTCTCTTGCTTTAACTCTTGTAACTTCTTAAAAGTATCTTGCAGATGGGACTCTGGGATGAATTAGCTTACAGGATTTGTTTCATCTCGGCTCATGTTCTAGCATCTCAATAACTATTTCTTCTTCGCATAGCCTAATAATTTCTCCACCACATTACGACATACCTTGAGAATTCTAAGTAGCCAATTTCACTTTGTCAAAGTCCTCATAACTAGTAATAACAAAAAAAAAAAAATCCTTTCAACCTTTTCCTTCCAATCAAGGTACTCATCAGCATCACTTATATCACTATAGGTTAGAATTTGAAGTTTGATACTATTAATAGCTCAGGTTATACGCTCTCCTCTCTTTTTATCCTCATAAATTCTTTTTCATTATCACCTTGTTCTTCTATATCCTCTAAGCTAATTCTTTGATGAGATCCTTTATCAACTCCTACTTTAGCATTATAAGCTAAACACGTTATCCTCTCATTCCGTCCTTTGTCCTCCTTGTCTCTAAAACCAATATTAGTACGGTAATCTTCAAAGGCCTTAGTAGGTTGGCCTATGACCAATTGGTGAACAACACATGTTACCTCTATTTTCATGGTGGCCATTTCATCAAACCTTTCATTCGTAAACCTAGAGATGGGTAGAATTTGCCTATTGTAGTTTTGGACAACACTCTCATTATTCTTAGCCATTGCATTCACACTTAGGTTAGTTGCATTGGTAACTTGACACTACCTAAAACACAACTCCAATTGCTCAAGCAACCACTTCCACAACTATAGACCACCACAATGCTTGAGATTACCACTACTTTTGTGATGGTGACTTAAGTACAGGGAAAAATAGAGACGTACTTCAAACTCAAACAAATACAACAATAGAGCCTACTATAGAACACAACATAATTACATAATACATACCCATAATGCCAAAAATAACCATAACACACACAATGCAGCTAAACATAGCTACTCCCACTTACAACCTTTGCTTTGGTACTAAGATGATATACCATGGCGAGAATTGACAAGCAGGATAATATCAGGACTGGGTCAAAACCAACTATGGTTTGAAGATTAGTGGTAACAATAAGAGGTATAAGCTTAACTTGTGCACAAGTTTGTAGATATAATGCACCATAGCCATCTCATATGAACCAATTAGCTTAGTTGATATGAAGCATAACTAAGATTAAGTGTTTGATAACACTCAGATAGCATATATATCTTAGGGTAGTTTTGTGTAGTTTTATTTATTATTTGTGTTAATTTTAATTGTTTGATATTTCATTTGTCGGTGTTGTAGAAGCTTTTGATGAGTTTTTCGAAGAATTTGATGAAGTTTTGGAGTGTTAACGAAGAAGTGCATTAATTGATTCATACAACCAAGTGAAGTCTAGAAAAGGAATAATTTCCAAAGAGGATCATGTGCAAGACCACTGCCATATACCCTAGACGTGCACCCTTCATCAAAGAATTTTATTGAATTATAAAAGTTATATGTAAAGAAGAAGATCGCACCTAGATATCACAACTATGATTTGGGACATGAACATGCCATAGATTAAAATTTTTTTATTTTTGGAAGGTTTCTATATAACCTCAGGTCGAAGTTCTATAAATAGATCCTTAGGTTTAGTGTTTAGGGAGAGCTCCTTGAGGAAAAATTGTATAGGGTAAAGTTAATGGAGTCTCTCATGTCTCTTACTTTATTTTATTTTAAATTAATGTTGTAATTTATTATTGTTCTTGGTAGATCTTTTATTAAGCTCTAGTTCTAATGTAACACTTTCTTTTATATTTAATTTATGATATTAAGATTTGTAATCTAATTGCATTGTTTTGTATTTTCTTTAATATAATATTGTCAGCTACAGGATTATTGTAAGAGTTTACTATCAAGTTCGAGATTCAATAGTTAGATGGATTGATACAATTAGAAGTAATTAATTTGAATGTGGTTTTGCTTACTAGTTTCTCCATATTAGGGTAACCTAATAGAGGAATTGAAGGTCTTAATGCGATTTTAATATCCTTTATTGCAGGAGTGATTCAGATAGAGTATACTTAGGGTTATGAATTAATTAAGAGACGCAAATTCAACTAATTCAATATAGAAATCTCCATGGTCCAAAAGTGGAATTGAGATTGGAAGTTACATAGAATTAGGTAGTAAATAATAGATTTACTAAGGATCATGTTTTCCACAATTTAATTAATTTTTCTTGTTTGTTTATTTTATTGTTTCTGTGTCTTATTGTTTTTATCTTGTTAACTCTTGTTCATTTTTTATTATTTGAATATTATTATTTATTTAATTTGATAAGTTAGACAATTAGTAATTTAGGGAAAATTGCTACTAATTTAGGGTTTCCTGAATCTTATGATTCCTTGTAGGATCGACAACTTCGATTTAAATCCATATTATACTATAACTTGACTAGGTGCACTGGCCTAAGATTGGTATTAACCCATATACCACTAAAGCTTGACTAAGCTTTTGGCATCGTTGCCAGGAAACCAATGGAGTGGAACTGATTAGGATATTAGGAAAAATCTCTCTTACTGATTATTTTAACATGATTTTGATTTATTACGTCCTTCTTAATTTTTATATTTTCCTTTATTTGTTGTCTCTAACTTCTTAATTATTTTAATATAGGATTAGGAATAACGGAATAAATCTCATTGAATTTGATCCTAAAATTGAGAGAACTTCTCGTCTTCCATATAGGAGATTACGCGAGATAGTAAAGTTGAGAAACCAAGGTCTACTAATTCAATTCAAGGAAGAAGAAGAGGAAAATTCAGAAGAAAAAGAAATAAAAGACATGGTTGTGAATAATGAGGATGCCAACAAGACTATGATAGATTAAGCCAAGTCGAAAGCAACTAGAGCTGAGTCTAACTTTGCTAAACTTGCAATCCAAGCAACCAATTTTCAAATTAAGCCAAACATGATTCAGATGGTGCATCACTTTATCCAATTTGATGGTTTAGCTAATGAACATTTGAATAACCATATCTTAAGCATTCTAAAAATCTGCAACACTTTCAAAATCAATGGAGTCACAAATGATGCAATCGGGCTTATGTTATTCTCGTTCTTGCTTAGAGGTAAGGCTAAGTAGTGACTCAACTCGCTTCTTCAAAGATCAATCACTACATGGGAAGATTTGGTTGAGAAGTTCCTAAGGAAACACTTTCTATGCACTAAAATAACTAAGTTTAGGAATGACATATCATCATATGCCTAAATTGATGGAGAAATGTTGTATGACACTTAGGAAAGGTTTAAGGATTTACTTAAGCACTGTTTACGTCACAGTTTACCTATATGGAAGTAGATTCAAACCTTTTATAATTGTTTCAATTATCTTACAAAGTAGATTATTGATGCTGTAGTTAGAGGCACTTTGAGTGCTAAGACATCGGATAAAGCTGAAAAGCTGATAGAAAGTAGGTTTGTGAATGCGTGATAATAAGAGAGCTAAGGTGAAAGTAGCTGGAAAATTTGAAGTTGATTTTGTTAGCACAATCGACACCCCATTTTTACTCTTATAAAATAAAATAATAAGATTACCTTCGTAAAATATAGAACTTTCTTTTTTCGAAATTAAAAATAACATTTTCTAATATACATGTGCTATTTGATCGTTTTTTAGTATTAAGAGAAAATACCATTTCCTTTCTAAACTTGACTTTAGTTTAATTTAGTCACTCTTAAAGAAATGATTTTAGGATGTTCAAGTTTCAAACAAAGCCTTATTTTTAATTCAAATCGATTGAATTAAGTGTAATATAAACTGAATCAAATTGAATTGATGCTTGAGAAAAATCAATATTATCATGTATATATTTAGACCTATTATTGTTTTTTTTTTTAAAAAAAGTTGTTCTATTAGAGGCCATTAGACAGTTAAAAGAATTTTGTCTGTACACCTTTTCAAGGACTAGCCAATTGGCCCAGCAGTGAGATACATACATCAAAATCAACTAATCCTAATTTCGATTCTAAGCAGCAATGCTTGAGGCGCCTTTTTTTTTTTTTTTTCTCTTTTTTTTTTTTTTCCCTTCCGAAGCCCCTCACGTCTTCTCCATTTCAAAGATGTCTAAAATAGACAACATCGACAATGGTAGACACAGCAGCTTCAAAGGCTGATTTTCTCTCCTTTTTTTTTTTTTTTTTTTTTTTTATCGTTTTCCATCCAAACTAACAAAAATCGATAGTTATTTAATTTTAACCGTTGACGTTGAGTTTTGATGCGGATTGTTAAAGTTTAAAATTTGAACTCCGGCGAGCTTATCTCTTAATTCTAATCCATGATTAAAATTCAAAACTTGATACGGATCAAGCGCTTAATAAACAAGTAGTCTCAATGCTTATCCAAATTTTTGAATCAACAATCCTTAGATCAAGTAGGTGCCATGGCATAAAAAATTTTTAAAAATTCGATTTTTCCCGATGAGCTTATCTATGGAGCTTTCAAAAATTATGTTCTACTGTTGAGTTCGACTATAAATAGTGGAGTTCTCTAAGCCTTAATAAGGGGAGGAACATACTGGAATCCTTCCAAAAGCCCTAAAGTCAAAAGCTTAATCTTTGATATCGATCTTCTTCACCCGTTGTTGACGATCTCCAAACCTTCAAACCACCATTCACAACCTACTCCGCTGCTATTAACAACAAACACCACTAATGCAAATCACTTCACCATAACTTCAGGAGCTTGAAGCCAATTTCTTCAACCAAAACATCGGCAAAAGCCATCACCCATCTTTAACAACAAACCAACAACTCCACACCATTCGGTATAAATCCATTATCATGGATTTTTTTATATCACATCACTACCATCAAGCAATTGAGAAGAAGGAAAACAAGTCAAGCTGATGAACCTTTAGGGTTCAATAATCGCCAGGAGAAGATGTACAAGTTCCGCTAGATAGGAGCGCCTTTGCAATCTGAATACGACCCAAGCACAGTCCCTATATGCGAACTTGACCCACACTATCTGCCTAGGTTTGTTTCTCACTTTACTTTCTTATTTATTTCATTAATTTTATTTTAAAAACATTTTTCATAAAAAGAAACCTTCTTTTCTATTTATAAAAATCAAATTTATTTTCTTTTTTAAAAATCTTTCCTTTAAGGTTTTCTTTTGAGTTTTAGAAAATGATAATAAAAAATACACTTCCTTAGATAAATTTTCTTCCAACAAAAGAAAAAACAACTTTTTCTCTTAATAAGCTGGTCCTTTCCAAAACTATTAAGAAAAATTAATGATTTAAAGGGACAATGCTTTTAGTAAAATAAAAGACATTAACAAATTAATTTTTTCTTAAAGAAAAAATCTATGTACATTGGTATTGTATACTAACTGAAGCTTAGAAGGTTTATTTTTCTACTTTGCTTATCGCCCTTTCGTCTCACGCTTTTACTTCATTTTCTCTTTCAAATTCTAATCCTGTTTTACGCTAGTGCTCTCTAACTGAGTCCTCCAAACAACCTTCAACAAGTCTGTTTGATGATTCTGAAATCTTTGCAAGCCTTATCCAGATGCCCATGGGATCTTTTCTCTAGTGATTGATAAAAGAATATCTTGAGGTACCTTAATTAGAGTGATTGATCACTTTCTACATATTCCTTTAAGAATCCTTCTTTTTTATTTCTATAATTACAATCAATGCACCCACTTCTTTCCCATTCTCTATCTCATGATGAGCCCCAGCTTTCTTTATAGTGCTGCTATCTTAGGACTTCCCCAAGGGGCCCATGTTCCTACTACTTACTACTTTTGTTGCTATTCTGACTTCCACGGATAGTGCTTATTAGTCTAGCAAGCATCCTGCTTTGAATGAAAGCGCCAAAGCTAAAGGCTATAGAGGAAAATAAAAGAAGCACATGATACTATCGGCATGCGAAAGCTTTGTCCTCCTTCCCCATTCAAGAAAGAAAATGAATGTTTCCCTCTTCAGCTTTAAATATTTGATTCCGTCACCCCAATCAAACCTTTAGTCTAACCGACTTCACATTTCTTGGTGGTAGGAATCCATTCTAGTCAATTTCCCACAAGAGTATACTCATTTTGGCAATAAAATTTCATTGCCTTTAATATGGCTCCTAATCTAATAAAAAGAAGAATGTTGCTTAATTGAACGAACAATGTTAGAACCTCTCTAACTAATACCCCAGTTAGTAAAGCCCAATTCAGCAATAATCGAATATTTTTAGCATATTGTCGTAACAAGTCCAAGAATTCTTCATATAGTTGGTGTGCTCCTCCATAGGGGCGCTAGTGCTTTATTAATATATATAATAAAGTAAAGGGCCTGAAAAAAGGTAATTATGGCCACCATGGCCTGTTTGATCCATTATGAATCCTGGATTCACTCTTCCCTTATAACGAACCATGTGTAAATCCTTGCTAAGAATCATCGAGAGTGAAGCTGCCAGCAAAAAAAGGCCCTCTCAAATGGCACCCCTCTCATAAAGGTTGACTATGTAGAGGGTGGTAGTTCAATTAATGCTAAACTTGAATAGGAAAATAAGTGTTGATTTTGAATAGCGAGTATGTAGACACTTACGGCAGCCGTAATAATAATAAAAAAAAACTTTTCTTTATTCCTTTTCTTCATTTTTTTTCTCTTTATTTTCTTTTTAATATATATATATATGTATATATATATATTTTACGTTTTATGTTATTTACTTGGTGATTTCTATTTCTACATTACTAACCCTCTTATTTTTAAGAAAATTTTATTTGATAGTTGATATTACGATTCAGCAGTATCGTTGTTATGGTAAATCGCCGTGTAACGTATAAAGAACTACTATCAATCCTCCTTGTTGATTATAGGCCTTTCACATGACACACAAGACTTCTTTTACTATATGTTACCACTAGGCCCATAAACAAATAATATTGAATAATTTAACTAAAATTTACTTTTTTAATGTAAATTTGTCAAATAAATGTGTGGATTTATTAAATTCCATGCTAAAAGAATATTACAAACGAACGAAGTTTGTATAGGATACTACATTAGGAATTTCAATCAATAATATGAACAAAAGTAAAGATAAATGTTATCTACAAAAGACTATTACAAAAAAATCTCATTTTCGCTCCCTAATTACTCTATCTCGTTTCTAAATGATACTCACCTTGGGCATTCCTTGGCTTAAATGAACAAAGTGGTTGTCCTGCATCAACAAAAATCTATTGGGGTGTAAGCTTACACTTAGTGAGATAAATTCCCTCGTCAATATCGCATGACAAAAATTCACTAAATGCACAAACATATAAGTGTACGAACAATTAGTATGCCAATATGCAATAGCCTAGGAATTGCATACAACTCAGAATTACGCTTCCTGTAGTTGGGGTTGGAGATAATTAATCGATACAAACCAAAATCTGAATCCTAGCACTTGGATTTTATATCATTCACACTATTGTGCTTAAGTTAAAACAAAACTATATATATATCATATATAATATACTTTCTTTTTGAATAACAAATCATATTTTCAAAATCCTAGGTTTAGCGGTATAGTAGCCTCCGCGCTCCATAAACACACTCTCTAAGTAGAAGCTACAAAACACGGCCCCTTACTAACCGTTAGTGTCTCTCGGTGCCTAGTTAGCTCGTCAGCTTAGGATAGAGGCTCAATAAAATGATGGTGTAGCTAGTACCCAATTCTATAAGAGGCCCTTCTCTTGTGAGTCACTTCCCATCTTCTATGTGAAGTAGTAATCGGTGTCGTCTGAATGCAATTATAGAGAGTGAATGATTCATTGAACTTCTTAGTCATATAAGTGATTAATCCGGTTTTCATTGTGATCAAACAATTTCATTCCATACAAATGCACATGTACGTTATCACAAACAATTCTCATTATTATGTGATTAACTATCTATAGCATTTGGTCATAAATTCACACACATGCATTTTCCATATCCCACAAGTATCCGATTTTCACACACACACACACATACACACACATATATATATATATATTTCGATGCATTTATTCTACAAGCAAACTCAAGTAAGGAGTCATCAGGAATTTACTCACTCAGTCATGTAGATTAATCAATATAATCAAGGGGTAGGTCTATTTGAAAAGCTATGTCCCCTGGTCATTGCAATATAATACTATAAGGATTCAAAATAGAATTTGGAAAACTAAGCTAAAACCCTTTAAGTTATACTTTTGACTTGGTTTCGTATTTTTCCCAGTTTTCACTTAAAGTTCAAGTGTGTATAACTTTCTCATTTTGAATTTAATTTTTATGATTTTATAATCAATCTTCATCATTTTTTAGTGTACTTTAACATGACGAGGTTATAATTTTTAGATGAGTCATGCAAAGCTACTTATAGGTTAGAATAGAAGTGATCCTTATGCTTTAGAGTACTTTTGTGCTTTGTTTGGTTAATGGGCTTTTTGATATCTTAGGAGAACTTTTGGGCTTGGGCTTGGGCTTAGGATTTTATTATGGGCTTAAAATACTCCTTAAGGTCAGATTCCAAACTTTGATTTACACTCCTAAGGCTATCAACAACTTCTCGGGCTTTTAAGTGGGCTTAAGTTGTCAAATGGGCTTGTTTTTTATCCAAATCAAGGATAGTCACTTTGTTAGGCTTGGGGTAAGTCTTGTGGGCTTCTTGAGGGTCTTAAAATGACTTTTATTGTTGTGTTAAGTTACTGGTCAGAAATTTAATGAGGGTTCAACTTGGTGTTTGAGGCCTGTTTTGAGAGTTTTAAGCTTGGTTTTGAGTTTTAGGCTTAATATACTTATCGTACTTGCCTTGATTGATCTTTTCACTTTGTTTACTTACTTTTATCATATTTTTAAGTGTCTTTATCAAGGTTCCAGATCTACTTAGTTTGGTGTGGAGGCTTCCAAATTGGTTTTTTAACTTGTTTCATCATTTCCTTAAGTTTAGGGGTTAGATCATGAACCTAAGCCACTTATATTCAAATCTTAACTTAACTTCTCTTCCATGAGATGATTACTTAGCTTATACTTTATATGAAAATAGTACATCTCATACTTATTACAACTTTCATACCATAGTTCATCTCTTATAAAGTTGGTTTCTTTATAAAAACTTTATGTAATGGATTTTTCCTTTATCTAAGTTTAGATTTGAGCATGTTTAACTTAATAGAAGTGAAAATGACATCCAAATGACTTACAAATTCTCACGTTCAGCATGCTTTCTCTTCATTCAAGTTCTCATTTCAAGATTTTCTCAGCTTAAAATCTTCCATTCTAAGTGTTAAACAAGTATCTCTACCAAATACTAACTTTATATGCTCATATTTCAACTTTCACGTAAGGTTTTCATGAGTTAGCTTCTTAGGAGAGTCTTAGATGTTTCATCAACTTATGATCACACTAATATCCTCAAGAAAACTTGGTCTCTTAACATGTAATACTAAGCTACTAACACAAAGAAATACTTACTTGTCCATAAAGCAAGAGTATAGTGGTTATGCACTAAGTTTTTACTTAAGCTTTTGTCTTACTTTCTCCTTCTTGCCTCCTTTTCAGAATCTTGAGTTTTGGTCATTTGAAGTGGGGTTTGAAGGATGTTCTAAGGATCCTTAAAGTAACTTTAAAGGTTGACAAATGGAGTACACAAAGTAGAGTTGAATGCTGTGAGGTTGGAGCTTAGATATATGGCGGCAAAGAATAGGATTTTGTGGGGTTTGTTGTTTCCTCTTTTGAGTTGATTTCAAAGTGAGAGAAAAGGAAGTGAAAATGAAATTGAAAGTGAGGGGTAAGAGAGAGAGAGAGTGGCTAGTTGTGTAAGGGGTAAGATAGTGTATTTAAGAAGTTTAATTTTATTGTCTTGTAGCGTGTACAAAAGTCAACAATTGAAAACTCTAGATGATGTAAGCATTAAGGGGTAAATAGTGGAGTGTAAGACAAAATGATTGATGGATGAAAGATAAGGCATGACCCCCTTCTTAGCCATGTAAGAACCGGCCATTAGGCCTTTCTTTTTGGCATGAAATATCTTGTCTATTTTATTAAAGATGAGCATGTGAAATCTTGTGATATCTTGTCCGTATGTAGTATAGGTTAAGAGATGATAAGGAAAGTGTCTTATCACTAGTTTTTGATAAGTTATCAATTAATAAATGATTCCAACTCTTAATTGATAAGTCATTTAGGGTGATTAGTTGGTTTACTTATTCACATGTAAGTTAAATCATAGGCTCGCTAAATTCAAATTAAATTATCAATTAATTGCTTAGGGTTACTAGTCTTTAATTGCTTTAGGGTTTAGGGTCTTAGATGACTTCAGAGTTCGCAGTTTTTCATATTCTGGTTTTATCGATAATAGACTTTTGAATTGGAAAGTTAAATTCATTTTTAAATGTAAAATTGAATTCTTAGTGTAGTTAATCCTTGGGAACGTTCAGGAAGTACTTTTAGTTAAATCATAGGCTCGCTAAAAGTAGGGTTAATAGCTAACTTCAAGTTTTAAAAAAAAGTCTCAAATTTAGAATCTCGGTTTTCAAAGAGTAGTGCTTTAAAGGTTAAAATTGGCTTACCCAATCGATTTTAATTTCTATTTTTTAGCTTTTGTTGATGGTGATTCCAAAACCATGTTTCTAAAAAATTCATCTTTTACTTCCTTTATTGAGTAATTCATATTAGGGGGGGCTTTAATGATTTAAGGAATTAAATGTAAAAAAGGATTTTCAAAATTCGGCCTTGACAACCGCTTTAATAGCTCAAGTTGAGTATCTAAGTAAGAAAATTAAAGGATTGATGATGAGGGTTGGGGGGAGGGGGTTGGCGTGGTAGTAGTAGCAAAAAAAAAAAAAAAAAGTCCAACCTCAGAATAGAAACCCCAACTTAGAAAATGTATTAAACAAGTATATTAATAACTTAGACGTTGTTCAAGCCATTAAAGCTGTTATTAGGAATATGAGGCGTCACTTAGAAATTTGGATAATTAGTTGGGATAGTTAGCTAAAACTATTACAAAAAGGAAACAAGGGAGCTTGCCAAGAAATACCGAACCAAATCTTAGATTTGTAGGATTTGAGCAAAATTGAAGGAAGGATGAGATCATTAAGCTAATAACGATAAACAACAACGCTTCTTAGGAGGTAACCTAAGTTATTTTTGTTTGAATTTTGATTGAATAATCATTGTTTTGTATTTCATTGTGTAGGTCGGGTTGAAGTCTTCCTGTGTTAGTTGTTGTTAGTTTGTTTTCTTATATGAACAATTTTCTATCTTATTGAAGTAGCCAATTGTTGAATTTACAAGTAATTTAGTCTCTAAAAGAAAATAATCATTCTAATAGTTTTTATTTCAATTGAAATTTAATCCTTGGCAACTTAAATTATTGCATTTTGATTGTTTGAAGAGTATTTTTAGGTGAAGAAACAAGAAATTCACAATTTTTTTTTTAATTCAGGAATCATAAGGAAATATGGCCAAATTTCACACCGTGAACATAACTGTCATCCCCTCGAAATTGAAAATAAAGAAAAGGTAAGAAATTGGAGGATGAGAGCATTACAGCTAGAATTACACCCACGATCCTTACTTGTGATCACGCTTCAAGGTAAGTGTGTATATTAAGATAGAAAATACAACCAAGAACATGCTCATGTTCCTACCCATGGTCATGCCATAATTCAAAAAATCGTGGGTCCTTTCTTCTTCTTTCACTCTAAACTTTATTTCTCTATCTATAACACTATACTCTCTCACTTTCTCTTACTACCCTTGCAAACTTAGTGTAATTTTCTATCGAAATCAACAAATCTAAGGAATGTAGAATGCAATCTATACTTGGTTTTGTTATTTCCCTGATTATTTTTTTAACAAATCACATTGTTTAGTTAGGGTTTGATGGAAGAGTATGAGATTTGCATGTGTGATAATCTTTAGTTTTAGGAGTCATTCTTAAATATTTATGTAATGGAAATTGTTGTTTTCACATTATTGGTTAAAATCTTTCCTAGAAGTGTTATTTTAATTTGGGATAAGGAAGAATATAGGGAATTCTTGCTAGAGATGAGGAGGAAGAGGGGTTGTTCTTGGATTGTTCTCTCTTATTTATGATGAATCCATGTTATTTGTCCAACAAATATTAAGGAAACACTCTTGGATTACTAGATTTTGCTTGAAACTACTATTATAGGAACATGAGTTCCCATAGCATGCTCTAAATTAGATTTTGTGAGATTGTGAAATAGGAAAAAAATTCTTTATGATTCTTGATAATTGAAAGCCAGTTCATGATTTCGTATTGGTTAAAAAAAAAATTATTATTGCAATGTTGAACTCTATAATCATCTAGATTGTAACAAGTACAAATTTCTCCTCAACGATCTTGTTTAGGTATGATTCTTGAAATTTTTCTTTTATCAATATGGATGTATGATTTAATTGATTTCCTTGTTATAGATTATGCCTTGTATCAAGCAAGTTGTTAAGAAGGAGAGCTCTAATAGTACTTCATGATACCCTATGCTTAGGTTCATCGAAGCATGGCAAAGGAAGCACTATTATAAACTATGCATGAAAGGCTTTAAGGAGAATGCAATTGTGAGTTGGGAAAATTGGGCAAGAGCCAAGTATGTTGTAGCAGTATGAAGATACTTGGAAGTAGGAGTTTGCGATAGGCTTTTGACTATTGATGAGTTGTCTTATAGAGAGCTCACATTGGAGTTCCTTAGAACCTTCACCTTACATTTTAATCAGGCAGAAAACCAAATCCATAACATAATGAGATTCTAAGTTAATGGAAAACTAGAATACATGCCATTTGAGAGATTATTGGTGGTCCTAGGCATATACTTAGAAGAATTTGTCCATACAGTTGAGTTATGTAATCTACCAGTAAAATTGCTAATAGAGGTGAGTGATGCACAAGTTTAGGTAAGTTTAAGTATGGGAGACTTGATGTATAACTCAATTAAGTTCAAGGCCTCTAAATTGAGAGATCTTGCTTTGAAGATTATTCACTAGATTTTGGCTAAGAGTATGAGCGGGAGGAAGAATACTATGGGGGTTGTTAACTTATTTGACATTGTTTTCTTGCGTAGCTTGGCTACGCAATACCTGATTAACTTGGGAGTTCGGATGGCTTTCTTCTTAGGAAGCCAAGACATAGAAGGGAGAGCTAGGTATATCTTTACAAGGCCTTTTATTACCCCGAATAGTGAGAAACATTGGTTTATTTAATTATCTCCCACTAATAGAGATGGTCCATCACCCTACCTCTATGAGCCTTGAGTCCTTTCAAGTAATGAAGCTCCAACCACTACATTTGGTACCCTAGGAAGAAGAAATCGAGGAGGAAGTAGCCAATATGCCCTTACCTAAGTTAGCTAGAGATGAGCCTTCCACATCATCCCAATAGCCTAAATCTTCAATATTGGGAAGGCTCAAAAGGATGATAGGGAAGTTGATTAAAAGGAAAAAGACACTCGAGCATTAGGTGAAGCATACGGGGTTAGCTATTGAGGTACTCTTAGAGCACTACAAGATTACCTTGCCACCATCACTACCCCTCATCTTGGACTCTGATAAGGAGGGTATAGAAGAGGTCAAAGAGGAAAATGACTCTAGTAATGAATATTGAGTTCATTTTGATTTTGTTAAAGACTTAACTTCTTTTATTTTTTAGTAGGATGAATGTAATAATTAAAGACTAATTTTTGTTTTTGATTGCTTCATTTACCTTTATTTGTAATGTTTTTAGCTTTGCAAGGATATAGTAGCTAACATGTTAGATTTAGTTGTAACCTATTTTTTTTTTTTTTTGGTTAACTTCTTTTTCTTTTGTAGTTTGTTTTCTCTCTATGTTGCAAGGGAGCTTCGAACCTGATTAGCATGATGAGGATTCTTGTAGATAGATTTGAACACAAACATTTTCAATGTCAATGCAAACGAAATTCGGGGAAGTCTCAATTCTTCTTTACTTTTCTTTTCCCTTGATGATTATATTGTGCTTCAATGATGGTGTACATTGAGGACAATGTATAATTTAAGTATAGAGGTAAAAGAATTGGAGATGCTGAACCATATATGTTAATTAGTATACTTTAATTGAATATTGTAAACATAAGCCTTTAGAAATTTGCATCTTGCTACATATAAGCAAGTAATTTTTTTCAACATTTACCCATGATTTTTTATGACCTTCGTTTACTGTGCTGAATTTGAGCTGTTAAATCCTTATGATCTAAAGTTCCCTATTATTTAAGCTTAAACTTATACTTGAGATTAGGATAGGTATTAACGGGTAAAGGACTAACTATTTGTATTTGTAAGCATAATTTAAGAGGATAGTTATTTATTTCTATTTTTTTTCTAATTTTTTTTATTGGATGAACAAGTGGGTTTGGTGCTTTGAAAGTATTTTGAAAGACCAAAATCGTTGGAAGCAATTCCAAAAGGAAAATAATAAAATAATAATAATAATAATAATAATAATAATAATAATAATAATAATAATAATAATAATAATAATAATAATAATAATAATAATAATAATAATAATAATAATAATAATAATAATAATAATAATAATAATAATAATAATAATAATAATAATAATAATAATAATAATAAGGAATTCAAGTTGGTAAGGATCATCCTTAGTCCATAAAAAAAATGAGATTCTTTCCTATTGCCAATATAAGGAAGTTAGTTAAGATTGGTAATGATTGGTAGTGTGTTAGAAGAGTAAGGTTCCTTCTTATTGCCAACAAGAGAACTAAGATGGTAAGTATCAACTTTAGTCCATCAGAAGAGCGAAGTTCTTTCTCACTGCCAACATAATTGTGCTTAAGTAAGGGAATTGAATTAAATTGAAAAGTTTTCCAATGAAAATATATACTAAGGAGGCAATCAAAGGATGAGTTGATGTAACATGCATCTAGTTTGAGTTTTCATAAGAAAAATAGTATAGGGAAGATCTCTCTCCTTTTGTGTTAGAGTGGTGAAATTCTTATAACTTTTTCTTATTTTATTAATGTTTGTTTCGATCTCTAATTTATTTTCTATTTAAGTGATAAGGCTAGCTATGGATTAATTGGATTGATTGTTGAAATTTAGTAGTTCTTTTGTGTTAATATCTAAGTTTTCTAAGGGTGTTGTAAAGTGATGGAAGAATGGTCATTTTGAAAGAAATTGTGAAGCTCTTTGATTTGAGGATGCACTTTTCTAAGTTGTAAGAGAAATTGATAATATTGTCTTAGTTTTGTTTTAATTGTTTTGCTTGATGATAAGCAAAAGCTCAAGTATGGGGGAATTTTTTAACACTCATATGGCATATATATTTTAGGATAGTTTTGTATAGTTTATCTATTATTTATGTTAGTTATTAATAATTTAGAGCTTATTTGATATTTCATTTATAGGTGTTATAGAAACTTTTGAAGAGTTTTTCCAAGAATTTGATGCAATGTCTGAGCTTTAATGAAGAAGTGCATTGATTGAGCCATCTAATCGAGTGAAATCCAAATAAGAAATAATTTCCAAAGAGGATCACATGCAAGACCACAACTGTATACCTTGGACATGTAACCCTTGTCCAAGAATTTCATCAAATTATAAAAGTTGTACGTGAAGAAGAAGATCATGCCTAGAGATTATGGCCATGATCTAGAATGTGAACATACCATGGATTAAAAATATTATGTTCTTTGAAGGTTTCTTTGTAACCTTAGGTCCAAGTTCTATAAATAGATACTTATACTTGGTGTTTAGGGAGAGTCCCTTGAGGAAAAATTATGCAGGGTAAAGTTATACGGGGTTTCATGTTTCTTAATTTTTTTTTTAAATTCATGTTATAATTTATTATTGTTCTTAGTGGATCTTTAATTGAACCCTAATTGTAATGTAACACTTTCTTTTATATTCAATCTATGATATTATGTTTTATGATCTAATTATATTGTTTTGTATTTTCATTAATCTAATATTGCTGGCTATTGGATTACCATAAGAGACTATTATAGAGTTCGTGAGATCCTATAGTTAGATGGACTGATGCAATTAGAAGTAACTAATTTGTTTGAGGTTGGGCTTATTAATTTCTTTAGATTAGGGCAACCTAATAGAAGGATTCAAGATCTTAATGCGATCTTGAGATACTTTATTGTAGAAGTGATTTGGATAGAGTGTATTTAGGGTTAGGAATTAATTAAGAGATGCAAGTTTGATTACTTTAATTTAAGAATCTCTATGGTCCAAAAGTACAATTGAGATTAGAAGTTACGTAGAGTTAGGGAGTAAATAATAGATTTATTAAGGATCGTGTTTTCCACAATTTGATTAATTTTACTTGTTTATTTTCTTATTAGTTTATTTTATTGTTTCTTTGTCTTGTTGTTTTATCTCATTTACTCTCGTTCATTTTCATTTATTTGAATATGATTATTTAGTTAATTTGATAAGTTAAATAATTTGTGATTTAGGGAAAATTTCTACTAATCTAGGGTCTTAATGTTATGGTTCCTTGTAAGATCGATAACTCGAACTCAAATTCATATTACATTATAACTTAACTAGGTACACTTGCCTATGGCTGGTATTAACCCCATATTGCTAAAGCCAACCAACGAGTTTACTCACCATCAATCCTTGCTCAAGGGAATGGATAAAAGGGTAAGATGAACTTGAATGAGCAAGAACAAGTTACAATAAAATAGAGTGTATTCAATATCTAAGATGATGATGATTATGATTAATTACAATATGTGTATTTATACTTGCCTCTTTAGGGTAAATTACAATGAAGACAAATCACTAAAAAGGATGATTATCCTAAATGAGTAAAATACTAAATCTAATGTACACAAAAGGGGTAAATCTGTAAGGAACAAAAGGTATACCCTTGCAACTATCATGCATTGTACAAATGTTAAAGATAGGTGGCATTAGCTATTTGGACAAGGATCTAGTATACATAACAAATTAGGTATAATCCAAAGGCTGCTTGATGAGGTACATAGATAGGTGGGCACTTGTCAATGACAGCTTAGAAATAGCTTGGTTAAGCTAACAAATAGGTTGGTTGAGTTATTTGGGAGTTTGGATAAGGCTTGGAATAGACATAAAGCCGTATGTGTTAGTTTACAAGTTGGAAGGTAGGATGGATTAGAGAGACATAGTAGAGTCATCTCTTCAAGACTTAGGCTAAGGGAGAGGATTTGGAGTTCCATGCTTTTTAGTCCCCTATCTCCAGCACATATGAGGTGTCTTCGAGGTTGATTCCTGTTACCCCTCTTGCAAGACTCTTAAACACCTCTTTCCCATAATTAACATATCAAAACATATAATTACTTTAAATAGTTTATGTATTGAAAAATCATCACTACTTCATTTAGCTTGTTGGTAAAAAACTCGATACACGAGAGAGGGGAACTACCTTTTAATTTTATTGATATAGATTGAAAGATACAAAAGCAAGAGTAGAATATAAAGGCTTACCTCTTACACATGCGACTTGCTTATTAGGAATGAAAATAAATAAGGGAGTACTGCTTTCTTACGAGAAAAATGCACAGCCAATATAGAAAATAAATATGATAGTACTACTACCATTACATAAAGTGCTCAAAAGAGAACAATAAAACAATATTTGTTGAGGTATAGAATTACATAAGGGTTACATATCATTTAGATTGATAAAGCATTTCTTTTTAGACATTTGTCTCTTGCATACATTTGGGAGTTGACTTAACTGTATTTCCACCTAGCATGTCGAAATTGGAGGAGTAGTCATCTTCAAAGCTTAATGTCACATATGCTTCCTGCTCTCCCATCTTTATATTGTACTAATCTTCAATCTAATTACATGCTTGGATGGATACAGTTGATAAGAGGCCCTATAGTTGTCTAAAATAAGCCTTAACAGGCTAAATACTTGTTCTATGACAACCACTGGTGCTAAAGTTGCTAGAACTTGTTAGACCATGCAAGAGAGTATTTGGAATGTCTTCATATGCCTCTTGCATTGATCTAAGATGTTGACGTCACAACTATCTCTACTGTCACCAAACTTAAGTGTATCGGTTAAACAGTTATTAAGTTTTGTGTAGCTCTTGGTCCTAGCCTTGCTTTTATGCTTTATTGATTTTTGTGTCATCATAAGATCTACAATGAGGGTTATACTAAACAAGCTCCTCTATATGATGGTGAGGGGTGAAGGGCTTACTAGAATTTGACATCCATATGTAAATGTGAATTGAAAAAAGAAAATCACTAGTGAATTAACCTCATGTTGCAAGTTGTGGCTAATACTTCAATTACGTAAACATCTTGTCTCTTTGGACATTTTATTAAAGTACTCATTATATAAGTTTAAATAATCAGTAAACTCTTCTACTTTGTAATGATAATCCAAAATCATTGTAATAAGAAAAAATGATAGAAATTTCCCTATAATAAATTTACTGCTTATTAGAAATGTTTGTTGCATACACCTATAATGCTGGATTGTCTCACAATTCATATAATGTTGGGAGGATGTTTATATCTTCCAAAACAAATAAATACATAGTTGGGTGGTATATGGATCAAATTTTTTTGTAGAATCATAAAATTTTTTAGTATTTGTGAAAACTTAGTGCATGTGTTCTAATAATTTGTATGTAATGATATATTCGAGATGTTGAGCATAACAATTTTATACTATGCATGTTGTAATCTATGGTGCTTTATGAAAGTTTGTATGTGGAATTCCACCTATGTTGGATGTCTCTTTTAAATTTCTATGGTTGCAGTCCATTGTTTATACAAAATTGCCTTCATGTCTTATTGATAAAAGAATGGTCCAACATATAATCAGTTATTATTTTAATTGGTGACATTCTAAAATCTAGTGAAGACATACTGTCTTTAACATGTAGATTCAAAATGTGACATTTGTAACCAATGTGAAAGAAGGTTTCCCTTAGCACAGGTTACCAAAGGGGTTGTAGTTTAAGAATAGAAGTGGTGTTTGCTATTGCATTGTCAAAGCCAATTAGGAAAATCTTTTTAGTTAGTGCATATTCATCCAAAATAGTTCTTATAATTTGAAAATGTTTTGAGCATTGTGCCGTTAATTGAATTTTCTAAGTGATAGCAATCTTTTAGGCAAAAGCCACTCATGTAGGAGTTTTCATTCCATTTGTCCATCCAAATATTGGCATAGATGAAACATATGTATAAAGGGAGTGAAACTTAGTCATAAGTTCTATCTTTCCTTAATGGTAAAGTTAAGTGTTTGTTTTACACATAGTTCCACAAGAATATGACACGAAACTAAGATTTAAACATGATTGTTCATATTTTAGAAAGTTAGGATTCTTACTTGTAGTGTATGATAAACATGATTGTTCATGCACCTTTGGTGTAGTTTAGATTACATTGAAGGCGCATCCAGTAGTTACACCTTTAGTGACATATGCCTTCCTTTGTAATTCAAATGTACAGAAGGTACATATAATACATGTGCCTTCCACAACCTACACATACCCATCATAGAACATAAAACCCACACTCTACACACGCTTTTAACTTATTTACACTTCAAAAAACTTATTTTGGTCGCACAGCGTCTTCGAATTTCCTCTAAGCTTTGACTTATTTTCACTCTACTCAACCCATTCAAGTATTATTCTAAGTATAACATCTACATTTTCTCATTTTTTTCCAAAAATTACTTAATTTTTTTACCTATTAATGCATCATGCATAATCCTTAAATTAACCAATTAATTGACATTTTTTTTAAATATTTGTTTAGAATCACTTAATAAGCTACTTGTGTTGTTAAAGTGTCGCAACTTATCTATGAAAAATTAGGTATAGCACTCAAATTTAGAGTTAAAATTCTATGCACTCAATTTATTTAATAAAATTGCTAACAAAAGTTCTACTCCAACACGTAGTTAATTTTTGGTGATGATTAGGATCAAATTGTTATGTTGACATATGATGTTTGGAGAATGGGGCTTGTATGTGTAGGTTTTGAAGGTAACCAAGAGAGGAGGGGAGAGTGGGTGAATTGGTTACTTAGAAAAATTTAAAATTTTTGCAAAATAATATTGAAAATGTCCCCCTTCATTACTTATCTAAGATATGGCGAGAAACAATATATGAGCAACAAATAAAATATGAAATAAAAGAGAGTAGAGATTAGAAGATTAAGATTAAGAATTATAGTGCTTTAGCCTTATGCCTACTATACTCCTCTAACTCCACTATTGAAGACCTAGTATTCTACACCAGTATTGTTCTACTATCTACTTTTCAATACTTCAATTAAGAGAGAAATAAGTACAATCCTTTTGCTTTTTCTCACTAGGCTAGCTTTGCCTAATCACATATCTATAAAATGATGCAACTCTCTTCTAACACAAAGCTTATACTCAGAAAAAGATTTTTAGAAGTATGAGGACTATAAGCAATGATCCTCAAAATGTAAGCACAAAGAGAAAACAAAATATGAAATTTGAATAGATAATGTATCTTTAATTTAGTTTCTAATTGTATCTCTGAATTTTATTAAGAGTAAAGTTTGCAGATGAAAGTTGTAGATCAGTGTTTTACGAAATTTGAACTAGTTTTTATATATTTTTCTATTGTAATGTTTCCTTATTGATTTTTTGGAGAGTTCTTGACAAGTCTTGAAAGATCTTGAATTATCTTGATCTAGCCGTTGGAAGATATGTTCCATGATTTGTGGAAGCTAATTCTCCTTTTCTTGTTTGATTTTGATTTGAATGTTGGACACAAATTAATAAATGACCAAATCTTGCTTCAGTTCTTGTATATAAGCTTTGTATCAACTTCTTAATCCACAATTATATCCTTTGAAAAATTGAATTTCTCAACTAATATATGTAAACCCCGTAAAATTTTGGTAATAGTTAAACTGAACTCCAATGACCATGATATTCCATAGAGTTGACAAGCTAAATAATCGAACTTTGCCTACTAAGATAATTTGAATTGGTAGCCAAATATTCCTAAACTTAGGAAAAACCCTAAACAATCAACCAAATATCACCAATGATGTAAACACTTAAGAACTGTATTTTAAGTAACTAAGTTTAACCGAGCTTAGTTTAATCTCAAACCACCAATAACTTACTAAAAGAACCAATTTAAAGTGATAAAATAATTACATAATAAACTCTATTTAACTAATCGATTAAGTGGCCATTTAGGTTATGTTATGTTGAAAATTTTAGAGAATCATGTACAAAGAGGACCTAACCCCTATTACTTAATTTCCTTAAAAAATTGAGTACATTTGAAATAGGACCAATAGTGATAATGTAATTCACCTTTCACCTGATAAATTTAGTAAGGAAAAGATAAGCCAACCTTCATCTCTTTACATATGTTAAACTACTTATAGATAAGGGAACGGACTTATCAATTTATTTAATGTACAAAAGGAAGTAATGTGACAAAAGCATGGCCAATTGTCCCCTACATATCATGCTGGCTACAAGGAAGGGAGAATAGGCCACTCCTCATCTTTTCCACATCCTTTCACATGTCAATCCTAATCATTACTTTTTCATAAGGCCCATACCTCCTTTCATCATCATATGTTGACTCTTTTACACTCTTAAATTTTTCTCAAACAAAAGAAACTAAGGAATGCACAAGCTATTCCACAACTAGCTATTTCATCCCCATTTCCTTGCCATTTGTTTCAAAGCTCTAAAAACACTCACACACTAAAAGTAACAAGAAGGAAACTTACTCTCCCTACACATAAGCAAACCGTCCACTTCCTTGTTCCCTCTTTACACTACAAACACACATCACTTAGCAACACCATCTTGAAACATTCGGAAAACCAAAGTTAGAAACATTGTATCATCTTTTGAAAAGTGAGAAGATTAGCCAACGTAATAAGGGTTTGGTTCTTAAGGAGCTAAACAGTAAAGAAGGAGCACCAAGAACAAGGAGCTAAGGGGGACAACAAGTAGTGTCATCTACCACCATCCTCATTTAGCGAAGTAAGTTTCACATTTAGAAATGTTAAGAACATCATGCTTAGGAGATTATTTCTTGTCTAAGGAAAGTGTTATGTACCATAAATATATTCTAGTAAGTTTATGAATTTCTTGAAATATTTCGTATGAACATCATGGTATAAGTGGTTTAGGCTTGACTTCCTTGTAGTACATTTGTTTGTCACTTAGAGTTTGGACTTAAGGCTTGAAAAATCCATGAAATCCTTTGTAAAAAGGGACTACACAAGCTGGATGTGGTATGTATAGAGTATTTCTAGATGATATCTCTACTTCTATTAAGTTTCACAAACCTTAGAGTAGCCTTTAGTGAAGGAAAAGTCAACATATGAAGTGTTTGTTATGATATGAGCTTGTAACTCACAAGAGACTCAAATAAGGCTTGACACTTTCTGGAATAGCTACTAGACATGATGTATTACAAGGTAATCTTAAACTTTCTTAGACTTATTCTTGTTAAAACTTACTTAAAAACACTACCATGCATCTCTTCTATAAGTATATAAGTTGTTTAGGCAAGAATCCTTAAGAAAGGTGTTTATTTGGAAACTTAACCAAAAGATATAAATCTAACCCCACTTTAAAATCCACCTATAATCATGTTTTAGAAAAGATCGAAGTGTTTTGGAACTTCTAAAAATAGTATAACTATCATGTAAAGACATTAGGATGCTAAACGGAGCCAAAAACATGTTTCGAGCTCAAATTTGAGCCAAACAACCCCAAAAAATGCCATGGACAAAACTAATCCCCTACTTAAAAGTCCTTTTAAAATATGTTTGAATAATGTTTGAACTCGAATAAGCACGATGCGCTTAGGCAGCCTAGAACTTCAAATTGGGCCAAATTGATAAAGCCTTAAGCTTAAAGAGTTAGAGAACCAACATTTCTAGATTTCAAGAATAAGATTTAAGGCCCCAAGTTAACAATTTAAAAATCCCAAAAGAACAACTACCATGCCCCACTTAAAAGACTCTAATAATAAGGCCCATTGGCCTAAACTAGAAACACTAATAAAAGGAGACTAAGTAAGATCAATAATTGAATTTAGGCCCATAAAGGAAAATCACTAAAAATACTTTAAAGCCCAAATAAGAACTTAGAGCCCACCAATAATTGGAAAAAAATGGAATATAAGACTAAGATTTTACAAAGGTAAGGCTGTTTAACCCAACAAACAAGAGGTTCATAACTTTCTAAACCAGCACAAAAAATTGTGGTTAGAATCTATCAATTTGGACCCTACTATGATAATCTATACTCGAAAATGATGGAAAAGGATTATAAGAATGCAAAAATTGGATTTAAAATGAGAAAGTTATGATAAAAACAAGTTTTAGCCAAAACCAACGATTATAGCGAGAATAGTTAGCTTAATAGGAAATTTTCCTTTTCCTTTTCTTATTCATATTCCTTTGTGATTATTTAAGGAGATTCTAATATTGATCTAGACTCGCCTGCTAACTACTATGATCCATAGATCATCATGGTTGAGTGAGTATTCTTATGATTACTATGTTTGTATTTGATTGTAAATTAGTTGCACTTAAAGTCAAACAACAATTGATATGTTTAGGGACTTAGGAATTGCAGGTGTATGACATTTCTTGATTGTTGTGCTAAAGTACTCTAATATATATTAACAAAACGTCTATTATATAGCTACCATGGCATGCGTTGAGATTATCTAATGAAATGGAAGGTTACAAAATAAAACGAATATAACAATTTCTTGCTATAACTAAACTGGGTAATGCATGGCGTAATTTGCATTATTATGTGTTGGCCATTACTTTACGTATATGGGATGGAGGGGTCTTGTGGGGGTCGTGATGATGTTTATGTGTATGAGTTTTCACACAGTACACACGTGCAACATAGTCCCGCTTTAACTTGCGGGCTTACTAGGCTTTGGAGATGCCAATCGCATAGCAATAGGTCGAGTCCTAGAGTTCACTGCTTAGGGGTGAGTAAACTATGTGCGTTGCTTACATCCCACTCTTGGTATAGGAATTGGGAAGTAATAATTAAATGATGTAATTAACTGTGAGAATAGAAAGAGCTGATTAAATGAGAAATTTGTGTATTTAGTTGTTGACGGTGCTTGGAACCAAATCTGACTATTAAAGTAACTCCAACCCTGGCTTTGAGGGTGAAATCCGAGCTATATGTAGTTATCGGTTAAGCTGTATATATTTGTTTGAGCATATGATTGTTGCATTCATACGATTGTTTAATATAATTGTTTGATCTTTGCGTGAAATGCTTAGTAGTAGGAATTACTCACTACGCATGTTGTAAGCTTATGCCCACTTAGTCTTTTCATGCAAGATGACATTTAGCTAGTACCAAGGTTAGTGTTAGGAAGTTGAGATGTACGAGTCAAGAAAGAGTGACTAAGAGAGGTTGCACATTTTTTTTAATAGTCTTTTGTATTTTTTTCTCCTATGGGATGTACTACTAAACTTCCTATGGTTTATTTTTATTTTGTAAGCCATGTCATACTTGTAATATTCTTTTGGTGGGAAATAATCCTACTTACAATTAGATCATATAAATGATTAGTTAGTTACTTCAAAAAATTTATTTAATAATTAATCTAAACTACTTAGGAGTACACACTTAGGAAGTTACCTAGTATTAGAAGATGCTTTGTATATCATGTCGAGGGTTTCAGATTAGTCGCAAGGAAAATCTAAAGTTCTTGAGGCGGTATATGGCAAGCGACCATGACTAAGGTATCTCTTGGGGTATGACAATATATCTCCTAAAAATCAGGAATAAATATTCAAACTTGATAATACTTAGAATTCAAATTTCTGATATTTCCTTATGGATCCTCTGCACATGTATCCTTGTAACACATTTGAATTATTTGAATATGTAACCTTCAAAGATGCTACTTTATCTGATTATTTTAAATTAAAAAAAATTGTAGCAACCACTAAGATTTATCATTATCTTATATTTGTTGTACATGTCCAATCTAACTTGAGCTTAAACAAAAATTTGATTTGAATTTCATAAAATCCTCTAATTATCTCCATGAAGAATTTCATCAAATATCTTGAGAAAACTAGTGGATATTTGATAAAAAAAATTCCAATAAATCTAACTTGATGTCCTTGTTCATTACATACTTGTCTTAAAAATAACTGAATTGATTCTCCTAGATCTCCATGGATATATGTCCAACTTAGTGGAACTTATTGGATATATTACCTAAATGTATCCAACTAATGGAGCTAGGCCTTCAAATCATTAAAAGTCCAATAAGCCACTTAAACTATACTATTTTGTAAAAATCTAATTCTATCTAGTGTGTCTAAATTAGTCTTTAAATTTTGAAATTAATCCTTAAATAAAAACTTAACTTTACATAACAACCTATGCACGTAGGACACTAATTAAACATCTTTATTCCTTTTTTGTTATTATCAAAACAATGATAAGAAAACTCAATACTGTGAACTAAGTTATTGGTTGTTCATGATATTGTAGGGCAAAAAATGGTAGGATATGTGAAACTAGTTGTATATACCCAAGGAAACATCGTGAGTGGCAATGTAAGGTTGGCATACAATAGGGAGTTCGTTAAGAAGTTGAAGATGAGAAACAATGCAAGCTTCACTCGCTTTTTCCATCCAATCTACACTTGCTATATAAAAGGGTGAACCTAGAAGGAAGAGGTATCATGTGAAAATGGACATTAGGGAGCAAGCTAATAGGATTAGATGTAGCACTTATGGAAGAGAATGATACAATAGGAGAAGATGTCTAAAGATTAACAAGCATGGTAAATATGACCTAGATAGTTCGATGCATTAAAGATGAGGAGGTGCAATTTGGATTACCTATAAAGGAGAGTGCGATAGTTAGGAGGATAGAGTGCTGTTGGGCTTATGAGTATGAGAGATTTCTAAGTTTCAGATCGAATAGAATCAAAGGGCATTTATTCCTGACATAGATGATGAGTGTAAAATTACACTCATCTGATACATTATTTTCCTACATAATTTGAGTTATATTAATATAATTCTATTGAATTAGCTATTTATTTGAGTTATTTTATATTTTAAGACTCATATGAAGAAATAAGAAGAAAACATGATAATTCAAGTGATTTTTGAAAAAAAAAAATAATTTACTTTGAAGGATAATCCAAAGATAGCAAATGTTGAAGAGATTTTGTTTAAGAATGAAGTAAGGAATACGATTATAGTTGCCCTTCACGTTTGTCCTCTTTGGTTGTGAAGCCTATGCCTTTAATTTCAAATTGAAGTTTGAAGGATTTTTTACAAGAATTTGACTGCAGTTACCTACTTTGACTATGATCTCTAACTGTGATCCACTCCTCATTAATTTCAAGACAATTTCTTGAGAATTACTGTATGGAGTAGTTCATGCCTAGCCATTACGCTCGTATGCACGCTCGTAGACCTCCAGTTTATGTTGATTCACATGCCATTTAGAGATTATTCTACCTAGACAGTATAACTAGATGATAGACATTTGCATAAAAAAAGGAGGAGAGAGAGGAGAGATACAGTATAAATAGATGATATGAAGTAGTCTTTCTTTTATCATGCAAGCTTTCATCTTTATTATGATTGTAGCATGAAGTTTTGATATCTAGATCTATGAATCATTAAGGTAATAATGTAGCCTACGATAATTGTTCTATTTTAATGCAATTCTCTTATTCTTATTAATTCAAATGCATATTTCATTTAGATTAAGTTGTTACTTCTAGAGTGTCAAACTAATTATCTAATCTTATGTTTGAAGTCATGAGGCCAATGCATAAATAGATCTACTGTAATTAAAGGGATTTTTTATAAACTTAGAGATAAGTTATAGATTTCTTCTAAAATTGAAAATTGTTCTTGTTTGTTTGTAAGAAGGAGTTCTATCCTAAAAGTGATTCAAGTAGAATGTAACTAGGATTAGAATTTAATAAATAAGCAATTCCTTTTAAATTAGCACTCGAATTCCTCTGGTTATTAATAATAAGAAATTCATTAAAAACCTTAAGTTACTACATGTTATGTTCATAATGATGAGAGTTTAGATATCCCAATCCATGGTTATTTAGTTTTATTTCATTATTGCATTTTCAATTGATTTCTTATTAGTTTCTATTTCTCTATTTTGATTCAATTTATTATCAATATTGCAACCTATCATTGATTAGAGTAATTAGAATAGGTAAGTGTTTAGTCTTCATAGGATTAACAGCCTTAAACTCTTACGGTTCTCTATTTTTTTACTTGACAGGTGCACTTGCTTGATAGCACGATATATGCCCCATTAAGTTTTTGGTTCTATTGTTAGGGACTGTTGCTTAGAAAAACTCGCTCCTTTATTACTTTATTATTTTACATTTTTGTTGTTTTTCTATGTCTTTTTGTTAAGTCAATCAAAATCTAATTTAAATTTTCTCATTTGTGTTGAGGAAAATTGGAGCGATGGCCAATAACAATGAGATATAGAGGACTCTGTTTAGCTACATTAAACTGTTGACTAGTAGAGCCAACTCTAGTATTGCGAGATTAGTGATCACTACAAATGACTTAAAGGCTCTCGAGAGGAGGATCCACATGCACATCTTGCGTACTTCTTGGATATATGTGTAACTTTCAAAATCGTTGGAGTTATGAATGATGCTGTCAAGTTAAGATTATTTCTGTTTTCTTTGTAAGGGAAAATAAGGCAATGGTTAGCCTCACTATAAGAGGATTTTATTACTTCTTAGGATATACTAACAAAAAAGTCTTTAGAAAAGTATTTTCCTCTAGTTAGAATAGCTAAGTTTTAAAGTAATATCTCATCATTTACTTAGTTTGACAAGGAGACAATTTATAATGTCTTGGAGCATTTTAAAGAGTTTCTTAGAAAGTGCCCTAATCATTCTTTACTACTTTGAATCGAAGCACAAACTTTTTACAATGGATTAAATTTTGGTGCTAAGCAATTTGTTGATGCATTTGCAGGTGGTACATTGAATTTAAGGACACCTAGTGAAGCTTATGCTTTGTTCAAAAGCTTAGCTATGAATAGCTACCATTGGGAAGGTTATAAACTCAGTAGAAAGAAACCAATATTGAAGGATGCAAAGTTTACCACGGTGATGGATACACTAAATAAAAAGTTAGATTCTTATCCGATGTTAGCACAACATTCTATGATACTTAGTACAATTGAGACACCTTATCATTTTCATTATATAAAAATGAAAAAAGTTTTCAAGTTTATTTTAGATTTTATAACTCTAATAACTATAACTCATGATCATAATAACTTATCATAATCAATTTTAAAATTATAGGGATAGTTACATTTTTATTAAAATATCAACTTCAATAGCAATAATATTTCCGTTTTCCATTCTAATATGAATAATACTGAATATATCAATGAGAAATTAGTTCGATATGTTTAATGGATTTTGTTTATTATAGTATAGATGGTTTTTTTTTTTAATCATAGATATAAATAGAAAGAAAATTAACAAAACTCACTTGAAAAATAAGATCTCTTTTGAGTCTCTCAATGAATAATGATCAAATTAGATATAAATTATTTAGTTCCAATTTTTCCTTTTTTTTTTAGGACTCTATGAGAATTTCTTGATATTTCCAATTGGATTTTCTTGTTACCAGGATATTTCAAAGAAATAAATTGAGATTTCATTCCTTTACCAACCCGTAACATCTATGTCAGCTTTTTTATTTGAATGCATTCAAAACAATTTGCTTTCTAAATGATCCTCCTACAATAAGGAATTGGGTATTTTAAGAATATTTTGGAAAGAGCTCGTATCAAGAATTATGATTTTACGTATAGGAAATTTCTTAATATCTTGTTCATTTGCAACAAAATATTTTCTCTGTGCAGTGGTTAAAAAAAAAAAAGTTGCCGCATTCGTCTTTATGTTGATCATTACAGGCCTCTTAAATCTTCTATTTACCTACTTTCTTTGATTTTCTTTTTTTTGGGTGTGCAATGCCGCTTCCGAATTAAACCTCATTGATTAAAAAAAATGAATAAATTATAATTTCTATTTTTTTTTCATTGAATGTTATTGATGGAAAGAAAGATTTAAGTTCTTATTCTTTTATTTCCTATTGAAAATTAAAATTCGAAATTGAAATAAAAAAAAAGGAATTTCCTATATCTATTAGCTCAAATCACTTTTTTGAAAGAGAAGAGACATCTAACTCATACAAGTATAAGATCTATATATTAATCTCAACTCATAATTGATGAATTTGTAAGTTTAATTCCTACTGGATGCATGCTAATGGTTATTCCATAATTTACTTTTTTATTACCTAAACTCAAATTGATAAGTATAATAAAACTAAATCGAATTTAATAATTAAACAAATATATAATTTCCAAATCAGATTTCCTAATATCGTGCTAAGAATAGCTAGGATTTCCAAACTTGCCATAGTAAGGAAGAAGCACACTTGGAGAGTGCAATACAACGGGGTACAAGTTTATCATTATCTTTTCTTTACCATGAATTATTTTCCTTGGTTAACCATAATTATACTTGTGTTGGCTTGGATTTGTACTAGATATACAATATATATAACTACAACAAGAAAAGCATTGGTTCAATACTAGATGTAGCTTTTCCTTTGGGCAAGATGCCTAATATTTATAATAAACCAACGAGTGACTAATAATCCTATTATAGAGAAAAAAGTAGCTATTATGCCTTTTTTTCTACTTTTTTAAAATTATAGATATAAATAGAAAGAAAATTAACAAAACTCACTCGAAAAATGGAAGAAAAAGCCACCATTTGAAACTCTATTTCTTGCTTAGACAAGTCTTGATACTAAGGGGTAGGGTGGTCTCTAGAAAGCCCCTTTTATGAAAATGAAATCTAAAACTCTTATCATAAAAAAAATGAAATGAATTTATTTTTTAAACACCAAGTAGAGTGATCTATTTCGAAATTTGATTGTTAGCAAAATCAAAATTTTTAAGAGCAAATAAAAATAAATAGAACAAAGCAAATAAAATGGCTAAATTATGATTCATATAAATTACTTAATTGGAAATGTCCCAAATAAATCCAGTTAGTTAGTAATGATCTTTTTATAGAGAAATTCTAATCTAGAGTATGCTCCTATCTACAAATTAAAAAAATGACTATTAGGAACGAATTAGTCCATTTTTTAAGTCCCCTCTTTAAGAAAGAAGAATATGAAAACCAATCTTGGAAATACAGCATCTTACTTTTTTTCATTACTCAAGGCTTCGATACATTTCAAAATGTGGTATGGCATTTCCCATTTTTATGAGAACTTCTATACCAGAAACAATAGTACTTCCAATTATAGCCCCTCTACGGTTAGAACAAAGACACATTTAGGTGTGAAATTCAATGTGGTAGATAAGGGCATATAGATCTAAATGGTTTTTCTACATCTAGACTAATACCGATTCAACCATTTCATGAATAAAATGTGACCATTTAATTAACCAACAAAACCTTTCTAAAGTTACAAGTAATTTTTTGACTTACTGGAACATGATGGATCATGTAACTATCTATCTATCTATATATATAGACAACACTTTTATTATATAATTATTAAATTAAAAAATTTCTTCTCTATAAAAAATATGGAAATAGTCCTTCTTTATTCAATAACAAGTTCCACATTTTTTATATAGAAGAAATTTTTTAATTTAATAATTATATAATAAAAATAGAATAGAATAAAACCCTTTTGGTATGAATATTTTATCAATTTGGGCATGGACTTTTCTTTTTTTTATAAAAATAAAACTAGATATAATTTCTATTATGGTGGTTCTAGGCATAGGGTCTTATTGAACTACTTTATTTCATTTGATTACTCATGTTATTAGATTTATTCGAACATTTCCCATTAAGTAATTTATTTGAATCATAAACTTTCATTTCATGGAGTTTCTACACTTCTTAAATATGTAGCTTATTACATGGGTTGAGTGGGAAAACAATGTATGAATTTCACTTTAAAGAGACATTCTATAAAGAGAATTTGAAGTTAGAAAGATTTAAAGAAGACAAATATTTATTATGGTTTGAAAAAGTAAAAAATAAGCATACTCAATCAAACACACAATTTTCTTGATAGCTTGTTTAGGCTAAATGCCTTATGATAAATTCTAATGACGATTCTTCAATCCTGTCTGATAAATGGAGAAAATTCCTTATTATTATTATTATTATTGTTTTTATTTCGATTCATCTAGGAGTATTTATTCCACCATATTATCAAAGATCATTTAATCATGGCATGAATCAATGGAGTTTTCAATGTTATTCTTATAATGACCGTAAAGAATGGGGTAAGGAGTGTTTTTCTTAAGCAGGACATTATTTTTACACAACTCAACCAAGGAATGTTAGTTTTCCTTATGGATTTCAAGCTCACCCTCCAAAAGAGGAAAATTTGAAATTGGAAGAGATATTGATTGGGTGCACACAGAGTAGCGATACCAAGTTACTAAGCATTGAGAAGTAGATAGAGCAACTTGTAAAGATTTCAATTGAGAAGCAACCAGATTCTTCACCATAAACTCAAGCCAACCCTGTGACCTTAAGAAGTAGTAAAGAGTTGCAAGATGCTAAGAAGCCATAAAAGACACTAATCAACCCTAAACCAGTAGTAGAGGAGCCAAAAGATAAAGTTAGAGAAACTTTTAAACTGCCTACGGAAGTACTAAAGCCCCCATAAGTTGAAGAATATAAATCATCCATTCCATATCCTCAGAAGTTATGGAAGGAATGCTCAGCTAAGTAATATGATAAGTTCTTGGACTTATTTAAGCAATTATATATTAATTTACCTTTTGTTGAAGCTTTGTTGCAGATGCCCAAATATGTGAAGTTTTTAAAGGAGTTGCTTTCTAATAAGAAGAAACTAGAGGAACTATCCATAGTCATGCTTAGCAAGGAGTGTTCAATTATCCTATAAAAAAAAGCTTCCCACAAAGCTAAAGGATCAAAGGAGTTTTACTATCACTTGTTTTATTGGAAATTTGTCTATTAAGTAAGCATTAGCTAATTTAGGTACTAGCATGAATTTAATGCCTTATAAATTATTGAACCAACTAGGCTTAAGTAAACCTAAACCAACTAAGATGAGTTTATAAAGTGCTAATAGATTGGAGATGAGCTTCTTAAAATAGATAAATTTATATTTCCTGTTGATTTTGTCATTTTAGACATGGACGAGGATATTAAGTACCACCCATCTTAGGTAGACCCTTTTTAGCTATAGCTAGAGTTATAATAGACGTTAGTGATGGTAAACTTACATTAAGGGTAGGAGAAGAAGAGATGGTAATCAAAATTAAAGAAATAATGAGAAAATGTGCTAAACAGGACAATACATACAAGAATTACTATCTAAAAACCTTTTTATTCCACTAGTTTTTTTGTATTTGATACTTTGTAGGAATTACTATCTAAAGAGCTTTTGGAGTCATACTTGACATAGGGAATTCCAAATGAAGCATCTAGTGATCTAGGAATAACAAAAGCAGAAGCTCAGCTAGAAATTAATCTTCCAATTCAAGAGTAGAGGATTGAAAGGTTTGAGCATGTAAAGGAAGCAAAACTAAAACCTTCTATTGAAGAGCTGTCAGACTTAGAGCTGAAGTAGCTATTGGATTTTTTGGAGTATACATTCTTAGAGGAAAACTCAAAGTTACCAGTAATAGTTTCCATAAGATTGACTACTTAGCAAAAAGAGAAGCTCCTCATAGTGCTAAAGGATCACAAAAGAGAAATTGCTTAGAAGATTTCTGACATTAAGGAAATTAGTCCCCTATTCTGTTTACATAAGATTTTGCTTAAAGAAGGTCACAAACTTGTAATGCAACCACAAAGACGCCTGAATTTGAATATGAAGTAAGTAGTTAAGGCAAAAGTAATCAAACTTCTAAATGCAAGTATGATCTACCTTATTTTTTACAGTTATTGGGTTAGTCCAGTACAGGTTGCACCTAAAAACAACGGCATGATAATAGTACCAAATGAGTTGATTCTAATGAGAGCAACTATAGTTTGGGAGTGTGTGTCAACTATAGGAAGCTTAATGACCCTACGAGAAGGATCATTTTTTCATGCCGTTAGCCTACTGTTGGAGTGACTATCATGTCATATGTTTTATTGCTTTTTAGATGGTTTATTTGGTTATTTTCAAATTCTAATTGCCCTAAAGGACCAAGAGAAAACAACTTTTACATGTCCTTACGGTTGTCGAGCCTAGTTTTTTCTCGGTTTTTTTAAAATTAGTCTTCTTTAAACCAATTAATATTAAACCTTACCCATTTAATACTGACCCTTGACTAGGTTTTAAAGAAAAATTAATTCTTTTGACTTTGAAAATATTTTAGAGTCACTACTCAATCAGAGTTGGGAAAAAGAGTTAAGTTGTAACCAATTGAGTAAATTGATTATAACTTAGATACTGGTCTATCGATAAAATCAATTTAAAAAGGTTTTTAAAATTACAGATTTGGATTCGGGAGCTATCCTATTAAACCTTAAATCAGTACCACTTTTAACTTTATGAATTTAATTTTTCTTTTCAAATACCTTTCCAATAATGATTATGTACAAGTGATAATTGAAATTATACCTAAAATAAGAATTTAAAGAAATATCTACTAAAGGGGGGAAAATAAATTTTTTCCGTATTTTACATCAACCCGTAAATATAGGTGCTTACGAGTCCACTATTTAGGATCAGATTTCCATTGTTCGTTCTATAAAACTTTAAGCAGGTTGATTTATTTTAAGAAAGATTGGTTTACATTTTTACCTGTTTCACTTTATTTAAGGAAAAAAAGTTTCTAATAAGCCCTAATCAAGGTTTTATTTTTTAGAAACATTAAAGTAGTCCTAATTTGGAAAATGGGTTGGTTTCTTTTTATTAAAAAAAAAAAAGATTTCTAAGTTATAAAACGCTTTCCATTTTTATTATTATTATTTCTTCATATCATTCCCTTTATTTTATTGTTATTTTTTATCTATGCATTGGAAACTAAACTAAGCCCCTTTTTGTATTTCTTTTGGGTTTTTTCCTTTTTTTTCTTTGTTTTTCTCCCTTTTCCTTTTCTTTCTTTTATAAGTACATGAAAAATAAATAAATAAATAAAATTTACGAAATACAAATCAAAAGTGGGACTTTAGACTAAAGAGGAATGCGTGGGTCAAACTTGGTTAGTTAGGTTGGGTTAAGTCGATTCAGATTGGGTGGTTGGCTCTTCCAAGTCTTCTTCTGATAGCAGCTAGCACGATCACCTGGGTTTACTCCAGTCACCAATTCAAATGGGGAATGGGGTTTTTATGTCTTTAGATTAGGGATATGGGGGGGAGTAGGATGGATGCCTTAGTGGTTCGGGTTGTTTTTTGTGGTGGTTAAAAGTGGTGGCTTGTAGTGGTTGTTGTTGGTAGTGTGTAAGGTGCTATGCAAGATGATAGGAAGGTTGGGTCTTGGAATTTCAAGGGTATTGCAGCTTATGGTGGTGGTGGCTTTCGTTGAAAACTATAGTAGAAGTTGCTACTCTTAGAGAGAGAATAAGAAAAATCGTGTTAGAGAGAGAAAGGGGTTAGGACAATGTTTTTCAAGCTTGGAAATGAAAGCTTCCCCCTCAACTACATGGAAAACCCCCTATTTATACTTTTTTAAGCTTATATAAGCTTGGAAGGTAGAATCAATGGCTAAATCGACCATTTATGTTGAAGCTCGAAAATTAAGTTTCAAGGTGATTTTAATGCCAATTTCAACTCTTGAAACATTCGAACTTGGTCGCGTTTTGTGGGCAAATGCAAAATATGCTATTTAATCTACATAATTTCACCATTAATTTAGCAAAATCGTATAGAAAAAGGGGTACAAAATGACCTCAAATTAAGTACATTGCAGAAAGGAGCAAACTGGGAATAAGGAGCACACTTGAAAATTTAAGGCACACTACAACATGTCTATTCTGCCTTAGGTCGAATCTCTTCGACCTTAATTGTTGGGCTTTTAAGCCCAATGACAATCCGATCCCATTTTTTTTTTTTTGTAATAACTAAAATAAACTAAAAGAAATAAAAATGAAAAATCCTAAAGCATGAATCCTTATTTCCCTTATTTCTCTAAATCCCCCTTCTTATATATATATATATTTAAATTTTCTGAATTTTTCTATTTTTTTAATTTTTTTCTAAATTTTCTTATTTTTAATTTTTCTAAATTTCTTAATAATTTTATTTTGTTTTTCCTAAATTTTCTATTTTTGTATTTTTTCCAAATTTCTTTTTTTTTTTATGGTTTCCTCTTAAATTAAGACCCTTTTATCCTATCCTAAAAACTTTAAAATTACAAAGGGGGTAAAAAAGGAGTATCTATAACCACCCCTCTTTGTGATGATGAAGTTTGTGAAATTTGAGTAAAAATTTACCATAAAGATAAATGAGACTATTTTTACCCTACAGGTGGAATTTGTCCTAAGGAACGCCTTAGTTAGTTATCCTAGGTTTGGTCTACTAAGGATTTTGGTGAATAGTAAAAAGAGAGAAGAGGCATTCTAAGAGCTAGCCAAGAGACTAAAGGGGGAATTGAAGCCTAATCGTTCCCTTATGAGTCGACAATCCAAAGTGATGAGTAAGTGCTCCTTGATCTAGCTAATACCTTAAAGAGATGTTGAAGACTTGGTTGTACCCTTCCAAGATGAAATAGGCAAAGCTCCTTGAGCTAAATAAGACCCTAAAGAGATGTTGAAGACTTAGTTGCGGCCTTATAAGCTAACTAACCAAGGTGAACAGGGCGAAGCACTCCTTAAGTTAGCTAAAACCCTAAATTAAATGAGATAGGTAAGTGCTTCTTGAGTTGGCTAAGACCCTCTTAGTCGTACCCCTATAAGTTAACTAACTAAGATGAAACGGGCAAAGCACTCCTAGAGTCGGTTAAGATCCTAAAGAGATGTTGAAGACTTAGTCATGCCCTTATGAGCTCACTAACTGAGATGACATGGGTGAAGCGCTCCTTGAGCTAGTTAAAACCCTAAAGAGATGTTGAAAACTTGATTGTGCCCTTGTGAGTTGACTAACTAAGGTCAACTAGGCGAAGTACTCCTTGAGCTAGCTAAGACCTTAAATTAAATGAGATAGATAAGCGCTCTTTAAGTTGGCTAAGATCCTAAGAAATGTTAAAAACTTGGTGATGCCCCTATGAGCTAACTAATTGAGATGACATGGGTGAAGTGCTCCTTGAGTTGGTTAAGACTCTAAAGAGATGTTGAAAACTTACTTGTGCCCCTATGAGCTGATTAACTAAGGTAAACCAGGCACAGTTGAGCTGGCTAAGAGCCTAAGAAATGTTGAAGACTTGGTCGTGCCCCTATGAGCTAACTAACTAAGATAAAATGGGCGAAGCACACTTAGAGCTGGCTAAGTCCCTAAAGAGATATTGAAGACTTGGTGATGCTACTATGAGCTAACTAACTAAGGTGAAACGGGTGAAGCGCCTAAAGCTAGCTAAGACCCTAAAGAGATGTTAAAGACTTGGTCGTACGCTTATGAGCTGACTAATCAAGATGAAACAAGTGAAGTGCTCCTAGAGTTGGCTAAGATCTTAAAGAGATATTGAAGACTTAATCGTACCCCCCATGCGCTGATTAACCATGGTAAAATAGGCAAAGAACTCCTTGAGCTGGCTAAGACACTACTAATGTAGGTAGGAGTATCTCTTGGGGACTAGCAACCCTCCTTTGGAATCAATTCAAGATAAACCTGGAAGTGCTCCTCTGAGCTAACTATCCTAGGTAAATGGGTAAAGCGTTCCTTGAGCTGGCTTAGACCTTAATGAGATATTAAAACCTGGTGGTACTCCTTTGAGCTGACTAACACAGGTAAGAGCATATCTTGAGGACTACCAACCCTAATTTGGAATCAATTTAGAAAAGAAGCACCCTATGGTCTCACTAAGACTTAAAAGAAGGTTTGGAAACAATAAGCACCCTATAAGCTTGCTAGAAAGATTGGGTTAAGATAGTGCTCTTTAAGTCGACTGAAAAAACCTAAAGAAAAGTTGGAAACAGAAGCACCTTATGGGCTTGCTAAGATCCTAAGAGAAATTAGGATGGCTTAAGAGATTGGTGAAGAGAAGTGCCTTAAGGGTTCACTACAACAAATTGATGAAGAGAAGCATCCTATGGGCTTACTACAAACCTTAAAGGAAATTAACAAAAGAGGGGGTAGTGCTTTGAAAGTTGGCTAAAACCCTAGAAAGATGAGACAGTGCCCTAAAGGCTAACTAGAACCCTAAAAAGAATAAAAGAATGGGTCAAGGCTCTAGGAGCTAGCTAGAACCTTAGAAAGACGAGACAATGCTCTAAAGGCTGGTTGAATCCCTAAAAACAAATTACAAAAGTGGACAGTGCTCTAAGAGCTGGCTTGAACCTTAAGGGAAGACGGAACAGTGCCCTAAAGGCTGGCTAAATCCCTAAAAAGAATAAAAGAGGGGTCAGCTCTCTAAGAGCTGGCTAAAACCCTAAAAATGAAAGATTGGATAATGCCCTAAAGGCAAGCTAAATCCCTAAAAATGAATTAAAAGAAGGGATAATGCTCTAAGAATTGGCTTGAACCCTAAGGGAAGATGGGATAACACCATAAAGGCTAGCTAAATCCCTAAAAACAATAAAAGAGGGGTTAGCACTCTAAGAACTAGCTAAAACCCTAAAAGTAAAAGATGGGATAGCACCCTAAAGGCTGGCTAGAACCCTAAAAAGAATAAAAGAGGGGTAAGTACTCAAAGAGCTAGCTAGAACCCTAAAAATGAAAGATAGGATAGCGCTATAAAGGCTAGCTAAATCCTTAAAAATGAATTAAAAGAGGGGACAGTGCTTTAAGAGCTAACTTAAACCTTAAGGGAAAACGATATAGTACCCTAAAGGCTGGTTGAATCCCTAAAAACAATAAAAGAGAGTTCAATTCTCTAGGAGCTTACTAAAACCCTAAAAATAGAAGACAAGACAATACCTTAAAGGAAAGTAAAACCCTAAAAAGAATAAAAGAGGGGTCAACTCTTTATGAGTTGGCTACAACCCTAAAAATAAAAGACAGGGCATCACCCTAAAGGCTAGCTGAATCCCTAAAAATGAATTAAAAGAGGGGATAGTGCTTTAAGAGATAACTTGAACCCTAAAGGAAGTTAATGAAGAATTGAAGAAGTAAAGCAAGGAAAACAACTAGTTTGAAAAACTTCTTAACTTGGAAAAAAAATTTATAAGGAAATTGTTGAAAAACCATTTATGAAAAAAGCATTAAGGATAGGCCCCTTGATTTGAAAAAGAGTTAATGGACATTAAAAATTAGATTAGGGAAGAAAGATCTAGACTATTGTAGTGAATCTAAAAAATTATGACCACATTGAAAAGGAAATAGATGACGTGAATTGAAGCTTGGCTACTTGAGTCAACATAGATTTGAAAAATGGACCAAAAAAAAAAATACCTGTGACAAGTCTTTGTTTTCTTTCCCTTCTTTGCTTTCTTCTTCTTCTTCTTCTTTTTCTTTTTTTTTTTTGAAAGTTTTCCAATGGGTATAAATTCTTACTTAAGGAATAATTTTATAACTACCCCTATCCTTGGTAATCATGTAGGGTTTCTCAATGCCCTTGACCTTGGGGCTTTCTCATTTGTAATTTTAAACATTCCTTTCTTAAGGAAAAGGTAACCCATGATTAGTCTAGTTGAAGAGGGCTTCCTTACTAGCTTTTAATCTAGATTTTTCTCTTGATTACAATTCCAAAAATTACAGTCCATTTTGTAAGTGACATGCTTTGATCAATCTGTTAGGTCTTTTCAAGCTCAACATTATGAATTTGGGCTTTTCATCAAAAGGTTTAAAAAAGGACTTATGAGAAGGCCTATTTTAAAAGAAATACTTTTATTTATCCCAAGTGTATAAGCTAAGAGCCTTAAGGAAAAAAATTAGAAGTATGCTTGCTCTAGTTTCAAAAACAATTTTTATTAAAGATAAATTATCTTTTAAGATCAAAAGAGCTTTTATTGTGTAAGGGTGATATTGTGAGTGGAAGGCCTTGCGTGATTCAGTATGGGTAAGAAAGACTTTAGAGTGGATATAGAGATTTTGGGTTTCTAGGCTCGGACTGTGATTTAGGGCCTTGCTTCTTTAGGGCTATTTGTGCCTTGATTCCCAGCTTTTTAATTCAGTTTTGCTGCCCTTATTAGGATGTAATATATCTCTTAGGGCATTTTGTCTTACACTTGGGCCCAATTTTCAAGCTTATTTTCTTTTTTTTTTCTTACTATTATTTTTTTCTTTGCCCAATTATCTCTTACTGTTCTTTCTTTTCTTTTGACCCTAAGAGTGACTATCTCCATTGCTAAGTTTTTTCCTTCTAAGCGATTTAAGGCCCTAAATCCGTGGATTTTTAGTGCCTAGGCTTAGGTGAGGTATGTATAAGCTTAAAGTGTTTGAAAAGTAGAAAAGGAAAATAACTTATTAGAAATAAAAGTTGTCTTTGAATTTACTATTACTGAAGTAAGCATAAACCAATTTTATTCTTCTCTCCTCATTGATGACCCTAACCTCTGAATTGCCCCATTATAGGATGGTTCTTAGCAGGGTTTAAATTTGAAAATTCTCTAGATAGGTTCAATGGGGTTAACAAGAGATAATTGTGATTAGGATTTGAAAATAAATGCCTAACTTCATTTTAATCTACGTATTACTTTCAAAGTAGACTTCCTTTAAGGAATGAGTCCAAAGTATCCTTACCATTATGTCGCTTAACTCTTAAAGTGTTTCAAGGGTTAGTATATAGGATACAGTTTTCCTCTTTTCATTCTAAACCCTTTTCTTTAAAAGTAGGTTACAAATTCCTTAAGGAGGAGTCTATTTTTTATTTGGCCTACGGTAGAAATTAACTTTGCTCCTTGGTTTCTCAAAACATGCCCTAATATTTGAATTTATGTTTTGGCTTGGTTCATGATTGGGCTTAGCTTTCCAAATGGACTAAGGGTTTTGGCTTGGCTTGGTTACCTTTATGGGCTGAAGATTGTGTTTGGGTCAGTTACTTTGATGGGTTGTGGTTTATGTTTGGCTAAGTTGCTTAATTGGGGTTAAGGTTGGTGTTTAGAATGAATAGGCCAAGGGGCTAGTGTTTGTTGTGAATGGGCTAAGGGAATCATGTTGGCTTCCTTAACAAGTCGAAGGCCTTGTGTGGGTTGGAAGCCAAATGTTTGGGCTGGTTGCTTGATTAGGACAAAAGCTTGGGCTTGGGTTGGCTCCTTGAGCCCATTAGGATTTATAGTTGTCAACAACTTTTCTTTTCATTTTCTTTTTTTCAATTTTTGTTTCTTTTTTTCTTTCTTCTTATTTTTTTACAGAGAAAAATAAAACAGAAATTGAGAAAATTATTTACAAACAAGGATGGTGATTTTTAGGGTTCTGTTTACAAGTTTATGAGATTTTACATTTCATAGAATGGGAGGAAAGTAGTGATTAGATAAATGCCTATTGAAGGACTATTTATAATGAAAGGAATGCTAAAGAATGAAGAATGATGAACTAAAGAAAACTTTTATTATTGTAAAAGATCAGAATACAAAAAACAAAGGTAGAGAACCTATCATTTATTATGGAACTTGACATTTATTCTAGATTGTCTAGACATGAACTAGAAAAAACCACTAAATTAAGTCTTGCAAACGAGCCTTAAGGTCCTCTATCATTTCATAGATTTCCCTAAGGACCTATCTTAGAAGGACTCTTAAGGCCCGGTTGTGAGCTTCATAGCACTTGATTTTTTCCTTCAAGTAGGTAATCTCATCTTTCAGCAGCTGCTTACGAATCCTAGAGATGTTTGGTAGCCTAGTAGTTCATTGATTATTTGCTTGGTTATCTACCATTATAGGTTTACACATTTTAGGGACAAGAATCAGTCATCAATGTAATAAAGAAAGTACATGGAAATATGCATATGTTAGGATCATTTGGGTTAATATATTACTGCTTAAGTTGCAAACTTATTATTATTTTCAAAAACTTGATTGCATTAAAACTCTTGAATGATTAGTAGGGTTGTAATTCTTAAGAGTAATGTATTAACTCAAGCTTGAAGGGGAGTATATACAATTAGGGTAGGTTCTAAAAGGTCCTTAAGTTTTGTGGCTTCACTTGTTTTTAGAAAATGCTTTCATTGATCACATCAAGCTTAAATGAGGTGGCCTAATCAACCCCGAGCAATGGTTACACCACTAAACTTGGAGTCTACACAATGGCCCCTCTCTTAGAGTTCTAAGATAGCCTGGGTTTAACTACATCTACCCTGTATCTTCGATGCAGCAAATGAAATGGCAATTAAAGCAAAGTATATACATGAAATTAATAACAAGCAAACAAACAAATAAATAACATAGGTATTTTGAAAGGCAATTTTAATTTCGAAAATTATTTTAAGTGGTTAGCCCTCTTGACGTCTCCAGTTGAGTCCCCAAGCTGTCGAGCGTAGTTTTTTTCCGATTTTTTAAAATTAGTCTTCTTTAAACCAATCGATATCAAACCCCACTTGTTTAATATTGACCCTCAACTAGGATTTAAAGAAAAATTGGTTCTTTTAACTTTGAAAATATTTTGGAGTCGTTACCCAACTAAAGTCGAGAAAAGAAGTTAAGTTGTAACAAATTGAGTAGAATGGTTATAACTTAGTGATCGATTTATTGATAAAACCAATTTTAAAACTGTTTTTAAAACTAGAAATTTGGATCCAAGGGCTGTCTTATTAAACCTTAAATGAATACCACTTTTAACTTTTCAAATTTAATTTTTCTTTTCAAATATCCTTCTAATAATGTTTATTTAAAAGTGATAACTGAAATTATACCTAAAATAAGAACTTAAAAAAAAATATCTACTAAAGGGTGGAAAATAATTTTTTTTCGTATTTTAAGCCATCCCGTATTTACGGATGTCTACGTACCCACTATTCAGGATCAGGCTTCCGTAGTTCGTTCTGTAAGACTTTAAGCGAATTGATTTATTTTTAAAAAAATCGGGTTTACGTTTTTACCCGTTTCACTTTATTTAAGGAAAAAAATTTTCTAACAAGTCCTAATTAGGGTTTTATTTTTTAGAAACATTAAAGTAGTCCTAATTTGGAAAATGGGTTGGTTTCTTTTTATTTTTTTATTTTTAAAAAGATTTCTAAGTTAAGAAATACTTTCCATTTTTATTATTATTTCTTCATATCATTTCCTTTATTTTATTTTATTATTATTTTTTATCTATGCATTGGAAACTAAACTAAGCCCCTTTTTATTTCTTTTGGCTTTTTCTCTTTGTTTTTCTCCCTTTTCCTTTTCTTTCTTTTATAATTACATTTACAAATACATGAAAAATAAATAAACAAATAAAATTTATGAAATACAAATCAAAAGGGGGACTTTGGACGAAAGAGGAATGCATGGGTTGGACTTGATTGGCTAGGTTGGGTTCGAACTATGTTGGGTCGGCTCTTCCAAGTCTTTGTCTAATAGTAGCTAAGACGATTACACAGGTTTACTTCAATCACCAATTCGAGCGAGGAATGGGGGTTTTTGTGTGTTTTTGATTGGGGATATGTGGAGTAAGATGCATGCCTTAGTGGTTTGGGTTGTTTTTGGTGGTGGCTTATAGTGGTTGTTGGTGGTAGCGTATGGGGTGCTGTGTAAGATGATAGGAAGGTCGGGTTTTGGTATTTCAAGGGTGCTGGAGATCTTAGTGGTGGTGGCTTTTGTCGCAAACTACTGTAGAAGTCGTTACTCTTACAGAGAGAAGAAGAAAAATCGTACTAGAGAGAAAGGGGTTAGGATGATGTTTTTCAAGCTTGGAAATGAGAGCTTCCCCTCAAATTGCATAGAAAAACTCCCTATTGATACTTTTCCAAGCTCATATAAGCTTGGAAGGTAGAATCGATGGCCAATTTAGCCATTTTTTTTTTAGCCCGAAAATTAATTTTCGAGGTGATTTTAATGCCAATTTTGACTCTTGAAACATCTAAACCTAGTCGCATTTTGTGGGAAAATTTAAAAATGCTATTTGATCTACACAATTTCACCATTAATTTGGTGAAATCGTGTAGAAAAAAGGGTAAAAAATGACCTCAAATTAAGCATGTTGTAGAAAGGAGCAAATTGGGAATCGAGAAGAAAAACTAGAGAAGACAGTAGCTGACGTGTGGTTATGTATAAGGTATGTGCCACGCGGCCTACATGTGCATGCATTGCACTTGAAAATTTAAGTGCCCATGTTCTAGCTTAGGTTATATCTCTTCGACCTTAACTATTGGGCTTTTAAGCCTAGCAACAATTTGATCCAATTTTTTTTTTTAATAATTAAAATAAACTCTAAAAAATAAAAAAAATAAAAAACACTAAAGCATGAATCTTAGTTTTCCTTATTTCTTTAAATTTCCCTTCTTTATATATATATATATTTAATTTTTTGAATTTTTCTATTTTTTATTTTTGTAAAATTTTATTTTTTTAATTTCTTAATAATTTTTTTCTTAAATTTTCTATTTTTTTTATTTTTTCCTAATTTATTTATTTATTTATTTATTTTTGTTTTCTCTTAAATTAGAACTATTTACCTTATCATAAAAACTCTGAAATTACAGGGGGAACAAAAATGAGATGTCTACAACGATACATTTGCATATAAGAAAATGCCCTTTGGCATTTGTTATGTGCTTACAACCTCTCAACAGTGCATGATGATGATTTTTGATGAAATTGTAGAAGATGTAATGGAAGTTATTATAGTTCATTTCCCGGTTTTCAAGAATTCATTTGATAATTTCCTTAGGATTCTATAAAAAGTTTTGGCTAGGTATAAAGAAACTAACTTGCTTTTAAACTAGGAAAAGTGTCATTTTGTGGTACAGAAGGGGACAATTCTATGGTGTAAAGTGTCTAGGAAAGGTATAAAAGTCAATAATGCTAAAATCAATACTATTGCTAAATCACCACCCCTCACATTTATTAGAGCCATATATAGTTTCCTAAGACGTGTTAGGCTTTACAAAAGGTTTATTAAAGATTTTTTAAAAATAGCTAGACATTTAACTTAGTTACTAGAAAAGGACACTCGATTTATATTTTCTTAAGATTACTTAGATGCATTCAATACTTTGAAAGATAAACTGACTAATGTCCTAATTATGATAGCCCTAAATTAGAGCTTACCATTTGAGCGAATGTGCAATGCTGGTAACTATATTGTAAGGGCAGTTTTAGGTCAAAGGTAGGAGAAGCACTTCTAGCCAATTTATTATACAAGTAAGACTCTTATTGAAACTTAGGAGAATTATACCACCACAAAAAAGGAACTCCTAGAAATAATCTTTGCCTTTGACAAATTTAGGTCATATCTTATCATTTCCGAAGTTATTGTTTACACTAACTACTTTACTTTATGATATTTATTAAATAATATAGATGCTAATCCAAGATTGATCCAATGAATTCTCTTATTTGAAGAGTTTAATATGGAAATTAAAGACAACAAGGGAGTAGAGAATTTGGTAGCCGACCATCTTTCATGCCCATGAAATCCTTCATTAGAAAAGCTTGATGAATAAGAGATTAATGACAAATTTCTCGATGATAAGCTATACTAGGTAAGTCTTTGGGAAACTCCATGGTTTGCTAGCATAGCTAACTATCTAATTGCTAGGATTGTACCATTAAGACTAGATTATAGACAAAAGAAAAAGTCTTTCCATGATATTAAAAGTTACTTTTTAAGAAGATCCATATTTGTTTAAAATTAGTGTGGATCTGTAAACCTTGTGTAATCACTAGTCTGAATCCTAATTTAAATCCAAGTATCGTAGACGATGCTATGAATTGATAAGGCTAGAAATGATAGAATTTTTATAAAATTTAGAAATTGAATATAATATTGATTGTAAAAATCTTAAAAATTGATCAAAACCTAAATCGCGTATAAAAACCCTAAATCCGATATACGTGCAAATACTTAAAATTGAACTTGAACTTGAACTTGATCGAAACCCTAAAATTATAATTTTAAGCCTATAAAATGAATAAATATCACTTAATAATGATATAACCATACTTAATCACAATTATCGACTAAATCGCATAAAACTTTTAATGAAAACGTTAAAATAACTCATAAAAATTATAATTGTAACCACTACCAATTAAATTAATAAATTTTCATAAAATCCTAAAATTAATTTATTAATTTTATTTTTATTATTTTCATGCTTAGAAAAATTACATATATTTATTTTTATTTTCCTTTTTCTTTCTTTTCTTCCTTCTATTTTTCTCCTTACTCTATGTGATTTTCTAGTAGCATCTATCGTAGCCCATGTGTTTAATTGTGAATTACAAGTGTCATGTAATTAAAGGAAAAAGGACAAATTAAATAAAGCAAGTGTCTTATCTAAATTAATGAGGAGATTTAAGTAGATTGTTTTTCTTTCTTTTTCGTTTGCTTCTAATCCTAAATTGTTGGATTATTCACACCTAGAAGCACCCAAAACAGAGAAAGCAAAAAAAAAAAAAAAAAAAAAAAAGAGAGAGAGAGAGAGAGAGAAAGAAAGAAAAAGAAACAAAGCTATTACACATGCACAAAACCAAAACAAGAAAACAAGAGAAAAACAAGTAAATACTTAGGAAAAAGGAAAAGGAAAAGAAGGAGAATTTAAGAGGAATTAAAATCAAGTATTCTACTAAAGAATTTAGGTAAGCTTATTTATCTTACTCATACATATGTATATCATATAGTATATACATGTATATTAAGTATTCGTTTATTTACTTGTACACATATATATGCACGAATAGATAAACATATGTATACATTATGTATTTTCTTTATTTATGTATATACAAATGTATGTAGGCATGGTTATACGTATTATTATATCTAATATACGATATATGTATATAGGTATAAATAGTAGTACATATAGTATGTATTTTTTCTACACATGCATTTTTGTATATATGCATGTGTGTGTATTACATATGTATGTATATTTAGTATTTTGTTATGTAACATATGTAGGAGTACACATATAATATATGTATTTGTACTAAATATTTTCTTTATATACATGTATATATATTTAATATTTTATTTAATTATTTATGTATATATGTGTGGTATATACATGTATATGTAAATAATAAATACATGTACATATATATACATAGTATTTTCAAAGTATAAGAATTTTAGTATATTTGTATATATACATATAGCAAACCGTGTTAAATATGTGTGAATATATGTATATTATTAATTATATTTTTTATTTTTGTATATAGTGTATATATAATATAACTGTATGTGTACATAGGTTTATAAAGTATAAATAAGTGTATATTGTACTTGTACATAAAATATAAGTAAAGTTAAAATAATTTATTATATAACATATCATATATGTATAAACGTATGTATATAAATAGTAACACATATGTAAAAATACAAGTATACTTAAATAGTGTATACAATAATAATTTAATAATTAAGTAAATTAGAAAATTTAATAAAATATAGTCATAAGTATTTATATATATAATTAAATCATACATATATTAAGAAAAAATTTAAATTAATATATTATAACTTTTTAAATTAAAATAATAAGTTTTGTGATATGTTTATATCATAATCAAAACTGTAAGTTATATCGTTTAAAACGAACCTTGCTATAAGAAAGTACGCTTAAAAACGATCGAAATGGACTATGAGTTCATAAGGATCCGAGCTAAATCAAAAAAATTATAACTGATTCGATAAAAAGCTTGAATAGATGATTTCACACAAATCAATAACTAAGTTAAGTAAACAATACGAACTATATACTAGTTTAGTTTTTAATTCCTAAACTTACTACTTTCTATATTCTTTATTCTTAAGTGATCTTGACGTTGCCCTAAGCTACCATTGGACTATTATGACCCTTAAGTTGATCATGGCTGTGTGAGTTTTTCCTAATAATTCCATGCTTGCTTGCATTTGTAATTAGTGAATATAAATTGTGATTAATAATTGAATATTATTTGGGGCTGGGTTATGCTTGTATATGATACTGTTGTTGATAATGAATTTACTTTAAAGTATGATAATATATTGATTGTCGCATAGTAAATTCAAGAAGAATTGATTGTCTGTGACCCTGTTAATCACTGAATAATAAAACCTAATTTTATGCGACTTAAAAGACCTAAATCGAATCACACATAATCATACATTGCATAATTGATTTCGGCTATCACATCACATGCAAGTAGCGAGAAGCCATACTTGGGTTGATTATTTGTTGTTATAAATTTCGTACATTGTACACGTGTGATATGACTTTACCCTGAACCTCAACATCACTAGGTCTTGGAGGTACCAACTACCTGGCAAAGGGTTGAGTCTAGAGGCTTTCATTTAGGGGTGAGTAAGGGTTGTGTAAACTTACTCACAATCATATATAGAACTCGTTTTTGATAAAAACTGAAAATGGATATACCTTGTATTTTGAATATTAAATGTGATGTTTCATTATGATATAGGTTCTAGTATGATACCCGGATTTGATTGTTGCTGGTATATCTCCAACCTTGTTTTCAAAGGGCGTTAAATCTGAGTTATATGCAATACCTGGTCACCTACATATATTTGTTTAGCATACTAATTGTTCACACATTCATTTGATTGAATTTAATTGATGTATAACTTGATTGCTGTATGGTTGAGAGGATTATCTCACTAAGCTAGGTAGCTTATACCCTTATAGTCTTCTTTTGCAGGCAGATCTATTTGTGGAGTTAGGCTATCACATGCCTGAGGTTAGTTGTACATCAGGGGATTGATGTAGGAGAAAAAGGTGATATGAGTACACTTAGGATATCGTATTTAGTCTTTAGAACTTTATTGTGTAATGTTATATGTGGATAGTTTGTAATATGAACTGTTACCATCTTTTTTCTTTATAAATATCTATATATATATGTTTTATATTCCAATAACTTATTATTATTATTATTATTATTATCTAGAAATGATATTGCTTACATCTGTGCAACTATTGGTTGTTAGTTGTAGTCGTAGCCTTATATATCACATGAAGGGTTATCGATTGAGAGGAAAATCAGTCTATAGTCCTTTGTATGATATACAACGACTACTACGGCTAGCCCCTCTTGAGTTGTGATAGGATCAAATAATTCATAGATGCATGTCTCATTTAGAAGGTTGGAAAATTTTAAAACATTGTCATGCAGGACCAACCGGAGGACATTTGAATGTAAATAAAATGGCTCACAAAAGTCCTTAAATGTTGTTTTTATTGGCCAACATTATTTAGAGATGCCTAAAAGTTTGTTGAACTATGTGATAGACGTCAAAGAGCAGGGAATATGTCTAAAAGAGATGAAATGCAACAAAACCCGATTTTGCTCTTGACATTTGGGATATTGATTTTATAGGACCATTTTTTAATTCAAATGGAAACAAATATATCATAGTAGCTATAGATTATGTATCTAAGTAGGTAGAAGTAAAAGCTCTACTAACTAATGACTCTAAGGTAGTAAGATGGTTCATAAAAAGTTTATTTTCTAGATTTGGTGCTCCTATAGCATTCATAAGTGATAGAGTAACCCATTTTTGCAATGTCCAATTAGAGAAGGTATCGAAGCGATATGGAGTTAAACATTGAATTGCAACTCCATACTATACTGAAACTAATGGATAGGTTAAAGTAGCAAATAGGGACCTTAAATGAATCTTAGAAAAGACAGTTGAGCACAATTACAGAGATTGATTTAAGATGCTCAATGATGCTCTTTGTGTGAACCCCCCCCCCCCCCCCTTCCCCCCAAAATTTCCTAGATAGGGGGTTGTAAGTTAATAAGATTTTTTGAAAATTACCTTTAGTATTGGCAGGATAACTAGGCCTAAACCTAAGAGACTATGCTTAAAGACCTTAACTCAAACTCCTAAAATCCTTGATGGCAACCTCATCCCTCATCCGACCCCTACATTTAAAGCCTTAAAATCATATAAACAAATACCGATAACTAATGTTAACTCCTAAAATCAACATAATCTAATGAAACCAACCCCAAACCTTAATAGGAAAGAGATCGATAGTAAAAACCCATGAGAAATCGTTGAAACTAATAAATGGCAAAATAACCCAAAAATTAATACTGATATAGGTAACTCTAACAATGAATTTGAAACCTTAAAATGAATATAAAAACCCCTAAATGAACCTTCAAACCCTAAAACCCAAATCTAGTGTCGAAAACCCTAATCTAACTATCAAACGCTGATTAAATAGTAAAAATGTTCACCAATCGAAGACTAGTTGCTTAATTACCCTAAAACCCTAATCTACCTTCCAAAAATGTAATACCTCAAGGTTTTGAGCCTATACGATAACTATTGAGCTTGATATTTTTCCTAGTTTTTTTTATAAATTTTCCTTAAATAGATCAATATTAAATCCTACTCATTCAATATCAATCCTTTACTAAAGTTTAAGGAAAACTAAAGCTTTTTTAAAAGAATTTTATAAACTTTTTGGAGTCGTCACTTGATCGAAGTCGGGAAATAGTTTATGTAAAAACCAAACAAGTAGATTTGGTTTTGATCTAAACATTGGTTTATGTGGGGAAAATCAATTTTTTTTTTTTAAAAAAAGGTTTTTGACAAACCAAAGATTGAGTCCGGGGGTTAGGTCCTTTAAACCCTTACAAGTACCATAAACTTTCCAAATTTAGCTTTAATTCCTTAAAATCATCTTTTAAAACAAAAATTGACATTAAGTAAGTTAATTATTTTATTGATTTATTTTTCTTAAATTGAGTAATTTGAGTTAAAAAAGAAATGGAAAAACTAATTTTTTTTTTTTTTGTTTTTTATGTCGCCCCAAAGGTGCTTAAATATTAACTATTCCAGATCAGACGTACGTAGTTTTTTTATAAAACTTTTAATTTATTGGATTCATTTTAAATTTTAAAAAACACTGAGTTTTACGTTTTAATTTGGTTCGGGTTTATTTAAGGAAAATTCTAGAAAGTCCTAACTTATTTTATTTTTATTTTGAAAAGTTCTAAAAAATGTCTTAATTTGGAAAATAGATCATTTTGTTTTTATTTATTTGAAAATTTAATTTTCTAAGTAGTAAAACGATTTTTACTTTTTGCTTATTTTATTCTATTTTATTTTTATTATTTATAGTTTGAGTTTTATTTAGGAAAGAAAAAAAGAAACTACTATATCCTCTTCTTTTCTTTTCTTTTTTACAATTATAATGCAAATTACAAGACTAGATTTAAAAAAAATTACAAAATGAATAATTAAAACAATAAAACCCAAATGAGAAGTGCATCGAACCAAGAGACTTGTGGGCGTACATCTTAGAGTCGGGTTGATTACATCTTAGACTTCACTTGTTTAGGGTTGCGAATAAGGGAGAGAGTAGTGGTTGATTGGTTAGGCTTTAAGTGCTTCGCATCACATCAAATGGGGAAGGAGTGTTTTGTGAGTTTTTTATTGGGCTTGTAAGGGGTAAGGAGAATGCCAAGGCGATCAAAGGCACTTCAAGTGGTCGTCAAAATTGGAGAGGCAAGAATGGTATTGGTTTGGTTCAATGGGGATCACTAGGTGTGAGAGGGTGGTTAGATTAAGGGTTTTAAAGGATTGGGAGTTTGGCTGTAGGGTCAATTTGTGCTGAAGGCAGTGGCATACAATGGTTTGTGAGTAGGGGGTTGTAACTAGGGTTAAGGCTTGCGGTAGTAGGTTTTGTAGGGAAGCTTAGGTTTAAGGGACTCTATTAGTGGTTGTAGGTTAGCTCGGAAGTGAGCATAAAAGGAGAGAAATGTAGAGAGAGAGAGAGGAGAGCCGATGATAGAGAGAGATTGAGAGAAAGAGAGATTTTGGGAGAGAGAGTTCAGCCAAGAATCAATCCCTCGTCGAGCTTCAACGAGTCCCTTTTTATAGTTTTGAAGGTCAATCATGCAAGGAAAGTAGCCAAAATGCATTGAATTCAAAAGCTCAAAGTAAATGGACGTTGACTCAATTTCAATGGAAAATGCATAATTTGAGTGATCATTCGAGTAATAAAGTTAATATTCTTGCTGAAAAAAAGAAGAAAGGAAGCTTCCATATACGTAACTAAGGTTTAGATTTGAAGGATTAAGCAAGAGCTAAAATCTTGATTTTTGACTTTTTGCTAATTTCAAGCTTTGATTCAAAGGCTTAAATGGTTGAACATCAATGTGTTTTTGGTCCTAATGCATAACATCCCATACGAAATAAAAAATGATTGCAAAGTGAGCTGTCCAAGCTAATTTTGTGTGAGAAAACAAGGAAAGAGCTAAAAAGGAGGAGAAAGAGAAGGAAAGACATACTGACATGACACTACACCAGCCATGTAATTTAGTCGGAACGTGCTACATGTCCTGAAAGGACACGTGGTTGATGACGTGGGTGCCAGTGTGTATATGATATGTATTAGTAGTTAACATGGTCTAATAACGAAGTGCCACACGTCAAAACTAGACAAGTGGCTTGTGATTTTTTGATATATGGGAGTGTATTTTGTGAAAAAATAAAAAATAAAAGGCACTTTGTGCCTTTGATGAGATTCAAACCTAAGATATCCTAGCCAAACCTAAGTACAAGTCAAAGTCTATTACCATCAAGCCGTTGGCCAGTGCCTTATTTATAAATGCAATCAAATTGCACATATGGATTAAGTTGACCTGTGTTAAATTAAAATGTAGGCCTAGGCCCAACATTCCCCTTCTCTTTTATTATTTAAGGCCATAAAAAACACCAAAAACTTATTATCTTTAAACTATCTAAAAATTTTATTATTTTTTTTTTTAATTTTCTAAATTTTCCCTAAATCTTTTGCTTTTGTGATTTTTTAATTTTTTTTTGTATTTTTCTAAGATTTTCTATTTTTTTATTTTTTTTCTAAATTAGGACCCATTACCTTATTTTGAAAAGTTTGTTAAATAAAAATAAAAAGAGAGCAAAAGTGGAGTGTCTATAGTTGCCCTTCTTTGTAGTGAAATTTGAGTAAAACTTTGTCATAAAGACAAATAAAGACACTACTTGTACCCTTGGGGATGGATTTTTCCTAAGAAGCACTATAGTTAAGTAGCTATCCTAGGCTTAGTCCATTAAGGATTTAGTGAATGATGAGAGGTGAGAGAGAAGAGGCGTTCTAAGAGCTAGTAGAGAAATTGAAAGAGGGTAGCGCCCCTATAGGTTGGCAAGAATCTTAAAAGAATTTGAAAACATGGTTGTGTTCCTATGAGTTGACTAACTTAGGTAAATGGGTAAAGTGCTCCTTGAGCTAGCTAAGCTCCTAGATGAGAAAGTAAATCCTGGTAACGCCCTACTGAGTTAACTAACCTAGGTGAATTGGTAAAGCACTCTTTGAGCTAGCTAAAACCCTAAATTGAAACTTGGTTATGCTCCCTTAAGTTGACTAACCTAAGTAGGAGAGTCTATAGTAGAATAGCAACCTTAATTTGCAATTGATTTAAGAAAAACCTAAAAGTTCTCCGCTAAGCTAACTCTCTTAGGTAAATGGGCGAAGTGCTCCTTAAGTTGGTTAAGACCCTAAATGAGAACCTACTTGTGCTCCTCGAAGCTGACTAACTTAGGTAGGAGTATCTCTAGTGGACTAATAACCTTAAATTGGAATAGATTTAAAAACCTGGTCGTGCTCTTTTGAGCTTACTGACCTAAGTAAGAGCATCTCTAAGGGACTAGCAACCCTAAATTAGAATCGATTTGAAAACTTGGTTATACTCCTTTGAGCTCACTAACCTAGGTGGGAGCATCTCTTTGGAACTAGCAACCTTAAATTGGAATTCGATTTGAAAATCTAGTAGTACTTCTCTAAGCTGACTAACCTAAGCAAATGAGTAAAGTGCTTCTTAAGTTTGCTAAGATGTTGGTAAAAGAAAGCGCCCTCTAAGATTGTTAAGACTCTAAAGAGAGATCGATAAGGGGAAGTACCTAACGGGCTTGCTAAAACCCTAAAAGAGATTAGAGAAGGGAAGCACTCTATGAGTTTGCTAAGATCCTAAAAGAGATTGATGAATAGAAGCGCTCAATGAGCTCATTAAGACCTTAAAGAGAGATTGATGAGGGGAAGCACCCTATGGGCTTGCTAAGACCTTAAAGAGAAGTTAATAAAGGGAAGTGCCCAACGGGCTCACTAAGACCCTAAACGGAGGTTGATGAAAGGAAGCACTTAACAGGCTTGCTTAATACTAAAAAGAGATGGACAAAAGAGGAAGTACCCTATGAGCTTGCTAAGGCCCTAAGAGAAATTGATGAAGGGAAGCGCCCTATGGGTTGGCTAAGAACTTCAAAAGGAGGATTGATTGATGGTAAGGATCCTAAGGGAAATGAGTTGAGATAGTTCTTTTAAAAGTTGGCTAAGACCTAAAAGATGGAACAAAGGGTAAGTACCCTGTGGGCTAGCTAAGAACCCTAAAAGAAGTTAGGACAAAGTCCTATGAATTAGCTAGAACACCTAAAAGATTGTTAGGAGGAAATTATCCCAAATACCGGTTACTATCCATGGAGATAAAGTCTAAATGCAAATGCAAAGTTCAAAAACCAATATGCTAATATTATATAGAAGTACTTACCTGGTTTTGTTGATAACGCCTAAACCGTCAAACCTTTCTTTGAAAAAGGCCTATCAAAACTAGCTAATTCATCTTTCAAAATGGACTCAACCTTAATCTCCTATCATTAACCCAATTGATCTTGACATAGAGCTTCTAAGGCTTCACTGGCCCTTTAGATAAGTTACGGAAATTAACTTGATATAGAGTGTCATCCACTATTTCTATTCATCAATTGATTGCCATTCAGAATTATCTGAACCAAGTCCCTTATCCCTAACTAGTAAATATTTTCCGTGAGGTATTTGCCCATCTAAATTTTGCATTTCCTTGAAAAATAGACAATAAAACTCTCCGTTGAGGAGGATCAACCCATATTAAAGTATTTTAAAGACATTTATTAATTACCAATGTTCCATACCTCACTTTCATCTTTTCTCATGTTTTTAATGAATGGGTGCATTTGAATGGAGTAAGGGAATATGACCTTTTAATGGAGTAAGAAAAGTAATGGAGGTGACCTCAATGCCGATAACTGCTAGGGATTCCAACTTTGCTTGTAGAAGATGAAGATTAAACCATAGCAACATTTAAGATCACTGGCATTTTCGTGTTCTAAGTAAGAATTTCCATTGATTTTCAAGGGTAGTTCAATTTTATAGGATTAGCATTTATAGGGTCTCTCAACTCTAGACCATTCATATGTGACAAAATTAAAGCCCCTTTTGGTAACACTTGCTTTATGATATAAGGACCTTTGTAATTAGGAGCGAATTTTCCTCTAGAGTTTGTGCATTAGGGGAGAGCCTTTCTCAACACCATATTAGCCTCTTTGAAGTTCCAAGGTCGTACCCTCTTGTTAAAAGCTCGAGTTATTCTTTATTGTTAACATTGATTATGACCTAGCGAATTATCCAAGGTCGTACCCTCTTTGATCGTTATATACAAGGACTGCTCAACATGCTTTTTTACCAAATTGGCCTCATCTAATTGAGTTTCTGATAGCACTTAAAGAGATAGGATCTCAACTTCCACAGGTAATATTGCCTTAGTGCCACATACTAAGGCATAAGGCATTACCCCTATCGATGTCTTAATGGAAGTCTGATAGACGATGAGTGTGAACAGTAACATCTCATGCTAGTCCTTGTATATAACAGCCATCTTTTCAATTATTCTTTTCAGGTTTTTGTTGGATGCTTCAATGGTCCCCATTCATCTTGGATTGGTAAGGTATAGAGTTCCGATAAATGATCTTGAACTGTCAACATAATTTTGACATAAGCTTATTGTTGAGATTTATACCATTTTTAGTGATGATCATTTCTGGAGCTCCATATTGAGGTAAGATGTCCTCTTAATGAACTTGACCACTACCTCCTTAGTAACACTTCAACAGGATGAGGCCTCAATGCACTTGCTAAAGTAATCGATCGCAACTAGTATGAAGCAATGATTGTTGGATGCCTTTAGAGTAATTGGACCAATGATGTCTATACCTCATATTGAAAATGGTCATAGTATAGAGTACGTGTGTAATTCTTGAGGTAGGGCATTTATTTTGTTTACATAAACTTAGCATAAGTGACAATGCTTGACATTCTTGATGCAATCACCTTCCATTGTTGACTAATAGTATCACAGCCTCATAATCTTAATGGTGAGCATGTAACCGTTCATGTATGGGCCACATACTCCTTCATGTACTTCCTTCATTAAAGCCTCAGCCTCTTTATTATCTACATACCATAGAAGCGTACCTTTAAATGATTGTTGGTACAAGGTGGACTCACTTACTAAGAATTGGATGGCTAATCTCCTGATTGTCTTTCTATCCTTTTTCTTAGCTTTATTGAGGTACTTGCCTTATTATAGGAACATTTTAGTGTCATGATACCAAGGCTTTTTGTCATATGTACCTTTAATTGCTAGATGAAAGGTAAGTTTTCTTTAACTTCAATTGTAAGCGATTGGATTTTGACTCTACTAAATATTTAGATCATGGATACCAAAGTGGTTAATGCATTAGCAAATTGATTCTAAGTCCTTGGTATATGAGTGAACTTGATCTCTTCAAATTTCTCCATTAATTTAGTCAAGTGTCAATGAGAGGATATCGATTTGGGATCCTTTATTTTATATTCTCCTTGAGCTTAACCAATGATGAGTGAAGAATCCCTATATATTTCTAAGTCACGAATATCCTTGTCTAAGGCCATTTTGAGTCCCACGATACGCACCTCATATTCAGCGATATTGTTGGTGTATGGGAAAAGGAGCCTTACAGCAACAGGGAATTGCGTACCTTTAGGGGATATCAATATTGCCCTAATTCCACACCTAGACACATTAGCAGCTCCATTGAAGAACATCTTCCATCTCGGGAACTTTTTGTCATTCTCTTCAGTAAAACCTCCTTTAACTACTAAGATTTCTTTATCACAGAATCTGACTTGCACCTCCTGGGGGGGTATCTTCAAAGGGATTCTCTACTAGTTGATTTGCTAGGGCTTGCTCCTTAACTAAATACTAGTTTACGTACATGATGTCAAACTCTAACAGTAACATTTGCCACTTTGAGATTCTACCAATCATGGTCGGCTTTTCTACCGAGTACTTTAAGGGATCATGTTGAGTCAACAATTCAACCTGGTAATAGAGCATGTATTATTTAAGCCAATGTATTACCTAGACAAAAGTGCAACAAGTTCTTTCAATTTTAGAATATTTCTATTTCCCTTCTATAAACTTCTTACTCAAGCAATATACAACCCGCTCCTTTCCTTGATCATCTTTCTAACTAAGCATGCATCCTATGGACTTTGGTAATATGGTTAGGTATGGAAACAATGGCTTCTCAGGTTTAGGAGCTACCAGAATTGGAGGGTTCTTAAGTTACTCCTTAATTGTTATGAAGGCTTCCCGCATTCTTCGTCCCAATTTATCTTGGCATTCTTCTTTGGCAATTTAAACAATGGATGGCATTTATCTATAAGTTGAGATATGAATCGAGCTATGTAGTTCAAACGACCTAATAAGCCTTTAACCTTTTTAAGTGTGCATGGAGAAGGCAAGTCGACTATTGCTTTGACTTTATCAGGATCCACTTCAATGCCCCTTTGGCTGATTATGAAACCCAATAATTTCCCTCAAGTTACTCTGAAGGCGAACTTCTTTGGGTTTAGCTTCAATTAGAACTTTCTCAACCTATCAAACAACTTCTTTAGGTTATCCATGTGATTTTCTCCCTCTTTGGATTTTGCAATAGTATCATCAACATATACTTCAACTTCTTTATGCATCATGTCATGACCATTGCCCTTCGGTAAGTTGACATGGCATTTTTAAGTCTGAAAGGCATTAGTTTGTAGCAAAATATGCCTTAAGTTATAATGCAAGTTGTCTTAGCCTTATCTTCTTCAAACATTCGGATCTGATTATATCCGAAGAATCCATCCATAAAGGAGAAGAGATAGTTCCTAGTTGTATTATCTTACATGGCGTCAATGTAGGGTAAAAAGAAGTTATCTTTAGGTATTGCCTAATTAAGGTCTCAAAAATCCATGCACACTCTAACTTTTCCATTCTTCTTCATCATTGGCACAATGTTGGCCACCTATTCAAGATAACCAAACACTTTGATGAAACCAACTTCTAGTAACTTTTTGACTTCTTCCTTAAGTTTCAACAAGATATCTACTTGGAATCTCCTTAGCTTCTACTTTTTAGGTTTGATATCTTCTTATATGGGTAAGCGGTAGACCACAATCGATAGATCTAACTCAAACATATCTTCATAAGACCATGCAAACACATCTTGATAGTTAGACAACAGCGTAGTTACTTCTGCCTTCTACTCTTCTCTCAAGTTCCCTCCAATCTTCAAATTCATGGGTTTGTCATCAATCCCAACATTAATTGTCTCAGTTAGCTCATCAATGGAAATTCTACCCATCTCATGCCTTTGCCAACTCTCTTATATATCACCATGGTCATTAACATCACGTCTAACAACTAACCTAGTAGGGTCGGAAGTGATATCAATACTTTCATCACCTATTGCACAAGGTATCCCTGGCTTTTATTCACAGAGTTAAATCTAGGCTAAAAGTGTGTAAAGGAAAGAATGTAAGTAAAGGAGTGGAGTATAATGAAGAGAATATAAACTGATCTTTTATTATATTAGAAAGTTCTCTCAAATATATAATTGTAGAACAAAGGTAATTATTACAAAATTTCATGAAAATACTAAACGATGCTTCATCCTTTATCCTAGAGAAGACTTATTGCTATTTATAGGGGTAGAGAACTAGTTATTCAAGTATTGGAGCTTGCGGGGTTGGGCCCGCTAATTCATTCTTGCTGGGGGTATCCTCTTTGGTAGATTCTGGGGTTTGAAAATCAACTTAGATGAATGTCTCTATCAACAACAGAAAGGTCATTGGGGTATGATATAGTCTGATGCCTCTTTTGCCTCTTGCTTGTCTGTTTTGCAGCTCTTCCATCAAAGTTAGAATATAGTTGAGTCCGTAAGTACCAATCTACCCTTCCTTAAATTTCAGCCTCTCATCCTTCCTCTGATTGGTAATCATATATACCTCCTCAAACATCTAAAGCCCGAAGCCTTCCTACTCCTCAATGCTAATGTGGAGTATGGCTGTTTCTTTATATATTTCATAATCTTGGTCACTCAAAATTGTTATGACCTGGCCATTTGAGATGAACTTAACCTTCCGATGTAAACTTGAAGGTATAGGCCCTACTATATGAATCTAGGGTCTTCCTAATAAGAAGTTGAAAGACCTTGGGATGTTTAGAACCAAGAATCAAACGTTGAAATTTTGTAGGCAGATGACAACTAGCAAGTCAATCTCCCCTATGATTTCTCTCCTAGACCTGTCAAAAGCCCTAATTGTTGTAGAACTCAGCTTGATTGTAGTCACATCAATGCCTAATAGGTTGGGGGTGGTAAAAGGGCAAACATTAAATGATGACCCATTGTCAATGAGGACTCTAGTTATGATTATATTGTTGACTCTTACCATTATGAAGAGAAGCTTAGTGTGTTGATTAACTTCCTCAATTCTTTAGTGGAAAACAAAATCTAATCCATGGTGAGAATAGAGTTGGTAATTGATCCCGTCTTTTTGTTTAATATTTCATGGGGGGCCTTAACCTCCCTTAGAATTCGGAATAGAGCTTCCTAATGTGGTTCATATGTTATCAATAGACTCATAAGAGATATTTGTGCTAGAGTCTTAGTGAAGTGATCCATTATCTTATATTCACTTGACTTAATCATCCTAGTGAAGGTAAATAATCCTTCCTCATATTCAGTTGGTTTGTTGCTTGATTCTTCCAGGACATTTTTCTTTTTAAGGTCTTCTTTTGGGTCATAGATCCTATCAAAGTGCATAATTCCTCCTACTAGTGAGCTCAATTACCCCTGATTAACTACCTAATAGTTGAATGGGGCAGCTTTATAATTTTTGGGGGCTATTGGTACATAGAAGGTGTACTTCTTTGCCTTTGGAGCTTGTTTCTCCTTCAATTTGTAGAACTTATAGACTTTAGGTTTCCGGTTGGAACCAATCATATTGACAACAAAATCTAAATCATCGAAGATCATGTTAATGATAGGGCTATGGTTAGGCAAAAGGATTATTGTTAACATTCGAAACTAGGGCTACCATAAAGTCAAGCTAGATCGAGACTTCATCATTTAGGTCTTGAATAGCCCACTTATCCTAAATGATACTGACACTTTACGTTAAGATTGAAAACCTTCGACTTGTACCTTTCGTTGGGAAGCTCAAAATGGATTAAATTATCTTTTCTTATTTATTCAAAGACTTGGTTGAGAGGAACTTGATGGAAATTAAGTTACCGAATCCCTAACTTGTAGCTCGAAGACTAAAGGGAATGACATGATGATTCTTTCTATTCCAGTCGACCCCTACTGAGGCCGAGTACTTCCTTACTGAGTCACCCTTCATGTTGAACCAAATGACTGTCCATGTTTTTATAGTGTGCCGAATTGAAGATTACTCACTCGCACTTAAACCGATAATGACTTGGCATCTACCTTGCCGAGAAGCTGAGAAAGAGAGACTTTAGACTGGTTAAGCCATCCCTGCTCGAACATGCCAGCTGTCCATACTTTTTTGTTTGCATCTTCTAACAGCCTCGTCAAAGTAGCATCACTATGTATATAGTATCATGTGTAGAATCCATTGCACCAATGACTATTTTTCTTATATATTCATTTTTACTCTTTTGTTTCTTATACATTACTTCCTTAGGAAATGCCCTTTTGTCTTTTCTTATTTAAGCAAGATGTCCTAACTTATGGGTATAAATACTTTTGTACTTATGGTTGTAAGGAGAAGAATCCGATTATTCTTAATAGACTTGAGTATTTTCTTCCTTGCGTAAATACTGTATGTTTACTCTTGGGATCACTCTTATCCTAACCTTTAAGCAAGGCTAGGTAATGAGTAACCTTACCGGATCGATTCATGCATCATATTAAATTGTGCCATGAGTCTTTGAAAGTTCCATTGGTGCGTCATATCCTTTGGAGCTATTCGTAGGTTTTGCTTACCTTTCATTCATCATTTGTTCTCTCGCATCATTTTCCATTACTCTTTTCAAGTTTTTGATAAGCTTAGAACCTTCCCTACGCCTTATCTGTTCTTGGTCACGATTTGCACCAAGAACGAGTATCTTAGTGAATTGTCTTAAGGCCTTGTAAACTTAAGGTTAGCTTCTGAATTGTTACTAAACTGGTGGAGGATTCGTTTTGAAAGAGACATGGGTATTGGGCCTAGTGTTTAAATTCACCAAGCCGACAGTTGCTTCTTTAGGCTTGCTAGTAGTGGGCTTTGTAGATGGTAGTTTTCTATCTGATGGCCTTCCATCTAATGGCTCTTGTAACTTGCCAGAAGAGGCAATACTTTCAATTCAACACCTTATTGCTATTACCTCTACAAAGCTGGAGGAGGTCTGCCCAATCAAGTGGGAGAAGTAAGGCCTTTTAAGAGTATTGATACAGGTTGAAGTAATCTCTTTCTCGCTCATAGGGGTAAATATCCTTGTAGCTAAGGATCTCTACCTTTAGGCGTCCTCCTTAAATGATTCATTATGTCTCTTTCTCAGGGCAACTAAGTCCATTATCATTGATGCCACTTCAACATTAAACTTGTATTGTTCGTAGAACTCCCTAGCTAGCTTCTTCCATGTGTTCACCTGATTTGGATCTAATTGGGCATAACAGGTTAAAGTAAGGCCTGTTAAGCTATCCTGAAAAGTTTATATCATCATTTAGTCGTATTGTACGTACTTACCCATCTTTCGCACATATAACCCGGTATGTAGTTTAGGGTAACTAGTCCTATTGTATTTCTCAAAGTCAGGTACCTTGAACATTTTAGGGAAATTTCCATAATCGTAAGTAGAGAAGTCTTGTCGAACCTCTTTTTTTCCCAGTTTTATTAATTTTCCTTAATCCAATCAATATTAAACCATACGCGTTTAATGTTAACCCTTGTCTAAGAATTAAGGAAAATTTAAGTTTTTAAATGTGTTTTGAAAATGCTTGGAGTCACCACCTTACTTGAATCGAGAAATGATTTAAATTAAAATTAATTGGGTAGATTGATTTTAATCTCGATATTGAGTTGCATAAAAAACCAACTTAAAAAAAGTGTTTTGAAAAACTAGAGATTTAAGTTCAAGGGTTAGGTTTAATTTACTGAAATCACCTTTTAAAAATTAACATTAAATAAATTAGATTTTTTTTTATTTTACTAATTTGAGCTAAAATTGGAAAAAAACTATTTTTTCGTTTTTTACGCTGTGTTGGAGGTACCTACATATCTACTATTTAGGATTAGATATACGTAATTCTATTTCAAAAACATTAATAGGTTGATCTCTTTTTATTTTTGAAAAAGAGTTGGGTTTAAGTTTCTTCGTTTTTCTTAATTTATTTTAAAAATTTTCTAAAAGGGTCCTAATCAGTTTGTTTATTTTTGGAAAATTAAAGTTTTCCTAATTTTTGAAAAAGGATTGATTCATGTTTATTTATTTTGGGAAAAATCGGTTTTTCTAAGCAGTAAATTTTTTTTCGAATAATTTTATTTATTCTTTTTATTTATCCCTATTTTCTTATTTTTTTCCATTTTCTCAGTAAAACATAAAATAAGTAAATAAAACTAGACTTCCTCTTCCTTTTTCTTTCTTTTGATTTTATTTTTTTTTTCAATTATATTTGTGAGCCCCTAAAATTGAGTTTAAGACAACTAAGCCTAAATTTAAAGCCTTCAGGGAAAGTTATCGGATTGAGCCCAAGTGTTATGACTAAGATAAAAAAGCTAGTCGAAGTGATACAATGAAGTTAGATTTTGAAAATAGTAATCCCAAATTCCTTAGAAGTATGATTATTTAATATAGTACCAAATTATTTAGAACTCCTAAAATTGAGCTTAGAATATAACGATAATTTAGACATAAGTTAACTGAGCTAAAAAATGAGATAATGTAGTATAATTTACTATATGAATATACACATATTTTTATAAGTATACTCAGTGTAAATAATAATTATACTTGTAAATTAATCTTAAATTACATAATTATATATATTATGTGTTAAATTCATGAAAATAACTAAGAAATATCGTAAAAATAAAAGAGATGTTAGAATCATAATTACACAAGTATAGTTATATACTACACGTGATATATATACATTAGATATATACTTGTATATTAGTAAAATAACTAAATACTAATATAATATATATAATATAATATCAATATTTAAGCCAATTATTTATCAAAGCTTGTCTAAAAACATTCACAATTGTTGGAAAAATTTGCGTGGTATGCCATAGGAGTTAAACTGCTGATTTAAAAGGAGAATTATGAAGACAAGGGCACCTCATGCTTGATCCAATTAAGAAAGAAAAAGAAAAATAAAATAAAATAGAAGAAAAAATTTCAACTGACTTTGGGGTAATATAAAAGGGGTAGGAACTCTAGACGTGTGAGGTTTGGCAATTTAGGATTTAGGGAAGTAATAGAAAAACTATAGAAAATTAGGAAAAAAATAATAACAAAAACAGGGGAAACCACCGTGCCCTACTCATACTCGATGTAAATGACCACTTGATCATCAGCCCGACTGATCACCACCAGTCCTTGCCATCCCTTAAGTGTCTGACATACCCTTACTACCCCATGGTCAACGGAGCATTCAAGAATATAAATGTAAAAATTATGCCCTATTTTTTAATTATTTTTTAAAAAAATAGTAATTCCACATAGAAAAATTCATAAAAAATTTATATTTAGATTATTTCATACAAGCTTACGAGTGATATATATATATATATATTTTGGAAAAATTTGTAATATTTAATATACTTGCTTAATAAAATCACTATTCATCCAAATTTTGACTTTCAAAATAATGTATCAAACGATGTTGTTTCTAGTTTAAAATTTTTGTGTAGGATATAAATGATATATAGATAATTTTTATGTAGCTCAATTTTTTATTTGAAGTACTTTTAATATTTATTGTAATTTTTGGCCTAAAAATAATTAGAAATTAGGTTGAAATGTAAAATAAATAGGATTTACGCAATTAAATGGTGAAATTAACCTATACTGATTTCTAATGAAGTATAATGACGTTGAGATAGGTTGAAATTAATTTTGTGGAAAAAGAACCATGATTGGGTAATTTAGTACAATTTAGGGGTAAAATTGTAAATTCGAATACATAGGTGATAAATCAAAAACCTGAAACTAATGATAACTGAATTTTCCATATTTTTAGGATTCTATAAAAATTTTTGGGGAATTATTTGGTAACTCGAGCTAATTGCTATGAATTTATGTAGTAAAATGACTTAATTTACGAATTGGGACATATTTCTAATAATAATGGACTAAATATGATAAATAATACAAAAAAAAAATCCTATTCATGTATTGGTCAGATTTGATAAAAGGTATATTTTTAATATATTTAATGATATTTTAATGACTATGATATATTATAGGGATATTAAGGTTAGATAATACCTATATTATATAATTATATTAACAAATTAGGCAAAATACAATTTAATAACATAAAATACGTATAATACGGTAATATTTATTTAGATATGTATAGTTGTATTAAAAACCCAAACTACCTGTTAAAAGTTATCTCTAAAAATAAGACTCATAATACGTATCATTAAGTCTGTACAAACCCAACAACATTATTTTTTTTACTAAAATAAGATAATCTTAAGTAATATAACCTATAACTATATAATATTACTAGAATGTATGTATTATGATAACCCTATTAGAATTAAAATGTGATTTCACAAATTAAAAGTACGTTTCGATATAATCAAAATGATGTATTATATGTAATTACGCATATTATTAATAGTTAATAACTTATCTCAATGTGTATATATATATACATATAATATAATAAAACTATATATTATTGTGATAATATACTATATATATATAACTATTCTATATAAAACCCTAATGTTTTCACAACTATTACGAAAATTGAATTTGGGTTTTATGTATATAGGATTCCCTAGTAATCATATTATTGACAACCCAAGTCTTCTGTGGTGAGCTTCTTAATAGGTAAGTTGGGATTGTAACTTTATCGCTTGTTAGGATACTGTATTAAAGTATTTGGAGACTTAAAAGTACTTTTGTTTATGTTTGTAATTAGTTGTTTGTACGCATGGCATGCGTATATATGATATTCAGTTGTGATAAGAGTTGAACTCTTTGGTGTATTGTTCTACATGTTCGCATTGTTTTTGTATTGTATGAACTTGTTTGATTACCCTTGATTACAACTTATGATTATTCAACTACAACGAAACTGGACATGCATAACACCTATTAGGGGAAACGATTAGGAGTATCAGGCAAAATATTGACTTCCTTCGATGAGGATAGTTGAAACAATCCTTTCTCCATACTTAGTTGAACTAAGTGACAAGCAAGAAGGTTACAGCAAGGGTGGAAGCTATAGTTTGAAGGTAGTCAAGGGAAGAGGGTGTTCTCAATTGCACAAGCTCAGGTTTAGTTTAGTTTAAGTCGTGATAAAACTCCTCAATCCGGGTTAAAGTGGATGTAATTTCTCTAACCTCACAATGGACTGAATAACATTATGCGATGTTTTATATGATTGATTACATTGCATTTCATCATAATTAATAACTTTGTGATTATTTAGTACTCTTCTGACTCTGTCCTGCTTACTGAACTAACTATGCTTACACCCTCATAAACTCTTTTATAGTTACTGAGTGAAGACTAGGATATTCAATTATTGCTATTCCCTAGTTAGTGTACTGTTGATCGGGAAAGTAAGGAACGGAGAAACAATTGAACCTAGGCTTTTGACTTTTCTTTTGAGTTTTGAGGAAATTAACTAGGAATTCCTTAGGACGCCCACTAGTTTCCTAAATTATTATAAATAGTCTACAAAACCTATGGTTTTTGTGTAAACTCTTATTGTAAATTATAACTCTGACCTGAGATGCTTATGTAAGTATTGTTGTGTTATGAAACAACATGTTATATAGGACAGGTATTTTGTAAAGTTATGGCACAAGTTTAGTTATTCATAGATATTAGAACAAATGCTTCAAGCTGATTGAGTTGAATACACCTAGTGTAAACCGTATCTATGGTAGTAGCTGTGAAATCAATTCTATATTAGATTAGTTTATACAGTGGGACTGTTATGACTCTTCCTGTTCGGGGTGCGACAGTATTTACAATATTTAAAACAAAAAAAAAAACTTAAAAGAAAAACAAAGGAATCAAAGTAAAAAAATGTAGTGGGTGCAGGTTAGCTTTAGTCTTTTGGTCGGGTTGGTCAGATCTTCAATAGTAGTAGTAGTAAGGGCACACTTTGGCTAATTTTGGTCACCAAAAAAGTGGGGTAAAGGCTTTTCTCGTATTTCTTATTACCTTTGGGGGGGTGGTAAGAGAAGTGCTACTAAGTTTGGTGGCCATTTAGGTGATAGAGCTAAGTGGCTGGCGATGGTGGTGGTGGTTGGTGCATATGGTAGTTGGTAGGCATGTTCGTTATGTTAGGTTAGGAATTCTTGAGGATGAAGAAGTGGATAGTAGTGGTGGTTTTCATAAAAAACCACCACAAATAGTGCTATCATAGAGAGAGAGAGAGAGAGAAACTAGAAATTGAGCTCAAATGAGAGTGCTTTGATTATTTCTTGGTGTTAGGGATGGACATAAGGAGGCTAATTTGTACTAATCTCTACTTGAACGAGCTTGGAAAGCTCATTAATGGAGAATCTTCCATGAATGGTGATGTCGGATTTTGGTGTCTTTTTTTTTTTAACTTTTTGGAGCCAATTTTGACTATCTTAATGAGTGAATTTGATAAGTACCAATGTGAAATATCTCAAGTGCTCTTCGAATTTCTACATTTAGTTGGATAAGATTGGCTTAAGAAATCAACTTAACTGGGTCAAAGATGGAGGGGATTACATTGTTTTTTAATTCTCTCTTTTTTCATTGTAAGAACCATAGAGGAGATGGAGGAGAAGACAAGGGAGTATGGTCATGTGCTGGGTACATACCACACACCCTCATGCAAGTGTTGTAAAAATTTTATGCTCATAAAAGCACCCTCACCCTATCTTCTTGATTAATCAATCAGGGCCTTAGGCCTTGATTCTAAAACATATAGACTAAGTTTAAGACCTAATTCTATTCAAACCCCTTCCCCCTTTTCTTAAAAAATAAATAAATAAAATGAACGTAAAATAAAATAAATAAAAATACACTAAAACAAGTTTCAACCACCCCTAAAACTTATATGAAATAATTTTATTTAAGCCTAATCTAAAAAATAAAAGACTTAAGATGTCTATATTAAAAAAAAAAATGTATTTTTTGTATATTTATTTTTTTGTGCATTTTTCTAAATTTTCTTTTTTTGGTTTTTTGAATTTTCTATTTTTTTCTTTTGTATTTTCTAAATCTTATTATTATTATTATTATTATTATTATTATTATTATTATTATTATTATTATTATTATTATTATTATTATTATTATTATTATTATTATTATGCTTTTTCCTAAATTAGGACCCCTTTTTTCTATTCTAAAAATTTTTAAAATTAAAAGGGGTAAAAATGAGGTGTTTACAGCTACTCCTCTTTACAGTAATGTTTGAGGAAAAATTTGCTATAAAGATAAAAAAGACATTATTTTTACCTTAAGGATGGATTTATCCTAAGAAGCATTACAATTAGCTAGCTATCCTAGGCTTAACCTACTAGGGATTTGGTGAATGGTGAAAGGTGAATGAAAGAAGAGATGCTCTAAGAGTTGGTTGGGACAAAAGAAATTGAAAGGGGTAGCACCCTATGGGCTGATAAGAACTCTAAAAGAATTTGAAAGCCTAGTTGTGCCTCTATGAGTTAATTAATGTAGGTAAATGGGCGAAGTGCTTCTTAAGCTAGCTAAGACCCTAAATTGAAAACTTAGTTGTGTTACTCTAAGCTGATTAACATAAGTAGGAGCATCTTTAGGAGACTAGCAACCTAGAATTGGAAATGATTTGAAAACCTAGTCGTGCTCCTTTAAGCATACCGACTTAGGTGGGAGTGTCACTCAGGGACTAGTAACCTAAAATTGGAATCAATTTGAAAACCTAGTTATGCTCCTTTGAGCTTATTAACCTAGGTAGAAGCATTTCAAGGGCACTAGCAACCTTAGATTGGAATCAATTTAAAAAATCTAGTCATGCTCTTCTAAGTTTACTAACTTAGGTGGGAGTGTCTTTCGGTGTCTTTTGGGGACTAGTAACCCTAAATTGGAATCAATTTTTCTTTTTTTTTTTTAAAAAAAAACTTGGTTATGCTCTTTAAGGTCATTAACCTAGGCAAGAGCATTTCTCAGGGACTAAAAACCCTAAATCGGAATTGATTTAAAAAAAAAAAAATTGGTTGTGCTTTTCTAAGCTCACTAACCTAAGTAGGAGCATCTTTCGATAATTAGTAACCCTAAATTGGAATTGATTTGACAAACCTGGTTATGTTACTTTAAGCTAACTAACCTAGGCTTGAGCGTCTTTAGGGGACTAGTAACCCTAAATTGACTTAGAAGAAGCATCCTATGAGTTCATTGAAAACTTTAAGGGAAATTGATGAAGGGAAGTGCCTCATGGGCTCGTTAAGACCTTAAGAGGAAATGATGAACAAAAAGTGTCCTATGAGCTTGCTAAGAACTTTGAAAGTAGGATTGATTAATGGTTAAGATCTTATGGAAAATGAGTTAAGATAATGCTTTTAAAAGCTGGATACGACCTGATGCGCCTAGCAGCTCAATTATCACTATGACTTACCATAGGAGATGAGAACCAAATGGGTCCTTCAAAATATAAAAGAAAATAGAATGGTAAGGTTGGCAAACTGAGTATAGTAGCTAACATGAAGCTACTTAGAGGATATGAGTCACCTACAAACACAACATAACTTGACACTTCACTTGATGTAACGCATAAGCTAATGCCAAGGTCCACTCACCACTAATCTTAAGCTACTCGGTAAGACTAGATAAAAGTGTATGAAAATAGACTTGGAGAGGAATGTCTTGTAAAAACCAAGTATATTCAAAATGTCTGTTCGAAATGTAAGGTAATTTCAACTACAAAGAGAAGGGATTATTTATAATAAGTTTTTAAGGCAACATTACAAATAACGAAAATTACAAAAAGGTATTCATTAAAAGAGATTCCTAGTACATACAAAAAGGGGTAAATAGGACAAAGGATAAAAAGGGAAAAATAGTATAGTATGAAGCGAAAGGACAAGTGGCAATAAGATATTGCTTTCCTATTGGCAACAAATGTAAGTGTCATTAGATAAAGTAATAGAGATAGCAAGCTAAAGGGCAGGGGTCATTGTGAAAAGGATCTCATCATTCGGCAAGTGGGCTTTAGCACTCATCACAAATGGGGTCTAAATGATAGGTTTAGTGCTTTATGAATAAGGTCCTCAGCCTTAGCACTAAGTTGGTCAACCTCAGCACTCAACTTCTTCGCCTCAGCATTCAGCGAATGATGTTCAACACTTAGAGCCTAACAAAGTAAGGTATGGCCAAGATGAGCTCTCAAGGAGTTCTTCCACCATTCTTCTATAAACTGCGCTTCATCCTTAATAACCTAATCAGATAGAATTCTTTAGGTGAGTGATTAAAGGCCTCGGAGGCGCGTGTAAGTGAGAGGACTAGTGGTTAGTAGTCCATCAGTTCCCTAGGTTTGTTGAAGATTTTCCCTCAAATCATGGCTCTCTTCTTCATTAAGTACATAGGGTGTAAGGTCAGCTACATTATAAGTAGCAGATATACTGTATCCATTGAGCAGCTTAAGCTCATATGCATTGTCATTGATGCGCTTAAGGATTTTAAAAGGTCCATCTATTGAAGAAAGCTTGTTCATTCTTTTCCCAAGGAAATGCTCCTTGCTAAGGTAGACTTAGACAAGTCTCTAGGGCTGTAAACCACCCATCTCCTTCCTTACTTTCCTTGCTCCTTCTGTCGGGCTATGGTCTATGCTAGTTATTCGATAACCTTTTAATGCAACTTTTGGAATTCCTTGGTACGCTGTAAGCCTAATTAACTTTCCCATTGAACGGCCGAGTTAATAGCCATATCCAGGGATAAGTTTGGGTTAAGTCCATAGACGACCTCAAAAGGTGACCTTCTTGTTGAGCTATAAACTTATTGGTTTTAAGTGAACTCAATGATAGGTAGGCAAAGGTCTCAATCATGTAAGTTCTTCTTAATAGCTACTCATAAGAGGTTGCTGACTATCTTGTTTACTACCTCAGTCTAATCGTCTATCTGAAGGTGATAAGAAGTAATGTACATAAGCTTAGTTCTGAGTTTCTTCCATATGGTTTTCTAGAAGAAACTAGTGAACTTTAAGTCATGGTTAGACACAATACTTCTCAGCAGTCCATGTAATGACACAATTTCCTACAAAAAGAGGTTAACGACAAATAAAGCATCATTAGTTCTAGAGTAAGGAATGAAGTAGTTCATGTGGCTAAATTGATCTACCACCACCGTAATTAAGTCAAGTCTTCTCGACGTTCAACGAAGGCTAAGCATGAAATCTATGCTTAGGTCAGTCCATGGGTGCTCAAGTATGGGTGAGGGTGTGTACTCTCCATATGGCTTTCTCCTTCCTTTCACATGTTTATACCCTCACACCTCTCAAGAATTTGACACATATCTTTCATTATCCCAGGCTAGTAGAAATGTTCTTTCAATATTTCAATTGTCCTCTTTTCTCCAAAATGGCTTGTTAAGCCTCCAGCATGAGCTTCTCCAACGAGTAGCTCTCTAGCCGAACCACTTAGCTCACAAACCTGCTTACCCTTCATTAGGAATCTATGGCTTATGTAGAACCCTTCTACAACTCCTCTAACGTTGCACTTGGCTACTAACGGCCTAAAATACAAATCGTGCTCATACTGATCGAGTAGGGTCCCAAATCTAAGTACCTTTGCTTGCATTGTAGTAATAAGGGTATAACAACGAGAAAGAGCATCAGCTATAGTGTCTGTGCTACCTTTCTTATATCAGAAGACATAGCAAAAGACTCCAAGAACTTCACCCATTTGGCATGATGTCGAGAAGTTTGTGTTACCTTTGAAGGTGTTTAAGAGATTCATGATCTGAGTAGATGATGAATTCTCTCTACAATAGGTAGTGTTACTAGTTTTGTAGTGTTCGGATAAGGGTGTAGAACTCCTTGTCATATGCCAAGTAATTCAAGGCAACTCCTCTGAGTTTCTTACTAAAATTGGCAATGGGTCGGCATTCTTACATAAGGATAGCACTCATATTGACTCTAGACATGTCACATTCTACCTCAAAAACTTTCTTGAAATTCGATAGTGCGAGTAGAGGGGTTGATGTCAATTTGGACTTTATCTCTTCAAAACTCTTCTAAGCATTCTCCAACCACTTAAACTTAGAGTTCTTCTTGGTTAGCTCAGTTAATGGTGCTGTTATGGAACTGAAGTTCCGAATGAATCTCCAATAGAACAAAGCTAAATGATGGAAGCTCCTAACTTCGGTATTATTAGTCAGAGTAGGTCATTCAAGAATAGCTTTGACTTTCTTGTTATTAACTTGGACTCCTCCCTCCGAAACAACATATCTAAGGAATATGACTTCGCTCTGACAAAACACACATTTCTTTAAGTTACCAAATAACCTTTTGGTACAAAGAATGTCAAATATTGATCTTAAATGCTCAATATAGGAGATGTGGTCTGCATTGTAGACCAGAATGTCGTTAAAATAAACCACAACACATTTGCCAATTAGTGACCTTAGTACATGATTCATGAGCCACATAAAAGTACTTGGCACATTCATTAGAACAAATGGCATCACCAACCTCACAAATAGACCATACTTTGTTTTGAAAGCAGTTTTCCATTCATCGCTACGCCTCATTCATATCTGATGATAGCTACTCTTCAAGTCAACCTTTGAAAAGATGCAAGCACCATGTAACTCATCAAGTATGTCATCAAGTTGTGAGATCAAGTATCAATATTTAATAGTAATCTTATTAATGGCTCGGTTGTCAATGCACCTTCTCCACGACCCTTCCTTCTTTGACATTAATATAGTTGGCATGACATAGGGGTTCATACTCTCATAAATGTATCCACGATCCACCAACTTATCCACCTATTTCTTTAACTTGACTGCCTGCTTAGGATTAAGCCTATAGGTAGGTTTGTTTGGTAGCATAGCCTTTGGTTAAGGGTCAGTGCAATGTTCAATACTTCTTAAAGGTGGTAAGCCTTTAGGCATCTTGGTAGGAAATAGGTCAGTAAACTCCTACAGTACTATTTGCACTTTGACAGATAAGCTCCTAACTTTTCTCAACTCTAAAAGTTTCCTAACTAAAAGGAGAACACATACTCCTTAACCTTGACTTCTTAGGTAAATTGAGCTCAAGAAATCACTAAGGACTTTTACTGTAGTGACTTAGCAACCTTATCTTATGTCTCTTGCACTTCCTTAGGACTCATAAGGGTCAGTATAACCTTATTCCCATCCTTTTGGAACATGTTGGCATTCATATATCCATCATGCAATACCCTTAAGTCAAACAGCCAGGGTCGATTCAGTAAGATGTGCGAAGTGCATATGCAAAAGACATCACACAACGCCTCATCATTGTACTTATCACCAATGGAAATCGGTACTCTAACCTGCTTAGTAATGAGTAAACCTCCCTTCTTGTTCATTTAATAAATCTTATACGGTTTAGGGTATGGAAGGGTTAGCAGCTTCATGGCCTTGACTACTCCTTGCTTTATAACATTGGAACAACTTCCTCCATTAATGATCAAGGCACATAGCTTGCCATTCACTCAACAATTCGTGTGGAAGAGATTCTCCCTTTGCACATTCTCATTAGCTACAAAAGTGCTAAGAGATTGATGCACAACAAAACAGTACTCAACTCCTGCTTCAGGAGATGTAAGGGCATCAAGGTCTTCCTGAAACTCTTCTAGCATTGGGCTAACTTCCACCTCTTCTTCAACTTCACTAGCACTCTCCACTTTGAGATATTAACTAGCCATATATCCATAATTGAGACATTTAAAGTATTTGAATTCTTAAGTCTTCCCTTTTGAGCTCTGACCTTAGTCTCTTCGGACCTTATGTTTCTCGGCCTTACCCCTACCTTGGTCCTCTCTTTAGGTTGGCTCAACACTTGCCTTCAACAATCTACCGCAGAACTGTTTAATGTTTGCCCATAGTTTGATCAGTTCGGCACACTACTTTGGCTTGGCAATCTCAGTCAGCTAATCTAGCTCTGCCTCTACTTCTCAACCTTCTATACCACTTAGATGGCCTCATATAGACTCCCAAGTCTCTACAGCTCCATAATATGACCAATCTCAATCTTGAGCCTAGAAATGAATCAAGCTGTAGTTCGAGTTTCGGGTTCGTCAACATCACATGGAATCATTAGCAATTGGAATTCCTATACATACTCATTTATTGACTTGCTGCCTTATTTTAAATCTTGGAGGTGTTGGAAGGTATCGGAAGGTATCTTGTTTATAATATTCTAAAATAAACTAGTTTCTCATAACTTTCTTCATTTCATTCCACATCTGAATCTCATGGCATGCTCTTTAACGCGTGTTCTATAACTTTTTCCACCACATTAATGCATATCTTGAAAAATCTAATGCAGCTACTCTAATACGAACAGCATCCTCATAGTCATAGAAGTCAAATATCTTTTGGATCTTTTCCTCCTAATCTAAGTAGTCATCAGTACTACTAGATCCATCAAAGCTAGGGATCTGCACTTTGAGATGATTGGTTCCTTAAGGTGCCTTCAAGTCTTACTCCTCAACAACATCGTATTGTTCCTCCTCGTCAAACTCCTCGACTTCATCTAACTTAAGTCTCCTTTTGGCAACCCTATATGCATGTTAGGGTGGAGCTTGGTTCACATGAATTGGTTTTGGAGCTTGCTGTTCATCCATCTACCTTCTTATCTTATCCTCACCCCTTAGCCTTGTTTAACAACAACTCTCTCTCACAACCTAGTCTCTATGACTCTTTATGTTGAAATAGTTAAATTGGCCATAATAGCAATAAGGTCTTGTATTTGCTCATCAGTAGTATGTGGTGTTTGTTAGCTAACATGACCACAACCATGAACATCACTCTCAGCATCGTTAATATCCCCTTAAAAGCTAGGATTTGACATTTCAACTATAAAACTTTCAGCAAACACTCTATTCGAGATTTTTCCATACATACCATAGAAAATTATTGAACAACAGTGACTACAAACTAACTCTGTTCTTCTAATGTAAAACAAAGTGAGACAAAACAATATGCTAACAGTAATCAATCTATACAGCCTTTGGTCATAACCTCAAGCTCTAATACTAGGATTATATGATGTGCTTATGAGCTCAATTATCACTAGGACTTACCATATATGATGTATTTATGAGCTCAGTTATCATTAAGATTTACTATAGGAGATGAGAACCAAATGGGTCCTTCGAAGTATTGAAGAAAATATAATGGTAAGGTTGGCAAATTGAGTGTAGTAGTTGACATGGAGCTGTTCTACGAACACAACACAACTTGACACTTCACTTGATGTAATGCATAAGCTAATGCTAAGGTCTACCCGCCACTAATCTTGATCTACTTGGCAAGACTAGATAAGAGTGTATGGAAATGGAATTAGAGAAGAATGTCTCGCAAGGACTAAGTACATTCAGAATGTCTCGCAAGGACCAAGTATACTCAAAATGTCTTGCAAGGACCAAGTACATTCAAAATGTCTCGCAAGGCCCAAGTACATTCAGAATGTCTATCCGGAATGTAAGGTAATTCTAGCTACAAGGAGAAGGGACTTTTCATAGCAAGTCCTTTGGGCAACATTACAAATAAAGAAAATTACTAAAAGGTATTCACTAAAAGAGACTCCTAATATATATGAAAATGGGTAAATAGGACAAATGAAAAAAAAAAGGGAAAAATAGTTGTAAACCCTACTTTTAGTAGGTCTATGATTTGATTAAGAGTACTTTCCAAACATTCCCAAGGATCAACTAAACTAAGAACTTAAGTTTACATTTAGTAACGAATTAAATTTTTCCAATTCAAAACCAAATTATCGATAAAACCTGAGCTTGAACAACTGTGAGCTCTAAAGTCACTTAAGGCCTTAAGCCCTAAAAAAATTAAGGAATTTTGACCCTAAGTGACTAATTGATAATTTAATTTGAATAATTTCATTCAACTTTATAAAATTTCACAATTTTATGAAAATCAAATCATAAATTACAAAACAATGTAAGATAAAAACCCTAAAACAATATTCTCTAAGGCTATGCCCTTATCTTCATGTCTAAGCCTTACATATAAATAAGTAAACGAACCAATTACCTTAAATGACTTATCAGTTGAAAGTTGGAATCATTTATCAATTGATAACTTATCAAAATCTAGTGATAAGACATTTTCCTTGTCTTCCCTTCACTTATACTACATATGGACAATTTTTTACAAGATTTCATATGCTTAACTTCATTAAATGAGACAAGACAATTGCATGACCCCAAAGGACACTAAATGGACAGTTTGAACAAGAAGAAGAGGGGCCATACTCTTGTCTTTCAACCATTATTCACTTTCTCTTACACACCACTATTCACTCCTTAATGCTTACATCATCAATAGTTGCAATTGTTGACTTTTGTGTAAGCTACAAGACAACACTTTCAAGACATCTTAAACACTCATTTTCCCTCATTCCCAACTGACCACTCTTTCCCTTATTTCTCTCACTTTCAATTTCATTTTCACTTCCTCTTTCTATCATTTGAAACAAACATAAAAGGAGAAACAACTTTACCCACAAAATCCTTCATTTGGCTGCTACTTCAAAGTCCCACTCACGGCACTTCCATTTCCTTTTCTTGTGTCATTTTCTTTTAACATCTAAGCTCTTTTAGAATCATTAGAACTTTTCACAAGCCCCACTCTAAAGAATCAAACAACTCAGGTTTCCAAAAGGTTGTAAAAGGAGGAAGCAAAGTTAAGAGCTAAGTGGAACCTTTGTGTACAACCACCATATTTCACTTTAAGGATGAGTAAGTGTTTCCTATGATTAATGGGTTAGTGTTCATGTTAGGAGGCTTCGATTTCTTGAAGAAATGAGTATAATTTTAAGTTGTTATAACACTAAAGACCATCCTAAGAAACAAACTCATGAAACCCTTGCATGAAGTTAAAACATAAGCATGTAAAGTTGATGTTTTGTAAAAATATTTGTTTAATACTTTGAATGGAAGGTTTTAAGTTGAGAAAATCTCAAAACAAGAACTTGAATGGAAGATGAACATGCTAGACGTGAGGATTCAAAGGTCATTTGGATGTTGATTTTATTTCCATTAAGCTAAACATGCTCAAATCTAGACTTAAGTTAAAGAAAAATTCATCACATGAAGTTTTATGAAGAAACTAACTTTGTATGACATGAGCTATGATATGGAAGTTGTAATAAGTGTAACTTCTCCTATTTCTTTGTGTAAAGCATGAGTTAAAAAATCATCTTACAGAAGAAAAGTTAAGTTAAGATTTGGATACAAGTAGTTTAAGTGTATGATCTAACCCCTAAACTTAAGAAAATGATTAAACAAGTTGAAAAACTAAGTGAGAACTCCTTAGAATCATCACGACCGGATTTGAAACATAGGTAAAAGACACTTAAAAATATGATAAAAGCAAGTGAACAAAGTAAAAAGTTCAACTAAAGTAAGTACAACAAGTATACAAAGCTTAAAACTCAAAACTGAGCCTAAAACTCTCAAAACGAGCCTAGAACTCTAAGTTGGGCCTTCAACTCTAAGTTGGACCTTCATTAAAATTCTGACTAGCACTCTAAAATATTAAGATAGGTTGTTTTGAAGCCCATAAGAAATCTACATAAGACTCCATAAGCCTAACAAAGTCACTAGCTTTATTTTGAACCCCAAAACAAGCCCCTTTGACAACTTAAGCCCACTAAAAAGCCTATGAAGTGGTTGTTAGCCTTAGGAGTATAAATCAAAGTTGTAAATTTAATCTCAAGGAGTATTTTGAGCTTAGGATAAAATCTTAAGACCAAGCTCAAAATATTTCTCAAGTTATCAAAAAGCCAATTTACCAAACAAGGCTTGAAAGCACTCTAAAACACCAGGATCGCTACTATTCTGACCCATGGACAAATTTGTGTACCTCATTTCAAAAATCTAACCTCACCATGTTAAATTACACTCTAAAATGATGAAGATTGATTATAAGATCATAACAATCGGATTTAAAATGAAAAAGTTATACGTGATTGAACTTTTAAGTAAAAACCGGGAAAAGTTACGAAAAACTAGTTAAGAGTATAACTTAGGGGAATTTAACTTAGTTTCCTAAGTTTGTTTCAATCCCTTATAAATATTATTTCAATGACCAGGGGACACCACGTACGGAGACGACTTGCCTCCAAACTACTTTGACTGGCTGCATAGCGGAGTGAGTAAATTCCTGATGACTCTTTGCTTCATTTTGCTTGTAGAATAGATACACCTAAACATGTATATATAAATTTGAATGCTTGTAGGATGTGGGAAATGTATGTGTATGAATTTGTGGATGAATGCAATTGCTTATTAATTATATATTATAATAGGAATTGTTTATACTAATTTATGCGTGCAATTGTATGGAATGAAATTGTCTGATCACCTTGAGAAATAAGTTAATCACTTATACGATTAATAAATTAAAATGAATCATGCATTCCCTATATTACATACGAATAACACCGACTATCGTTTACTCAAAAGATGGGAAGGGACTTACAAGAGGACGAGCTTCCTACAGGATTGGGCACTAACTATGTCATCATATATATTAAGTCTCTGTTCTAAGCTGATGAACTTACTAGGCGCTGGAAGATGCCAACCATTGGCAAGGGGTCACCACATCGCTAAACTTGGGATTTTAAAAGTATGATTTGTTATTCGATAGAGAAAGTATATGCAAATATAAATATATATATTTACAGTTTTGTTTTGGCTTAAGAACAATAGTGCAAATGAAATAAAACCCAAGGTCTAAAACCCAGATTTTGGTTTAAGTCGGTTAATTATCTCCAAACCTCGACCATAAGGGGCATAATTCTGAGTTATATGCAGTTTCTAGGTCACTACATACATTATTTGGCATACTGATTGTTCATACATTCATATGTTTGTGCATCTAATAAATTTCTACCATGTGATACTGATGAGGGTATTTATCTCACTAAGTTTAAGCTTACACCCCTATAGATTTTTGTTGTTACAAGAAAACCTCATCACTAATCTAGGCTGAGGCATGCCCGTGGTAAGTCTCGTATAGGGACGAGTTAGAGCGATTAAAGAGCGAGGAGGACATTTTGTAATAGATTTGTAGATATCTAATTACTTTTACATTTTTATTCATAACATAGATTAAAATCTCTAATGCAGTTCCCTTATGAACTGCATTTGTTTGTAATATTCTTTTGGTGTAAGTCTCATGAGTCCATACGATTACTTAATTTACACCATAAAAGTAATTTTAGTTAAATTGCTCTATATTACTTATCTATAGGCCTAGTGGTAATGTATAGTGAAAGGAGACTAGTGTCTCGTATGAAAGGCCTGCAATCAGCAAGGGAGTTGATAATAGACCTTTATATGGTATACGGGGACCTACTATGACAACAATACTATTGGGTTGTGATAATAGTATAGTGTCAAATGAAATGACAGGTGGTAATGAGATATTGGTTTCATACTGGCAGCAAATGTAAGTGTCGCCATGTAAAATAATAAAGATAGTAGGCTGAAGGGCAGGGGTTTTCATGAAGGGGATCTCATCACTCGGCAAGTGGGCTTCAGTACTCATCACAAAAGGGGTCTATGTGATAAGTGCAATACCGTATGAATAAGGTCCTCGGCTTCGGCACTAAGTTGGTTAACCTCAGCATTTAGTGAATAATGTTTGACACTTGGAGCCTAACAAAGTAAGGTATGGCTAAGACGAGCCTTCAAGGAGTTCTTCTACTATTCTCCTGTAAATTGTGCCTCATCATTAGCAACCTAATTAAAGAGAATTCTTTAGGTGAAACTGAATGCTTCGAAGGCACGTGTGAGTGAGAGGACCGGTAGTCGGCAATCCATCAAGACCTGGAAGATGGAACAAAGGGTGAGTGCCTTAGAGGCTAGTTAAAAACTCTACCCAAAAGATTGTTAGGAGGAAAGTATCCTGAATACTGGTTACTATCTAAAGGGGTAAAGTCTAAATGCAAATGCAATGTTCAAAAACCAACATTATATAGAAGTACTCACCTAGTTTTGTTGATAGCGTCCAAACCATCAAACCTTTCTTTGAAAAAGTCCTGTCAAAACTAGATAACTTGTTCTTTAAAATGGACTCAACCCTCATCCCCTTTCATCAACCCAATTGATCTTAACATGGAGCCTTTGAGGCTTCGTTGGCCCTTTAGAGAAGTTATGGAAATCACCCTGATACAGAACGTCATCCACTATTTTTGCCCATAAATTGATTACCTTTCAATTTTTCTGAACTGAATCTCTTATCCATGACTAGTAAATATCTGTCGTGAAGTGTTTGCCCATCTAGATTTCGCCTTTCCTTGAAAAATAGACAATAAAACTCCCTATTAAAGGGGATCAACCTGTAATAAAATATTTAAAAGAGTTTTAGTAATTAGCAATGTTCTATATCTCAGTTTCACTATCTAGAAGATGAAAATTAGGCCATAATAACATTTAAGATTATTGGCATTTTCGTGTTTCGAGTAAAAATTTCTATTGACTTTCATGGGTAATATAACTATACAGCATCAGCATTTACAGGGTTTCTCAATTTTGGACCATCCATATGAGACAAAATTAAAGCCCCTCCTTGTAACACTCACTTTACGATATAAGGCCCACTATATTAAGAGCGAATTTTCCTATGGCATCTTATGCGTTGGGGAGAGCTTTTCTCGACACCATATCACCCTATTTGAAGTTTCAAGGCCATACCCTTTTGTTAAAAGCTCGAGCCATTCTTTGTTGGTAACATTGATTATGATACAAGGTTGTCAATCTTTTCTCATCAATCAAATTCAACTGATCGATGCACTTTTTTACCTGATTAGCCTCATCTAATTGAGTTCTTGATAGTATTCTAAGAGACGGGATCTCAACTTCCACCAGTAACATTACTTTAGTATTGTATACTAAAGAGTAAGGCGTTACCCCTATTGATGTTCTAATGGAAGTTTAATAGGCCATGAGCGTGAACAGCAACATTTCATTCCAATCCTTATTTGTAACATCCATCTTTTCAATTATTCTTTTTAGGTTTTTGTTGGTTGCTTGACGAAGTTTAATAGGCCATGAGCGTGAACAGCAACATTTCATTCCAATCCTTATTTGTAACATCCATCTTTTCAATTATTCTTTTCAGGTTTTTGTTGGTTGCTTGACGAAGTTTAATAGGCCATGAGCGTGAACAGCAACATTTCATTCCAATCCTTATTTGTAACATCCATCTTTTCAATTATTCTTTTCAGGTTTTGTTGGTTGCTTGACGACCCCATTCATCTAGGTTAGATAAGGGGTGGAGTTCTTATGGATGATCCAAAACTATTGGCACAATTCTAATATAAGCTTATTATTGAAATTTGTACCGTTGTTGGTGACGATCATTTTTGGAGCCCCATATCAAGCTAAGATATCCTTCTTAATGAACTTAACTACTCTCCCTTTAGTAACACTTCAATAGGATGAGGCCTCAACCCATTTACTAAAGTAGTCAATAACGACCAATATGAAGCGATGATCGTTAGATGCCTTTAGAGTAATTGTGCCAATGATGTTTATACCCTACATTGAAAATGGCCATGGTGCAGAGAGGGTGTAATTCTTGAGGCGGGGCATTTATCTTGTTTGTATAAACTTAGCATAAGTAGCAATGCCTAACATATTTGATGCAATTGCCTTCCATTGTTGACCAGTAATATCCTAGCCTCATAATTTTCTTAGCTAGCATGTAATCGTTCATGTGAGGCCACATACTCCTTCAAGTACTTCTTTCATAAAAATCTTGGCCTCTTTGTCATCTATATACCTTAAAAGCGTATTATCAAATAATCATTACTACAAGGTGGATTCGCTTGCTAAGAACTAGGTAGCTAATCTCCTAATCATCTTTCTATCCTTTTTCTCAACTTCTTCGAGGTGCATGCCTTGTTGTATTAACATTTTAATATCATGGTAATAAGGCTTTTCATCATGTGAACCTTGAATTGCTGGATAGAAGGTAAGCTTTTCTTTAACTTCAATAGTGAGGGGTTAAATTTCGACTCCATTAGATATTTGGATCATAGATGCTAAAGTGGCTAATGCATTAGTAAATTGCTTTTGTGTCCTTAATACGTAAGTGAAACTGATTTCTTTGAATTTCTCCATTAATTTAGTCTAGTACCGGTTATAGGGCATTAGTTTAAGATCCTTTGTTGTGTATTCCCCTCAAGCTTGGCTAGTGAAAAATCCCCATACATTTCTAATTCCTCAATGTCCTTATCTAAGGTCATTTTGAGTCCCATGACGCATGCCTTGTAATCGATGATATTGTTGGTGCATGGGAAAACGAGCCTTATAGCTATAGAGAACTGCATACCTTTAACGGATATGATCAAGGTATATTTTATTCATATTTTAAAGAGCGAATTCGAGAGAATTATTATTGATTTTATAGAAATCATTAAAAATTGATACTTAAGTATTTTCATTTGGACATTTTAGGTATTAGACGATTCAGAGTGGAAATACGGTTAATTTAAAGGAATTTTATGCAAATAAAGAAGTTGAAGTAAGCCACGGTATGATTGGAATTGAAGACAGCTAGCCTACACTAAATACTGGTAGCTTTGGAGTCTACAACGCTGCCATTGGAAGCTATACTATTGGCCTTTATGAAAAAATTGCCTTGCAAAAGCCAACTCTAGTTTTCTCTATAAATAGTCATGAGTTTCAAAATTTAGAGAATTTTTACGTCTTCTTTAGAATTATAGAGTCTTAAAACAATTGGTAGATAGTTCTTAAAGAATTCTTCTATAGAATTGCTTAGATCGATGAGAAGATTTCGCTTTTGCTATGGAGATTAATTTTGAAGTTGTAATTGAAGTTTACTCTTTTAGATTACAAATTGGTGACATCTATTTTATTTATATTTATGCAATTATGCAATTTATTCTTACTTTTAATTATGAACGTCTTTGCAATTTCCATTAGTAATTGTGCTTTCATTTCAAATTCCATGGCTAGTTAATTTTATTTGTGGGAATTGATGAAACCCTAGGTAGCAAAGATGAGAATTGTATTCATGTTATAAGATTGATAGATATATGGATGATTCATCATTGTAATTTCTATGATTTTGATTATAGTTGTCTAATTAATTATAATTGTTAGAAACCCTAGTGATACAGGAGTTGATATAGGGTTTGTTAGAAATTCTTGATTAATTTGATTGATTAATGTGGAAGCAGTGCTAATTGAATTAATTAGAAATTATCTAGAGATTAATGCAATGTTTGGCGATTGATTATTCACTAAGACATTAGGGATAATTGATTGATGACGTTAGACAATCATAGTATCAGGAGATATATGATTGTAATTTAGAGTCTACTATTAATTGGAGATGTGGGAGTTGACTGATTAATTATAGGTTTAAGTCCTTAAGTTTTAAGGCATAATAATTTCACTTAAATGACCATATAGCTATTAATCTACATACTAGGATAACAATTTGATTTGCATAATTTAGGGTGGATTCTGTTTTCCCACAATTCTTAATTGATTGCTTAGTTTTAGATATTTTATAGTTATTTCCTTTTCAATAGTTTTAGTATAATTATTAGATTAGTTAATTTACTTTTGATTGCTTGAATATTGATAAGAAGTAGCATAGGATTAGTAATTTCTTAGTCTTCGAGAGATTGACAACCTTACTTGCTTTATATTACTTGATTTCAACCCACTATACTTACTAGAATATTTGCGATTTATTTTATATATATATATAGTTTAAGCAAATCAAGATACCAATATTGCCCCAATTCTATACGTAGATACATTAGCAACTACATCAAATAACATCTTTCATTTTGGAGGCTTATCATCTTTCGCCTCATCAGAACTACCTTCAACTACTAAGATGTGTTCATCAGGGAACCTGACTTGTATCTCTTGAGGGGTATCTTTAGAAGGATTTTCTATTAGCTGATCTACTAGGGCTTGGCGTTTGATTGAATTCTGGTTCACATACATGATGTCGAACTCCGATAGCAACATTTGCCACTTTGAGATTCTAACAATTAGGGTTAGCTTATCTACCAAGTACTTTAAGGGATCATGGTAAGTTAGCAATTCAATTTGGTAATAGAGCATGTATTATCCGAGCCGATGCATTACCAAACCAAAGCACAACATGATCTTTCAATTTATGAATACTTCTATTCCCTTTCTTTAAACTTCTTACTCAAGTAATATATGGCTTGCTCTTCTCCTTCCTCATCTTTTTGACCAAGCATACACCCTATGGATTTTTGGTAATATTATAAGGTACAGAAACAACGACTTCTTAAGTTTAGGAGCTATCTAGATTGGAGGGTTCATAAGGTACTCCTTGATTATTGTGAAGGCTTGTTCGCATTCTTCATCCTAATTTATCTTGGCGTTCTTTTTCAACAACCTAAACGAGGGACAGCATTTATTTGTAAGTTGAGATATGAACAGGATTTCGTAGTTTAAGCGGCCTAATAAGCTTATGATTTCTTTAAATATACATAAAGGGGGGTCAATACTATTGCTTTAACTTTATCAAGATCTACTTTGATGCCCCTTTAGCTGATTATGAAACCCACTAATTTCCTTAAAGTTACTCCAAAGGCGCACTTCTCTAGGTTTAGCTTCAATTAGATTTTCTTAACTTATCAAACAATCTCCTTAAGTTATCTATGTGATTTTCTCCCTTTTTAAACTTTTTAATCATATCATCAACATATACTTCAACTTCTTTGCACATCATGTAGTGAAAGATTATGACTATTGCTCTTTGGTAAGTTGCCCTAGCATTTTTTAGTCCGAAAGACATTACTTTATAGTAGAATGTGCCCTAAGTTGTAATGAATGTTGTCTTGCCTTTATCTTCCTCGGACATTCAGATATTATTATATCCAAAGAATCCATCCATAAAGGAGAAGAGATGGTTCCTTGCTATATTATCCACCAAGACATCAATGTGGGGCAAAGGGAAATTATCTTTAGGGGTTGCCTAATTGAGGTCTCGAAAATCCATGTACACTCTAACTTTTCCATTCTTTTTCATCATTGACATAAAGTTAGCTACCCATTCAGGATAAATAGACACTTTGATGAAACCAACCTTTAGTAACTTTCTAACTTCTTATTTAATTTTCAATAAGATATATGGTTAGAATCTCCTTAGCTTCTGCTTCTTTTGACATCCACTTATGTGGGTAAGTAGTAGACTACGATTAATGGATATAACCTGAGCATATTTTCATAAGACCATGTAAATACATCTTGATACTCAGATAGTAGTGCGATCATTTCCGCCTTTTGTTACCCTTTCAAATTTCCTCCAATCTTCAAATTCTTGAGGTTGTCATTAGTGCCAACATTAATTGTCTTGGTTAGCTCATCAACGGAAATTCTTCCCATTTTATGTCTTTGCTAGCTTTCTTATACATCATTATGGTCATTAACATCACTCCTGACGACTAACTTGATAGGGCAGGAAGTGATATCTATATTTTCATCACCTATCTGTACAAGGTATCCTTAGCTTTTATTTAGAGCATTGGATCTAAGTCAAAAGTATGCAAAGGAAACAGTGTAAGTAAAGAAGGAGTGAAGAGAATGGAGATTGATTTTTATTAAATTAAAAGAGATTCTCTCAAGTACAATAGCGCGAAGGTAATTATTATAAAACTTAATAAAATACTAAATCGTAATTATCCTTTACTATAGAGAAGACTTATTACTATTCATAGGGATAGAGAACCAGTTATTTAGGTGCTGAAGCTTGTAGGATGGGCCCGCTATTTCATTCTTGCTAGAGGTATCCTCTTTGGCAGATTCTAGGGTTTGAACATCAACCCTAATGAATGTCTCCGTCAATGGTGAAAAGGTCCTTAGGTAGTAATACAATCTGTCACCTCTCTTGCCCCTTACTTGCATGTTTTGTAACTCTTCCATCAGAGTTGGAATGTAGTTGAGCTCGTAAGTACTAATCTACCCTTCCTTAAATTTTAACCTCTCATCCTTCCTTTAATTGGTAATCATGCACACCTCCTCAAACATTTAGAGCCTAAAGTCTTCTTACTCCTCAATGCCAATATAGGGTATGGCTATTGTCAAGCCCCGAAGTGGCAAAGTCGTAACTGGCCCGCCATGTAAACCATTCTAAGATAGAAGTTAGCCTTACAACCGCTATCTTAGACCTGATCTACACAAGGCGTCCACGACTAACTCGCTTTGAAGTAAACGGTTTGTAATTTAAATAAATCATTTACCTAAGAAAGTGAGAAAATTTATATATATATATATACACTATAATTCAGCTATTACATTATTCAAAAATGAAAAATTCTAAAACAAAAACTTAGACCTTAAGAATATATGTTTTTTCTTCAAATATTTTTCCTCACTCCCCAGGATCTAGCAGCTGCTAACTTCAAAGTAGTTGTATGCCGCTTCCTAGCTAGCACCTGCATGACGTCTATAGGGATGTGAGCAATCACAGCTTAGTAAGTTAGGATAGAGGACTTAAAACAATACCACAAACATAACAAGGTTATCAATCAGCTTATTAGGTGTAATGCATGTTCAAGAAAATGTCATCGCACGACGTTATCCGGCCCATCGTGAGATTAGAGAAATTGCGCCCCCTCTAATCCGGGTTGAGGAGTTATCGTTAATGCAACAGCTTATGACCAAACCCAAGTTTATGCAATGGAGACATGGCTCCTCCTGCGACTACCTTCGAACCATTGACTTCACCCTCGCCGTAACCTCTTCTCCTATCACTTAGTTCGACTAAGGATGAAGAAGGGACCATACAAATCATACAATACAAGCCAGAACAACAAACAAAATCATAGCATCACTCATAATCAAGCACATGCACACAATCAACTATCTAACATGCACACAATCAACTATCTAACATGCACACAATCAACTATCTAACAAGTACAACCAAGCATGATCTTAAGCCTTCAAAATACAGCAACATATTAATCCCAACTTACCTAGACTCTTCGTTTACTCACTCAAGGTCCAACTTGCTTAAGCCATCGCCGATCATCCCTATAACACAAACATAGTTTCAGTTTTTCTTATAACTTTATAGGATCATTTTATCCTATAGCGCTTACCGTGATCTTTTGTTTAGAGTTTAATATATCCAATTATCTATGTTCTCAAATCTTTAACAATTACTCTAGGTTTGTGGTTAAGTTCGAGTTCGATTTCCACATCGATTTCTAAATTAGGTTTAGGTTCTAGTTCGATTTCTAAGTATTGTTTTATACTCGAACCTTAGAAATTTGTTTCAAGTCATAATGTGAAATTAATCACATTACTTCCCGATCTTCTAAATACCATCATTACCTCTAATTAGTATTTTATTCCACCCGGTACACTTAAATCCTTATTAATGTACCGAATTTACTCCTGATGTGAGAAATTTTTACATCTTTCATATAATTACATAAATTTAAGTTTTCTATCAGTTTTATTATATATCTCTATTATTTATATAATATCAATTTTTATCCTAATATTTTCTATTTATTATATTTCTAATAATTGTGTATTATGTACTATTACTTATTATGTACATAATACACATCTAATATTTTTATCACTCTAATTAAGATCTCCCAACATTAATTATCATTTCAAAATATCTAAATTCATCCGAAATCAGATTTTACACCTAATTACCCTAATTTACAAAATTAACTTAAAATGTACTATTTTTCCATATTACTTATTTAATACATAATTAACCTAATAATTACATCTAACACCCTAAATACTACAAGTATCATACTCCATCAAATTTCAACATCCTAAAACATATATTTATTCACAAAATCAGTAATTAACCATTTAATTACTTAATTAACCCTAAATTACCCATTTTATGCCTCATTTTAGGGCCTAAAAATTATCTAAAATTTTTAAAAAATAATTTTTGAAAACAGGATTCATAGTACTATTCTATATCATCTAAGTAGTCTACAAAAAAATTTTGGGTTCAAAACTACACTCCTAAGGTCATTTATTTCTAAACCGAAACATATTCGGTTTTGCATGATTTCTTAAGGACTATATATCATGGGACATATTTTCATCAAAATAACATTTTTCCTAAGAACTAAATACAAAAATATTCTAGAATAACAAGTTTCATAATTTTCTAATAATATTTACTATTTTTATAAAATTACACTAAATCGGTCTAGAAATCGGACCATCGGTTTAGGTGGCTTCGGCCACCGCCGACCGTTGTGGCCTTGTCGACCGGTCCAGGTGCTGCCACCACTGTGCGGTCGTAGTAGCCTTCTACTCTCAGCTGCTCGTCTGATGTCGATTCCTCGTTATGGCCTAAACTGCATAGTTTTCCTTTCTCTTTTTTTCTTTAGTTTTTCTCTTGAAATTTCAAAGGTCTCTATTTTTCTCACTCTCCAAACTGCCCAAATGAGTTTCTGAAAAATTTGGGGTATTTATAGAGTTTTGTGGTAATTAATGTGTATTAAATTGGACAAGACATTGTCCAAATCCCTTAATTTTTTGCTTTTGTGTTGCTCTAATTTAATTGGCTGATTTTTTTCTTATTTTCCCAGCTACCACGACCAAATTCTAGATCGTTCCTTATTTTTCCTATTTTTTTTATTTTTCCTTAATTAATTATTAATTTTCTTTAATTATTTAGTATTATTTTAAGTGATTGTGCGTATTTCTACATACATGTAAATTCATATATAGTACAAATAAATATTCCTAAATATTATTTAGGTTATTTTATGGTTTTTAGTATACATATAATTTATCTCTAGCAATTCATCAATTATTGAAATGTATTTTATGTATTTTAGATAAATAACGAGTTATATACTTAAAATTTAGAATTTTTATATTCTTTTATTTTATTTCTTATTTTGTTAAATTAAAACTTACGGGATCATTTTACTAATATTTCTAACTTTACTTATAATTTAGGCTCGATCATATCTTTCAGCCAATCGAAGCCTTAAGTGACTGGTTGTGAGGCTTAGAACTATTTCTTTTTATATTTCATAATCCTAGTCACCTGGAATCATTGTGACCTAGCCATTTAAGATGAACTTAACCTTCTAATGTAAACTTGAAGGTATGGCCCCTGTTGAATGAATCCAAGGTCTCTCTAATGAGATGTTGAAAGTCCTCAAGATATCTAAGACCTGAAATTAGATGTTGAAAGTTTGTAGGCCAATGTTAACTAGTAAGTCGATCTCCCTAAGAATTTCTCTCCTAAATCCATCAAAATCCCTGAATGTTATTGAATTCGGCTTAATCGTAGTTGTATTGACACCTAGTAGATCTAGGGTGGCAAGAGGGCAAATATTCAATGATAACCCATTGTCGATGAAGACTCCGACTATGATAATGTTGTTTACCCTTATTATTATGAAGAGAGGCTTAGTGTATTGATTACCTTCATCACCCAATTCTTCAGTAGAGAAAGAAATTTGATCCATAGTAAGGATAGAGTTGGTAACAGACCTCATCTTTTCAATTGATATTTCATGAAAGGTCTTAACCTACTTCAAAGTTTGGAATAGGGCTTCCTTATGTGGTTCAGATGCCATCGACAGACTCACGGAGGGATATTTATGTTAGAGTCTTAGTGAGCTGATCCATTATCTTATACTCACTAGACTTGATCATCTTAGTGAAGACATACAATCCTTTCTCATATTTAGTTGGTTTGTTGCTTAATTCTTCCAATTCGTTCTTCTTTTTAAGGTCTTCTTTCAAGTCATAAGTCCTACTGGAGCAGGTAATCCCTCCTATGAAAGAACTCAACTGCCTTTGATTTACTACTTAGTAGTTGAGAGGGGTTGTCTTATAACTTTCAAGGTCTAAGGGTACATGGAAGGTGTACTTTTTGGTCTTTAAAGTTTGCTTCTCTTCTTGTTTGTAAAATCTATAGACCTTAAGCTTTCTGTTGGAATCAATCATTTACAGGCTTTGAATAGTCAAATATCATATTGATGATGAGGCTATGGTTGGCAAGGGATTGTTATTGACGTTCAAAACTGGAGCCTCCACGAAGTCCAGTTGAACTATAACTTCATTGATTAGATCTTAAATCTTGTTTTTTAATCTCCAACATAAGTCGATTAAATGGCCTACCTACCTCAAATGATACTGACATTTTGAATTGAGATAAAAAAACCCTTAGCCTGTACCTTTCATTAGGTAGCTCAAAATGGATCATATTATCTTTCTTAATTTTTTAAGGATTTAGATGAGAGGAACTGGTATCTTAATAAACTATCTTAGGGCTCAATTGACTTGCAGCTAGCTTTTGAATTGTTGTTGAATTGCTAAAGGATTCATTCTAAAGGAAACCCAGGTATTGGGCTTGGTGTTTGAATTCACCATACCAATAGTGGCTTCTTTGGGTTTGCTAGTAGTAGGCTTTGCAAAGGGTTGGCTTCTATCTAATGGCTCTTGTAATTTACTAGAAGAGACAACACTCTTAATTCGACATCTTGCAGTTATTACCTTTGTGAACCTGGAGGAGGCCTACCTAATCAAGTAAGAGAATTATGGTCTCTAAAGAGTATTGATGAAAGCTGAAGTTAGCTCTTTCTTGGTTATGGGAGTAGATACCCTTACAGCTAAGGATCTCCACCTCTGGGCATATTCCTTAAACAATTCATTATGCCTCTTTTGCAAGGCAACTAAGTTCATCATGGTTGGTGCTACTTCAACATTGAATTTGTATCATTCATAGAATGCCCTAGCCAGCTTCTCCCATGTGTTCATTTGACTTAGATCCAATTGGGCATACTAGGTTAAAGTAAGGCCCGTTAAGCTGTCTTGAAAAGTTTGCACCATAAGCCGATCATATTATACATACTTATCAATCTTGCATACATACAACCTGTGCATAGTTTAAGGTAGCCGGTCTCATTATATTTCTCAAAGTCAAGTATCTTGAATTTTTCAAGGAAGCTTCCATAGTCATAGGCTAAGAAGTTTGCAATACCAACCTACTCGAAACCATCATAACCTTTGAGCATTTTCATCTTTTTAGTGATTTGTCAAGCCAATTACCTCTCTAACTCTTTTACTTTATCTTAGTCAGCTTCTGGCTTCAGGTTGACTGGAAATGAGTAGGTATTGGGCTAAAAAGTTAAGTTGACCTTTGGATAGACCCCTTTCATCGCAAAAGTTTCAAAGGTCGGGTTAACTTTAGAGTATGCCTCTTTTGCTTCAAAGGATGGAGCTTTGGCATTCTTTTCATATCAAGCCTTGGAGCTTTCCTTGTTCAATGGTGCTATAGATCTCAGTAAAGCAATACTATTAGCAAGGAAGCTCAACTGATCTACAATTTTTCCTAATGTTCTCAATAGGATCAATAACTTCAAGGTCGACATTGTTGTTATCGCTTTTGTTGTTGATGTTGTCATTTCCTTAGCTAGCCATCTTAGTTTATGAGTAGGTTCTAATAGGACTTCTTTGAAAGGTTTGACGTTTGGGAGTTATCTTTGCTACCTGGTTCTAGATTACTCTTCAACAAGTTAGAGCACACATATATTTTAAAGAAATGAGATGAATGAAAAATAAATAAATGAATCATAAGATTGCAAAAATGTACTGTATATCGATGTAAAGAAATAGAATCAACAAATAACCAGCAAGATGGTAATTTTATTCATCATTTTTCACCTCTCGGAGTTCCTTTTCACATTATTAAAAAGACAAATACATTGCTTCAAAAAAAAAAAAAAACTCCTATTTCTAAGCATTCTTTTAGTGCTTGGCCGGTGTTCCCTTCTACTACTTGCTAGATCCTACTGGTGCTTCCTTCCTCTTTATCGAGATAGGCTCATCTACTTCTTCAAGTTCTTTAAGCCTTCTCTATGTCATCTTTAATTGATGTTCTAAGGCTTGGGAATGCTGTCTCAATTCCTAAAAAAAGTATTCCTACATGTCATGATCTTCATAGATAACTTTTACACGGGCTTGTACCTGGTCTATATAGGTCTAGATTTCAGAGTTTGGTTTAGTTGGAGTAAGTTATATGACCTTTAGTACTCGATATTAGATCTTCCCCGCCTTATGGAGTTGATTGTATAGATATTCTTTAGTGACCTTGTGCTTAGCTACTTTTCCAAGCCATTCTCCTAAATCAATGTTAAAGCCAATAGTCTGTGTTTCCCTTAGTTTCTTAATCACCTCTAGTTTAGATATCTTTTATGGCATTAGAACTTGAAGGCCCTCATAATCTAAGGTCATGATACCTAGTGGTGGTCTATAAACTATGTCTTGAATTCCTCCAAACTATCTAATCATGTTGTTAGGGTAATAGCCCATACACCATTTCATCCCAATTAGGGGTACTGCTTAATAATTTTTACAGACTAAGATTACCCTCTTAAAGTTGCTCCACCTGGCTTTCCATAAGATATCAGCAATTTAGAAATTTTGCAGAACTTCTACCTAGCAATAAGTAGACTTCTCTTCTAACAAATGGACCTTATCTACAAAGGAATCAATTAAATTAATCCTATAAGCAAATTCTCCTTAGATCATGTCAAGCCCAAAACACTTCATGTAGCTCACAAACCAGACTGTTAGTAATGCCATGTTAGTCTTTAGTACCCATTGTTTTTCTCTTCCAAAATGTTTACGCTTCTAATTTGTTCTGCAAAAAGAGCCAAGATGTACGACTTGCCTTCAAGAAACTGGCTTACTAACTCAATGACCTAAAATGTATGAGCAACTTTCTATTAGGGAATAGGAGAGTCCTGAATGCAATTAGGATGAAAGCCTTTATTCTGTTCTATCCCCAATTTTTGGGATTGCCACAAAAGATGGCCTGTTTGCTAAAACTAGGCTTAATGGTAAAGCAAGCTTTCAAGTCTTCTAATTTGATGGAATTTCCATTACAGCTCTTTAGGGCCTTGTTTACTTCAGCCTTACCCCTAATAATCCTAAAAATGTGTTTACTCGCTCAATTTCCAAATTTTGAGTATATATATCCTTTAGGGAAAGGGCTTGAAGTAATTAGGTATAATCTTCAAGTGTTGGACTAATTAGGTGAGACCCAACTCAAAAGGCTATCTCCTCGGGTTCTTAAAAGTTGGTTAAGGCCCTAATCAAGTTGATATCAATCTTTACCCTGAGAAGTGGCAAAAAGGGCCTAATCTTATTGGTGATGATCTCTTGTTGCCCTAGGTTGAATTATTGAAGCCATTAGTCCAGGCTTAGGGTTGTTGGGCTTGTCGACAAACCTTTCTTTGAAATGGACTCTTAGGCTAAATTACAAAGAAAACATTTGTCATAAGATTGAAGAATTGCTATTTACAGTAAAGCATAAAACAACACAAAACCTATTTACATCAGTTCTATATTTGCAACATGGTGAAATTATAAGGGAAATTAAAGAAACTTCAAGCTGTTATTTCTTTTCTTTTTTCATCTTGCTTGATTATTCATCGATTCTGGATGTCATGAATGCATAAAGGATAGGTTTTAAAGGTCCTTGAGCTTATGTGACCTCACTTGTTAGAAAACACTATCATTGGTCACATTAAGCTTAAGTAGGGGTAGCTTAATCAACCTTAAGCAATAGTTACACCACAATACCTGAATCCTAAACAATGGCACCCCATTCAAATATGATACAAAAGGTAAAACCCACTAATAAAAAACTTAAATAAGTTTAACCTTGCAAGAAATGTTAATGCAACTATATATAAAAATAAGAATGGATAAATAAATAAATTACATTAAGAAAGCTAATTTCAAAAAAATTAATTCTATCTTTGAAATGTTAAATGGCTAACCCTCTTGACTTCCCTAGTGGAATCGCCAAGCTATCGAGCTTGATTTTTTTCCGATTTTATTAATTTTCCTTAATCCGATCAATATTAAACCTTACCTATTTAATATTAACCATTAACTAAGAATTAAAAAAAATATAAGTTTTTAAACATGTTTTGAAAATACTTAAAGCCATCACTCAATTAAAATTTTGAAAACGTTTAAATTAAAATCAATAAGGTAGATTGATTTTAATCTAGATACTGGGTTGTGTAAAAAACAAATTTTAGAAAATAAAAAAAGGGTTTTGAAAAACCCAAGATTCGAGTCTGGGGGTTAGGTTCTTTAAACCCTTACGAGTACCATAAACTTTCCTAATTTAGATTTAATTTCTTGAAATCACCTTTTAAAAATTGACATTAAATAAATTAGATTTTTCTTTCTTTTTAGTTTACTAATTTGAGCTAAAAGTGGAAAAACTAATTTTTTTTCATATTTTACATTGCTTCGGATGTGCCTACATACTTACTATTCGAGATTAAACGTACGTAATTCCTTTTCAAAAACATTGGCCAGTTGATCTCTTTTATTTTGAAAAAGAGTTGGGCTTAAGTTTATTAGTTTTTTTTAATTTATTTTGAAATTTTTCTAAAACGGTCCTAATTAGTTTGTTTATTTTTGAAAAATTGAAGATGTCCTAATTTTTGAAAAAGGATTGACTCATGTTTCTTTATTTTAGGAAAAATCGATTTTTTCTAAGTGGTAAAATTTTTTTTTCTAATAATTTTATTGATTTTATTTTTTCTTATTTTATTAATTTTTCCATTTTCTTAATAAAACATAAAATCAATAAATAAAACTAAACTTCTTCCTCCTTTTTCTTTTTTTTCTTATTTTTCTTTCTTTTATTTTTCTTTTTTCATTTTCACTTTCTTTTTTACATTTACAATATTTAAAAAAAAAACGTAAAGGCAAAACAAAGGAATTAGGCTAAAAGAATGCAATAGGCGTGGGTTGGCTTAGGTCTTAGGGTTGGACGAGTTAGTCAAATTTAGGTTAGGTCGGTAGGATCTTAAACAATAGTGGTAATAAGGGTACATTTCAAGTAATTCTAGTCATCAAAATGAGTGGGGGACAAGTTTTTCATGTGTTTCTTATTAGCTTTAGGGTAGAGTTAGGAGAAGTGCCACCAAGTTTGGTGGCTATTTAAGTTGTGGAGCTAAATGGCCAGTGACAGTAGTGGTGGTTGGTGCATACAATGGTTACTAAGCATATTTGATGTGTTGGGTTAGGGGTTCTTATGAACGAGGAAGTGGATAGTGGTGGTGGTTTTTGTCAAAAACCACCATAGATAATGCTATTGTAGAGAGAAAGAGAGAGAGAAAGAGAGAGAGAGAGAGAGAAACTAGATATTGAGCTTGAATTAGAGTAATTTGATTGTTTCTTGGTATTAGGCATGGATACGAGGAGGCCTATTTATACTAACCTCTACTTGAATGAGCTTAGAAAGCTCATTAATGGAGAATCAAGCATGAATGGTGATGCTAGATTTTTTTCATACTTTTTGGTGCCAATTTGACTATCTTAATGAGTAAATTTGGATGAGTTATGGGTATTGATGCGAAATATCTCTAGTGCTCTTTGGATTTCTGCATTTAGTTGGATAAGATTCACCTAAGAAATCAACTTAGTTGGGTTAAAGATGGAGGGGATTACGTTGTTTTTTAATTCTCTTTTTTCATTGTGGAAACCATGAACAAGATGGAGGATAAGATAGGGATGCATGGTAATGTGCTAAGCACATGCCATGCGCGTGTTGTAAAAATTTTGCGTATACAAAAGCGCACCCCCCTTCCCTAATGCCTTCTTGATTAAACAATCAAGACCTTAGCCCCTGAATCTAAAACATACGGACTAAGTTTAAGTGTTGGTTTAATCAAAACCCCTTCACCCTTTTTTAAAAAAATAAATAAATGAAACAAAACAAAAATAAAATAAATAAAAATACACTAAAACAAGTTTCAACCACTACTAAATCTTATACGAATTAATTTTATTTGAGCCTAATCTAAAAATAAAAGACTTAAGACATCTATATAAAAAAAAAAATCTTTTTTGTATATTTATTTTTTTGTGCTTTTTTCAAAATTTTCTTTTTTTTTGTTGGTTTTTTAAACTTTCTACTTTTTTTGTATTTCCTAAATCTTATCATTTTATCATTGTTATTATTTTTTTCTTTTTCCTAAATTAGGACCTCTTTTTTCTATTCTAAAAATTTTTTAAATTAAAAGAGAGCACAAATAGGGTGTGTATAAGTCTATAATACTAGCCTACTTAAAACCATCATAATTTTCAAGCATTTTCTTCTTTTTTAGAAATCTACTGGGTCAACTGCCTCTCTAATTCTCTCAATCATTCTTGGTCAATTTTTGGCTTCGTATTAATCGATAATGAGTAAGTATAGGGTTCAAAAGTCTGGTTAATCTTTGGATAAACCTATTCTATCTCAAAAGATTCAAGGCTGAGTTAACTTTAAGATAAGCCTCTTTTGCTTCAAAAGGTAGGGCTTCCTCACCTTTTCCATATTGGGCTTTCAAGCTTTCTTCATTTGGTGGTGCTGTAGATTTGAGCGAAGCAATGCTGTTGGCAAGGAAGCCCAAATGGTCTTCAATTTTTCTCATTATTCTTTTTAAGGAGCGAAATCTCAGATCAATAAGATTGATGACTTCAGGGTTAACATTGTTGTTATCATTCTAGGTGTTGATGTTGTCATTTCCTTAGTTGGCCATCTTAGTTTGAGAACAGGTTTGAATAGGACTTATTTGAAAGGTCTGATGCTTGGGAGCTATCTTTACAACAAGGTTTAAGAAGATTTCTTAACAAGTTAGCACATACATTATTCTTAATTTCTGAAGACATGGAAAACAAATACGCAACTAAGTAAAGAAAAATGTAAGTGCGCTACACGGATGCAAAGAAGGGGATTAGTGATTAACTAACAAAATGGGAAGTTTATTTATCATTTCTTAACTCCTGGAGTTTTATAACATCAAAATAGAAAGGAAAATTAAAAATTAATCTAAACTAATCTTCTTTTCTTCTGTAAGCTAATTGACATTTTCTTCTTCTAGTTGTTGGGTTCGATTGCCATTGCTTTACCCCTCTTTTGACCAAGCCCAGTTGCTTCCTCAAATTCTTGGATCCTCTTGTAGGCTATCTTCAATTGGTACTCCAAGGCACCAGACCTTTGCTTAGTCTCCTAAAAAATCTTTTCTTACATGTCCTTTTCGTCATAGCTGACTTCTACATGAGCTTTCACTTGATCCATAGAAGTCATCAGTTCAGAGTTAGGATTTATGGGGGGAAGGTTGAAGGACTTCTGGTGCCCAATATTGTATCTACCTGCCTTGTGTGGTTAATGGTATAAATATTCTTTGGTGACCCTGTTTTTTTTTTCCATTTCTCCCATTAATTCACTTAAATTGATGTTAGGGCTTATAGTCTCAGTATCCCACCAAGCTTTATCTTGAGAAGCCTAGTTTTCGAGGGAGTGAAGCTCTTCAAGGTTAAGAGTGAATGACTTTAATAAAGTCCCATGAACTATGTCTTCGATGCCTCTAAACTGCTTTACCATATTGTTTGGATAGTAGCTTATACATCAACTCATTTCGATCAATGGTACAACATGATAATTTTTACAAACTAATATGAATATAGTATAATTGCTCCATCTAGTGGTCTACAGTATGTCTTTAGCTTAGAAATCCTATAGAACTTCTATCCATAGAAAGGTAGGGATATCTTTTGGTAACTTGATCTTAGCAGCAAAAGAGTAGATTAGATGAATCTTATGGGTAAACAAACCCCTTATCAAATCTAACCTGAAGCATTTGATCTAACTAACGAACCATACCATTAGCAGTACCATGCTTGACTTGAGATCTCAACAACCTTTTTTTTTTTTTTAAGGAAATTAAGGTTCCTTATTTATTTAGCAAATAGGGAAGGGATATAAGACTTCCATTCATAAAATTGAGCTACTAATTCTGCCACTTTAAAGTGCATAAGAAAAGACCTACTTGGAAATAAGATGGTAGCAAATATTGCTAATATGTAGGCCTTGAATCGATTTTCCCTCTAATTACCAAGAAATAGAGCCCATTTGTTAAAGTTGGGTTCAGTTTGGAACCGATGGATCAAATGTAATATCTCAAGATTTTGAGCTAATTTAATAACCTTAGAATCCGAGCCTCTAAATTTAAAGTGCTGAGTTATATTATTAGTTTTGTTTCAAACTTTACAGTAAAGTTAGACAAAGTAATTTAAGTAAATTCACTTTCTCAAAATAAACTATATAAAAATATTAATTTAAGAAAAACGTTAATTTATCGATAAAACCAATAATCATAAAATTCAAGATTTTAGATATCACGAGATATTAGAGATAAGTTAATTAACTTTCAAAAATAATAAATGAAGTTGAATTATACGTAATATACATGTATTAACATAGAATATGCATTATTTATATTAAATACATATATATAACAAGAAATTATTATTAAAATAAGGTAAATTTATATAAAAAAATTAAAGTACGAGTTGTGGCAACCAAGGAATAATTTCAATTGATGAGTCAAAAGGTAAAGCACTAGAAAATGACACCTTATGCATTGAAAAAAAAAAAAGAAAATGACATGTGTAATTTACTTTTTAACATGCAAAAAATCTTAAAGCCTATAAATAAGGGTCTGATAACTCTGATTTTAAATATATTTCATATGATGATTTTATAGTATTTCCCTTACATTTTTTTGTTTTCTTTAAATAAATTGATACTTAATTGAGTAAAATTTTGATTTCTAGGTTTGAACGCATTCTAGGATTGAAAACGAAGAAAATGAATCAAATTTCACTCAATTCGGAGTTTAAACGAAGAAGTTATGAAGTTTTGAAGTTATGAAGTTACACAGTCTGGGACATGACCATGTCCCCAGGCTATATCCATGCAGGGAAATTGGCCAGGGGTAGAAAGTTACACGACCTAGGGACACAGTCATGTCCCAGGTCGTGTCTGGTAAAGAAAACGAAAACCTTTTGATACACTATAAAAAGACATATTAGGTTTTCACAAGACATGAGAGATATTAAAGAAGACAAGAGACTTGAGGAGAAGGAGAAGAAAAAGGCGAGAACAACACCAACTTCAAGATCGGAGAGATTTTTCATCAATCAAAGGGGTTTTTCATGTTTTATTTTATGTTTTTGATAGAATTCATTTTTAGTCTCATTATGATAACTTAGAATTCGTGTATTTAGAATTGTAGAACCTAGGGTTTCATGTGATTCTTGGGTTGATTTAGAATTTTCAATAAAGTTTCTATCTTTACTTGATTCAATTATGTCGTTTAATTATTAATTGATATTTCTAGAATATCAATATATGATATTATGCATGTTGATTGAGAAATTCATGTGTAATTAGATCTTTACATAATTGGAGAGAATTACATGTATACTTAGAGATAAGATACATGTTTCTTCCAGAAAGTTAATTGTTTGTGTGGAAATTCATTATACATTAATGCAATTCTAAATTATATTACTAAGTGAAAAGATTCCGGTAAATAATTTAGAATTAGGGTTAATATGCTTGAGAAAGGTATTAACTTTAATTGTGAATCCCTCCGGTCAAGAATAATAGAAATTGAATTGAATATATTTTAAGCGGTCACATGTTAAACACTAGGGGAAATAATTCCTAAATATGTTATTACTTTCTTGAAGTCGTTCTCAATTTTATCGCTTTTTCAATTGCTTAAGCAAGTCTTATAATTAAGTTAGTTTGTTAATTTAAGTATTTTTAATTAATTTAAACTTTCATAAATTTCCGGTTAGATAATAAAACTAAGGTTAATATTAGTACTCGAAGTCTCTAAGGGATCGACTCGAACTCACATCCGCTATATTAAAACTCATAGGTGCACTTGCTTGATATCAAGGTCCAAACCTCACTTGCAATATTTTAGCAACCTAAAAACACAAGAACATTATTTTAGAAAATCAAAAAGAAAAATAAGAAAAAACTAAATTAAATTAAAACAAGAAATAAAGTCGAAATGGGTCTAAGGCGATTTGTACACCAAACTACAACCGAACTTAGAGCGACTTAGAGGTCCAACTGAAGGTGTCGAAGAAGCTCTTCTAACAAGATACAGTAGTCAGGTAGTGGTTAGAGGCGGCCGATTTAGGTGAATCAAAATTCTATTCGTAATTTATTTAATTTTTTAAAAATATCAAATGTTGTTAATTAATTATGAATTTGGTTTTCTGGGGTTATTTTAGGTTATATTAATGTAGTAATTTTATTTTAATTAAATAATTAGTGAAAATATGGGCTCCTTAAGAAAATGCTCTATTTGAGCGAAAATTGAATAAATTTTCATAAATATTAGATGATGTTGTTTCAAGCTTAATTTTTGTATATTACACACCTAATATATATATTTAATTTTGGTAATAAGAATTTTTTAAATTAAGCATGTTTACTATTTTTTTATAATTATTATAAATAAAACTGTAAATTTTACCGAATTGTTGAAATAATTAGTTTTTTATGGAATTAATGAATGAGCCCTACATTTTTAAACTTCTAGATGTTTATAATGATATTTGGAATATTTAATTTTTATCTTACACATAAATTTGTTTATTTTCCATAATTTTTCATAATTCCGAGCTAAAATTGTTATTTTTGTAGAAATTGATAGTAGCTAGTTTAATATAGTTGATGGTCGATAATTAAAATACATATTTTTATAATTCTTTAGGTTTTTTCGTGAAATTAATCGGGCTTGTATACTATTTATTACGTATTTTCTTAACATAAACCTATATATTAGCTTAATATGTAATATAGTAATTAGTATTATTAAAATATTTATTAAATCTATATCAAATGAACACTTTAGGGTATATTAAGGGTTGCTAGATAAGTTTGGAAAGTGAGATTTTTAGGGTTTCTAGTTCAATACTAAAGCTTATTCAGGTCAATTACAAATTTAGGGTAACGTACATTCAAGTCGTAATGAAAAAAAGAGTATTTTTGGACTTTTGATAATATTGACAGACTTAATTCTCAAAATATCTTAATAGTACTTGAAATAACAATCATGACATCATAATGTTTATTGAAATCAAATAGGAAATGAGTAAAATATGGTCAAACAAAGTTTAAAAACATGAAAATAAAAGCTTATAACAGTTCGAGTTCAACCCATACTTGATTTGAAAGACTGTGTTATATTTTCATACGTGTAATAAGTAAGAAAGGACCACATCACAGAGTATAAGATATTATGTTATTGCTAAACTTAGGTAAGTAGATCTAACTTATGCTTAAAGTAGATATATTGCTACTCATAACATTGCGTGCTGTCTAATGTTATGTTGACTGAATATGAGTATATTTAGGGTGAATTGATATGCTATTATAGTAAATGTTGATGTGGTGATTATAAATGATAGTAACTATACCTTGGTTGAATTGTTATGTTGTTACGTTGGGTGATGAATTGTGTTTATGAATGTTGTGCTAACTAAGGAAGTTGAGTGATTACTAACTCAATCTTCTGGGTATCCACCTAAGTAAACCCTAAGTAAGATACTAAAATTCTACTATAGAGAGTTCGAAAACTAGAATCAAATAACTAAGTTGAATAAAACTTGAAGATTGATTATGTTAATTGATATTCATGAGTTGCTATTGTATATTATGGCATGGCATAAAAAGGGACCTACGAGTCAGAACTTTATGAATAAGGCTTCCAAGTGATCATGGAAAGAATATGGCTTTATGAACCCAATTTTTGGAAGCATATAGGTTACATTGCCTAAACATTGTGACTATTTTGATAGTCAAATTTTGTAAACTACAGTGTATAATCTAATTTGGTAGTATTGCCACTTTGATTTAATAGACTACAGTATGTAGTCTAATTTGGTAGTATTGCCATTTTGATTTGGTGAACTGCAATGTATAGTTAAATTTTGTAAAGCGAAGTTAGGAGTCCTATTCCCAAGCAACTCCTTTTTGTCCTTTTTGAAAATTGTGGAATGTAATGTGTAGTCAAATTTGGTAGGGGTCCTACTCCTAAGCAGTTCCTTATTACCCATAAGTTCCTGGATATTGTATCTAGATGCTCAATTATGTCGACTAACTAAAAGAAGATTAGAGAGCATAGGATATCGGTACCAATGCATGCCATGTACATGAGCATAGCATGCTGTATTGCTAGCAGTAAATGTTCGGTTGGGCAGATGCATATGTAAAGTTGAATTTGCAAGTTATAATTGAAATGTTTCAGTTGTGAAATACAATATTGTCTATCATATTGTCTGTATTATGTTGTTTGCTATCCACTCTCACTCAACTTCAGTAGTTGAAGGGATAAAATGTTTATCCCCAAGTTAACTACATTGTGAAGTACCCAACACTAAAGGGGGATATATACACTGAAAGCGTGAGCCAAAGTCAACAACTTTTGTGTGGAACCTACATTAAGTCAGGAATCCTATTATTGTAAAGATGACAAAGGAAAAGGTTGGTTTATGTTTTGATGTAAATATTATCTTGTACATATAAGTTGTAGCAAAATATCCCGTTAGACTCCAATATAGCAACCTCTTTATCATGTAAACATTATCGTCTTTTGATAAATGAGCAGATTGAGTAAAGTTTTCAACAGGTATTCCTGCATGATGATACATCCTATACTATGCCAAGTTGTGACATTCGATCCCATATCTTGGTAGCATAATTATTGCAATTACTTAGGGCCTCATTTATTTTAGACTTACAGATCCCCAAGAATTTGGAGAAGATGTTTGTTGGGCCTAAATTGAGCTTTGGATTGTATATTTCATCCAAAAGAAGGGCTTAAAGCATTGTAAGTATTCTTTCAAAGTTGGGCTGATTAAGTGTGGCCTAAGGAGAAATGTAACTTCCTTAGGTTCTCAAAAATGTACTAAGGCTCTCACTAGCATGATGTTAACAGTAGCACTGGATAGTAACACTATGGGCCTAATCTTATTGGTGATGAACTCTTATTCCTTAGGGTTAAAGACTTGAAATCATTGATTGAGTATAGGCTTTGAGTTTGTGGGCTTATAGACATAAATCTCTTTAGTGAAGACTCTGGTATTGGATGAACTGACCATTTCCAAAAAATTACAAGGAAATTGTAAATTATAAGGGAAGAATATTTACATAAAAAAGAAACTATATTTAGAAAAGATATCTTATGCACATGAATTCTAGGAAAAATATAAGGAAAAGAACTTTAGGTTCTTTTTCTTTCTTTTTTTTTATGTTGTCTTGTTAGTTATTTGCTGGTCCAAAAAAATGTATGTAAGAAGGGTGAGTTTTAAAGGTTCTTAAACTCTATGACCTTAAGCATTGAAGTTTAAGTGAGGTAGCATAATCAATTTCGAGTAGTGGTTGCCCCAATGTACCTAGAACTTACACAATAGCTCTCTATCCTAAGGTCCTAAGGCAACCTAAGTTCGACCGTATCTACCATACATACACTCAGTTTAAGGAAAACTAACATTTTTTTAAAAGAATTATATAAGCTTTTTGGAGTCGTTACTCGATCAAAGTCAGGAAATAGTTTAGGTCAAAACCAAATAGGTGGATTTATTTTGATCTAGATATTTGTTTACATGGGGAAAATCGATTTTTTTTAAAAGGTTTTTGACAAACTAGAGATCAATTCTTGGGTTAGGTTCTTTAAACCCTTATAAGTACTAGAAACTCTCTAAATTTAGATTTAATTCCTAAAAATAATCTTTTAGAACAAAAATTGTCATTAAGTTATTATTCTTTTAATTTATTTTATTTTACTATTTTTTTTTCTAAATTGAGTAATTTAAGCTAAAAAAGAAGATAAAACTAAATTTTTTTCATTTTTTACGTCACTCCGAAAGTACCTATATACCCACTATTCAAAATCAAACGTACATAGTTTTTTTTTTTTATAAAACTTTTAATTTCTTCAATTCATTTTAACTAAAAATAAACACCAAGTTTTATGTTTTAATTTGGTTCAAGTTTATTTAAGAAAAATTCTAGAGAAACCTAACTTATTTTATTTTTATTTTGAAAATATCTAAAAAAGGCCCTAATTTAGTAAATGGATTGTTTTTTATTTATTTATTTGGAAAATTGACTTTCTAAGTGGTAAAATGGCTTTTATTTTTTTTTATTTTACTCTATTTTATTTTTATTATTTATTGTTTAAGTTTCATTTAGGAAAGAAAAAAAGAAACTATCTATCCTCTTCTTTTTTCTTTTTCTTTTTCTTTTTTTATAGTTACATTCTCAATTACAAGACTGAACAAAATAAAAAAAAATAAAAAAATGAATAATCAAGACAATAAAACCCAAAGGAGAAGTGGATCAGACTAAGAGACTTGTAAGCGTAAATCTTGGAGTCGATCCAGGTTGGACTCTACTAGTTCGTAGGTTGTAAATAAAGGAGAGAGCAGTGGCTGATCGGTGAGGCTTCAGGTGCTTCCGTACATCAAATCAAATGGAGAAAGGGTGCCTCATAAGTTTTTTATTGGGCTTATAGGGGGTAAGGACATTGCTAAGGCGATTGGAGGTGCTTTGGGTGGTCTTCAGAATTGGAGAGGTAACACTAGTATTGGTTCGATATAGTAGGGATTGTTAGGTGTAAGAAGACGGTTGGGCTAGGGTTTTTGGAGGGCTGGGAGTTTGGTCGTAGGGTCAGTTTATGCCAAAGGCAGTAACACATGGTAGTTTGCGAGTGAGGTGTCTAAGCTAGGGTTAAGGCTTACGATAGTGGGTTGTATGGGATGCTAGGGGGTACAGCGGTGGTTAGGCTTGTTTGTGTAGGGAAGCTCGGGTTCAGGGGACTCTATTAGTGGTTGTAGGTTAGCTTAGAAGCGACCAGAATGGGAGAGAAATGTAGAAAGAGAGAGAGAGCTAATAGTAGAGAGAGAAAGATAGAGCTCAGGAAGTAGCAAGAGTTTGAGAGAGAGAGTTTAGCTAAGAATCAATCCCCCTTCAAGCTTTAATGAGTTCCCTTTATAGTTTTCAAGCTCAATCATGTAAGGAAAGTGGCTAAAATGCATTAAATTCAAAAAGCTCATAGTAAATGGGTGTTAACTCGATTTTAGTGGAAAATCCATAATTGGAGTGATCATTCGAGTAACAAAGTTGATATTCTTGTTGAAAAAGAAGAAAGGAAGTTTCCATATACGTTATCAAGGTTCAGATTTGAAGGATTAAGTAAGAGCTAGAATCTTAGACTTTGACTTTTTGCTGATTTCAAGCTTTGATTCAGAAGCTCAAATGGATGAACATCAATGTGTTTTTGGTCCCAATGCATAGCATCCTATGTAGACTTCATGATTTCACCATTGATTTAGTGAAATTGCTAAGGGAATTGGATAAAAAATGAGTACAAAGTGAGTTGTCCAAGTTGAATTCATGCGAGAAAACAAAGGAAAGAGCAAGAAAGGAGGAGAAAGAGAAGGAAAGACATGTTGACATGGCGCCACATCGGTTGTGTGATCTAGTGGGAATGTAGCACGTGTCCCGAAACAACAAAAAAAAAATAAAAGGCATTTTGTACCTTTAGTGAGATTCAAACCTAAGATCTTTAAGCTGGACTCAAGTGCAAGTTAAAGTGTATTACCATCAGGCTGCTGGCCTGTGCCTTGTTCATACATATGGATTAAGTTGGTTTAAGCTAGATTTAAATCTAAGCTCAAGCCTAACATTCCATTTCTCTTTTATTATTTAAGGCTCTAAAAAAACACCAAAAACTTATTATATTTAGGCTATCTAAAAATATTATTATTATTTTAATTTTTTTTTAAATTTTCCCTAAATTTTCTACTTTTTGTGATTTTTCAAGTTTTTGTATTTTTTCCTAAATTAAGACTCCTACCCCATTCTAAAACGATTTTTTAAATAGAAATAAAAATAAAAAAGAGCAAAAATTGGGTATCTACAATAACCTTAGGATTCAAGCCCCTAAATTTATGATATTGGGCACAATTATCTATTTTAGTTTAAACTTTACAGTAAGGTTACGAAAGTTAGAAGAAGTATCTTAGTAAAGTCTATTTCTCAAAATAAATTATATAAAATAATTAATTTGATAAAAATATCAATTTATCAATAAAGCTAATAATTATCAAAAATGTGAAATTGAAACTTTGAGATATAACAAGATATTAGAAATAAGTTATTTAACTTATAAAAATAATAAATGAACTTGAATTATCTATAATATACATGTATTTACATAGGATATACATTATATTTATTAACATATAATAATAAATTATAAAAAATAAGGTAAATTAAAATAAAATAATGAAAATTTAATTAAAAATTGATTAGATGAGTCACCAAATGATGTGGAAAAATAGGAATTAAAGGAAAGCATGAGTCATCATCCATTTGATGAGAAATTACCACCTTGAGCTTAAGATTTTAGGAAAATAACATATGGCATACAAATGTCCAATTTTTATTAAATCAAACCAACTTAATAAACTATAAATAGGACCATAAACCTTATTTGTAATATTTTAAGGACTTAGAAACATGAACACAATTTTAGAAAATTAGAAAAAAAAATAAAACAAAATAGAAAATGGAACTAAGCGCAATCTGACCTAAGGTGGTTTACAAACCAAAATACAACTTGAGTTGGAGTGGCTTAGGGATGAAATAGTGGGTAGCATGGCTAGTCTTTTCGACATAGAGCAGTGGCCAAGAGTGGCTAGAAACGGCCAATTCAAGTGACTTAATTTCTGAATGAAGATTATTTAATTTTCTAAATATATCAAACAGCCTTATTTAATTATGAAAATTAGTTTCCTACGATTATTTTAAGTATAGTTTAATATAGTAATTTTATTTTAATTAAATAATTAGTGAAAATATAGATTGCTTAAGAAAGTGCTTTGTTTGGGCAAGCTCAATTTTTGTTTATAATATGCTCAATATATTTATGTAATTATGGTAACAAAATTTTTTAAAATAAGCATGTTTACTATTTATTATATTTATTTTAAATAAAACTAGCAATTTTATTAACTTGTTAAAATAATTGGTTTTTGAAGAAATTAATCAATGAGCCCAACATTTTTTTATCTCTAGAAATTTATGAAGATATTTAGAATACTTAGTTTTTATCTCACAACTAAATTTGTTTATTTTCCCTAATTTTTCATAATTTTGAGCTAAAACCACTATTTTGGTAAAAATAGACAATACACTAGTTCAGTATAATTGATGATCAATAGTTAAACTAAATATTTTTTATGAGTCTATAGGATTTTTCGTGGAATTAATCGAGCTTATATACTATTTGTTATATATTTTCCTAATATAAGCTTATATATTGACCTAATATGTAAAATAATAAATCGTACTATTATAATAATTTATAAAATAATATAAGATTAGTATTTTAGGTATAAAATAGATGTCATTCAAGTTTGGAAAGTGTGCTTTTAAGATTTTTAATCTAGGATTAAAGTTTATTTAGGTTAATTACGAAGTTATAGTAATGTACGATTGAATCAGTAGTAAGAAAGAGTATTTTCAGGCTTGTAACCATATTCATCAATCTTGTTTCTTAAGATGTATTTATAGTACTCAAAATAATGATCATGATGATATAAAGTTTACTGAAATTGAATAAGAAATGAGTAAGATACAGTCAAATGAAGTTTAAAACACAATAGTAAAAGTTTACAAGAGTTTGGGCTCGACTTATAGTTAACTTGGAGATTGTGTTTATATTTTCTCATGTGTGATAAGTAAGGAAGGACCACGTCATGAAGTTTAAGATTTTGCGCTAGCATTAAGCCTTGGTAAGTAGATTTAACCCATGCTAGGAGTAGATATATTGCTACTTATAATACTGTATGTTGTTTGATGTTATGTTGATTAAATATGATTATATGTTGGCTGAATTGATATGCCGCTATAGTAGATGCTAACATGGTGATTTTGAATGATGGTAGCTATATCTTGGTTAAACTGTTATGTTAAATGTTGATTTGGTGTTTATAAATGATTGTACTAACTTGAAGAGTTGAGTGATCGCTAACCCAATCTTCTAGGTATTTACCTAAGCAAACCCTAAGTAAGATATTAGATTTCCACCAAGAAAAGACAGAAAATTAAACTTAAATAACTAGGTTGAATAAAACTTAAAGACTAGTGGTACTAAAAGATATACTTGAGTTGTTATTGTACAATATGGCACAAAAGAGACCTATGGGTTAGAATTCTCAAAATGAAGCTTCTAAGTGATCAAGAAAAATCATAACTTTATGAACTCAATTTTAGAAGCATATAGATTCTCATTACCTAAGCAATGTGATTACATTTGTAGTCTAATTTGGTAAACTACTCTTCCTAGTATGATTTGGTACAAACAAAGTTGGGGGTCCTACTTTCGATAGCTCCTTGTTGCCTGTAGGTTCTTAAACATTATATTAAGATACCTAGGTATGTTGACTAGCCGGATGAGTGAGTTAAATGGCATAAGATATCAATACTGATACATGCCATGTACATAAGCATAGCATGTTGCATTACTAGTAATAAATACCTAGTCTGGCTAATGTATGTATGAAGTTGAACCTGTTGGCTATGATTGAAATGTTTGACTTGTGATACTATCTATATTGTATTGTTTGTTATCCACTCTCACTTAGCTTTAGTAGCTAAGATGATAAAATGTTTTATCCTTAAGTTAGCAGAATCTTGAAGGGCCCAACACTAGGGGGGAAGTATTCTAAGAGTATTAGTTGGAGCCAGCAACTTTTGGATGGAACCTATACTAAGCCAAAAGTCCTATTATTTTGAAAATAAAAAAAAGGAAAATGGTTCATGTTTTGATGTAAATATTAGGCTGTACATGTAAGTTGTAACCAAATATCCAGCAGAACTTTATTGTAGCACCTCTATTATTACATAAATAAAGTTGTCTTTTGATGAATGAGTAAGTTGAGTTAAGTTTTTAACAGGTATTCCTATGTAATGATGCATTTCGTACTAAGCTAGGATATGACAAAAATGTACTTAAACAGTAATAATTGGTCTCGATTCCTTAAATTAATTAAATAAGATAAGCCAAAAGTCTTAACTAACTTAATTTGATAAATTAAGCCCTAAAATGCACTTAATTAGTATCAAGTGTACAAATAATTAAGATTAAGAAACTTAATTGTACCTCAATCTACTAATGAAGATTTATAACATGATTAACTATAAGTCAAGAGTGATTAATCATATAAAACTAAAGTAATTATATGAAAATATCTCCTTAATAATATTAACATTATACTTGGGGAGACAATATGATCCCCATAAACTTCCGGATCTGAACTCGAAGGTAGATATTGGAGACAATAGAAAATCCCTAAAACTACTCAAGATATGATAATAAAACCCCTAAATAAAAAGATTAAACCCTAAATAATAGGTCAAAAATCCTAAATAATAAGTTGAAAAACCTTAAAGAGAGTAAAACTCTAATCGTACGTGTAAAACCCTTAAAATCATAATACGTAAGAAATCTTAAAATGATTAGAAAATATCAATAAACTAACTAAAACCTTAATTGGAAGTTCAAAATCCTAATTCAACTAATAAACCCTAAGTATATCCTTAAACTATTTGTTAATTGTAAATAATTTCTCTAATCACTAGGAAACCCTAATTGATCCTAAATACTAAAAGATTTTAGAAAACAAAATAATATAGGTCATTGGACTTAATTAAAGCGATAAATATGGTGTACCCCAAATACTCCTTAATTAAGCCTAAGTTGCTTAATTAAGTATAAATCAATTAATTTTCTTAATTACTTTTTAATCCATCTACCAACCCTTATTAAATATTAATTAGCAAGAGGATAAGAATGATTAGTTGGCTAATCAAAGGATACTTGTCCTTTAGGAGACAAGATCTTCCTTCAATTGGCAAAAAGCAAATAAGGTATAATAATACTAAGAGGAAACCATATACCCTCATCCCAAAATAGCAGCCTCTTGTGCCCCTTATCCTACCTTTATAATCTACCATTTCGCCCCATTAAAACCTTCATTTAACCTTATTCTTCATTCTTAGAAAACTCTAGGAAACACTCTCTAAAAACCTAAACAAAAATTAAAGTAAAAAGGGAAGAGAAACAAGAGAAGCTATCGGAACACCCTGTGTACATCAATGCCTCTTGATATTACCACCACCACATGGCTTCAAATCATAATCTACCTCTACCCAAAGATCAACATATCCCCTAATTTCTTGCCAAAGAACCCTTGCTCACTTAGAAGCATGTTTTGACTTCGTTTTTTAGTGGAAAAATTAGAACTCGTATAGACCAGCTTAAGGTAAAACTCACCCAACTTGAGTTTCTTATTCATAGAAGCTATATCTATGATATCTTGAGATTTTATGATTAGAAATACTAAACAAACATGTTATAATCATGTACATGACATTTTAGAGACATAATTATGCATTCATTCATCAACTTAGCTAGTTTGCTACTTGCATTATAGAAGTATAGGAGACAATTTTATGTAGATAAGTTGAAAAGAAGTTTAGAAAACTCCATGAAACCTTAAGTACCATGCATGCCGCCGCTTCCTTGATATGTATCTATCTTATTTTCACCATGTTATGTGATATTATTAGCTTAAAACAAGGAGAAATGTGATTAATAACTAGGAAAATACACTACAATAAGTATTGGATGGATGAAGTTGAAGAAAGCCTAGAAAAACACTATTTGGCTGCCACTGTTGATGGATTAATACGTTGTAAAATTTGACTAATTAGTGTAATGACATGATTAATTAGTGTTAAGTATAATTTAGGATGTAATTAACCAGGTTAAGTAAGACAATAATAAGTTCGTGGCCTGGTGAGTAGAGACTTAAGAATAGTATTAGGAGCTGTGTTAATGAAAAGAACTAGATCTGAAGCATTAGTAAAAATTGACCAAACTTAAGGCTTTAGTGGGCTTAGGCCCAAAACAATAAGTGAAGTTAATGCAAGATAATCCTAAAAGCCCTTAAAAGAACCAATAATGGAGCCCAATAACTTAGTGATAAGATTTTATCCCTAAATTAAAAAGTTCATAAAATAAAATATAAAATGCCCATTGACTCCTTAAGTAGACCTCATCAAGTGACAGAACACTTGAAAACGATGAAGAACGACTATATGAATGAAATTCTGAACTAAAACAAGAAGGTTATGACCAAAATACAAAATAAGCGAAAATAAGAATTATAGTGAAGCTAGTGGATATATTAAGTTTAAGATCAGTTTTATTTACTTTTATTAATTTACTCAAGCAATTTGGGATACCAAGTTTGAGATCGAGGATTATTAGGAATATTAAACTTCAAGGCTAAGTGAGTATATTGGCTCTTATTTTACTCTATTATGTGCTTGTAATTAGTGCACCATCTAATTATATCTGATAATTGAACTTATTGCATGTCGAGGTACATAGGAACTTATATGTGCTTGTTGTAGTCGACTCATGCTTGCAAAATACCATAAGATATTTTGAACACCCTTGTTTACTACATTAGATCTTAAGGTAATAAAGTGTCTTAATTATATTTGCTTAGTTACCTTATGAATCTAGATTAATAAATATTCAACCTTTAATTAAACCAAACATGCATTGTATCCTGTTGCATAAGTTAAGGGCGTTAGTACTACACAATAGAGCGAGAAATCATACATAGATGGATCCATATTGATATTATATATTATGATTATTTATTACATGATGTGTTCATATGACATGTTCTTACCTCAACCTTTGGGATCTACTTGACTCTAGGGAATGCTGCTCTCTACTAGAGGCTAAGCCATGTCTACTATTGAGGGTGCTTATACTGCTAAGAGAACTCATATTGAACGTGGATACTAGGGTCTTGATGTACTTAAATACTTCCCAACCTAAGCAACGGTAGGTATAAAACTGTACTTTACATAATTGTCGATAAGCTATGTACGATATTTGCATTCATATGCTTGCACATGCATTTATATGCTTGCTTAATTAACATGCTTTTAATTGTTTGTCAGTAAGGTATGAAGGTTACTTACTAAGCTAAATATAGCTAACCCCCCAATAGTTTCTTTTCCAAGTCTTACAAAGTTGGGGCTGGGTTAGGATTCAATTGCAAAGTGCTCTATTAAGCTGAGAAAGTTAAACGATAAGTTTAGAAAAACAATTAGGATAGTCGAATCAAACTTTTAAAGTGTCTAGTAGCTTTATGATTGTCAAAATTTAGATACCTTTCTTATCATTTGATAGGTGATTTTGACTCTCTACGGTTCTAGTGATTGTAGATTATTGTATTACTTATAGCTATATGTATGTAGTTAAGTAGACGTATGTAAAAAGATTAAGTATGATGAGAAACTTGCCTGTTAGTCTTACAATGTCTAACTTACAAGATGGTTTTTACATTATGGGTACATATATGATATAAAGATTTTAGGTAATCCTACTTTGCCTCATTTTGAGGCATTACTTTTTAGGCTTATAGAATTATTCATAAGATGCCAATTTGAACAACTCCATACCGGCTTGAGTATGGCAAAGAATGTCATTGCTTATGAAGTTTGAGCTTAAGGCCTACTAGGTTATAAAACATGCTAATCTTGATCTTAAGCATGCAAGTGAATATAGGAAACTTCAGTTGAATGAGCTTAAAGAATGGGAAGATATAGCCTACGAGAACTTAAGGATATTGAAGGGTCAAGCCAAGTAATATCATGACAATCGGATTAGGCTACAAAAACAATTCTAAGATGGAGACAAAGTTCTGCTATATCAATCTTGATTGAAACTTTTCCTAGGTAAGCTTAAATCTAGATGGTTAGGACCTTATATTGTGATGTAGGTATTTTCATATAGAGTGATGCAGATTTCGATTTCCAAAAAGGGAATTTTCAAGGTAAACGAACATTGACTTAAATTATACTTAAGAGGAGAGTTTGAAAGGGAGAATAATCTCAACTATGACCTCCATCTAATCAGATAAAACAGGTAACTTTGTTCTTGACTAGTTAAGCAAATGATGTTAACCAAAAGCACTTCTTAGGAGATAACCCAAGCGAATTTGCATTTTTCTTTAATTTAGTTTTCTGCTTGATTTCTTTTTATTTAGGTTTGGTTTTGTAATGAGTCAATGTAAGTAATTTTTTAATTTTTCTTAAGTGTTTCAGGGATAAACGCAAAAGATAAGGAGTTGTAGTGACTAAAGAAGAAATTAGAAAGAATCATGACTACAAACTAGAGCATAAAGTTCAAGGAAGAGAGGTAGGTTGAAGTCTAATAAGGACCACGGCTAAAGACCATGCCCGTATTCCTTTTATCGTCAATTGAACTTAAATTCAAAATTTGAATCTTCGATTCCAATAAAGACTACGGCCTAGGACTATACTTGCATTCTTAGCCGCATACTTATAGGATGTGGAAAGTATGAAGTTTGCACTTAGAATTTGGTTAAAAGGAACCACAACCAGTGACTAAGTACATGGTTATGCTTGTGTTCCTCTTATCAAAAAATTACACTTAAAAAATAATTAAAAGAACTTAATCCCAGTGGAGACTACAACCATAGATTACGACTGTAATTGTACCTGTATACTTCCGATGCTACTTAACCAAGATACGGTCGAATCTTGCCTTTTGTGAAGTGTAGTGTACTTTCCTAATTTTAAGTCCTTTTATCTAAAACTCACTTTCCCTTTCTTGAACCACCTTCCTATTGTTAATATGCAATGAATATCAAAGTAATTTCCTAAATTACTAATCGCCTAAATTAAAAGATGTTATTGCAACTTTTCTAAAAATGTAGTTGCTAATTTAGAATTGCATAAATAATCTAGGAAACTTGATATGCCATGCCGAGAGTTGACAAGGGAAATGGTATCAAGGTTAGTCTAAGCTTGCAGAAAGGTTAAAAAGGAAGATAGGAAAATGCATGAATAACAATGAAAGTAAATGAGCAAAACTATGAACAATTATGAGGATATAACATACTAAGGAAACTTTAGAGACTCATAGCTCAACTCGATATGACGCATGAGCTAATCTAATGATGGCACTCGCTACCTAACATTGCTTAAGGGTTAGGATAAGAGTAAGAAGAGGAAAGTAAGCAGGATAAGAGTAAGAAGAGGAAAGCAAGCACACTTAGCTCACAAAAGGGAAAGTGTATTCAATATCTAATGTATGATGATACGACTACATTTACAATGGTTATTTATACCTGAAATATTAGAGCAACAACTACAAATAAAAAAGACTAGAAAGGGTAAAGTCTTAAAGAAGTAATATACAAAGAATGGAAAAAGGCATAAAGAGAAAATCAAGAAAAAACGTCTGTCTTTTATGGAAGATTCTATCATATGATTTCTTGAACATGTGGCTCTTTATAGATGAGCGACTTTCTAGCAGAAGTAGACAAATTGTACAATTAGGTTAGTAACTACCAAGTCAAGGTGCTGAGTAGACCTGAAGGTACTTCCGAGAAGTCATGGGCGCAGATGTGCACTTGGGTTCTTGGTACCAATACTGTCGAGCTAGAGGTCGACATGGTCATGACCGAGCAAACGTTTAAGGGGTTAGACCATCAATAGAGCATACTTTAGGTTGACACTTGACTATTGAGAGATAATAAGTTATTTAGCTTAACATATAGAGTTAATTGACAGTAAGGATTAGCTTGGCTTTGCCAGGAGTTAGCTGAAATAGTAGAATTCACTTCATTAATCCCTCAAGTCCTTGCACTCAGGCTCGAGTTAAAGGTCCAGTAGTTTGATTCCTATCAAAACTAGTAGTTAATTAATCCAATACTTTGAATAACCCTATTGTACTATCGAAAATTCCTAAACACTAGCTTAACAACTAAGTGTAGGGAAGAGAGAGACAATCACCACTACCACCACCACAACAACAATGACACCAAAACCTACCCGTTGCATAACCCCAAAGGAATTCTTCCCAACCAATAATGGAAAAGGATCCTCTAACTATACTTCCACCTCACCTAAAACATATGTTGCAATTCGACTATCTCGATCACTAAACCCATTATGAAACACTTGCTAAAAGGACCTTTTTTTCGATCAAGCTTCACCGATTAGGAGGTTTTGAAGCTAACCACATGGAAACCGAAATCTATGACATAGTTGAAAAGTAGGGTTATGATAGGTTGTTTAATATCCAAGAGCTCATCTATGAGGAATTGACCTTAGAGTTCCTTACCACTTTGTCACTAGAACACGATTAAGTGCCATGTGGAGCCTGAAACACAATCTCTTTCTAACTTAAAAACACCAAGTTCAATCTTTCTATAACTGAGTTTAAAGCCTTGATGGGAATTTATGATAAGGAGTTTGTCGATTCACCAAAGTTTTATACCCTTCCATGTGAATTACCATGCAATGTCACACTCACCAATTACTAACTCAAACTAAACAATGAGAAGATGTATAAGCCGAACTTCACGAGAGGGTCTCATTTGAAAGACTCAACCCATAGAGTCCTTTATTGGCTTCTCACTCATGCCATTAGCGAAAGAGGAAAGAACACTGGAGTGGTGGCTATGTATGAGGTCTTCTAACTCTATAACCTAATGGAAGGGTACTTAATCAATTTAGCGGTAGCACTTGCATTCTATATGCGACACTAAGCAACCGATCCCTGAGTAAACCAATTGGGATGTAGACCCTGTGTTATGGTATTAGCTAAACAACTTAAGCTTCTTGATGAATAACTCACAATTAACAATGATGTAGAATGTCACCTTGATGAACTTATTGACTTTCCACCAGATGGGACTCCTTTCCAATGAAGTCAATAAGCCATCCCTAAAAAGGAAAGAAAGTGAAAACTCCTCTAATGATGGACTAATACCAAAGATAATTGAACAATCTCTAAACAGATTGTTAAGGAGGCAAAGTAGAATGATGAAGTTTTGTAGTAATCTCATAGACTAAGTTAAGATGAAAATTCCTCTACTAACAGATGAGGAATTGATTGACGTCATAAGGTGAACGAACTTAAGGGATGAGAAGGAGGAAGTAACATCAAGGACATAAGAAAAGGAAACTCCTAAAGGCAATGAAGAGAATAAACCCATCACCATTTATTCAAAGGATGAAAATAATGTCAAACTTAGATTTCTTTTAGGAACTTAGAGTTTAGGTGTCTTATGATTTTGATGTTTTTATGTTTCGTTTCAATAAAGTAATTAGTTAATAAGTTGAATTTTTGAGTTTCCATGTTTTTATTTCAAGTTTATGTTCATGTTCATGTTCATGTTCATTCAATTTAATGAAATAATAAAATCTTCTTTTCCACAGTGTTCTTATCTCTTTACTTTAAGTGTATTTATTTAGATCTTTTGAGCCAATAAATTCAAACAATTAGCAGTGAATTCTCATGGATAATTTGAGCAATACAAATAATCGGGGGAGTACTATTTTCCTATGTTTACATTTTCTTCTCCACTATACTTGTTTGCAATTATTTTTCCTATAACTTAGGTAAATTAAGGACAATATATTAAATTAATTGTAGGGAAGGGGTATGCTACTATTATTCAAAAATCAAATTATTATTTTTTACCTTAATTTTTTTGAAATTTTAATTCCCATTTAATAAGAAACTAGTGCTTGTATCTAAATTTTCCTAAGTCACAATTGCACATAGAACACATTATTGGAATTAAATAGTGGAATTTTTATGGAGCGGAAGTTACATGTTATTTAGCTCATGATTCCAAGACATTAGTTAATTAATCATTGAAGTTAAGCTTTAGTCATATGCCACTTTTGAAATCCACTTAGATGTATGCTTATCCCTTCCGATTTTTAGAGTTCTATAATCTTGAGTAAATAAGTAAATAAAGCTTGTTTCTTGTAATTTTCCCTTGAAAATTCAATTTGCTAAGGGCATAATTAAGGGTAAATTGATAAAACATAGTTGATCTGGATTGGCCTTGGTGTCTTAGAAGAGCGAGATTTTTTCTCACTATCAATTTATTAAAAAAAATAAGAACAAGAGAAAGGTTAATTAATTAATTAATTTTTTTTATAAGGATCGACCTTCATTCTTCAGAAAAGTAAGATACTTTCCCACTATCAATGCTAATTATAAAACAGCTAAATTAGTAAGGATCGACCTTAGTCACTCAAAAGAGCAAGGTGCCTTTTCACTGCTAATAAGCTTTGATAATCAATTAAATTGAAAAGCCTATTAGCAAAACTCTATGATAAGGGAATAAATAAGAGATGAGTTGATATAACATATATTTACTCTTGATTATGATGTTTGATAGAGTTAGAAGAGATTTGTATACATTTTAGCTAAATGGAAAGGAGTTGTGCATGGTTTCTGCACAACTAACTAAAAATTAGACTAATTTAAGAAGAGAATCATTGGTTAAATTGTAAGATTAAACATTGATTTACAAAAATTAACCATTAAATTATAGTATTTGTGTCTAGGATGCATTAGAAAAGAGTGATCAAGGAGATGAATGTATAAGTGACTAGGATTTTTTTTTTTAAGGGATGCAATGTCTATTTGTAGGGGTTAATTAATGTTTTCAATATTTATGAATAATAATAGTTAACTTAGGAAAATCTTGTCCTGATTTCTTATTACAACCCTTGTTTAGGATTGATTAATTTACTTAAGGACAAGTAAATATTTAAGTGTAGGGAGATTTGATAATTATAAAATTACACTCATCTGTTATGTTACTTTCCTAGATAATTTGAGTTATTTTAATATAATTTTGTTGAATTTACTATTGGTTTGAGTTATTTTTTATTTCAGGATTCAAATGAAGCAATGAGAATGAAAGATGAGAATTTAAGCGATATTTGAGAAGAATTTCATCTATTTTAAAAGATAATATGAAGATAACAAGTGTTAAAGAGAATATATGCAAGAATGAAGCAAGGAATATAACTATGGTTGCCCTTCATGGCCATGTTCTTTGGTCGTGAAGTCTATGTCTTTAATTTCAAATTGAAGCATGAAGGATTTTTGACAGGAATTTGACTACAGTCACCCACTATGGCCTTGTTTCCCAACCATGATCCCCTCGTCATTAATTTTAAGATAATTTCTCAAAAATTATTGCAAAAAGTAATTCACGCCCAACTACCATGCCCGTGTACGTGCCTATGGACCTCCAATTTATGTTGATTCACTTACCATTTAGAGACTATTTTGCCTAAACACTATAAATAGATGATAGACATTTGTATAAAAAAAAAGGAGGAGAGAAGAGGAGGAGGAGGAAGAGAGAAGACATATAGATAGATATAAATAGTTTTTCTTTTATCATGCAAGATTCCATCTTTATCATTAATGTAGCGTAAAGTTTTGATATCTAAATCTATAAACGATTAATGTAACAATGTAATGTACGATAATTATTCTATTATAATGCAATTCTCTTATTCTTATTAGTTCCATTTCATATTTTGTATAGATTAAATTGTTATTTCTAAAGTCTTAATTTATTTATCTGATTTTGTATATTGAAGTTACAAGGCCAATACATAAACAAATATACTGTAATTGAAAGGATTTTCTATGAGCATAGAGATAAGTTATAGATTTCTTTCGGAATTAAAAATTGTTCTTATTTCTTTGCAAGATTCCTATTCTTAATGCTACTCTAAGGAGTTTTATCCTAGAAGAGATTTAGGTAGAATATAATTAAGATTAAAATTTAATAGAGAAGTGATTCCTATTAAATTAGCACTCAATTTCATCTAGTTAATAAGAATAAGAAATTCATTAAAAACCTTAAGTTACTACATATTACACTTACAGTGATCAAAGTCCAGATATCCCAATCCATGATTATTTAGTTTTATTTCATTATTGCATTCTTGGTTATTCTCTTATTAGTTTCTATTTCTCTATTTTCATTCAATTTATCATCAATATTACAACCTATCATTAATTAGAGTAATTACAATGGGTAAGTAAGTGTTTAGTTCTTGTAGGATTGATAACTTTGGACTCTTAAAGTTCTCTATTCTATTATTTGACAAGTGCATTTGCTTGATAGCATGATATACGCCCTATCAATAGCTAGAGGAGAATTTCAAACTGTTGGCTCGAGGAGTAGATGATGAGACAATTAAGAGATATGTATGGGCATACATTCTCAACTTGATAGGAGGATTTATCTTTGCTCATATATCTCTAGCCTTATCCGCCTCATGATTCTACCATTGCTAGAGGGCTTCACCATTATAGGACAGTACAATTGAGGCTCTACATGTTTGAAATGGTTGTATAAGCAGCTCTATTCAGTTACACGGTCTAACACTCTTGAGATAAAAGGGGTTGCTTTTCTACTATAGATATGGGCATGGCATAGATTTCCCTACATTACCTTATTGAGTCATTACAGCTTCTCCATATAGGAGGGGATGCCATTAGCAACTCAATGGAGGATCTAGTGCAATATTACAAAACATGTTACCTATGCTATGGATGCCTATTATACCACATTCAACTTATAGACTAAACGCTAGATACAATACACTCTCTCCCTCTATTTGCATTTATACATTTTATCTTATAATCACTGCGGTGTAATGTGATTCTCATTAAGTTGTATAGGAGCCTTATACTAAGAAGTTGATTAAGCTTCTATCTAATTTTCGCAGTACCGAGCAGTAAATATGGATGACTCAAGTCTCACTCATATATTTCCATATTATTGAAAGGTGTTTTCTCGACCATATCATCCATCAATTCAGTGGGTACCAACTGCATTATAATAAACCCAACCCCCTTAGGCCCAAGGATATCAATACCATTGATTGCCTACCCTAGATCAACTTTGTAGGAAGACCAATGTGGATTGGTTACAAGTGCATGATCATTACATACACCTATGGGCCGATTGCCACCTCTACTTAATGTAGGTATAGGGACCACCCTACCTTGTTTGAGTAATCTAGGTCAACTCACTACGAAATGTGCAGTTAGCAAAAAACTTTCTAGTTGTACTCAACGTTATGGATAGAGCACTATAGTTTGTTAAGGAGCACAATAGACTTATTTTGTATCCCCAACATCTTTAATAGCAACAGTAAGACCACAAGGCACCGGCAATGGATAGAGGAGCACCTGACCTCTATGTTATTCTGCCTTCTTACCTCTAATTAGAGGTTAAGTTAAGGTTCGAAGAGGAGTTGCTTAGTATTCACACGGCTGTATTGGTCAGGACCATGACATGCCATCCAAGGGGCACCATTCCATTGACTTGTACAATATAAGTTCTAACTTAAGCGTCAAGTTTAGTTCTAGAACTTGTTTTAACTCCTACATAACTCTAGAGTTCCAGTATCACTTGGAGATCCTCACTTCATCGGCTCTTCGTAAGTGTTGTTTGGGATATTTACAACCATCATCCATGAGAGAAGGAGTGACACAGCAAGATTCACCTTCTCAATTGACTCCAATGCCTCTAAGGGAGCTTGATGATATACCTATAGAGCCCTCACAATCTCCATTAAGCTAAAGGCCTTCCATGTTGTCCCAAGCATGAAAGAAATTTCAGTAGCATAAGAAGATTTAAGATAAACATACATATACTTACTTATATGCGTCTAAAGTAATAAATGTGGTGTATATGTGCTTTTGTAAAGACATTTCCTGAACTTTTACCAAATGTTAATATTTATTATGCTTTTTCTCATTTTGTTTATATTGCATTGGTCACATCTTCTACACAATAGAATTTGGTGTACATATACTTTTCATGTGTGTTATAGTATATAATTTGAGTTGACTATTAGTGGAGTTTGTATGTTAGAAGGGAGAATTCAAGTTTGTGTTGCTTGTTTGGACTTGTAATTTCAAGATAGAGAGTGGATGTTGTTTCTATTTCATTTAAATATTTGTAGTTATGTTAGATTTTGAATATTTCCTAGGTGTTATTGTTGTTATGTATTGTGTATGCTGACTTTGTTAGTTTGGTGTAGGGGGTGTAGAAAATCATGCGCAGATATGCTTTATTGTAAAAAGTGGGACGCATGCAGCTTCACTCCTACAGACAAAATATTCTTAGATCTGAGTCCTTTTCTGATTTTTTTTAAAATGATCCGTATTAGTAGAGAACTCCTTATGCTAGTGGGCTCGACCCGTTTACAATGATAACAGACGGGACGGATAAATTCGCGCCCATGTTATATCTTTACTCCCGCGCCTCGCTCCAATAGATTACACCTTAGCACATGGTCCAATAGGTCCCCTCAAAATACGCTAACCAATCAAATTCAAACAATCAAAGCAGCAGCTGGACTGCAAGACTTCTCGATCTACGTTAAAACACTAAAACTGTAGTACAATAAATAAACCAACTTTTAGCTACGTATCTACTACACTTGCATATCTCTCTGTCTCTCTCTCTCTCTCTCCACTTCATCTTCCTCTTTCTCTTTCTATTTATTCTCACATTCTCACCGTAAAATTGTCCATCTTTACAACTACCCATTACTCAAAACTCCACTTTATACGCACCCATTTCCTAAATTTTGAATCCTGACCACTAGAACAGTAAAACCCCTCCAAACCCTAGTTCACCCATGTCACAGCGAGCCTTGAATTCGCGCCATTCAATTGATTCCTGCACTTTACAGCTCCACTCATGGAAACCCTTTAAAACGTTAGACAATAATAATAGTGTTAATAATGATAATCACTGTTTCTCCTCCTCCAATGGTCCTGGTTTCAACCCTAAGCGTCCTTGCCTCTCTGATCGGGCTACTTCTTTTGGAATCGAGTCCATCGACGTGTCGAAAATAAGCCTTTTCGATGATGAGAAGCCGGTTGATCGGAAGAGAAGTTTAAGGCTAATTGCAGGGAAGCGCCGCCGTAGGGGGTCCCGATCGGTGTCGGGGCGGAGCAGTGATAGGAGTGGCACGAGGCGGTGCTGCTCGGTAGGCGCTTCGGCGGCTTATGGCACGTGTTCAGACTTTCCAGTTGCTGTGGGGACGGATTCGAGCGGGGAGTTGTTTGGGAATGGTGGTGGAGGGGATTGGGGTTCGGATGTTAGTGAGGCGAAAAATTCAAGGAAGGAGAAGGAGGAGAGGGAGAACTTGGGTTTGGGGTTTGGGCAAACTGGATGTTTTGATGCCCCGGGGATGGAGGCCGGGTATGGGAGTGAGCCTGGGTATCGGGGTGATGCGGAGTTTGGATATGGAGACGAGATTGATGAGGAGGAAGAAGATTCGCGGTTACTATTTTGGGGAGAGGAATTTGAAGGTACGCTCTATTTTATGGATCGTGTTGTTACTTGTGTGATTTGATATGATTATTGGATTGGTGGAAACATATTATAGAGTGATTTGATTGATTTGATGCTAGAGTTGCTAAATTGTTAGATTTTAGCTTATTGCGGGAAGTTTGAATAGATGGAGTTCGAGCTTATTGGACAGATGTGGGGAGAATATTTAGACTTTGCACATGTTAGTTAGCAGTTACTACTAAGTTAGGTTGTGTTATTTGGTAAGGAAAGGACGTGGTGACATGGTGGGATCTTGGAAATTTTTTTCAGTCTGCCTTAGTTTTTCTGACTGAGCTAGATTCAGTATGCATAGAAAAAGTTAAATGATTGTGTTTCATCAGTGTTTTTCTGCATGTGTATACGTTCTCTTTTTGGTAAAATGGTAAGGTATTCTGTTACCTGTGTTCCACTATCATTTACAACTATGTGAATCTTGGTGTAAGTGAACTTCTTCAGGTTTGGCTGGGCAAAAACAAAGAACATTGACGTAAAAACCCTGTCCGTCAATTCCATGTACTCTGGAGTGGATGGAGTTTGATTGTCGATACTTCTACTTTGCTCTTTGATAACCCTTTTTTATTGACACAGAATTTACAGTTCTTCCTTTTGTAAAGGTGGATTAGGAAAGCCCTATTGCACGCAGCTTCTCAATCTTTCTCTTGGATCTTGATTTGTCAAGTAAATTATAAGGCATTCCTCTATTTTTTTCTTTTCTTATCACAAAGGATGACTCTTATATTATACTCAAGAGGTATCCGTTTGTCTGTTGATGGGGATGTAAGCAGAGATGAGATATGGTAATGTCCTTGAACTGTCTAAGTTACACACCAGAATGGAAAACTGGGTCAACATCAAATCACACCTAAATTGTCAATTTTTCCTACGTAAGGATTTGGTTTCAAATGTTTGCAAACATAAGTACACTAAAGACCTCATGATCATTTTTGGCCAAAAAAGGGATCTCATGAGCATTGAATTATTCAAGTGGACCAAAATAAGCTAATAGCTAGAGTGGTGTGGGCCTTTTCAGGACCAAGAATAAAATAAAGCCCATCCCTCTTGTCCTCTTTTTTGGCCAACATCATGTCACCATGATCTTATTAGCTTGTTCCAACAGTGGGTAATAGGCAAATAAGCTACTGAGCCCTTTATAATCCAGTGGCATTAATACTACTAATGGAATGTAGTAGGTTTGATTCTCTTCTCCCTACAAAAAATAATATGTAGTAGTTGGCTTAAAGAATAGAGGACAAAAAAAAAACTGACGAGTTTAATCTTACTTCATTATCATGGGGAAACTTCCATCTCCAAGATTTCCTCCTCTCAAGCGTCTTACAGCTAATCTCCTCTCATTCCAAGAATTTGGTTGAAAGAAAGGGCTAGCTTAGCTGGATGGGATGGGCAACAAGCACCAAATGAAGAAAGAAAATGAGTTAGGTCAGGATTAAGAAATAACCGGTAGTAAGGGAAGCTGGGAAACTGCCGATAATGGCTTTCCTTGCTCGTATTGGGAATGCTGTCTTTAGTCAGTTACCTGCTTCCCACTATCAATTGTCCCAGTCATTCGGTCAGCTACTACCTGTCTATAAAGGATATAAAAACCTCCCCATGAGCTTAAGACTGCTTTGCCTGCTTTCGATCTACCACCTTTAACTCATAAGTATGGCCTACTTTTAGGTTGTATAACCAACAATGAGGCTGTTAGGAAATGTTCTTTCTACTTGATCCATGCCAGCTCTTGCATTTTGCAAATAGCCCGTCTTCCTAAAATTAACTGTCTGCGCCCGATAGTTAAGCATATCTAGTCCTTTCAAGTTCTATATCCCTCAATTGCAGTATAAGAGTATCTTGGCCTCTATGTTTTTATTCTTTTTTTTTTCTCTCTTTTGGGCAGAAGTTCGTGCTTTCATGTTTGTGTCCTTCCATGTATGTCACATATTTTGAATCTTCTTGTCCAACATCATTAGCTTAGATGCAGTAATACTGACACCACTTGAAACAATACGATGCCCAATTGGCACTGTAAAGTTCTAATATCTAGGTGGCCTGAGGATAGGTTGAGAACTTCAAAAATTTCTTTGATAGCAAAAATATACATTTTTTATTGGTGAAAAGAAAATTGGACATTGTAGGCAGAGTTGGATTCAAAAAGTTGGATAGTCTAATCATCCAACTTTAAGAAGAAATGGGGTATATCACGCATCCTTATTCCTAGACCTATTCTTTCTTAGTCATGTTTAAGTTGTTTGTGTTTTGAATTTGCATATCTGCTCATTATGTCATTAAGCTATGCCTGGAGTCCTAATGTGGTGGTTCCTTTTTCACCAGATACAAATTCAAAAATGGAGATGGTTGGTGAGAACACTTTTTTGGATCAGAAAGTTCATCATAGAGGTCGACGGAAGAAACATGATTATAAGATGATCTGCAGTTGACTGAAAATTGTTGAAATTCTTATCACTTCTAAAAATTTTATCCTCAGCAAAAAGGAGTCATGTATGTACTTTGAAAAATCAACCATTTCTTTGCTGTGCTCATTATGGTAGCAACCTATTTATGCTACTATCTATTGGCTATGTCTGTATGGCATCCTTCCAGACTTGCAAACCCAATATGTCCTATCTAGATAGAGACTGCGTATTACATAAACAATAATCATATACTCCCTTTCTTTCATCTGTAATCGTGTGAAATGTTAGTTGGTTCACCTTTCTATTAAGAGGATTCGTGGTATGTCAAGCCCTGGTAAGATTCTTCACTTTGTATTGAATTAAACCACATGCTTTACCGCTGATGTGGATCTCTTTGTAAAAGGTAGGTCTAACCAGAAGCACTAACACGTACTACGGCTTCTGGTATCTAAATATGGATGGATTATTTGCAGGGGTTTGTGAACATAGGAAGTTACCCACTTAATTCGAGTGAGCACTTACCTACTGGGCATAATAGTATAGATCCGGAAGACATAACTGGGCCTGTGGGGAACCAAAACCAGACGGTTCCCACTTAAAAGGTAAAAGAAAACCTGCAAAATGGAAAAATGCAGATCTACAATATGGTCAAAACGTTGAAAAAAAGGTTATTGAAAAGTATTTTGAAAAATAAGGGAGGAGAACACTTGTAGTATATGTATTTTTCTTTTTTCTTTTCTTTTTGTTTTTTTGAATGAACAGTATATGCGTTTTTCATCGGAAAATGCATATGACAAATGCATTTTCAGTATAGAAGAGGGGGCATATTTTCTGTGTTCCCTTAAGAGGAAAAACTAATGAACATATAATTATAATAACTGAACATGGTTAAGTGATAAGTTGTTTATATTGTACTAAAGTTCATGGTCGGAATCATAATCTTTCCTATCTTGAACTACTTTTTTGCATTATAGAGAAGGGGGAAAAAAAAAACTTTGTAAATAATAGTAGAGACAACTTAGCATTCAATCAGGACTAGATGGTAAAGACAACTTACCATTCAATCAGGGCTAGTTATTAGTATATGTGGACTATTTTTTATGAGAAAATGTCAAAGTTACTATCTAAACTTTGTTTATATTTTTAATTTTATATATGAGATGTCAAGTTGCTAAAAATCACACTTACTCAAAGTCTTAATCATTAAATTTTGCACTTGAGGTGTGAAGATACTAAAGGTATCACCAAATTTACTGCCTTCATCATCGTTGAATAGATGATATAAAAACCACATGTTTAATAGTAAATTTGATAAATAAAAGTTTGATTTAATATAATTTTAGCAATTTCAAATTTCTATATGTAAAATTAAAAAAAGAAAATGATTGGAAGTTCAATAAGTGATTTCAATATTGCTAAATCTCTTTTAACAATTGTAGCCAATAGGTGCTTTTTAAAAAATAAAAAAAATAAATTGTAAAATGTACAAAGATTACAAAGGACAAGATTGTTTCATTAATTTTATTTTAAAAAAAAACATTTTACTATAAGTATAATAACATTATAAAAGCCTACGAGTCCAAGAAACATCTAAAGTTAAACTACAACAATATGGAAAATCCAATATCTAAAACAAGTAATAGTAGAAGCTTCTAAGTTTTGGAAACTTTCTGCTAGTGTTTTTCTAAACCCAATATAAAAGTCACATCTTAGCTCAACAAATAGAGTAACAGTAGCATAACAACACCTGAAATGTTATATTCCAAGGAGTGAATCGGAAACTGAGTATATAGTATTGATAGTCAGTTTTCACTAACTCGGCTTTTCAAGCACTAATAGTGAAATCTTCGCTCACTTGTCCATTTAGCTGCTAATAGGCCAAGTAATCGACATTCTCGATCTCTCACCAAGAAACACAAATCAATTCCTAATTTGAATTCATGAGAAGTGACATAAATAGCTATCATCATTACAATTATATTATATAATTACCTACTCTCCCTACATTTTAAAGAACGTGTCTAATTAAGAAGTTCTCATGTGTTTTGATGGTTATTCTAATAATTATTACTTTAGACACAATAGTTGTTTAGAAATAAAGGAAAGAAACTCTATAAGAAATATTCAATACCTTTGAACTAGTCATTTAACTTTCCCTACACTTGTTTACTAACACAGGTATCGGAATGGTTATATTGGACTAACTCCAGTACTAAGTGCTTTTCTTTTCTCTTTGCATGATATTTCCAACTACCAAATTCTACCAACACATAACAACCATAAAATCATATATTATACCATATGTTTGTGTTGGTCTCGTATAAGATATTAAAAGAGAGGAGGATAAATTTATATCTTTAAATTTTTAAAAAACTTTTTCAATATAAGAAATAAAATTACCCCTCTTAATAACTTATAATAGTAAACAATGATATTTTAATCATTCAATGCATAAAAATTAATAAAGTAAATTAAAACGGTAAGGAAAGAGAATATCAAGCTGAGATTTTATGACGTTTCAACCTACTGCCTACTGTTCTTTTCCAGCTACACTGCTAAGGACCCCGTTTACTTCACTGATACCATTTCACTTTATCCACTAAATCAAATCATAAGAAATTACAAGTAATCATCATACATGGAATTTACGACACTTTACTCTGCCTATTTAACTTCTTTACAATCTAAACTAATACAGATCTATAGAGTACAAATGTACTTTTCTCAATACTCAAACAACAAAATAAAAATTATAAATTACAAGTGAGAATAAAAATATAGATCTTAATCAATTTCTCTTTAAAGAGATAACAATTGTTGTATTATTTGCTTAGATGCAACTTTCTGAAGAAGTATCTAAAGAACTTTTTGTGACTTTTCAAAAGGTACAATTTAATCCCAATTATTTTTGTATAGAAAAACTTTTTTTAGACTTGTCGTAAAAAAATGACATTTTTAATCCTTCTTCTTTTTATATTGAAATCTTCTAACGACTAATATGAAGATTATCTTTATTTCCATATTTATCCAACTGTTAGTTGTTAAAGATAATCCCTTGAATATTTTGAGAAGATCTCGATCATTTAAAATTCAAAAGCAACTCTTCTTATCTTGTTTCAATCAAATATACTTCAATTCGCAACTACTAAATAAGTTTTTAATTTGAATTTGATGAAGAGATATGCTTAATCAACAACTTTCGAATAGGACTTATATTTAAGATTTGAAATTGCACAAAATCCGATTCAACCTTATCCTTATCCGTATTTTTGCATATCTTGATTTTTCAAAAATTAATTCACTTAAAAATCCCTATAAATCATGATTCCATCTTGAGTGAAATGGGATTAAATATATTTCCCTAATATACCTAATCTAATAAAGCTAGGCCTTGTTGAATTCAAATCCCGATATTAAAATTTAATGTCATATATTTCCATATTAATGTTCTAAATGACCTTCTAAAGAGTATCAATTCTTCCCTTCTATGAAATTTCTGAACAAGCTTTTAAAGTGTTATATTACTTCTACTTATAAAGCTTTTGAAATACTTTCTAAAAAATTTTAGACTATTCTTTTTTTTAGTCAAGTCAAACCTTCTGAATAAGTTTTTGAAGACAACTTAGTTTTGTAAATTTAAGCTTTCTAAGAATCCTTCTGAATTCCTACGATCTTAATGATTCATTAGCATTTATTCCTTTTTATTATCATCAAAATATATGAGAGATATATCTAACATTCTCTTCCTTTTTTATGATAACAAAAATACTTTTATAAAACCAAATGCAAGAATAAAAAAATCACATAATCATTATGTCATGCAATATGTATGTCGTGCAATATGCATGCCTTGTAATGTGCAAACCAAAAATGTTTTTGGTTTTCCTCTCCCCTATTTTTGTTATCAACCTTGATTAATATATTGTAAATAGAATGAACTCTCCCTTAATCTTTATAAAATGTGTAGAATGATTAAAAAGATAACAGAAATAAAAGATTATACTGCATTGATTAAAGGAAATATCATAACTAAGTTCAAATATAACATAAATGACAAAAAAACAAGTCCACAGGAGGATTGAAACAAAATATCCTAACACATAGTCCAGCTAAAACTAAAATACTGAACAAGAAAGAAGGAAATACAAAGACAATGATTTCTTATATTTCTTAGTTTTCTTCCTAACATACAGTTTGAATTTGCTAGAATACGTTAGAAGAGCTTTGCTAGGAGATGGAGTGGCTTCAAAAGATGTTACGACAGATGATACGACAGATGAAATGAGTTCTTTGCTTTTGTCAAAGGATGGTGTATTTTGGACAAGAGTAGGTAGAGAGACTTCTTTTATGGAAGTCATAGAGAAAGTTTCTATGTTTCCTTCTAGAGGTATCTATTCTTTAGGATTGAGAACAAGTATAGAAACTTGAAGCGTCTTGTTAGGTGATTGTGGGGAGTGACAAGGGAGGTATCCGAAGCTAGAACAAGGTTGGAATCAGTCTAATTTGTTGGTTGAATAGAAACAGTAGGGAGATCAAGTTCGGGTAGTGTGAGGGGAATGTTTGAAATAGGAACAAATGGTGTAAGGTGAGGATCAGAGATAAGAATAGGTGGTTCAAATGGTTCAGCTGGTTGAGTCTGTACAAGGTGTTCAGATGGTTCAGCAAGATAAGCTTGGTCGCTAGTTGTTGGATTTAATTTAGTAACAGTTTCCTTAACCCCAAGCTTTAAATATGTCTTTCATTTTAGTAATCTAATCCCTAACTATCTTTCCTATAACTTCATTGATTCCTTTAGAAAGTTGCTCAACAAAAGCTAAGCTTTTCACTTGTTTGTGGTGAACAGACTAAAATTATATACTTTTTGAATCATTGTCCAAAGTTGACCTAGTTGGTTCTTTGAATTCTATGCCACCTGATCTTCTAATCAATTTCCCTTTCCTCTTTGGTTCCTTTTTAACCAACTCCTTTCCTCTCTTCCTTTTCTTTTCATTGCCTTTTTCTTCAATTATAATGACCTTTCTTCTAAGATTTGAGGGATGAATAAAGATTTATCCATTATATCAATGCCAAAGCTTTTTATTCACATAAATCCCCATCTGTTTGAAAATTCTTTCACTTAGTTTAATAGAAAAAATAGGGCAACTTTCTTCTCTTGGAATTTTCAATTTCTTGAAACTAAAAAGAGTCATCAACAGATTTCCATATGGCCTAAGATCTAAATGCTTCCATATGTGTCGCATCATGAATTTCACAACATCTACCTTCCTTTTCCTTAGCATCGCTAAAATAACCAGTGCATCATCTCTAATTATAGAGATGGCACTGTCCTTCCTAGGCAATATAAATGAGTTGACAAATTTATGTAAAATTCTAACCAATAATTCAAATTCAATACTGAAGATATCTCTTCCTTTTCTCAATTCAACTCCATCATTTAATTCTGTGAATAAATTTTCTTTAGTCAATTGGACTAAGCTCTCATCCTCATTTACTTCTTTAATGCTGAAGTATTTTAGAATGTCCTTTTTAGTGATTTCTATCATTGGGCCTAGTACAATCAATTTCCACACTTCCTAATTCTTATTATCAAGCTTCCTATAAAATTCATCTACTAATTCTTCATATATCACTCCATGCATATCAATCGAACCATATAAACCCAATCCATTCAAATAGTCTTTCCAATAAAAACTATTCTTATCAAAGAATTTTAAGTCTAAATAAAATAAATCTTTGATGGAGAGATTTTTACCTTTGATTGTATATCTCTTCTTAAGTTTGTCTTTTGATTTGAAAGAGGAAATTGGAATTTTTACTTTCGAAGACTTTTGCACATTCTTAAAAGCTTTCGACACCTTCTTCATTAGAGAATTAACCTTAGACTTTCGTGGAGTCTTCTTTGGTTTGGGTATAGGAGTTGGTTCAGAAGAATTTTTTTCAAAAACTTCTTCAGATGATTTGCCTAAGGGATCAGCACCTTCAAATTCAGCCACTTCTTTGGATGAACTAGATTCTTGAACATCCTGATCAACCTTTTAAATGACTTCTTAGATTTCTTCAGAATGTACCTCGGAGGCGTTTTTTTTTTATTCACATCTTGAGGAGCTTCTTTTGATGGTTCATCACGAAGTTCGAAGGTTAGGGTTTTTTCAAATGAATCTTGGTATGTTTCGAAGAGTGGATTAGGTTGGGAGTTTATAGGGATGGTCATATTTGTCACTTGTTCATCAAGAACAATGGGATTCTTAGGATAATTTTGAATTTTAGATTTAATCCCCTTAGCTACAATGCAAGTAGATTTTCTGGGTGCCATGGAGTTTGATTTAGAGAAAAACATGAGAGAAGGATAGGAGAGGTTTGATGAAGTGAGAGAAAGAAAAAAAAAATCTGAGGCTTTTATAAGACATGAGGAATTGAATTGTCAATGTTAGTGGCATTTAATCGTAAGAGAGTGGAGTAGCTTAATGGACTCACTAAAGAAGATTTTGTGGACTCACTAAGAACATGCTAAGGCCCTCAATTTTTCATGTCCAACAAATAAAAAAAACTTTGCACATGATTAAAGAATATACAAACAAATAAAATTAATAAAAATGCTCTCTAAATTAATAAAAAGGATTACAAACACCTAACTCATTACGAATAAATTCAAATCTTAATTTATCTAGAGGCTTAGTAAAAAAACTAGCAAATTGATATTCAGTTGGAACAAAATTAACACTCACATCATTATTTGCTACATGATCACAAATGAAATGGTGTCTTAATTCTATATGTTTTGACTTTAAGTGATAAATTGCATTTTTTGTCAGATTAATAGCATTAGTATTATTACGTTTTATAGGTATATTGTTATAACTTATTCCATAGTCATCTAATTGTTGTTTTAACCAAAATATCTGTGCACAATAATTTCCTATAGATACATATTTAGTTTCTATAGTTGAAAGAGTAACAAAATTTTGTTTCTTGGTTCTCTTAAGAACTAACAAGTGCTTGAAGTACTTTTCCTATCTACTTTGTAACCTGCATAGTTAGCATTTGAATATCATAGGAGATCAAAATTTTTACTTGTAGGATACCAAATTCCCAATTTTGCAGTACTTTATATATATTTAAGGATCTTTTTAATTGTAGTTAAGTGTGTTTTAGTTGATGAACTTTGAAATCTAATACGCATACAAGTACTGAAAAAAAATATCAAGGCGTAAAGCAATTAGATACAATAAAGAACCAATTAAGCTTTGATAAAGTTTTTCATTTACCTTCTTATTATTACCTATGATGTCAAGCTTTATTGAGATACTCATAAGTATTGAAGAATCTTTGATATTCTCAAAACTAAATTTTTTCAATATCTATCTGGTATACTTCTCTTACGGAATAAATATTCCATTCTCTGATTGTTTGATTTGTAATCCCAAAAGGAAGTTTAATTTGCCCATAAGTGACATCTCAAATTCTAACTATATCAAACTTAAAAATTCTTGGCAATAAATTTCATTAGTTGCACAAAAAATAATGTCATCAATATAGATTTATACAATTAGTATATCTTTTCCATAATGTTTCATGAAAAGTGTAGTATCTACTTTTCCTCTTTGAAATTCATTTTTAATTAAAAATTGACTTGATCTATTATACCAAGCACAAGGAGCCTATTTAAATCCATATAAAGCCTTTTTTAACTTATACACATGATCAAATTTGAAGAGATCTTCAAATCCAGGGGGTTAATCAACTACACTTCTTCTTTTATGAATCCATTCAAAAAGGCATTTTTTACATTCATCTGATACGACTTAAAATTTTTCAAACAAGCAAAAGTAAGTAGAAATCTTATAGCTTCCATTCTAGTAATAGGAGTATAAGTTTTCATCATAGTCTATTCTTTCTTCCTATGAATAACCTTTAGTTACTAACCGTGCTTTATTTCTAATTATTTTTCCATATTCATCCAGTTTGTTCTTAAATACTCATTTAGTTTCAATGATTAACTTGTTTTTAGGTCTTGGAACTAAACTTCAAACCTAATTTCTCTAAAATTGACTGAATTCTTCTTGCATGATTAAGATCCAGTTATTATCATTTAAAGCTTCATCAACTGAGTAAGGTTCGATTTTAGATGTAAGAGCAAAATGATTTTCAAAGTTTTGTAAGCTTAATCTTGTTCTTATTCCAAATCTAACATTATCAATTATGAGCTTAGGAGGATCATCAATTTTAAATTTTAAAGTTGATGGTGGAGTATGAAGCATTCAGAACCTTCTAACTTACCTTCTAGATATGTTTCAACAAACCTGGTATTAGTTTCTAGAGTACCTCCTGGTTTAAGTTTTGTTTTGGATCGATCAAGCATCTTTGAAGCTTCTAAAGAAGGTTCTGTCTTTCCTTCTAAATTAGGATACATTGTATTCTTTTTGTTTGAAGCAAATCAAATTTCATTGTCCAATTCTTCATGAATTGTTCCTTCAATAAATTTGACATTTATTGATTCTTCCACGACTTTCGTTTTTTTATTATATACTCAGTATACTTTTAAGTTCAGAGAGTAGCCTAGAAAGATGGCTTCATCTGCTCTCTCTTCAAATTTTCCCAAAACTTTTTCTATTTTCTTAACAAAACACTTATAACCAAATGCGTGAAAATATGAAACCATAGGTTTCCTTCCTTTGTAAATCTCGTAGGCAGTTTTATTTATCAAAGGTTTTACATATACTCGATTAATGATATAACAAGCTATTGAAGCTCCTTATGCCCAAAAATGATCAACTATATTACTTTCACTAAGTAGAGTTCTCATCATTTCTTAGATAGTCCTATTTTTGTGTTTGACTACTCCATTTTGTTGTGGAGTATAAGATACAAAAAAATTATAAGTAATGCCTTTTTCTTCACAAAATGAAATAAAATCTAAGTTTTCAAATTCCTTGCCATGATCGGTTTGTAAACTAATGATGGAGAGACCTTTTTCATTTTCAACTCTTTTTGAAAATATTTCAAAACTTTTAAAAGCATCACTTTTGTAATACAAAAATAAGATCCTAATAAATCTAGAGAAATCACCTACTATAACAAGTCTATATTTATTTCTTCCTAAACTTAAAGTTTGAGTTGGGCCAAATAGATCTAAATGCAATAATTTTGAAAGGTCTTTAAGTAGAGATGATCTTTTTACTCTTATGAGAAGATGAACTCATTTTATTTTTAAGATAAGTAGCACAACAAATATTCTCATGAGTATGTAGTTTAGGTAAGCCTAGGATTAATTTCTTTTTAGACAAGTTCTCCAATAGTTGAAAGTTCACATGTCCTAGTCTTTTATGTCAAAGCATAGCGTTATCATTTACTGAAATAAAATAGCTTTCAAATGATACTTCAAATAGTTTAATTAGATAAACATTATTCTTTTTGAAATCGTCATACAGCTTAAAACCATCCTTGTTAAAACCAACACATTTATCATGTTCAAAAACTATTCTATACCCTTTATCACACAACTGACTTATACATGATAAGTTATGTTTTAATCCTTTAACCAACAATACATTTTCAATTAAATGAGGTACCAAACCAATTGACCCCACCATAATTATTTTACTTCTACCATTGTCACCAAACTTCACATAACTATCTTCCTTCTATTCCAAATTTGTGAACAACGAAGTACCATCGGTCGTGTGTCTTGAACATTTGGTATCAAGATACCATATTCCTTTTATCTTTGCTTCCTAGTCTTGCACACATCAAAGTATAATCAAGTCTGTTTACAAACCTAGCGAAGCTTGGATCCATGAAAATTTAAGCTCGTCTTTTTAATAGAACCTTGATTATTGCTAAGCTTGTATTTTTTATAAAAGCAATGTTTCTCGATATAACCTATTTTATTACGAAGAAAGCAAGCATAAGGTTTCTACTCGATATACCTATTACTTACCGTTTTCCTTTGATTTGAATTCTTTTTGAAATACCTTCTGTTCAACCTGCTGTTGTACCCTCTGAAGGGATACTTGTCGTTGTTTTAAGAGAACCTTTTGTTGTTCTTTTTTATAGATTCAAATGCTTTGTTATTTTCCCTACCTTTAATCGTTTCTTGATTTTCATCTTTTGATTTAACAAATACTATTTCTTTCTTTGTTTTAGATATTTCTCCAAATTCGAAACCTAGTCCAGATTTGAAATTATCCTTCCTTTGGCTAGAAATCAATATTTGAACTTCTAGTCACTTTCATCAAACTTGAGGAACGTATTCTTAATAGACTTGGATAAGTCCTCCACATGATTATTCAAATCCTTAGTTTCTTCTTTTAGAATAATATTTTCATTGACTAAGGCTTCATGGGCAATATGCAATCCTTTGAAATCATTTTTCAAAAAATCATTTTTGCTTGCTAGCAATTTATTAGCTTGACTAAGTGCATGTTTTTCAGTTTTCAACGTTTTTACTTCAGATTCAAGCTTAGATATCTTGTTACTTAACTTAGAAAAAGCTTTGAGAAGTTTGTTAAATTCAGCACATATATCGTCAAATATTTCTAAATCAGAATCAAACTCAGTTTCAAAATCTACCTTAGAAAGTGCCATAAGACAAATTTGCTTCATCGCATTTTTCTGAACCTTCTAATTCAGTTTCTAAATCTTCTACGTTACTCTATGTTACCATCAAAGATTTGCGTTTCTTCTTGAATTTCTCCATTTTTTTTTTAATTAGCATAGGACATTTGTATTTGATATGTCTTGTATTCATAGCAAATAATCTCCTTTTGGAACTTTTTCTCCTCTTCTTTTTTTTTTTATTGCCTTTCTTGCATCAATAGACTGATTCTTATTAGTAGTAAATGTTTTCTTACCATTTTTCTTAATCCATTGGTTGAGTTTTCTATCTAAAAGTGTCACGTCCTCATCTTTTTCTTCAAATGAATCTTCTCCTTCTGAATCAGTATCTATTTTTTTTTTTTGCTTTGAAATCTACAGTCCTTTTCATTGTGTCTTTTGAAATATTTGCTGATTTGAGAAAATTAGTTTTATATGCCAGGAGCTTACTATGCAGTTGATTTAGAGTTAATGTTTATAGATCACAAGCTTTTTCTATGGCCGTTTTCTTTGCATTCCAAATTTTCAAAAGAATCCTTAGCATCTTACGTACCATATCTACATCACTAATAATTTTGCTAAGAGAAAACAATTCATTAGTTATAGCAATAAATATATTAAAAGAATCTTTGATTTCTTCATGAGGGAGAATTTGAAATGTTTCATATTATTGAACCAACAAGTTGATTCTTATATCCTTGATTGTTTCTATGCCTTCATATGTTTACACCAAAATGTCTTAAATGCCTTTACCTGTTTCACAAGAAGCAATTAGATAACATTTTGATCGTGCAATAGTATTCAATAATAAATTCTTAGCTTTTGAATTGAGTTCGGCTTTCGTGATATCATTTCTTAACATAATCATGATTAGAACTTTGAGATCTCCTGCAAAATAATTTGCCAAGCTTGATAATTTGATGCCTTCACATAAGTCTCTATCTTGAATTTCCAATAGGAAAAGTTAGTTTCATAAAAAAATAATGCCGTGCTAGGCTGATTTGTTAAACTACCACTTAGTTCACCAATGATCTTGAACTCTAGAGGATATTAAAGTGAGGTTCTGATACTAATTGTTGGTCCCGTATAAGATATCAAAAGAAGGGAGGAAGGAGGTGTATTGATATCTTTAAATTTAAAAATAAATATTTCGATATAAAAAAATAAAATTATGCTTCTTAACAATATATAATGGTAAACAGTGATATTTTAATCATTCAACACAACAATTAATAAAGCAAATTAAAATAGTAAGGAAAGAGAATATCAGGCTAAGATTTTATAGAGTTTCGACCTTCTACCTACTTCTTTCTTCCGACTCCATTACTAGGGACTTGGTCTATTTTATCGGTGTCGTTCCACTTGATCTACTAAATCAAATCACAAAAGATTACAAGCACTCGTCATACATGGACTTTACAATACTCTGCTCTACCTATGTAGCATGTCTATAATCTTGGCTAATACAGATCTATAGAGTACAAATATACTTATCTTAACACTCAAACAACAAAATAAAAATTACAAATTACAAGTGAGAATAAAAATATAAATCCCAATCAATTTTTCTCTAAAGAAAAATAACAATTATTATATTGTTTACTTTGATGCAACTTTTTAAAAAAGTATCTAAAGAACTTTCTATAACTTTTCAAAATATAAAATCTAATCACAATTCTTTTTGTGTATCGAAACTTTTTTCAAAGTTATTGTTTTTTGTTGTTGTAAAAAAAATGACATTTTGAATTCTTCTTCTTGAGATCATCCAACGGCTAATTTCAAGATTATCTTCACTTCCACACTTATCCAACCGTTAGTTGTTAAAGATAATTCCTTAGATATTTTGAGAAGATCTCAGTCATTTGAAATTAAAAAACAACTCTCTTTATCTTGTTACGATTAGATATACTTCAATCTACAACTACCATATGAGCTTCTAATTTGAATTTGATGAAGGGATATGCTTAATCAGCAACTTTCGAATGAGACTCATATTCAAGATTTGAAATTGCACAAAATCTGATTTAGCCTTATCCTTATTCGTATTTATGTATATTTTAATTTTTCAAAAATTAATTCGATTAAAAATTTCAATGGATCATGATTCCATCTTGAGTGAAACGGAATTAAGTGTATTTTCTTAATACATACAATCTAGTGGAGTTAGGCATTGTTGAATTCAAATCTTGATATTAAAATTTAATGTCATATATTTTTAGATCAACTTTCTAAATAACCTTTTGAAGAATATCAATTCTTCTTTTCTTTAAAGTTTTTGAACAAGCTTCTAAAGTGCTATAGTACTTTTACTTATCAAGCTTTTGAAAAATTTCAAACTATTTTCTTTTTTAGTTAAGTCAAACCTTCTAAATAAGTTTCTAAAAACAACTTAGTTTTGCGAATTTAAGCTTTTTGAGAACTCTTCTAAATGCTTGCAATCTTAATGATTTATTAATATTTATTCCTTTTTGTTAATATCAAAATATATGAAAGATATATCTAACAGTTTGCATAACTATTCTTAACGCAGTAATCATGGTTTATTGAAATAATTATTTAAGTGTAATCAACTAGCACAGGAGTAACTCCTAAAGGGGGCCTATCCTAAAGTAGATTATCAAGTATTTAAGGGAATGGCTAGAGCACAATGTCGAGAACCACAATAATAAGTAATCCCATATGAAATTCATTGCCGCCTCAGCCACTGACGATCGTAGTGTACTTATAATGTATTGTTTATTGCGCTCCATTACCCTAGAAGACTCCTAATATAATTTCTTCTCATTCTCATTGTCCTTATCTAATGTAATTCTCACATATAAGTTACCTATTGAACTACCCATAATGGCTTAAGCAACTAGCTATCATAATATTCTAGCAATTATGGCTGCAATTATAATCTGAGTCTAAATTGTCTGTTGATAGATGTTACGCCCCGAAGCGGTAGAGTCGTAACAGCCCCCGCCGTATAAACCGCCCTAAGATAGAAGTTGGCCTTACAACCGCTATCTTAGACCTGATCTACACAAGGCGTCCACGACTAACCCGCTTTGAAGTAGACAACTTGTAATTTAAACAAATCATTTAAGAAAGTGAGAAAAGTTATATATAGTCACTATAATTCAGTTATTACATTAATCAGAAATGAAAAGTAAAACATGTTTTGATTCTTCAATGTTTTTCCTCACTCCCCAGGATCCAGCAGTTGCTAACTTCAGAGTAGTTGTTGTCGCTTCTTAGCCAGCACCTGCACGATGTCTATAGGGATGTGAGCAACCACAGCTCAGTAAGTTAGGACGGAGGACTTAAAATTATACCATACACACAACAAGGTTTTCAATCACTTATTAGGTGCAATGCATGTGCAAGCAAATGCCATCACACGACGTTGTCCGGCCCGTCGTGAGATTAGAGAAATTGCGCCCACTCTAATCTGGGTTGAGGAGTTGCCGTTAATGCAACAGCTCACGACCAAACCCAGGCTTGTGTAATGGAGACCTTGCTCCTCCCGCGACTACCTTCGAACCACTGCCTTCACCCACGCCACGACCTCCTCTCCTGTCACTTAGTTCGACTGAGGATGAAGAAGGGACCATTTTACAATCCTGCGCTATCCCTTCCGAAGGAGTCGATATTTGATCGGAGAGTCCTAAGTTCCCCTAACGGGTTGCCATGCATGTTCGATTATGATTACTGGTCGTATATTTGATTAATTCCAATTCAGGGTGATCAATCATTATATACAATTCATACAATATGTGCCAGAGCAACAAACATAATCATAGCATCACCCATAATCAAGCACATGCACACATTCTCTATCTAACAAGCACAACCAAGCATAATCTTAAGCCTCCAAAATACAGCATCGTATTAATCCCAACTTACCTCGACTCCTCGCTCACTCACTCGAGGTCCGATTTGCTCAGGCCATTGCCGATCATCTCTATAACACGAACGTGGTTTTAGTATTTCATATAATATTATAAGTTCATTTTATCCGATACCGCTTATTGTTAGGTTTTGTTTAAGGTTAAATATACCTAATTATCTAGATATTAAGTCTTTTATAATTAGTTTAGGGTTGGGTTTAGGTTCAGGTTCAGGTTCGGTTTTCGCATCGATTTCTAAATTAGGTTTTTAGTTCGATTTCTAAGTAATGTTTTAGATTCCAATCCTAGAAATCCGTTTCAACCCATAATGTGAAATTAATCACATAAATTCCCGATCTCCTAAATACGATTACTACCCCTAGTCAGCATTTTATTCCATCCGGTACACTTAAATCCATATTAGTGTACCGAATTTACTCATGTTGTGAGAAATTTTTACATTTTTCATATAATTACCTAAAATTGAATTTTGTTTCAGATTTGTTATGTTCTGATTTTCATTATTTTATTATCTAATTAAACCTAATTTTTCCATATTTATTAATTTTTAATTCTACATATTCCTAATTTTCTACATTTACCACATAACACCTTCATTACTTATACTTAACACTCCATACACTAGGATCAGGTTTCCACATCAGAGATTAACATCCCTAAACATCTAATTACTATCTAAATCAGTAATTAACATCCTAATCACCTAATTAACCCTAAATCACCCAATTTTTCCATCATTTTAGGGCTAAAAATTAACTTAAAAATTTATAAAATTAATTTTAATAAAAATGGCTTCATAACACTGTTCTATATCACATGAGCAACCTACAGAAAAAAATTGAGCTCCAAACTACACTCCTAAGGTCATTTATTTCTAAACCGAAATGTGTTCGGTTTTGCATGATTTCTTAAGGACCCTATATTACGGGATATGTTTTTATCTAAATAATATTTTTCCTACAAACTACATACAAAAATATCCTAGAATAACAAAATTCATAATTTTCTAATTATATTTACTATTTTTACAAAATTTCACAAGAATCGGGCTAGAATTTGGACTCACCGGTTTTGGAGGCTCCGGCCACCGCGGGCCGCCATGGCCTTGTCGGCCGGCCTGGGCGCTGCCACCACCGTGTGGTGGTGGTGGCCGTCCACTTCCAGCTCCTCTTCTAGTGTGGGTTCCTTTTAAAACCCTTAACTGCACAGTTTTTCTTTTTTTTTTTTTTATTTTCTGGATTTTCTCTAGAATTTTTGGCTCTCCCTAATTTTCTCACTTTCCAAACTGTCCAAATGAGCTTTTTAAATTTTTTCCCTATTTATAGACATTTTCTGTAATTAATATGCATTAATTTGACAAGACTTTGTCCAAATTCCTTAATTTTTGGCTTTTGTGTTGTTCAATTTTTATTGGCTAATTTTTATTTTGCAGCTTTGGACCTGCCACGACCTTATCTTGATTCATCTTATTATCTTCTGATTTTTTCTTATTTTTCCATAATTATTTTATATTTTTCTTTAATTATTTGCTTAGTTTTCGGCCAATTTTAGTAATTACGCATATTTTTATCTACACGTAAATACATGTAGGGTACACGTGAACATTCATAAATATTATTTTGGTCATTCTAAAATTTTTAGTATACATATAATCTATCTCTAATAATTTATTGGTTATTATATTACACTTTTTGCCTTTTCGGTAATTAGCAGTTATTATGCTTAAAATTTGGAAATTTTATAGTCTCCTATTTTGCTATTTATTTTCTCAAATTTAAGTTTACGGGGTCATTTTTACTAATATTTCTCTCAATAGTTTATAATTTGGGTGTGATCGGATCCTTTAGCCGATCGCCCTAAACCTTGGATTCTAAATTCAATCCTACGGTTATTTGGCTGAACTTTGGGGCTTATAATAGATGCAACCATACATAAGAATAAACGATTAATTGCACCCATATAATCATTAGGAATTTCTTAGCAAACTTGAGTACTATGTCCCATTGCACTACCTTTACTTAGTCTGTAGCTATGAATAAAAATTGATGAGCTCCTTTAAACCTACAATAAAGTGGTGTTATTATCTTTAATGTCACATGAGATAGGATGACAATGTATAACTGGCATATGAATTTTTAGTATTGCACTTAAATTTAATTGATAACTTAGGTTGATTATGTGTAACAATATAATTTAACTATTTTCCCACTTACTGAGCACATCTTTTTGCTCATTTATTTGTAGTCTCTTTTGTAGGATAACATTGCTCAAATGGCAAGGATCCACTTACCTCCAATGTATGCATGGAGATATGAGTATGTATGTGTATGGGCGCACGTACACGTATGTGTGGGGGGGAGAGAGAGAGAGAATGACTTAGAAATTAAAGTAGAAATTTAATGATTGTATTTCAGGACCAAAGTTAGTTGTGCTTCTTTTGGGTTTGATAAGTTAACCTAAGGAGGCTTATGTAAACAATGCTGTAATTAATCAAATCATTCATATGTAATATAGTATCTTTGAAATCAATATGTTATTATTATGATAAAAGTTGAATGGGACAACTAATGTCATGGTATAGTGTATACAGTAGATTATTAAGATTATAGTTTATCTGAGGCCTAATAACTAGCTAACCTAAGGTTTGATTCCTTTTTTTTTTTCTTTTAATTTTCCTTTCTTCATTTCTAAAACTTGTTATTATTATCAATTTCATCATTTGATTTCATATATGTAGTAATATAATTATTTTATCAAATTAAATATTAATCAGTTACCTGATTCTTTAATGGACTTAATGGAAGTCTTTCAAAAAACTTAGATAACTTTGAGGAATAAAATAGGGAAAAAGAAGAAATTAGGGATTAAGATAGAAAAATAGTTAAACAATGAGGACTAAGGTAATCAAACCTAAATCGAGCTTTCATTTGGACAAAGCTAAGAGTCAGGGTTTAAGGGTCCAACTATCATTAAATTCTTTAAAAATCATTTATATATGTATGCAAAATATTAAGGAGAAAACAAAAATAAGGGAAAGAATTAAGGAGGGATCTATAACAACAAATTATGAATGAAAAAGCGTGATGAAAATTTGTAACTTTCTCCTTGAACTTCCAAGTGTTGTAAGTAACCATCAAAACTTTAATTTGGTATAAATAAACCTCTTGAATTTTCAACTATTTGCAAGCAACCCTAAACTATAATTGTAGTGTGAAAATTCCCTATTAAACTAGTCAAAAAAGGTCCTTTGTTTTGCCAATTTATCAAAATCTATAAAGTAATTTGCAAAATTTGAGAGCTTTGGAGGTATATTTGCATCATGAAAATTTAAGGGGATCATATGCAATATTTGAAAGTTCAAGGATTATATCCACACCAAGGTCAAAATTTAGAAAGGTGATTTGCAATTTTCTCAAATATTAAATTCAACTAAATCATATAATCAAATAAATCAAAATGATTAGATTTTCACAAATCTAAATAGAGATAAGAAACATAATTAAATAAATTAAATGTCTAACTAAATCTATAAACTTCGAATAAAATGCAAATATGATACATAAATGTCTAAAAAGTTATCTATGAACCAAGACATTAAAAAAAAAATTAAAAACTATTACTAAAATTTTCTTTCAACTCAAATCTAATCAATTAAATTGCCAACAAAAGACTAAAATATTTAAACTACACTTACCTAGAAACTTTGAAGCTAAATGTCCTAGACTCATGGAAACTTGGAAGTTGAATGTCCTAGACTTAAGGATTAGGAAAAGGTTATGATATTGCTTTGTGATGGGGCCTTTAACCTTTTTTTCTTATTACAATTTAGAGTTTTAGTTCTTACCTATATTTATTAAGTAGTAATTTACTATTTTTTCAATATTTTGGGGTTCATGTTTCAAAAAAATAAAATAAATGTAATAATTTTTTTTTACATTATTACCATTCCAATCAAGTTGTAGTTTACTATTATGATTTGATAAGGTCAAACGTGCCCACCTTGTGCCAAATGTTACAAGTAGACCTATTGAACCAAACAAATCAAGCTGCATCTAACTATATTATTAAACTAAGTTCATATTTTTCCAATAATTTATTATGGTTTCTCTGAAAGAACTTACAATAAACTCACACATATATATATATATTGTATATTTTGGAATAGACCTAAATTTGGTAAAAAAAAAAGCAACATTAAACATAAATGGCTTACATTTTTTTTTTTGAAAGTCTTAACTACTTGAATAAGATACTCAAATGTTTATATAACAAAAATTACAAATCTACTTCACCAGTATTATTTTTAGTAGGAGAAAAAAAATCATTTTAAAATACTTCCTCTCATTTGAATAGGATAGGAAAGTAAGAGGTGGATTCTGAAAATAAGGATAGACCTATATTTTTCATTCATTTAGATGAGAAAGTAAAATATCTATAATTACCCTTTCAACCTTAACAAATTTCAAAGAACTTTAGCTTTACAAATGGAAAACCTTTCTACGCATATATATAGTTTTTCCTCTCCAATCGAAACAAAGGAAAATTTAATTTTCACTTCCTTTTGAATCCCATGATTATTCAAGATCATTCAAATGCCTATGTGTGTGAGAGAAAGGAGTGAGAGTGAGAGAGAATGTTATCAAAGGAAAGTAGATTTCCTTTTTGCTTTATTTTCTGGTAAATATAGAAGACAGAAGCAACATAGACTCAAAATATGCTTTTAATAAAAAAGCAAATAGATGATATATTCATGATTAATATCAGAATAATAAGAAGTGACTTGACACAATCTGTTTGATTACAAGACCAAGAGTAAATGGTGCTTGAACTTGAATCATCGATGCTTTATTTCAAACTAATAGCAGCATCAAATTATCAAAAAGCACTTAAAAGCATGAGATTGATTGTTGTGAAGAGGATTTCTATCACTGAGCAATCCTTGCATTGGCCATACCATGAGGTGGTGGGATGCTTGGGCCGGAAGGAACAGTCCTCAATACTCTTGTATTTGCAAAGCCATGAGGTGGAGGGATAGCTGGACCGCTAGGTACGGTTCTCAATACCCGTGCATTTGCAAAGCTATGTGGTGGCGGGATCGATGGGCCAGAGTGAAAAGTTCTGAATACTTGTACGCTCTCAAGGCTCTGAGGTGAATCGATGGCGGGGCCGTTAGTAACAGTGAATTGGCAAGGCGATGTGGTGGCGGGATGGCTGGCCCAGAAGGAACCGTTCTCAATTCCCGTGTATTTGCAACGGCATGGGGTGGTGGCGGAATGTCTGGACCGGAAGGAACGGTTCTTAACACTCGTAAACCGTCGTGTACCTACAACAATGTAACAAAATTCCAGAAAGGGAAGTATTTTAAAACATATCTTGAAAACATATCCAAAAAATAAGAAGGAGAAAGAAAGAAAGAAAAACCAAAAAAAAAAAAAAAAAAGTCAGTTATGACAATAACGCAACGGTATCTTCTACCTTAGCATTATCGTCCTCGTATGCGATGACTTGCACGAGCAAGCAGTACAAGAGTATTAAACCACATGTAAATTTAATCTCTGATTCCATATTTTGAGCAAAACAGGCAGATTACAGTTCTGAAACAGAGAAGGCCAATTACTATTATCTGACAGTAAAAGAGAAGTGAAACGTCTATTTATAATAGTAAATGCAAATTTTTGTAAAAGAAGCATGAAATCCTATATGATAAAAAAGGCAATGTTTCTTGATAAAAGATGCATAAAATATATACATATTATTGCGCCTATATCTATCTATATTTGATAGTTCAGGCAATTCTTCGTAAAAGAAGCACGATAAACCAAGAGTAATCGCGATGATAGAAAAATAAAGAAGAGAGAGTGGGAAAGTCCAATGAAGATTATTTATGTCTTGCGACCAATTTCAATATAAGTAAAATATCATAAAATTGGCTCAAGACAGCTCAAGTCTCGTCATTTGAATTTTACACAAACTAATTAGTCTTGTATTACGTTTGTTTTGAATTTTAAAGATAACGAATCTTTACCAATTAAAGTTATTCTATTTTTTTTTTTTTCATTTATTACCTTAAAAGTCTCAATATCTTTCGGAAGTTGTATGAGCATAAGGTCTCGTTCGGTTTCGAGAGTAATTTGGCTTTGTTTATATAAGCAGGTATATAAAAGTTGCCTTGCAAGTTTCCATTGTGTTTTTTTTTTTTTTTCCCTTTTCTTCTTCTTCTTCTTTTTATTTTTTTTTTCGGGGCTAGTGCTTTATAAGTAGACCTTCGTTATTATAATATTTTCTAATATATGATTACAAATGAAAATATTTATGGGCTATATATAAAAGTATATATGTATATGTAATTAAATAGCTATTTCAATATACCATGGCAACAAATAAAAAAAAAATGGAGACTAAATTCTACACCTGAATGGTTTGAAATTGAATGGATTAGAATATAATATAATAGAATAAAATGAAATCAAGAATATAATAATAAATTCATTCCTATATTTAGAAAGTTGGTTCATGTATTATAGCGTTTTGTAAAAAATGCTCTTAGTTCATTTGTTGAAAAAGATATATATTATACATTAGGAAGCCCATTTTTATAAATTTCTATTAATGAAAGTGGAAAAGAATTGACAAAATCGGATTCTTTCTCAATGCCAAAATCATTCATTCCAAGAGATTACAATTTTGATTATTAAAAGCGCTTTTAAATATGAATATAGGATTCAAAATGTGAATCAGGACTCCATTCTAAGTGTAATCTTGCGTACCAATATCAGTACTTAAAGCAAATGAGAGGAAATAAATAAGTACGATATTTATTAGTTAATTACTATATTATAATTTTTAAACACTAGATCATATGGTTAGTCTTTGAGTGCTCGAAGATGTAATAAAACATAAAACTTTGCTAACTTATAGGGTTTCTTCAATTTTTAAATTTTTTTATCTCATTATCTTAATATTTAAAGACGAGGTTGATTATTGTCAATAGGATCTCAACCGATAGGAAGTAGGAACAGTTCTCAAGGCCGTGTATTTGCAAAGAGAAACGGATCTTAAGAAGTATTTTATATAGTTAAAAACTTAAAACCTTAAATTGTTTAGATTTTTTAAATATTTTATAACATCATGACGATACCAACTTATTTATTGTTATTTTAATTATTAATTATGCGTGATAATATTTTAAGATAGCCAGTTTAAAAAATTTTAGACTAAAAAAATTTAAAAGGATTCTCGTCCATTTGCAAAGCTATGGAATGGTGCAATACTTAGGTAAAAAAGAATGGTTCTTATTGCTCCTAGACCTCCACATACCTATAAACATTTAACAAATTATGAATATTCAAACGCATGTATCAAAAATGAGAAGGATTTATTAAGTAATATAAGTTACATACACACACATACATATATATATATATAATGTGTGTTAAATACTTCTCATATTTAATCATATGATAGTTGTCGTCTCAAGATATTGGCCAGTAGAGATTTGATTAGACTTCGCTTAGTTAGATGACCTACAAAACAAGGAATAATGAGAGGTATCGAGGTATTGTCTAATATAACCATGCCAATGCCTAAGTTAGTCATATGTGGGAAGAGTAGGAGTACTCAAAAGCAGAATGTAAGCTCTAGTATGCAAAATATTAAGTAATTTATAATTGAGTGATTGCCTTATATTTATAGAGGGGTGAAGTTGGCAGTTGAAAAAGAGATCGTGGGTAGAAACTACCTTTGCAAGTATGGTATAGTAAAGCTATAATGTTTGACGTGTTCCACAAATATAAGAGATGGTTGTTGACTTGGTTTTTTTTACCTTTATTTGTTGTCTTCTAACCGTTAGGGGTTTTTGTAGTTGGATAGGCCATATGCTGGGCTTGGGCTGAGGTCAACCATGAGGGGAAGGCCGAGACTTTAAGGGGTGTAACCCAAGTTGTAAGCCTTATCAGGTTGGTATAAGCCTAAGGACCTATGTTCAAAAAACCTTATCAACACCTACCCTTTCCTCAGAGTCTTATAGCCGTTGTAGATGTAAAGAGAAGGGAAAAAATGGGCTCTTTACGCGTATAGTTGATCTGGTCCTAAGGTGCTTATGTTGGCCAAGCATCATGATAATGTAACGGTATCGACGTAGCAATGATTGGATTTGGAGCTGGCAAAGGGCCAAGGTAAAGACATTTGAGCTAAGTAACATGGGGTCGAGTAGGTAAGGTTGACTTAAGCAGGTTGCCACTTGGGTAGAGGTGGGAGCTCCAAACTCGAGGTAGGATATAGGAGGTCCAACCTCCTTAGTCGTCAGGGGAAATCAAGTTGTTAGCCCTTCATTTGGTCAGGGTAGGGGAGACAGGAGGAGATCCAAGCAAAAAATGTATGAGGACGAGCAAAGTAAGATGATCTAAGGTGAAATTAACAAGTTAAGCTAGGCACTTTAAGTTGAGGTAAAGGTTTGGTAGGCAAGGTGCTTCACATAGGTTGTAGCGTGGAGGTATTGAGTAAGTAGAGGTGTCGGGTGATCTAACTTAGCAGGACCAAGCCAAGTTAACTACAATCCGAGTAGATCCAATTGATCCATGGTGAGCCATAGTGTTGTTGCTGTGTTAAGGAAATTCTCTTGGTGACATGGAAGTTTAAGGGGCCTCGACAAAACTTCTTGCAAATGTAACTTTTTGAATTTTTACTTTATCGTATGCTTTCATGGTGTAGTTGATGTGATGTGATAAGTGTTCTATCTCTACAGACTTGCATGCATGCATATACTTTTTACCTTTTGAATGTAGCTGTCTGATTAAAACTGTCTCTGCGTGTTTGCATCGCAATGTTTTAGGGGATTTGTGCTTATACAGATCCCTATAACTACCAATTCACTTTCCAAAGCAATCAATTTATAAATATCGTAGTTGCGTAAATAGAATATTCTTTCACAACTTCTCATTTTCTTAGTATAATTTGAGTAATCTAATTCTCTCTCTTCATCAATTTTCTTCAAAGCTTTTCACACTTCCTTCTTCAATTGTTAAGATGTTGACTCGTATTAGAGGGAACATAAGTCAGACACCTTCTAATGTGTCAAAGCACAACATCATGACTGACTTTGAAGCTACAAGAGGTGACCCTCCCCACGTAGGAGAAGATAAACTCACATCATTGGCATAGTTGGATGATGACTTGAGAATGGTGGTGGAGGCCGTAGATAGGATAAGGCTTATCAGTGCCATCCCATGGGACATTTATGTGTACGATCTCATACTCGAGGCCACAAATATGTTCACTATACTTAAGACAAACAAATGTTTAAGTGGTTGGATCAGCAAGAGCAAGCCTTCTGCTATTAACTTAGCCTTAGAGAACTTCATGGTTGGATCGACCTTAAGTTGGATTGTATGACTACTAACAAGGGAAGAGGGGGTGGCCTTCCTATTGGAGAGGTGCTTTACGGTGTTTGAAAAGTGTTTGGACTATGGGAAACTCCTTCGCTTGAGCAAATTTGAGAAGTAAGTTTTCAACTTCCACCGGTGTAATGCGATACAAATCATTCCCAATAGGTGGAGGGTGTTAAAGGTATTCAAGGGCCTCTGTGAATACCTAGTGATAAGGGTCACTCTCAAACTCTTCAACCACTTCTATATATGGAAGAGTTTAATTGGATGGTCATACCTCCAGCCCTATCCGAGGAAGAAGCTATTTGGAGGCCAAGCAAATTTCATTAAAGGTTGGTAAGATGAGTTCCTAATGGTGGAGCTGCTAGAATAAGCTGACTTTTGGACATAGTGGACCGCCTTGGTTTGAACTGGAAGTCAAAAAGAGCTTAGGCCTAGTGATGCTAAGGCTGCAAGGGAGATAAAAGCCTTCATAGCCCTAAGGAACGGCTAAACGCCATAGAGGTAGTGGAGAGATACTTCAAGTATCTAATCTCCAAGCTCTTTCCTAGTATGAAGAAGGCTGTGGTGAAGAAATGAACAGAAAGTATAAGTCTGTTCTTCACAAATGTCTTCCATCATGCTAGTGTATGTATGTAGAACTATGCTTCATTTAACGTCCTTCTAAAGAGAAGGGAAGGGTCCTCCTTGTTTATGCTGGTCATGATGAAGTTAGTAAAAGACCGTATCATATTCATCTTCAAACTGACAATGTTTATTTCTTTGTAGGCAAGAAATTAGCTGAGGAGATGCCCTATCCATTTGCATTCGAGCTGTTGAGGCAACGCAACAGCAAGCTCAAGCAAAGTCAATAACCAAAATTAAGGGTAAGGTTGTGGGGCTGAGACCAAGGGTAGGGGAGTCTAGTAAAGCTAAGCTGGCTACCTTACCCCAAGGGATTCCTCTTGTTAGCTTCCCTCGTAGGGCCACTAGTTGCAAGCTTATGAGCACAATTCCTACCCCCATTGGATCTGTTTCCACTTCTATGCCCATAACGGTAGAAGATGAGCTTACTGGATTTAACGAACCAAACATGGTGATGCTTATCTCCCTTAATAGGGGTAAGGAAGGGGTAGCCAAGGCTAAGGCTGGGTTGGAGGCAACTAGTTAAAAGAAGAAGGCCCCTAAAATTGCTAAGGATGAAGCCCCCAAGGTAAAGAAGAAGAAGACGACGAAGTCCATCGAATGTGTACAAGTGGCCCTTGAGTCATCCTTACAGATGCATCGACGAGCTTTGGGATGCCTTTTATGAAGCCTTAAACAAGTTATGGTGTCTAGGGATAGCATTAGACTTGTTCAAGGACATACCATATGAGTCTCGGAATGAGGAGCTATGTCTTTAGGTGAGCGAGTCATAGACTAAGAAGGATAGGGGGAGGCTCCTAAAGTTAAAGTGGAAGGTTCATGGCAATGACATTATGTTACGCCACCGAAGTCTTAGCCACCAAGTCTCATTAAGGTCGTACACCGTTGGCTATTGGGCCATCCTTGAAGACCTATTAAGGATGGGAAGAGATGCTCTTATGGAGATAGCGTATCACTTAAGCTCACTTATTTAGCAAGTGAGTCTTCATCTCTTCAAATTGATATGTTTCCCTATTGATACTGCTTTATTTACAGTTTGTATTTATTTACAATACCATGGCCAGGTGTTACTCTAGCTCGGGAACTACAACATGCTACTAAATGAGGTAAAGAAGCTTCGTGCTGCAGTATTTAGCACTTAGAAGGGTCTAAGGGAGGTAGAGTCCTCCTCTAGTAAATGTTTGGAAAAGTTTAGCAAGGTTAATCAACGCCTACACTTTTCTTATGTGTAGATGACTATGCTTAAGGCGAAGCTACAAGAGGCAGAATAGGGTCGAGTCAATGTAAACAAGAATGTCAAGCAAGGCGGTGAACTCAGGACTCAACTAAAGGACGAATAGAGGACCAAAGCTTAACTCTCTTAAAAGCTAGATGAGGAGAAGAGGGGCAAGGAAGAACTTGGAAAGGAAAACATTGAGCTAAGAGCATTAGTCTCTAAGTTACAGATTAAGCTAGCAATGAAGGCATTTAAATGTGATAGCACCAAAACTACCTCGTTGGAGCTAGCTGGTTAGAAAGTTAGGTTAAAGTAGAAAATCCAGGAGCTCTAAAGAAAGAGCACAAAGATGAAGGAGATCATCTCCAAATTAGAGAGTAGGGGAGTGCTCAACGAGGTTACTGGAATTTTACTAGACGGAGGAGCTAAAGGACATCTCCATTGAGTACGCTTGGTATATGTAGAACGAGATGCTCTTCCATTATCCCAAGCTCGACATTAGCTTCTTAGGTTGGCTATACGCTCTAAATATTAGGAGAAGAAGGCAGCCCAAGCAAGAGAAAGAGAAGCTTCTTAGGTAGCTACCACTATCCAAAGCATCCATTTTATTACTAAGGATGGTCAAAACATTATTCCATCCACTTTTAACCTAGCAACTCAACAGCAGGTCACTCCTACAGGAGCTTCCTGGGAGGATTAGGGTGAAGGTGATCTTCTTACTGACCCAAGCCAGCAAGTCTTAACCCTTCCCTCTATAGCCCAAGGCTAGCCATCTCAAGAGCAAGGGCCACCAACAAATCAGCCCTCTAAACAAATCAAAGCACTTGATTTTTCTAAGCTTTTGGAGTTCACTAATCCTATATAATTAATTACCCCCTCTTTTTTCTTGTATTTATTTATTTTTGCATATACTAAGGTAGTACACTATAAAATAGGTTGGTATGCCAACCTTAACTTTATAAAGGCTTTTGCTAATGGACTTGAAAACTTTTTGCCTCTATCCTTCAAGTTTTGTAAGTACTACTTTATCTAATGTGTTGTATAACTAATCTAGGGATGGTCTGACGTATATCTATAGGGGCTTCCTTAGTGGTATAAATGTGTTTTCCCTTACCAAGGTTATCCTAGGGGGTCAAGTCAGTGGTATTTCGACCTGCCTAAATTATAGGAGTTCCTTAGTTATGAAAGGAGTGCTTCCCCTTACTTAGGTTACTCAAGGGGAGTTAGGTTGGTGGTGTTCCGACCTGCTTAGATAATGGCAATCTCTTAGTTGTGCAAGGGTTATTTTCCTTTATTGAGTTTACCCAAGTAGGTCAGGTCGGTGGCATCTACAATTGCCTAGGTAGTCAGTCCGTTCATCCTTTGGGGGTTAGGACTTAGTATGGGAGCGAGAGAAAGAGAGCATACATAGACAATACATATGAGGAATAGTACTTTTATCAATACTTTATGAAAAAAATTACAAGATGGTTGTACATTAATCAAAATAGAGCCGAAGGTTATTGGCATTCCAAGTACATGGGATGAGTTTGCTATCTAATCGTTCTAATTTACATGCTCCATTCCCTAAGTTCTCTATAACTTTAACTAGGTCTTCTTAGTTGGTGGTTAACTTGCCCTGTCTTTCTCATGAGCCTATGGCTTCTAACTTTTAGCAGACCAAGTAGCCAACCTTAAATTCTTTGTGTTTGACCTTCTGATCATAGTATCAAGCTATTCCATGCTGGTGAGTAGTTACCCAAGCTCTGACCATGTCTATGATCTCTTTTATAGTATCGATATTGGCTTGTAGTAGGGACTCATTTAGCATAGCATTGGAACTTTGAGTTCGGATGTTAGGAAGCTTTAGTTCGATGGGGAAGATTGCCTTCGACCTAAACGCCAAGCAAAAAGGAGTTTTGCCTACAGAAGTATGGTGGCTGGTCCTATATCGCTACAAGATATTAGGCAGCTTATCTACCTAAGCACCTTGAGTTTGGTCTACCTTCTTCTTCAAGCTTTCAAGAATGACTCGATTAGCTACTTCAACCCGTCTGCTCAATTGAGGGTAGGTAAGCGACGTGAAGTGCGGTACAATGTGGCGTTTGGTGTAAAATTCCTTAAACTTGGGATTATCAAACTAATGCCCATTATCTGTGATGAGAGCGTAGGGGACCCTAAACTTGGAGAAAATGTTGTTCTAAACAAATAACTTGATGCTTCTCTTAGTAATGTTGGCCACGGCCTCGGCCTTAGCCTCAACCCATATTGCAAAATAGTTGACGGCCACGATAATGAATTGTCAATCTCTCGAGGCCTTAGGGAAGGCATTAAGAATGTCAATGCCCTACTGGGAAAATGGCTACGAAGTGGTAGAGATTGTTGCTAGGGGTATGACTGATTAAGGCATGCTTCTGACATTGGGAGCACTTCTAGGTTATGGACTTGGCATCCTACCTCATAGTTAGGCAATATTATTCGAGCTACAGAGCTTAAATATAGAGGGCTTGGGACTAGATATGGTTGTTGTATACTTTAGTGTACAGCTCTTCCATGACACATAGGCCCTCGTTTACTTGAAAGAATCTAAGTAAGGGAAAGCTGACCTCCCTACAAAATAAGATGCTATCGACCAACGTATAGTTGGTGGCATGGTATCTTAACTTCTTTGTCTCCTTTCTGTCCTTTAAGAGCATACCTTGCTCCAAGTAACTCTAGATGGGGTCCATCCAACTCAACTCTAATGGGGCTATTGTAAGCTCTAAGACTTTAGCGGAGCTTAGAGTTACGTTCTTCTCTAGCACATATTTTATGAAAATCTTCTTGTCCTTCACCTCGAACTTCGTATCCCTATAGATGCAAGCTTAGACAGTCAATCTGTAGCTAAGTTTTTAATTTAGGGAATCTTTATGATGGTCCACAAAGGGAAATCAACTAGGAGACTCCTCACTTTCTCTAAATATCTTACCATAGTGTCATCATTAGCCTCATATTTACTTCAAACTTGTTGAATGATAAGCATCGAGTTCGAGAATACTTGTAAATGCTTGGCACCGATCTCCTTGACCAGCTTGAGATCGGCTATCAAGGCTTCGTATTCGGATTTGCTATTATTGGTATTGAACCTAAACTTAAAAGCATAGTAAACTATGATCTAGTACAGTCCGATCAATAGGAGACTTGCACCTTCACCCCTTGAGATGGATGATCCATCAACATAGAGAGTCTACACCGATTTGTCATCTCCTAGTGGTGCTTCCTCCTCTCCTGTATATTCAACCATGAAGTTGGCTAGTACTTGTACCTCATAAGCCATCCGTGGTTGATACTGCATTCCATACATGCTCAGTTCCATCACGTACTTCACTATGCATCCAGACACATCCAGCTTCTACAACATCGTACGTAGTGGTTAGTCAGTAAGTACAATAATTTGATGTGCCTGGAGGTAAGGCCTGAGCCAACATGTTAAGATAACGATAGCCAAAGCGAATTTCTCTATTCTAGTATACCTAACCTCAAGCCCCTAGAGTATGTGGCTGACATAGTATATGAGCCTGTGCCCTCTCCCTTCTACTATGATAAGTACAAACGAGAGTGCCTAATCACTAATAGTTAGGTACCAATACAAGTCCTCCCTTGGGACAGGCTTGGAGAGGATTGGAAGGTGTATAGGGAAGTCCTGCAACTACTTAAACGTTATCACACACTAAGTAGTTCATTCAAAACTCTTGGGATTCTTAAGGATTTTGAAGAACTTAAAGCATCTATTTGCACTCTTAGAAACGAATCTACTTAGTGCAACCACCATGCCGATGAGCTTCTATACGTCTTCGACCAAGGAGGGGGGCTTCATGTCCTTGATTACTTATATATTTTTAAGGTTAGCCTCGATTCCTCTCTGAGTAACTAGGAAGCACAGGAATTTACCTGAGCCGACCCCAAATACGTACTTCTAAGGGTTCGATTTCAAGTTATATTTCCTTATCTAATCAAATGCTTCCTACAAAAACAAATCTACTCAGCGCAACCACCATGCCGATGAGCTTCTATACGTCTCCGACCAAGGAGGGGGGCTTCATGTCCCTGATCACTTATATATTTTTAGGGTTAGCCTCGATTCCTCTCTAAGTAACTAGGAAGCATAGGAATTTACCAGAGCTGACCTCAAATACGTACTTCTAAGGTTCAACTTCATGTTATATTTCCTTATTTAGTCGAATGCTTCCTACAAATCCTTAACTTGATCATCAGGCTTTCTACTCTTAACTATATGTCATCAACATACACCTCTATATTTGGCCCAAGTTGAGGCTTGAACAACTTTGTCACCATTCGCTGATATGTTGCCTTATCATTCTTGAGTTCGAAGGGCATGACTATGTAGCAGTATATACTGAAGTTGGTGACAAAAGAGGTATAGACTTTATCCTTCGGATCCATCTTTATCTAATTATAACCCGAGAAGGCATCCATGAAGCTGAACAGGGCGTATCCTAATGTGGAGTCAACCAGTTGGTCGATCTTAGGGAGAGAGAAGTAATCTTTCAGATAGGCTTTATTGAGGTTGGTATAATCGACACATATGCACCGCTTCCCGAACTTCTTCTTGACCAACACTACATTTACTAGCTAAGTTAAGTACTTCTCCTCTCTCAAGACGCTGGCTTTAAGCAACTTCTTCACTTCTTCATCTATTATGGCCTGTCTTGTGGGCATAAAATGTCTCTTCTTTTGTTTAATAGGTCACATGCTGGAGTCAATGTTGAGGTTATAGGTTACCAAGTCTGGAGAGATCCCAAGCATATATGATGTTGACCAGGCAAACCTATCTAAGTTGGCCAACAAGAGGACAACTATCTCTTCCTTCACCTTAGAAGAGGTCTTGATCTCGACCATGGTGGTCTGGTTAAGTGAGCCACCAATTTGCACCTTCTTTGTCTTTTCACCTAGCTCGCCTCTCTCATCCAGCTTTTCCTACTAGCTGGTCTCCAAAGAAAAAACACCATTTGCTTTTATGGCCCTAACATAAAGCTCTCGGGAGAGCTTCCGGTTGCATCTGCAAATTCCTACCCTAGTAGGGGTCGAGAACTTAGCCTTCAAGTAAAAGTACAAGGAGATGACTCGAAATGCATTCAAGCTCATTCGTCCTAAGTGACTGTTGTAAGGGGATAGGTAGTTGACCACGATAAACTCCACTAGTTACTGTGTAATGTTATCATCATCGTTAAGTTCCATGTTGAAGGCAATGATTCCCTTAGCTTAAACAGTGCTCCTGTTAAAACCAATAAGATTTTGGTAGTAGGGCTTTATATTCATGAGTAACTTGCTCCTCATCCTCTTATAGGTATGTAAGAATAGGATGTTAGTGAAACTACTAGTGTCCACCATAATCTTAAGGACCTCGAAATTGGCCATCCTTACCCTTATCATAAGGGCATCTTGATGAAAGGTGTATACCCCTTCTAGGTTTTCATTAGAGGAAGAGATCGAAGTGTCTACCTTCTGTCTGATCTCTCTATCAGCCATTACCTCAAATAAGGCATTAATTAAGTTGCTGGTATTCAATCGACTCCCTAGACATGGCCCTCCAATGATTATATTGATCACACCATTGGGGGTCAGTTATTACAACAATCTTCATTATGCTTTACTCAAACACCCTTGGTCCACCACCTTTGAGGTACCCTACCTTCATCATCATCAAAATGATCACTATTCCTCTACTAAGCTATGTACTCACTAAAGAAGCCCCAATGAATAGCATATTCTATTAATTTTTTCAAATGGAAGCATTCATCCATGGTGTGGCCGTGGTTGTGGTCGTCATGGAACTGGTGGTACTTGTTTAGGTTCTAATAGCTGGGATTCCCCTTCATCTTGGGGGGCTTCTGTAAAGAGCCTCTATTTTGCACCTTAGCAAAAACCTCTATTTTATGCTAGGAGTAGATGGAAGGGGGAAGTAGGTTCTACTTAGCTCAATGCTTCTTACTGCTCAAGCTTTCCCCCTCTTTGCTCGGTGCCTTGCCAACAAGGCGATCCTTGACAAAAAATCTCTCCTTATCCTTCTTTTTGCTCGACCTCTTTCGGTCTGCGTTGCACTTGGCGTGAATGTTGTCCTCTTAGTCTATGTATTTCTAAACCTTATTCAAGAAATTGGATAAGGTTTTTAGCTTGGTCTTCACAATTGATTGGAAGAAGTCTCCCGAAAGTCATATGTCAAGCTGTGCGGCATGTACATAAAGTTTTGCATTGTTGAGGAATCTCGATTATGGCATTATTGAATCGAGCCATATATTTACGTAGAGTTTTGCCCTCACTTTGTCTTATCAAGTATAAGGACAACGTATCAAATGAACCGATGGAGTTCTCGGGAAGATGGTTAAACCACTTCTAAGCTGTTTTTCTCAAGGTCCCTAAGAAAGTGTTACATATGATGGCATCCCCATGACCATAAAGGTTCATAAGGGTACAAAAGTGGAGGAGGTGATCATCAGGATCACCGGTGTGGTCATACTGGTCTAGGATAGGAAGCTTACTATTTGGAAGTAACACTTCATCTTGGATACCCTTAATGAAGGGGGTTTTGTTGCTGGCGACCAGCCCGATGTTGTCAACTGCCTTACTCCCCTATTGCTTGGAGAGCCTCTTTATGATCACATAGAGCTCATGGAGGTCAACATTGTCTGCTGGATGAGCTCGATATACTGTAGAGTATGCCAATGCTCCGTAAGAGTCGGCTACTTACTCATTACCAGCTAGGGCACAGTCACAGGTGGCTACAGACTATACTTGTTGTTCTTACACTAAGGGATCAGGTTGTTGATCCCTATTGCTTTGCTACTGTAACTATTGTTGGTTGTACCTAGTACAAGCATCAAATGCTTCCAATGGGTAGCTCTGTGCAGTATACTTCTTGGTGTCTTCCAAGTGAGCGCAAAGTAACCTATTTTGGGCAACAAATTCCCTAATTAGGGTCTTTGAGCACTCCAAATACTGTTCAAGTGTTTCCCTAAGTAAGGGTTAGTTTTCAACATATTGGTTCACCAACTGGTAGTTTTTTAGGTTATCAATGCGAAACACGATGGTAATCAAAGGTGGTATTTAAGTGAGTGTTTAGTATGTATTCGGCTAGGAAATTAGATCGGTTTCCTATAGGCAGCACCAAATATTGTCTTAAGATATTGGGTGGTAGAGATTTGATTAGGATTTACGTAGCTAGATAAGCCTATAAAACAAGGAACAATAAAAGCCGCTGGGATATTATCCGATATGACCACTCTAATGCTTAAGTTAATCATGTATAGGAGAGAGTACAAGTACTCAAAGGCAGAATATAGGCTCCAGTATACGAAGTATTAAGTACTTTACCATTGAGTGATGGCCTTATATTTGTAAAGGAGTGGAGATGGCAGTTGGAGAGGAGATTGTGGGTAGAAACCACGTCTACAAGTATGGGATAGTAGAGCCATAATCTTTGACATGTTCGACAAATGTAGGAGATGGTTGTTGACTTACTTATTCACCCTTATTCAATATCTTCTAGTTGTCAAGGGTTTCTATAACTAGATAGGCTGTATGCTAGGCCTAAGCTGAGATTAGCCATGAGGGGAAGGTTGAGACTTCAAGGGACACAACCTAAGTCGTAAGCCTTATCAAGTCAACACAAGTCTGAATGGTTCATGTCCAAAAAGATTTATCAAAATAGTGATAGTAAGTAGTTTCAAAAAATGCTTCCATGGATTTCTCACTTTTTCTTTATATTTATGCATCTCAATAACAGGGTATCTATCACTCTAGACCACTTCCTGATCAAATCTTTACCCTTCTTTTATGTAACTGACATCATACATCCTCAACGAGTGAATTTTATAAAGCCATATCGTAGATGCATGCCCTTATCGATGTAGTGTATACAAAGAAAGGACTTCAAATCTATATTATTATTGAATAATTGTTCGTAAAAAACAAGAAAAGAAGAGGGGAGACATATCTAAAAAGAATTCCTAAAAACGTCTAAAATATCTTTAAAATATCACCTAAAAAATAAAACAGTCCATAACAGGCTTTTAAGAACGTTTTTCAAGTCCAAAATGGCATCAATCAAGATTGTTCGGATTGCTTTACTATAATTTTCAAAAATCAGTTCCAAAAAATATATAATAATAAGAAAAATTCTTTCTATATCAAAAGTTATGTTTATTTAAATGTAACTAAGAAAACTGTCTAATTTATTATGTTGACATTACTCGTCCTAGAAGCATGCTTGATACTTAAAAGGATCAATATCAAATATATTACAATATGCTGTATTAATTTCTCCATAGAGAGAGGGAAATGCATAAACATATGTACATAGACATATCGTGACCACATTGGCCATATAATATTTATTATGGAGAGTGGTTTCAGTTTTTGTCTTCCTGATCCCGTTTTCCTGCTAATCTAGACATGTCATGGCTCATAATGGATGAATCCAAATGATTTTAAGATTGTCATTTTGAGCTTAAAGATTAAAAGCGCACCACTTGCTAGTGTAATTTTCAACATTATTTGCGTACTATATCTTTTTATATAAGGAACTATTATTCCATCACGTACTTATTTAATTTATCGGTTTGTTTTACATTTCTTTTATACGAATTTAGCAAGATACACATTAGAGCAAATCAAGTATGATTAGCATTACCGGCCCATGTTGCATTAACAAAGATAAATATTAACGGACTCCTCTATTATCAATATTTTTTCAACAGCTTTTATATACATGATTTTTTTTTTCCATATTTCCAATTGTTCTTGCTCCTCCATGTAATTAACTATGTAAATGTTTTTGTAATTATGAACGTATTATTGTTAAACTTGCACATGTATCGAGAGTGCAACGTCTACTAATAAGGAAATTGGATGAGGAAATCTTGATATTTTGATTACTATGTGTTTGTGTTTGTGTACAATTCTTTATGCATTCTTAAAACCATTTATGCATAGTGCTTTTTTCTTTATCCGTAACAAGTATAATACAATTCAGTGATTATTTTATATTTGAAATTTAATTACATCATTGTATTTAATTTTTATACATATATAGCAAATGCATGTCAACTTATCTGAATATAAATAAAACATAGGGTATAAGCAAAAGTATATATATATAGCCATCTACATGTACCATGGAGTCAAATAACCAGGAAAGAATGTAGACCGAACTCCATTACTATTTAAGCAAACGAGAGCAAAGAGATAAAAATAAGTTTCAAAGTAAAATATTTTTTAGATAATAAATTAAATATATTTGTCGTACAAGACTTTCAAGGATGGAAGATACATTTTATTATTGAAATAATGAGTCTCTCTCAACGGATAACCATCCTGAATAGGAACCGGAATCGGAGGAACCTTTCTCAACGGTTGACCTGGAGGAACCTTCCTCATTGGTTGACTGTCGTAAGTAGGATTCGCACTCGATGGTTGATTATCATTGATTAGGCTCTAGACCTGGAAGGACCTTTCTTATCGGTCGAATATTATGAATAGGGTTTGGACCCGATGGAACCATTCTCAATGGTTGGCTATCGTGATTAAGCTCTGGATCTGAAGGAACATTTCTCACCAATTGACTATCACGAATAGGCGCTGGACTTGAAGGAGCCTTTCTCAACACAAGTGCATCTTCAAAGCTACGGGGTGGCAGGATATTTGAATTAGACAGTAAACCTTCATGTACCTATACAAAATTTAATCAAATTTCAGAATAAAAAAAGGGAGTATTAAAACATTTACTGGAAATAGACCAAAGGAAATTAGTTATAACAACAACATACAAACGTATACCTTAACATTGTCGTACTCATATGAAGTGGCTTGCATGAGTAAGAAGCACGAGAGTATAAACTTAATCTTCAACTCCATATCTTTCATGAGAATAAGTAAACTATAGTTTTAAAGCAAAGAAGGATGGCTACTAAAACTATTATATTTCTGTAAGAAGCTGGATAGTGCACGATTATATGAAAAAAAGAAGTGAAGCATCTATATATATTATATTAAATGCAAGTCTTTATAAGGAAAGTATAAAATCTACATATAATATAATAGAGGTATGGCAAAAGAAGCATTATTTATAATATAATCTATATATATGTTATGGCAGGATTGAAAAATAAAAGAGAGACAGAGAGAGAGGAGGAGATGGAAGGAAGTAGAAAGAGAGTGGGGAAGTCAAACCAAGATGAATTTGTCGCTTGCTTCCAATTCTGGTCTGTGCGAAAATTATAAAATCGGATCCATGATTTGATTTATATATAAATTAATTGCATAGTTTATTATTTTTATGGATAGATCACACAACTTACCACGCTAAATAGCCACCACCCATTAACCTTCACCCTACATCCACCTAGGTTAAGCCCCTAAGATTCTTTTGCCTTTTTTTTTTTATTTTTTATAACTTCTTTATTATATTATATGATTAAATATATTTAATAGTATTAATTCATTAAATTAATTATTATCCATCAATCAAAAGCTGGCATGTATCCTTTGACTGCTAATAGTAGCAAATAGAGACAAAAAAAAAAAAAAAGCATTCAAAATGTCAAAAATATGAAAGAATACATGTATGCAAAGTGATAAAAACTGAAAGAACATATATGTAAAGTGAAATATACCTTTTATAAAATAATGAAATGAAAGGTAAAAAGAAAATTAAAATACAATAAAATGTTGGTGTATTTATGCAGCTTAATAATAAAATATCATTCCAGTCCACTTCCAAATTAAATTTTTATCCTTCTTTTACGAAATTGATGCAATCCATCCTCAAACATCCTCAATGAGTGAATAATATTACGATGTTTTGTATTAATATTAGTCCATATTATGTATTCTGCTTTTAAGCTTGATGCTTAAAAAAGATCAATATCAAAGATATTACGATGAGCTGTATTAGTTTCTCCGTCAAGAGTGGGGAAGGCACTAAAATAACATACATACATAGACATATTATGACCGCCTTGGCCATATAATATTCATTTATAGAGATTGTTTTCAGATTTTGTTTTCGTGATCCCATTTTCCTACTAATCTAGACATATCTTAATGGGTTCATCCAAACGATTTTTAGATTTTCATTTTAAGCTTAAAAATTAAACATACTAGTGTAATTTTCGAGCGTAAGTTCCCTTTCAGGATTTTTTTTTGTCTTACTTCATAATGCTAAAAGAAAACCCAATCATTTGTTAATGATTTAAAATAATCAATTTAAAAGATATGGCTTGATAAATAACTGGCTTCGATGACAAAAGTTATTCAAGCACTTGATAAAAAATAAATAAGATAAATTTATTTAATATATATATAAATTTTGCTAATGACGTACCTACACACACCAAGTGTAAATATAATTATATGTAATCTATAATATTAAAATTTAGCTTCTAATTTTTTGGCATATTTTTATTATTTTTGTATTATTATAAAAAATAAATTACTTACATTTTTCCGTAGTTTCACAAATTTAAAAAAAAAATGTGGCAATTAAATTGTATAGTGATAATGGAAAATATTAAATGCGATAAAAATATAATAGTCAGTTTGTTGTGCATGTGCAAAAAGTAGACCCCTTCCTACGATGAGATTCGAACTCATATCTCCAAATTAGTAGCCACACAACCAATCTATTAGACCACAATATGATTTTAATAATAATTTACAATAATTAATTTAAAATCAAATTTGCAAAAGCCAATTTTATGTCTATAAATGTAGAATCAACTTTTCAAAAACTAAATTCAATTGATTTTAAGTTCACATCTTCATAAACTAATTTCATCTGTGATATTTTAAGAATTATTTTCCAAAAGGCCATACTTTTGGGATTATGTTAAAAAATATATAAATTTTCTTTTTTCTATTAAACTATGAGGCACTAAAAATGTTAGTTGTTAACCGTTAAAATAGGGGTTCAACTTTAATAGTACAAAACAAGAAATATCTCACTTTCCTTATATAGGTTATTACATATTTATTATTATTATTATTATTCACTATCCATAAGTATTTGTAATTAAGATTGTTTATTGGTAATCTCACAAATAAAAGGAAAGTGTGACAATTATATTAGACAATGATAATGTAATATATTAAATATGTTATAACTATAAGATCCATAAATGTCAGTTGTTGATCATTATGAAAAGGGTTTCTTTAATTATATGAAAATAAAAATGATTAAAAGGCCGAAAAAATTTCACCGAAATGAATGTCGATTCTTTGGAATTTGTGTATGCCAAATCATGAAAGGACAGAGCAGACAATTGATGATATGTTGCTACACTTGTATTCAGCCATTTTTGTCATACTCTATTTCGGATTGTGAATTTCGTATTATTAATCAATGCCGACATAAAATAGACAAGATTTTAAGGTTATCATACATTTCTACACTACCCATAAATATTTGCAATCAAGATCATTCATCCGTAATCCTACAAATGAAAAGAAAACACTGATAATGAAATATTTAAACGCATTAAAACTATAAGATAAAAAAAAATGTTAGTTGTTGACCTTTAAAAATGAGTTTGACTTTAATAGTATAAAATAGACAACATTTTACCTTCCTTGAATAAGTGATTATGCATTCATCATTATTATTCATCATCCATAAAGTATTTACAATTAAGATCATTTCTAAAATATAAATGACTGCTAACTTTATTTTCTATATTTTGTTTTTAAAAGTAAATGAATGACTTTAAAAGAAATATGTTAGTGATTGAGTTATACACTCTTAGGATATTACATTATGTCTTTATGATAGGAATTACTTTCACCTTTTAAAGATAAAACATTTTTCACCTTTTAAAGATAAAACATTAAATAAACCAATCAAAGTACAAAATAAAACAAAAAACCTAAAATTTGACAATGAATATTCAATCTTTAACAATTTCCAAAGGTTACAAAATCCTAAAGCAAAACAAAATTTTGTATATCCAAAATTCATAAAGAATACGAAAAATAAAAACTATACATATGGCGAGAAAAAAATATATAAAAATCTAATAATAAAAACTTACAAGTCTCAAAGAAACTACATGATTTTCTTGAGAATCACATCATCCAAAGCAAAAACTAACAAATGCTATATGCAATAAGGTTAGCCAAAAAAAAAAAATTGTAAATCCTTAACTTATTCGGTGTGAGTGTTTAGTTTTATAGTTTGGTTTAGCATGTAAATCGAACTATTTGGTTTGAATCGAATCACACCAATTTTATAAAAAAAAAAAAATAAAGAAAGATCATAGTTAGAATCGTGAAAATTGTTCTCCAAACCACCCTAAAGAGGTTTAGATTGTATGTACCCAAATCGGGGATTGGTATTTAATCTCTTTGGTGATGAACTTACTATTAGGCCATCTTTACATTTCTCATTTCTCAACAAAGGCAAAGATTAGCTGGCAGAATACTTGATACGCTCCAATAAGATGGATTACTATGGCAACATTTGCAATATTAAGAAGCCAAAAAAGATTATAGAAGCCAAAGCTAAAGCCGATCAGGAGATTTCCAAGTATCGAACGAACTATTGTTTTTCTTACAACAGTTTATTACTTCCCCCTTTCCAATACTTTTAAGTTTTAACTTTTAATTATCAAGATTTACTATGAAAAAGAAAAGGGTGTTCAAACTACTAACCGAACCGTATCAAATTGTTTGATTTTAGGTTTGAAAAATTTATGAACTAAACCATATGGTTAGATTCTATTTGAAAAAAAAAAAAAAACTCAACCATTAATTTTACATTCAATTCCTTAGAAGAGACAAACTATATCGAACCAAACTGCACCCACCTCTATATTCAATTGTAAAAAATAAAATAAAAATACAACTGTCTTAAGTTGAAATTATAAAGAGAAAATAAAACAATTTTTTAGAATTTTTTTAATCATATTGCTATATGTTTTCTTTATGCATATAAACTTGTACATCATTCAATTGAATTATAATCCATTAATTTGAGAAAGAGAAAAATTGAGAGAAAAGAAAAAGTATTATAACAACATGTGCAATTGAACATTGACAGATAGGAGCTAATAAGGGACAAATTTTTTAAAGAAATATTAAATAATAGGAACTTAGCAAACCTTCGTCATACTCAATGCCATGCTATCAACTACTATTCATATATTATTAACATAAGAGATTATTATATTTTAAGAACATACTAGGGCATAAATGTTAAAAAACAATAATAATTGTACAATTTTTAAAAGTTAGAAAATTTAGTAGATTGTAAATGGTGGTTTTTAATAATTGTGTTGTGGTTTTATTAGTTGTAATTGGGGGGAAAATTAGTTACTAGTAACAATAAATAGATTTTAGATCATATAGTTCTATAAATAATGAAGTATCAATGAAGATTTGATAGGAAGTTTTCGACCAAATTCTTAGGTGCCTCTTTCTTTGAAAGTCGGTAAGGAAATTGGTTATCTTGAAATAAGTTAATCATTTCATTCTTTTCATTAATTCCATCATTACCATACTTCACACCAACATCCATAACGGTTAGTGGGCTACAATTGCTAACACTACTCTTTTGTTTTTCGTTACTATGATTGATAGAACTCAAGCTATGGAACCAACAATTATGGAGAAATTATTATCATTGATGTATTCAATAGTGAAAACTCTAAAGTCTATGCAAATTCAAATGCAAGAATTCATGAAAATATGCATGCCATTGCAACATCATGTATATGATTTGGAAAACTCAATTTTATACATATTAGATGCCTCAATGGTTGAAGAGAAAAAAGTGCAAGAAGATAGAATGATGGGAGAAGAAGAAGATGTGGAGACGTGTCAGGAAGAGTGGCTCATACTACAGCAAAATTAGCCTTCAACCACATCTAATAAACATAGCTATATAAAAAAAATTGTGGCAAAAATTTGTTAACAACGTTTAATAAACATAACCTTGTAACATGGAGAAAAGTGCGTGGCAGAATGTTCCATTACATTTCAAAGTGCAAACATGATTGATGGAAGGAAATGTAGCAAAATAGATAAATTGTCTACCACATTTAAATGCCTCAAATAGTATAGGTTTTGCCACATTTACTTGTAACAAAAAGTTACAACCTTACCATATTTACATGTGACCAATAATATAAGTTTTGCTACGTTTTCACATGGTCAATAATGTAGATTCTACTAAGTTTACACATAACTCAAAGTTATATACGTAAGTATACAAGTATAATATATCATGTCTATACATGGCCAATAATGTAAGTTCGACTACGTTTATATGTAGCTAAAAGTTTAATATATAAACATACACCTACAATTTACCACTATTATACATAGTACATATTCTTGGTTCACCTACGTTTACACGTGGCAAAAGATTATTACCACCATGTGTACAATGATTTGCTAAGTGCAAACGAGTCGAATCTACATTAAAGATCATGTTTAAATATGTCCAATGATATTTAATACATCTTGTCTAAGATTTACTATGCTTGCATGTGGCTTATGATATAAGTTTAGTCACGTTTATATGCGACAAAAAAATAACAAATGTATTTTCTCATATGATTTGCTATGTTTATATATGGCTAAAATTAAGTTATAGGACATGTGTAAAAGTGATAAAGTTTGTTAGGATATGATGGCCTCCCAGTATTTTTCAGGATTATTATTGCTTATACCCATCATTTTAATCATACTTGTTTAACTTGTAATTTACATCCATTGTTTCACTATACTTGTTTAGCCATATAATTGAATACTTTGTAAATCCATCTTATTCCATCATAAGTGGCATTTAAAACTTCAAATACTAACAATTCAAAAAGTGCTTGAAACTTAATTAAATACTAATAATTTGTCTTCACACAAACATACTATAATATACATTACTAAGAGTTTATGACAAGATCCATATCCATACTGTAAACAAAATAAATATATTCAAAATACAGATCAAAATGTTTTGAAAACTTTATTACTTTTAATCTTAGACATCATATTAGTACTTGTCTAAAAATCTATATATCTCCTTAATTTTCCTTATTTCTTCTAAAATCTTCATCTATCTTACCATTGGTTGCATCTAGAAGTCATTTTATATCATATATAAAACAATGAGTAATAAGAAAATGTAATTATATTCAAAAAAATAAACAAACAACTATAGGAATTACTTTTAAACCTTACTTGAATTATTAGGAAAATCTGCAACATGTTGGATAAGTTGAGTAAGCTTAGATAACTATAAAGCAATTTCACATTTTCACTCATTTTATACATATTTTTGTTTCCAATTGTAAATAAAAAATACAAAAAAGCAAACATAGCAAGAAAAAAAATAAACTTCAATGTTTAATTAAAAGTAATAGAAAGAGACAAAATTATAACAACAAACTTCAATTTTTTTTGAATTTTTATATGATCTTCTATCATTCGATAGTAAGTAAAGACATTGCATACACTCTTAACTTATTATAAATATACAAATACCCTACCGCACAAAACATACATTTGTCATCTCAATATAGCATAACCTTAAATAACAAATGTATCCAATAATATCAGCATGCATACTTATGCTTTCTTCATAAGGTTGAGAATAACAACATATAAAGTAGAGCAACAATAAACAAGAAAATGGTATCAAGAGAAAAAATATAAAAACTACTAACATGCTCTATTTTTACCAAAGTATACTACTCTTATAGTAGAACAAATTAGATTCATAAATAAACCAAAAGGAAGATAGGTGAATATACATACAAAATCCTTTAAAATTAGAGTCTTAACTTAGCTCCTCTGTGGACTGTTTGACCAAATGGTTAGAACACTGATCTCCAAATCCTATCACAACAAGTGTCCATGTAATAAAACTAAATGAAGAAACAAACTAATGAAAAGTATAAATTATGTCAAGATAACATGTTAATAAGAATATATTTTAGGATCATGCCAAGATAAACACAACTTACATGAATTAGCGAAGAAATTAAAGCAAATTGCAAATTTTTTTTAGGTAAGTTCAAAAATTGTAACTTTCAAAAAGACTATTTTGAGATTTAAAAAAAGAAAATAAGAAAGGTTAAACTACACAAGAAGAAAAAAAAAACTAAAACTTAGGGAAAAAAAATGGAAAGCTTAACTTTTGGGATTTGCAAACATCCTTAAGGAGAAGAGTTTTCAAGTAATTGACTTTCCCTGACAAGAGTTGTGAAGTCTCATTATTATATAAGAAGGGTTATCAAACTAAAATTTGTTTGCAAATAACATAAATTACACATGAGATCACAAAAAGGAAGTTGAAGTTATTTACCCCGTTAATATGAGAAATAATGTAATTTCAAATGTTAGTCTAATAAGGCCATTAAAATGACATAATTAGGAACTAATAAAAAACATAGAACACTCAATCCATGAATAGCATCACATCAATTTACCTAATGAGATAAAGGAATTGGAGAGTATAAATACCTCATTTTTGTCCCTCTTTTTATTTTTCAAAATTGGTTAAAGGGTCCTCAATTAAGAAAAATACAAAAATAAATAAAAAATTAAAGAAAAAACCCAAAAATAAGAGATTTTGGAAAAAATTCAAAAGAATAGAAAAATAAAAAAACCCAAAAATATGAAATTTAAGAGAATAAAAAAAATAAGAAAATAGGAAAAAGCAAAAAAAAAAATAAGAAATTTAGAAAAATTACAAAAAATGGAAAAATTTAGAAATATATATAAAAAATTTGAAAAGTCACAAAAAATAGAAAAATTGGGGATTTAGAAAATAAAAAAAATTAGATAGTTTAAATATAATAGATTTTTAATTTAAATAAAGGACTGTTAGACCTAAGCTTAAATTTATATCTAGCCCAAACTGACCTAGTTTATATGTGCAATTTACTTATATATATGGACAAAATACAAGTCAATGGTCTAACAGATAAGCTTATAGACATTGCATTTGAGTTTGGTTTGGAGATCAAGGGTTTGATTCTCATCAAAGGCAAAAAATGTCTTTTATTTTATTTCTTCCCTATACTTCATGTATTGCTACATGTCAAGGCCTGATTAGGCTACGTGTCTGATCGTGACACGTGACACGTAGCACGCTACAATTGGCCTTGACAACAAATTTTCTTTTCCCTTCATTTTCTTTTCCCCTTTCCTTTTCTTCCCTTCGCTTTCTCATTTTAAAAACAAATAAACAATAAAAAAGGACAAACACGGATGCAAGAGGGGGGAAATTCATTTTGAATTCACACACATACACAAGGAGAGTGGGGGGGAGCACTTTAAAAATAAAAAAAGAACACACATACACATGCAAGGACCTCTCTCTCTCGGTTTTCTCTCTCTTTGGACTCTCTTCCTCTCTCACTTTCTCTTAACCAACCCACTCTTATACACATCACTGAACACCCTCAAAGCTCCAACCACCAACTTACTGCCCACTCCAAACCCCGAACCATCCACACATGGCCACCCTTTTAGTTCTCTCTCTCCATACGATCTCTCCTCGCACGACCCAATATCATACAACATCATACTCATAAACACAGCCACCCTGAACGACCCATCTTGATCACTGCATGACCTCACACTCTCTACCTTTACCCACTAAACCGAACACATATCGTACATCACCATCACTTCCTTTAGGTACCACCCAAGCACCGACCACCAACAAACTGCCACCCTAAGTAGTGGCGCTTAGGCAAACCTACTATCTTCAATCCAATAGCGATAAAAGTAGCTTTCCCCGCATGTTTTGGCGGCCGAAAAAGCCTCTACGGCACCATTCTAGTCGCTGCCACCATCTACTCAAAAGTCGACCCAAATTCAACCCAATCTGAACCAAACTTGGATCTAAGACTCAACCCTCCAACTTGTATTTGCTGTTTTTAACCCATACGCTCGAGTTTATTTATCCAGTCCAAAGCCCTTTGTTTTGGTTTTGTTATGTTTCAATTTATTTTTTTTTTTTGTTGTTTTGTTTATTCTTGTAACTTATTGTAATAAAATAATAAATAAGGAAAAAAGAAAGAAAAGAAGAGGAAGTATTTAGTATACTTTTTTTAATTTTAACCCAAAAAAATAAAAATAAAAGTAAATAAATAAATAATAAAAAATAATAAAGTCACCATATCACTTAGAAAAATTATTTTTTCAAAAAGAATAAAAGTAATTTGTCATTTTTTATAATTAGAACCATATGTAAAATTTCTCAAAATAAAGCCTTAATTAGGACCCTTAGAAAATTTCCTTAAATAAACTTAAAATGGGTAAAAAAATGTAAACCCAACCTTTTTTGAAAGCTAAAATCAATTCAACCTAAATTTAAAAAAAAAAAAAAACTATGAAAATCTGATTCCGAATAGTAGGTACGTAAGCATTCATACGCAAGTACAGGGCAACTTAAAATATTACAGGTTTCATTTTTTCCATTTTTATAAATATTTGTGAAAATTAATTAAATTAGTTGTGTATAATATGATTAAATGTTTAGAAACTAAAAAAGGGTATTATTTGAAAAGCAAAGTTAAATTCAGAAAGTTAAAAAAGTGATACTTACTTATGGTTTAATAGGATAGCCCGCAGATCTAGATCTCATGTTTTAGAAAACCATTTTAAAAACCAGTTTTGTCGATAGACTACTAGCTAATTGATTATAACTTAACTCTTTTTCCTAACTCCGGTTGGGTAGCAACTCCAAGACATTTTTTTCAAAATACAAAAAATCAGTTTTCTTTAAACCCTAATCGAGGTTCAATATTAAACAGGTAGGGTTTAGTACTACTTAGTTTAAAGGAAACCTAATTTATAAAAGAACCAAGAGGGAAAAAACTAGGCGTAACAGCTTAGCAACTCCACTAAGGATCGTTAAGAAGGTTAACCACTTTAAAACTTTCCAAAACTAAAATTGCTTTTCATAATACCTATGCTATTTGTTCATTTGTTTATTTATTTATTTGTATGTTTATTTGTTCATTTGTTATTAACTCCATGTATATACTTAGCTTTAATTATCATACAATATGCATTAAGACATGGGGGGGTCATTTGTTACAACAAAGATGCAAGGTAGATGCCATTAAACTCAAGCCATCTTAAGATCCTAAGAAGGGGGCCATTGTGTAAGTTATGGGTGTTGTAGGGTAACCACCATTTGGAGCCGATTAGGCCACCCTACTTAAGCTCATTATGACCAATGAAAGTATTTTTTAAAAACAAGTGAGGTCACAGAGCTTAAAGACCTTTTAGAACCTACCCTAATTGTATATACTCTCCTTCAAGCTTGAGTTAATACACTATGCTTAAAAAATTGCAACCCTATTGATCGTTCAAGAGTTTTAATGTAATCAAGTTTTTGAAAATTACAGTAGGGTTGCAACATAAGGAGTAATGTATTAACCCAAACGACCCTAACATTTACATATTTCCACATTTTTTCTTTTGTTTCATTGATGAATAATTCTTGTCATAAAATGTGTAGACTTAGGATGGCAAATAACTAGGCAAATGATTAGGCAAACGATAGGCCACTAAACATCTCTAGGATTCGTAAACAAATGCTGAGAGATGAGATTCCTAGTTAAAGGAAAAGCTCGAGTGTTCTAAGGCTCACAACCGAGCCTTAAGGTCCCTTTTGTCATAGGTCTTTAGGTATACCTATGAGATGATAGAGGATCTTAAGGCTCATATACGAGACGTAATATAAGGTTTTTTCCAATTCAAATCTAAAGAGTATAGAATAAAGTTTTGGATTTAATGTTAATATCTCTACCTTTGTTTTTGTATTTTGTTCTCTTTCAAAATAATGAAGTTCTATTTTGTTCGTTGTTCTTCGTTTTTTAACATTTTCTTTTTTGTAAATAGCCCTTTAATAAGCATCTATCTAACCACTATTCCTTCTCATTTAGGGAAATGTAAATAAAATCTCATAGACTTGTAAATAGTACCCTAAAAAAATCACCATCCTTATTTGTAAATAATTTTCTTGTTTTTTAAGCAATAAAAATTTATCTTTCTCTCTCTTAAAAAGAAAAAAAAAAAGAAACAAAATTTGAAAAAATAAAATTGAAAAACTGCTAATAGCTATAAATCCTTATGGGCTTAAGAAGCTAACACAAGCTCAAGCCTTTGGCCCACTCAAGTAACTAACCCAAATACTTAGTTTCTAACCCATAAAAGACCCCTCGATCTATTAAAGAAGCCAACACGAGCCCCTTTGGCCCATTCAACACAGACATTAGTCTCTTGGCCCATTCAATCCAAACACCAACCTTAGGCCCATTCAACCATTTAACCTAAAACACAAACCGCTTGGTTAGGCAGCCAATCCGAACACGAGTTACAGCCCATCAAAGTAGTTGACCTAAATACAACCCTCAAACCCTAAAGGTAATCAAGCCAAGCCAAAACCCCTAGTTTCTTTAAAAAATAAAGCCTAATCATAAATCAAGCCAAAACACAAACTTAAATCTCGGGGTATGATTTAAGAAACCGAATGGCAAAGCCAATCTTTACCCTAGGAAAATAAATATAGATTCCTCCTTAAGAAATTGATAACTCAACTTTTGAAAAGTTTAGGATGAGAAGAGGCAAACTATATCTTATACACTAACCTGAAACACTTTGAGAGTTTAGCGACATAATGGTGAGGATACCTTAAACTCATTAGTTAAATGAGGTCCACTTTAAAAGTGATACATAGATTAAAATGAAGTTAAGCATTCATTTTCAAATCCCAAACACGATTATCCTTTGTTAACCTCATTGCACCAATTTGGAAAATTCTTTAATTTAAACCCTATTAAGAACTACCCCATAATGGGGCAATTCGAAAGTTAGGGTCAGTGATTAGGAAATAGGGGTAAATTTGGTTTATGCTTGCTTGAGTAGCGTTAATTCAAAAATGATCTTTATTTTTGATAAATTATTTTTCATTAAAATGAAGAAGAGCCAATTCCTTTTCAAACACCTCAAGCTTATACACTTCTCACATGAGCCTATACACTAAAAATCCATGGGTTTAAGGTCTTAAATCATTTAAAAGGCAAAAACTCGGCAATGGAGACAATTACTCTTTAGGCCAAAAGAAGAGAGAGAATAGTAGGGAATAATAGGGAAAAGCAATTAAAAAAGGAAAAGAAAAAAAAGAAGAAGAAAAGAGGCCAAAGAGTTAGGCCCGAGCGTAAGACAAAAACTTTAAGAAATATTTCACATCCTAGTAGGGGCAGCATAACTGAATCAAAAGGTAAGGAATTCAAGCCCAAAAAGCCTTAATTTTTTTAAACCTAAGGCCCTAAATCACGCTTCAAAGCTTGGAAACCTAAAATCTCTATATCCACTTTGACACTCTAAAGCCTCTCTTACTTATACTAAATCACACAAGGCCTCCCCACCTATAATACCACCCTTATACAGTAAAAGCTCTTCTAATCTTGAAAGATAATCTATCTTTAATAAAAGTTGTTTTTGAAACCTAGGCAAGCATACTTCTATTTTTTTTTTCTAAGGTTTTTAACTTGTACACCCAGGTTAAATAAAAAGTATTTCTTCCAAAAAGGTTTTCTCATTAATCCTTTTTGAAACCATTGAACCAAAAGCCTAAATTCATAATCTGGAACCAAAAAAAACCCAACAGATTGATCAAAGCATATCAATTGCAAAATGGACTATAATTTTTGGAACAGAAATCCAGAGCGAAATCTAGATCGAGAGCTAGCAAGGAAGACCCCTTTGACTAAACTAATCATGGATTACCTTTTTCTTAAAGAAAGGAATGTCTTGAAATCACAAAAGCCCTATGAGAAGCCCAAGGGCTAAGGACATTAAGAAACTCCACATGATTACCAAGGATAAGGGGTTATAAGATTGTTCCTTAAATAAAAATTTATACCTATTGGCAAAAACTTTCAAAAACAAAAAAAAAAGTTGGGGGGGGGGGGGGGGGGGGGGGTGGGGGGGAAGAAAAAAGATAAGAGAGAGAAAGTAAAAACTTATCACAAGATTTTAGTATAATCCATGTCAACTCGAGTAACCAAGCTTTCAATTCATCCATTTCCTTTTCAAGGTGGTCATTTTTTAAAAATTAACCTTAATAGTCATGATCATTCTTCCTTAATTGCAGTTTCTAATATCCTTCAACTCTTTTCAATAGGCTTATTCCTATTTCCTTTTTCATAAATGGTTTTTTGACAATCTTCCTGTAAATACTTTTCTAAGTTAAGAAGTTTTTTAAAACCGGTTGCTTTCCTTACTTTACTTCTTTAATCTTTCATCTAATTCCTCTTAGGGTTCAAGCTAGCTCTTAGAGTGATGTCCCCTTTTTTATCCTTTTCAGGATTCCAATTAGCCTTTAGAGCGTTATCTCGTCTTTCGCTTTTAGGATCCCAGTCATCTCTTAAAGCACTGTCCCTCCTTCTATTCTTTTTAGGGACCTACCTAGCCTTTAAGGCATTGTCCCATTTTTCATCTTTAAGATTCCAGCTCGCCTTTACGGCATTGTTCTATCTTTCATTCTTAAGGTTCAAGCCAGCTCTTAAAGTGTCGTCCCATCTTTTATACTTTTCTGGGTTCTAGCCACTCTTTAGGATGTTGTCCCATCTTTCTAAGGTGTTAGCCAACTCTTGGAGCACTAACCCACTTATCTATTCTTTTTAGGGATTCAGATAACCTTTAGGATGTTATCCATTCTTTCATTTTTTGAGATCCCGCTAGCCTTTTAGGGCTCTTCTATTCCTTTAGCGAGCCCATAGGGTGCTTCTCCGCATCAAATCCTCTTAGCAAGCCTATAGGGCGCTCTCTTTTACCAATTCCTCTCAAGAAATCCCAAAAGGTACTTCCTCTCATAATATATTCCAAAAGTTAGGGTTGCTACTCTCTCAAAGACGCTCCCGCCTAGAATAGTCAGCTCAAAGGAGTACATCTAGGTTTTTCTTGAATCAATTCCAAAAGTCAAGATTACTAGTCCCCAAGAGACACTCTCACCTAGATAGTCAATTCAGTGAAGCATATCTAGGTTTTTCTTGAATCAATTCCAAAAGTCTTGCTAGTCCCCAAGAAACACGCTTGCCTAGGATAGTTAGCTCAAAGGAGCACATCCAGGTTTTTTGTTGAATCAATTTCAAAAGTCAGGGTTGTTAGTCCATAAGAGACACCCTCACTTAGGATAGTCCACTCAAAGGAATACTACCAAGTTTTAGCTTAGGGTCTTAGACAACTTTAGGAGCGCTTCACTGGTCTTGGTTAATCAGCTCATTGAGGCACAACTAAGTTTTCTCATTTTTTTTAGGATCTTAGCTAACTTTAAGAGTGCTTTTCCCTCCTTGGTTAATCAGCTCATTAAGGTACGACCAAGTTCTCTCATTCAGTTTAAAGTCTTAGCTAGTTTAAGAGTGCTTTGCCCACCTTAATTAGTCAGCTTATTGGGGTACAACCAAGTTTTTCTCATTCAGTTTAGGGTTTTAACCAACTCTAGGAGCACTTTGCTCACCTTGGTTAATCATGTCATTACAGCACGACCAAGTTTTCTCATTCTTTTTAAGGTCTTAGCTAACTCTAGGAGCGCTTTACCTATCTTGGTTAGTCAACTCATTAGGGTATGACCAAGTTTTCTTATTCTTTTTAAGGTCTTAGTCAGCTCATTAGGGCATGACCAAGTTTTCTCTATCTTTTAAGGTCTTAACCAACTCTAGGAGCGCTTCACCCATTTTAGTTAGTCAACTCATTAGGGCACGGCCAAGTTTTCTCTATCTTTTAAGGTCTTAATCCACTCTAAGAGCACTTTACCTGCCTTAGTTAGTTAGGTCATTGGGGCACGGCCGAGTTTTCTCTATCTTTTAAGGTCTTAGTCAAATCAAGAAGTGCTTTTGTCTACCTTGGTTAGTCAGCTCATTAGGGTATAACTAAGTTTTCTTTATCTTTTAGGATCTTAACCAACTCTAAGAACGCTTCGCCCACCTTGGTTAGTCAGCTCATTGGGGTATGACCAAGTTTTCTCTTTCTTTTTGGGCCTTAGCCAACTCAAGGAGTGCTTTGCCCACCTTAGTTAGTCAGCTCATTAGGGTACAACTAAGTTTTCTCATTCTTTTAGGGCCTTAGCTCAAGGAGCGCTTTGTCTATTTAACCTTAGCTCGTTAGCTCATAAGAGCACAACCAAACTTCTTTCAATCTTTCAACCAGCTCTTAGAGCATTGTACCTCTCTTCACCAAATCTCTAGTAGACCGAACCTAAGATAACTAGTTAGCAGTAGCACTCCATAGGATAAAATCTACCTTTATGGCAAAAATATTGTCTCTTTTGTCTTTGTGGCAAAGTTTTGGTCAAATTTTACTACAAAGAAGGGTAACTGTAGACACCTCATTTTTCCCTCCATTTTATTTTTCAGAATTGGTTAAAAATTCATAAATTAGGAAAAATACAAAAATAAAATAAAATAATTAAAGAAAACCCCAAAAATAAGAAATTTTGGAAAAAAAATACAAAAAGTAGAAAAATAAGAAAACCCAAAAAATATGGAATTTAGGAAAATACAAAAAAATAGGAAAATAGGAAAAAAAAACACAAAAATAAGAAATTTAGAAAAAAATACAAAAAATGGAAAAATTTAGAAAAATGTACAAAAAATAGAAAAAAATTGGGGATTTAGAAAATTAAAAAAAATTAGTTACTTTAAATAGAATAGATTTTTAATTTAAGTAAATTTAAATAAAGTTGGACTTGGGCTTAAATTTGAATTTAAACCAAGGTAACCTAATCCATATGTGCAATTTGGATAAGGTATAGGCCAACGGCTTAACGAATAAACTAACAGACAATGCATTTGAGATTAAGGGTTTGATTCTCATCAAAGGCAGAGAATGCCTTTTATTTTATTTTTTCCCTACACTCCACGTATTGCTACATATCAAGGCCTCATTGGGTTACGTGTCTAACTATGACACGTGGCACCTTACAATTGGCCTTGACAACAAATTTTCTTTTGCCCCATTTTCTTCTCTCCTTTCCTTTTCTTCCCTTCACTTTCTTGTTTTAAAAACAAATAAACAATAATAAAAAAAAGGACGGATACAGATGCAAGAGGGGGGAAATTCATTTTGAGTTCACACACACACGTAAGGAGAGTAAGGGGGCCACTTTTAAAAGAAAAAAAACACCTACACACATGCAGGGACCTTTCTCTCTCGTTTTTCTCTCTAGGACTCTCTTCTTCTCTCTTTAACTAACCTATCTCTCTTTCGACCAACCCACTCTTACATACATCACCAACCACCTTCAAAACTCCAGCCATCGACCCATTGCCCACTCCAAACCCCGAGTTATCCACACATGGCTACCCTCTTGGTTCTCTCTCTCTACACAATCTCTCCTCACACAACCTACTATCGCATAACATCACACACACAAATACAGCTACCCTAAATGACCCATCCTAATCACCGCACGACCCCACACTCTCTATCCTTACCTACTGACTCTCTCTCCGCTGCGCTCGTACACACTACCATAGAATAACTTACAACCAAACACTCTCATACGACCCCAACTTGAATATAGTACGACACCAACTGCACCCGAACCAACTCCACTCTTTCAAACCATCCCCTCCTTCTCTCTCTCTCCTAACACCATTGCACACAACTACCCTCATCCTCTAACCAACGAACAATGGCAGTAGCAACAAGCTACGGCCACCACACGTGTTAGCCACTACGACCCACTCCCTCTCCCACCATCCACCAAACATACTGCACATCACCATCACTTCCTTTAGCCACTACCCAAGCGCCGACCACCACCAAACCACCACCCTAGGTAGTAGCACTTGGGCAAACCCACTATCTTCAATCTAATAGCAACAAAAGTTGCTTTTCCTGCTTATTTTAGCTACCAAAACAGCCTCCAAGGTGTCGTTTTAGTCACTACCATCGAGCTATCGACGTTAACTATAGCGTTTCTTAGGAGGCAACCCATGTCTAATTTTACTTACACTTTAGTTCTTTAAGTTTATTTCATTTCATTTTTCTTTTATCTAGCTTTGCCTTATTTTTTTGTTTCAATTTTAGTCATAAGCTTTTCCCTTTTTAATTTCATTTTTATTCTTCTCTTTAGTTTTCTTTTTTTATTTTTTCTAGTTTAATTACTTTTATTACTTTATGTTTCCTTTATTTTTAAATTAAATTCATAAAAAAAAAAGTTACACGGGCATGGGACACGGTCGTGTCCCAACCCGTGTCCATCCAGGACCCTTTAATTTGCCACATCCACAGAAAGTTACATGGGCGTAGGACGCGGTCGTGTCCTAGCCCTTATGCACCCAGCTTTATGTCGTACCTACAGATAGTTACACGGGCGTGGGATACGGTCGTGTCCAAGCCCGTGTCCGCCCAGCCATATGCCGCGCAAACAGAAAGTTACACGGGCGTGGGATACGATCGTATCCCAGCCCGTGTACGCCCAGTATTCCCGACCATGAATAAAGAGTTACACAGGCTTGGGACATGGTCGTGTCCCAGCCCGTGTGCGATCAAAAGTCATGCCCGAACATAGAAAGTTACACGGGCGTAGGACACGGTTGTGTCCCAACCCGTATCCGCCCAGGTAAGACACTATCACAACAGAAAGTTACACAGGCGTGGGACACGGTCGTGTCCCAGCTTATGTCTGCCTAAGCCCTATACGATTTTGCACACACTTGATTTATTTAAACCACACACACTTTCTCACACACTCAGAAACTAACATATCTCTATTTCATATTCTCTCTTCTCTTCCTCTTCTCCTTACGATTCTTGCAATTACGAATCCAGATCCAAGTAAGTTCTCCTTATTCCTTTTTGCTCTATCTTCCTCATGGTTTAGGTAGTTTTACTAGAAATTTCAGTTTTGGGTGCATTGGTTCTTGTATGTGGTCTGCAAATTTCTTTTGTTCTTTCATAAACGCCATGTACCATCGCTTTGTGTTTCTTGATTTTGCTACCTTTATGATGCCTCATCTAGTCAGATATTCATGTATGTTTTCTCAATTCCGAATTTTGTTTGCTAATTTGTTAATCATTATTTACTTATGCTTTCTCAAAATGAACGAGTCGGGTACACGTGTTGAGGATAGTGAGAGTGAAGAGGCGGCTGGAGATAGTGAAGATGATGTTGAGGGTAGTGCCGACGACGATGATGCTACGATGGCTGAGGCACTGTTTGATGAGGAGGATGAAGAGACGGATTCCGATCCCTCTTCTTAGTTCATATTTTTTTGTGTTCTTCGGTTGGCCAAGGCATGTGAACTCAGATATGTAATGATGATGCTTCTTCATTTTGAACTTCTTCCCCTAATTTTTGACTGGCAGGGAAGTATTAGTTTCTTTTTTAGTACATATGTTTCCTTTTTTTCTATACTGATTTTTCTTGTTTCATTTCTTGCTGCTATGTTTTTTTTTATTCGTACATTGAGAACACTGCACGTTATTAAGTGTGGGGAAGGGATATATATGATTTTGTTACTGTTTAGGATACCAATTCTGTTTAGGATACCAATTATTCACATTTGACCCAATTAATTTTTAAGTTAACTTGCAATAGGTGATTAACAAGTGTTGAGCCAAATTAACTGTGTTATCTTGATTATTATTGATCTTATTATACTTTACTAGAATTGATTAGTCAAATTTTTGGAAGGCAAAGTTACCGGTTATTTAGCTTAGGACTTTAAGACTTGAAATTGGAGCAACATCACTAGTTGAGAGTTAGTCATAGTTATTTTTAAAATTTACTTTTATGTATACCTTTTTCTTAGAAATTTTTAAGAGTCCTATAATTTTTAGCAAACAAACAAATGAAATTCTTCTTTTGAGAAACCCCTGAAAAATCATAATGATTGGAGGTCAAAAGTAATAACAAGTGTATGAATAGAAAAAAATTGGTAAGGATTCGTCTTGGTCCATCAGAAGAGCGAGATTGAGTCCCAATGCCAAATTCTAATGAAAAAAAAAATTGATATGGATCGGCCTTGGTCTGTCAGAAGAGCAAGGTTCTTTCCCGCTATCAATATAAGGAATAAGTTGGTATAGATCGGTCTTGGTCCGTCAGAAGAGCGAGATTCTTTCCTTCTACCAACACAATTGAGCTTAAATAAGATAAAGCAACAAAAGCATGAACTAGGGGGATGATTAGAGGATGAGTGGATGTAAAATGTGTTTGTTTTAGATTATAGCGCTTGGTGAGATGGAAGAGAGAATTGTATACATTTTAGTCAAATTGACAAAATTCTTATAACTTTTTCTCGGTTGGCGAGATGTTAAATCCAATTTTTAGTTTAAGAATCCTTGGTTAAATGACTTGGGTAAACTTTGATTTTCATAAATTAACTAATAAACTCTAGTAGTAAGTATTGTTGGAGCATTCGAATATGGTCAGATGAAATTTGTTGACTTTATTATTGCAAGTTAGTCGAGAATGATTTTTTTTACTTTTCTAACGGATCAAGTGTATTCGTTCACCGGTTTCCTAAATAGTGATAAATTTTATTTAGTGTTTCTTGTCTCGAAAGTTTTGTTTTGATTTATTTGCTTGAGGACAAGCAAATGCTCAAGTGTGGGGAAATTTGATAACTCTGATTTTAAACATATTTCATATGGTGATTTTATAGTATTTTCCTCACATTTTTTGTTTTCTTTAAAGAAATTGATACTTAATTGAGTAAAATTTTGATACACTATAAAAGGACAGATTAGGTTTTCACAAGACATGAGAGACATTAGAGAAGACAAGAGACTTGAGGAAAAGGCAAAGAAAAAGGTGAGAACAACACCGACTTCAAGATTGGAGAGATTTTTCATCAATCAAAGGGGTTTTTCATGTTTTATTTTATGTTTTTTATGGAACTCGTTTTTAGTTTCATTATGATAGTTTAGAATTCGTGTATTTAAGATTATGGAACCTAGGGTTTCATGTGACTCTTGGGTTGATTTATAAATTTCAATAAAGTTTCTATCTTTGCTTGATTCAATTATGTCGTTTAATTGTTAGTTGATATTTCTAGAATATTAACATATGATATTATGCATGTTGATTGAGAAATTACATGTATAATTAGATTTTTACATAATTGGAGAGAATTACATGTATACTTAGAGATAAGATACATGTTTCTTCCGAAAAGTTAATTAATTGTGTGGGAATTCATTATACATTAATGCAATTCTAAATTATATTACTAAGTGAAGAGATTCTGGTAAATAATTTAGGATTGGGGTTAATATGCTTGAGAAAGGTATTAACTTTAATTGTAAATCCCTCTGGTCAAGAATAATAGAAATTGAATTGAATATATTTTAAGCGGTCACATGTTAAATTCTAGGGGAAATAATTCCTAAATACGTTATTGCATACTTGAAGTCATTCTTAGTTTTATTGCTTTTTAAATTGCTTAATCAAGTCTTATAATTATTTTAGTTTGATAATTTCATTATTTTTAATTCATTCAACTCATCATAATTTTCCGGTTAGATAATAAAGTTAAGGTTAATATTAGTACTTGAAGTCTCTAAGGGATCGACTCGGACTCACATCCGCTTTATTAAAACTGATAGGTACACTTGCCTGATATCATTACACAAGCAAGAAGAGTGTAAGAAGCTAAAGGTGGATGAACATCCGGTTAAAGGAGAGGTTAGTGATGATTTTGATTTATACATTTTTATTAACTTAAGATAGTTTTATGTTGCTCTTATATGAATATGTTTGTCTTTCTTTTTAGATGCTTGCAATGAGAGTTGAAAAGTGGCATGCTCTTTCTCCTAAAGAAAAGAAGGAATACGAAAAAAAAGGTAGATTAATAGCTTGAAAGACTATCAAAGTTAGAAGGAGGAATCTAGGGGTGCTATGAAGCCAGTAAGATTAGTTGGGCATACAAAATTATTAACTTAGAATTTTGTTATCCTTTTTAATACTTATTTTGTATTATTTATTTTTTATAGTACCAAATGAGATGTCAACCCAAACATGTTACCAAGGTCCTTTCATCCTTTTCTAATGCTAAAAAAAGATGTAATGAGCGAGGTAAGACTTGGTAGCCTTTTAGAGTTGAACTATGGTAAGATAGATAGAGATCTATACTTGTAGTTGATCGAGAACTTTGACTCAGAGAGCTATGTTCTAGACATAAATGGGATAAGTCTTCCTTTTCTTATCTTGATGTAGAAAATATTCTTGCCCTAAGCAGTAAAGGTGAAGATGTATCAATAGATGCTATGGAGGAGCTATTGGCTAGTGTAAGGAGTAGGTTAGAGTTGAAGGAAGACGTTAAGTTAATCGTCCTGGAAGAATGTTTGCAAAAAGCTATGACAACTAAAGACTAGTTCAAGCAATTGTTCGTGATATGAATACTTGGCAAGTTACTTACCCCTCAATCCAGTATAATGGTGGTAATAGAGTATTTGGTAGTGGTAGTTGATGTAAGTAACCTACTATGATATAACTAAGTGAAGTACGTTTTGTAGAGAATGCAAGATGGTATTTTAAATTATAAGATGACTGGTCGGAGTTATATGTAGGGTTGCATTCTGTTCCTCATGGTACATTTTTTATCGTAATAACCCTTATTTTAATTTAGTAGTATTCGATTCATTACTAATATAATTGTTCAATATATTATATCACTCATATGACATATCTAATTTATGATTATTTTCCACGTTTTGCTATTAGTAGCTATTAACAAGTGTTTACTGGGCTATATAGTGGTCAATAGCTCGATGTGGACCTTACCACAGTTGAAGACATAGATAGAAGAAAAAGTAAGGAAGGTCGTCCAAAAGTTCAATAAGATCCTAAGGGACTCGGTAAGCTATTCAAGTTTTATAACGATGCTTTAACTATGAATGCTTTTAAGGTATTTCATACCATTGTAACCATCGTTCCATTTGATAAGTGATTATGTGGAATCCACCAAAACCATTACCTAAAGAAAGATTGCCTGTATTGGGGAGATCAAAGCTTGAGGTCACACTTTTCCTTTCTTATTACAGATGACAATCTAGTTTATATTCTTGATTGACTAATATGTTATGTTAATGTGATTTTTACAGGTGTTGGAGGAGAAGCTAGATCTTTTATCAAAACAACAAGAATTGAAGGAAAAAGTCCAAAAGATTACAAGGGGGGATACCCCATTTCTAATATCCATGAAGAATCAATTGATAAGCTTGATGAATACAATTTTTCCCTCCAAGAAGGCATCCAAAGGTGCAACCGATGAGGAGATGAGAATGAGGACTTTAGTAGAGATTTGCCTCTTCTCCAAGACCCTAACTCAAAAGATGACAGATACATGAACACTAAACCTCTGCAAGAGATGTTACATAATTGTGGTGAGAATGATCCCTAACCAATCAACCTTTTGTAAGAGATATCACCTAATCGTGATGAGAACGATCCCAAACAATCATAAGTAACCATTTATTTATACTTTCACATTTTGGCTTAAATCCTTGATACTAATGCATTGCGATTGATTTTCTTACTTGCCTTTGTGTAAACTTTTAGGACAAAACTGAACATAGTGTTGTGCATTATAAGAAGAATGAAATCAAAGAAATCGTGATCGTCGTCTAAAAGTCTTACATCTCGTTCACTTCGTTAAATGGAATAAAAGGGGTATGTAATACCAATTACCATAAAATTGAATAGATAAGTAATAAATGTTACGATGTTTACTTAAGCGTAATGGAATGGTTTTTATACTATTCACTTCACATGATTGAAATAGGGGACAAAATTGAATAAAAAATGAGTTACCAAAAATACCCCTACTTTATTTGAATTAAAATGAACAAAAAATAAGATAGACAAAAATAACTCATACCCATTGTGACCCTATTATCGTAACACTTCCCTATGAAACCTTAACCCCCCAAATGAACCCATTTGATCTAACCTACAATTATAATAACATTTGAATGACTATCCTACCACAACAGTGAACACCATCAATTATACGAAGGTATGAATTGGAGTCTGAAAAACCATCATCGTCTTTTCCCATAGTTCATACGAAGGAATCCTAAATGGATAAACATGGCTTCGACTCAAATATCGTAGCTACAACCAACTATGATGCCATGGAACTTAGAAGAAGATGAAGAGGATTAACATGTTAACACGGCTTTTGCTATGATTACAATGGCAAAAATCAAAAGTAATATGATGAAAATGAGTCAAGATGATAAGATTCCCTACCTCAACGAGCCTTTCGAACAAATGAAGAGAGAGATGGAGGCGATATGGAGCGACCAGTGACAAGTTGAATAGAGAAATGGAGTGAGTTGCTATGACAAGAAGAATAGAGAAATAGAGATTAAGGTTTCTCGAGGAGCTGAGATGAGGTGATTGATCAACATGGGATCTGTTTTTGTCAAGGGCAATTTTTGGGTATTTCGAAAATGTGTTGAGGAAAAGTTTGGAAAAATGAAATTACTAGACTATTGAATCACAATTACATACTTAGGAGGAGGGAATCTCAATTTCGTGATTTAAGGTAATACACATTTAGTAGGATTGGTGATTGCAAGACAACATTTGAAGTAAACGATGTAATAGGGCCTGAATAAGTAATAAGAGGGGAATTGAATGGTCATTCCCACCCAAGTGAACAAGCTATTAGTCTCACTCCTTTCACCGCATAGCTTAGAGATATGAGGGATAAGAGGAGGCCATTACAACATCAGGTGTCTCCTTACTTAAAATTTGACAATGACGAACAAGAAGAAAAAGCTGATACTACGGTTGGCATTGGTTAGTAATCTTTTATATGGTGTTTTATTCTTTTCTTTATCTTCTACTCTCTTTTTTATCAAATGTGGTATTTGTTCCAATTTGCAGATTAGTTTACATGTAAATCGGTATAATAGGGAGCACATACGGAAGAAAGATGAACGTTGTAGGATTTCCATGCCCTATGATGATGTGTGCATACTTAACCCTGTATTCTATATCAAGATTGATAAAGAGTAAGATCAATGATGGTAAAATATATAGTTTGAATTTATTGTGAGAGTAACATGATGTAAGACATATTTCTATCATGTATAGTGAAATACTGGTACAATTTGATCATCATGTCATTCTAATGCAATCAGATCTATACTCATTAAGACCTACAAGGTGGTTGTATAATAGCATTATCAACATGATGATCCAAAATTAGAACCATTCATTAAGGAGTGATGAGTCAAAGAGGAAGGCATGGTTTTTTTCCATCACTTTTGTGGTGAAAACACATTATTTCGTTATGTTATTACTATTTCATGGAACTTTTCCTAATAAATCAATCTAATAACAGTAACTATAGGCTTATGTCTTTATGGGAATGATAGAACTGATTTCCTTCTGTAACATCTTACACATTGATGAAGTCTTGTTAGGTAAAACAAATTGATGTGAGAAGGTACATATTCATTTAATCTCTATTGTTCCACATAAATTTTGTTTTAATTTAAGTGTTAAGAAAATTGTTTAATGTAGGTTTTCATACTAATGAATGTAACAACTAATCATTGGTATTTAGTTAAGTTACAAATGACTCAAGAGACCATCATGGTGTACCACAACATGCACGCAACACTACACAATAAGCACAAAGGTGATGTGAAGAGAGTGGTAAGTTGTTTTCCTATCCAGTCCAAACAAATTGGATGCTTCCCACAATTGAAATCAACCTATGACTACTTATTGATGACAATTTGGCAGGTTGGAATCATAGATAATTTATTCCATCTACAAGAATTTACAAATGAGGATGTTGGTCCATTCGATAAATTCATTTCCAATTGGCCAATTTAGATGATGATAAAGTGCCACAATAACCGGATATCGATGATGGATAATGCTCTAATTTTTTAACACTCTCACTCATTCAATGTAATTCAAAATTTCAATAACAGTAACATGTTTCGTGTTTTGTAGTTCCAACTATAGCATATACGTACTTAAATGTCTAAAAGCTGCAGGTCGAAAATGTAAGACCTTTATTGTTTATATACTTTTTAACCTTTCTTGTAAACCCTAACGTCATCTCGTTTATTCTCTTACTAAATGTCTTTGTGTTGTTCCACAAATTGCGACCCTTAAGGAGTTAAGTACAAATTAAATACAAGGAAGATTGAGACAATCAAATTAGTGCATAAGCACTATGAGAAGACAAAAGAAGTCAAAACTTAATATAAATCGAAAAGAATATAACTGAACAGTATTATTGTAAAATGCTATTATTTGTCCATTTTTGTATAAACTCTATAAATAGTTAATTTTACCGATTTTTTTTTTCAATAAATACATAGCAATGTTATATAGATCATAATCAAGAAATTTTGTCTATAAACTCTTGATTGTACTGTTTTTAAGTCAAAGATCAAAACTACATTATACTGTCGACAATATATACGAAAGATTTAAATTCCAAAAGTAACACATTGTCAACAGTATCTTGCAATGAACAAATTATCAACGATATCATGATTGATTGTTGACAATTATGATTGCAATATATCAACCTTACCATAAATGAATCCCATTTTTTTGTGCTCCAAAACCATTAATACAATAAATAAAGATAATTTTACCTAAAAGAAATCAATTTTACCATAAAGGAACCCCATTATACTGTGCTTTAAAACTATTAGTACCATAAAGGAAGTCAATTTCACCGTAAACGAAGCCAATTTTACTGTACTCCAAAACTATTAATATTGTAAAGAATGTTACTTTTACGGTAAATGAACCCCATTATATTATGCTCCAAAATTATTAGTATCATCAAGGAAGCCCATTATACCATACTCCAAAACTATTAGTACAAGGAAGTCAGGAAACCTATTTTATCGTGCTCTAAAACTATCAATATTATAAAGGAAAGTCAATTTACCATAAAGGAATTTAATTTTACTATAAAGAAACCCCATTTTACCATATTCTTAAACTATTAATACCGTAAGGGAAACTCATTTTACTATAAAGAAAGTCAACTTTACCATAAAGGAACCCCATTTTGTCGTGCTTTAAAACTATTAATACAGTAAAGGAATCTCATTTTACCGTAAAGAAACATCATTTTACCATGCTTCAAAACAATTAGTACCAGAAAGGTCATTTTATCGTATAGGAAGTCAATTTTATTATAAAGGAACCCTATTTTACCATACTTCAAAACTATTGGTACCGTAAAGGAAGCTCATTTTATCATTAAGAAAGTCAAGCTTACCATAAAGAAAACACAATTTACCGTACTCCAAAACTATTAGTACTATAAAGGAAGGTCATTTAGTTTTACCATGCACCAAAACTATCAGTGACGTAAAGGAAACCTATTTTACTGTGCTCCAAAACTATTAGTACCATAAAGAAAGCTAATTTTACTATAAATAAAACCCATTTTATCATACTCTAAATTTACTGTAAAGGAAAGTTATTTTACCTTAAAGGAATTCAATTTTACCGTAAAAGAACCACATTTTATCATAATCCAAAACTATTAGTACCGTAAAAGATGGTCATTTTACCGTAAAGGAATTCAATTTTATCATGCTCCCAAAACTGTTAGTACCATAAAGGAAAGTCATTTTATTGTAAAGGAATCCTATTTTATCATGTTTCAAAACTGTTAGTACTGTAAAGAAAGGTCATGTTACCGTAAAGAAATTTGATCTTACCATAAAGGAACCCCATTTTACCGTGCTCCAAAACTATTAGTATCATAAAGAAATGTCATTTTATCGTAAAGGAAAACAATTTTACCAGGGGTAATATACTATCAACAATCCCCTTTTCTGTCAATAGTACAAGCTATTCAATAAATTTCCATAAGTAATACACTGTTAATAGTATATTATATACTATCAATGGTTTCTTATAGCAAACAAATTGTTGATAGTAGCAGGATTAACTATTAACAGTGATGATTGCAGTGTATCAATATTTTCAATTGTTTTAACATTTAAGTTTTCAGTATTGATTTAGGGGACACACTTACTTTTAGAGATAATAAGATATCACAACCTTTGTTTTTATTATCTTCATTATAAATTCACGACTTTTGGTCCAAATCATTGTAATTAGTGTATGCTAAATGATATGATCTATCTTGACAAACACATTTGCAATGCCCTATTATATGTTCTTAATAGGAAATGCCTGACCATTTCCCCTTCCACTTGTAAAATATAAGATGATGGGAACCAACGATTCTCAAAACTTTGACATATAGATATTGATGTAGTTTGTAATTGAAATATGTAAGCATTTCAAACTGATTCCTATTCTTATTTCTAACTATCTCAATCAAATACGATCTTATAAGAAGTGCATTCCTACTAACAAATTTGGAAATGAAACCCAAGACTACACAATTTAAAAGTAATTCCTATTCCAAAACTTCTAACTTAGATTAATCAGTGATTCAATAAACTAAAATAAAACCTATCATATACCATGCTGATTACAGTAGAAAACCTTTAACTTGATCCTAAATCATAGTCATTACAATAATACATGATAAAACTAGAACATGGTACTTATAAATACATTAACCATTACATGATAAAGATTGAAACAAGATCCTTCAGAAATTATTATCCATTACATGAAAAGAAAAAAAAAAAAAAAAGGAAAACATGGTCCTTCATCATTGCCAAAAAAACATTCAACCCTACAAAATGAAAAAAAATCAATGTAAGTCCTATGATAATACATAAATCGGATTGCAACCAATAATATTGAGCATTATACCTTCAAGTACATTTATTATCAACCCTAATCATCTTCCTAATCTAGTAGATTGGATGATGATCATTATGGTGGCTAAGGCATGATGTCTGTACATGCTAGCAAACCCAATATCTTGTGTATCCTTAACTTAGGGAACTTCCCCCTAAAGGTCTGTGGCGGACGTCTCCAGGTTTTTAACTTTCCAAATTAGGTTGTCCACTTGTTCCTCTAATGGAGTTACACTCTTACTCTCGTTATCTTCTTCATCTTTGTCATCTAATGGTTCCACTTTATCCACAGGTTGTCAGCTAGAAATCCAAATTCCATCTTGATATTCTCAATAGTCTAACCTCACAAGAGTTGACTTATATGTTTTTCTTCACTAGACTCATCTTTACATACAGGTTTTTGTCTTTTGAAAAAGTGGGAAAGCAATCTTGCATAAGGTAATGTTGCTCTCCTATTTGGCAATGCCTTTTCGATCTTGTAAATCATCTAGTAGTATCAATCTTTTGGCCACTTAGGATTTCTCCCATTAGCCACAAATCCTCCACATACAAAATGGCACGTCTCTAAAATGGCTATTCACATGGTAGTATATTATGAGATGAAGAATCCTATGGAAGGCACCCAAGTTTGTTCCCATAGACTCCACAACATTTCGCTAGTTATTGTTGTTCAACCTATCCAAATCACCATATGACATTTTACAAACATTGCTACCATCCCAACGTTGTTTCTATGGCATTTTTTATCCTCTACACTTCACTCATAAAACATTTGAAAACATGGTAGGATTAACTATTATAGGGATTCCTTACAAAAATGTTCGAAATTTAGTTGCTAAAGTGTCAGGTTCCCACAAATTGGTCATTACATTACCAGACATCATATGTAAGTAGAAAGTATGGACTAAACATGGATATACAGGTTGATTCATCATCTTAAGCATACATATTATACCGTTAATTTCTAAGCCTTGGTAAAATGTAGAACAAATTTCTCTAATGAAATCTTATTGGAACTTACAATTGTAATCTATACTACGATCAATAAAAAACTCTTAATACCTTGGCTAGTGGGCCTCGAGGGGTAAATCCGCACGGTGGAGCTCGCCATGCTACCGTTTCGACATCTCTCCCTCTATCCTCTTTATATACTCAAGGTTATTAGGGTTTTTTTTTTTCACCTGTCGAAATTACTATCAACAATAACAGATCCACTGTTGACAATTCATGCTCTATCATGGAAAAATAACACTCTGTCACAATTATATAAGTTCCCTGACAGTAAAACTATATCACATATGGTACATAATAGGTTATTGACAATACATACAATTGAAATAAATTCCAAGAGTTGGTGACTGTTGACAATATCAAGCGTCTGTCAATAGTTTAGTTGGATTATGAACACTGTTGATAGTTACATTTTTTTGTCAATAGTAAGGTCAATTTTAATAATTTCAAAGAGTTGGTTACTGTCAGTAGATATATTTTTTTTGTCGATAGCATGGTTGAAGCATGACTGCTATCAACAATTATCCTTAACTATTGACAGTAAGATCAATTTGAATAAATTTTGGGAATTGGATATTGTTGACAGTGTTATATTTCTATCGACAATAAGTTACAGGGCGTGTACTTTGGACAATTTTTCTTGTCTATCGATAGTAAGGTCAATATAAATAATTTCTAAGAGTTAGAAACTGTTGACAGACATATGTAGACTATCGAAAGTGGATGCTCCATCATAGTAATTAACCATTTCTTACGATTATAAATATTTCTTTGAGGTAAAACAATATTAAAGTTAGTAAATTGGCAATAGCATTATACTATTGACAATGGTGTTTTTCTATCGACAGATTGATTACAATGGCCATGATGTCGATAGTAGCAAGGTCAACTGTCAACAATTTAATGGATGATCACTTCCTTGTCTAAAAATTCATAAGCATACACGATAATGGTTATAGAATACGATCTAATAGAGCAATAACATTTAAATATAAGAGTAGGCTATAAGGGAACTTCAAATGTGCATCCACTATAAGAATGATTCTTTGTATAGTGAAATTGGACTACATTTGCTCCACGCGGCCTTTCAAACACACTTGTAATGCTTTATTACCCATTCAAAGGCAAAAGACATGCTATTATAGTAAGGATCGATATCGTTTGTGTTTCATTTGAAAACCAATGATAGCTGGTTCTCCTAGATTAAGTCACATGATCTACAGCATGCCACAATGTTTTCTTTAGAAGGACTATCCAAATTTATTACTGGTTCTACAAATGTACTACTATTTCGATCATCATTCCTATGATTCCTTGGGCAACATACACAATTATGCCCCTCCTACTTGTATAAGCTACATTGAACTTGTTTTCTCGAATGCTTTAACTGTTGACTAGGACATCCTTTAACTTGAACAACTTTTATGTCCTTAATTCTAGCTATACAACATAGTGGAATCATCAACATATAGTAAAAAAAAAAAAAAGACAAGACATAAGGTGAAAGGGTCTTACCATTCATCCTACCATTGAGTGTTGAGATGGCATTTTCATCATCCGAAGCTTCTTGTATCTCCTGAGTGAGGAGTACAATCTCAATCATTACTCTAGAAAAGGCTATCTTCAATTTGGACCTCAAATTACATATAGCCCAATTAGTAGCCAATAGAGCACCATATCGAAATTGTTCCATCATGATTGCATCTCTACTACCCTGCATGGACCCATCACCTCAATGATTGATCTTTGCCAACTTAGTCTACCTCGACAATATGAGATTCTAAGGGATATTATTTAGCAACTCTAATTTAGCCACATGAAAGGCATGGCTATAAGGAAATCTAGTAGTCTCATAGTATCGACATTTGCAGTTGATGGATTGGACTAAATTTTTTAATGTCACCCTTACAAGTCTAGAGTGGTGATCACAATGATGTAAAGTATAGATGGTTACCCCAAGCTCACTGTCATCATGAAGGTGAAGTATCCATAACGCCTCATGCTCAATCTCTAACCTTACTCTTTCAAAGGATGCCCTTGTATATATGGAGGTCGCATGCTTTTCAAAACTCTTGAGCACAATATGCAAAACTGGTTTGTAGGTGCATTTTCATAGTCGGCCTTCAGTTTTGCATGTCTCAAATTAGATAACACCCTCTCGAAGTATTGAACTACTTGGTAAATCCAATACCTCCAAGAAACGGAACGGTTTCCCTTTACAAATGAGTGGATCCCCTCACATCTCTGCGTACTCTGCATGAATGCCCAAAAATGTCCCCTCAAATGCATGTGTGCCCAAGAGAACCACTTCTAGTATAATTCCTCAACCTATTTATTTCCTTCAAGCTCACTCCTTTCCAGGATATCTGCCAAGCCACTTCAAATTCATCAACAAATTCTATATTGAATGTGCACCTCTTGAAATCTTGCATGAACCTATTGCTGTGAACATGAGACACTGCATTCCTCTCCAAGTGCCATGAATAAAGGCAATGCTGCACTTAAGGCAAACAAAAGTAATGGCTACCCGCATTGCCCTATCCCCATCTACGATAATAGCATAGACCCTTTTCTTTTCATTGCATGCACAAAAACATCAAGTAACTAGCTATATGCCTCTTCCATCTCGTCATCTAATAGTACACCATCGAATATGTAAGTATGATGGTGATGGTTAACACCGACTACTATTACCAATAGCATTAAATACTTATTTAATCGATATGTAGAATCAAAAGCAATGACATCTCCGAGACAAGCATAGTTTAGCTAACATGTCAAATATGACTAGAACATCTGACTAAGTTCCCTCTCTTCATTCATAATGTACTCATAAAATAACCTGAGATCAACTTCCTTTTGCCCTACTAGGAATGCCAAGGCTACCTTAGTATTACCATCACATTTATCTACATGCTTTTGCTTATCAACATGGTTGTATAGGTCTTTCTTTGTAAATCCAACTTTCTTGTATCCGCTTGCTTGATGAAGCAGATATTTCATTATATCATACAGTTGAATAGTAGAATTTAACTTGCTTTTGATTTGAACTTAATTAGCACTTGACACCGACTTGTTGGAATTTAAGAAACAATTCTACAATGGTGGTATGACTGGTTCTAATTAATGCCCTTTCCTTTCTAACTCAATCATTCTTACCAAGGTGTTGTTGACCCCTATAACCCTTCCTATAGCAAACCCATAAACACGATCTCACTTACTTTTGCTCATTTTTTTTGGAACTATGCAAATGAATACCAAACCCGTTTATAGCAGCATACTTAGTATAGAAATCACAAGCTTCTAAAAAAAAATGCAAACTTTCTACCAACTAAAAGTTTAATCAAATGCAAACCTATATATAATGGCAAGTCGTCAATGGTAATCACATTGTTTTGCTAAGAAGAATCATTGCTTTCACCATCACCAAAGATTGCAATATAATCTAATTCATCATATGCAGCATCAGTTTCAGTATCATAGTCATGAAAATCATATCCATCTTCATTACCATAATCCAAATCGAAAGCATGCCTACTAGAATCCATATTGTGCTTGAAAAAGTTGTTGTTGTTCTTTCTAGGTATTAAAGGTACACTTAGGGTTTTAGTATGGAAATTTATGTGTTTAATACTGAAGATAGTAGACTTTACTATAAAAATATCGAGAATGCGGAAGGTACTGATTTTTGAATTACTGTCAACAGTATCTTAGCCATGTAATATATTGTCAATAGTTTTAACAATCTATCGACAGTCATGCACTCCATTCAAGTAAAAAAATAACTGCTTCGCATTAAAAAAATAAGTAAACATGGTAGTATTATTTCGATAATGGTAAATATAACTATTGATGGTGCATAAGCACGGACAATCTTACGCTTCAAACCACTAAACATGACTCTTTTATAGTACGAAATTATCGAGGTTGGTTAGTTCTTTATCATTGATGGTAACTTTAGCTGTCGATAGTCGAATTATACTGTTAACAGTTTTGCTAAAAATCATTTGATTCATCTTATTTAATTTCAATATACATGTCACTAAACAATTTTAGCATGTGTCGTATAAAATTTTAACACTACATATAGATTGTAATATTACAACGCACAATTTTACAGCATGATATTACATATATTCAACTAATATTATTTATAAACAACTAATGTATCATCTTAGTGTAATGGCATATAATATGGTATGGGGTACTAACAATGATATGTACAGACTATGTTTATATTATGTACTTTGTTAATATATGAATTATAAACATGTACTTTGTTAATATTAGTATTTTATACGTAATATATACTAGCATTAATAAACATAGTATTTTATACCACCAATAATATTTATGGGTTGCAACTATACAAATTATATGTATGCATTATAATTATATCCAAACTATACGGAGCGTATCTTTTAGTTTCATTAAATGGAGACTTTAATTATATGAAAGAAAAAACATATATATAATATAGTTTATAAGCAATGGTATATGTAGGTAGCATTCTTGTGAATTTCATGTGCAATTTTCTGAATTATATGAATTATGTACGGATTTAGTATTTTCCATTAATCATTATATATTTGTAGACAATAGTATGCACGGGTTTCATCCATATGAATTGCATGTGAACTTCATTGAATTATATAAATTGTGTATAGTTTCACTAAATTCTAATAATTATAAAATTAATAAATGAAATAGTGAAAATCACAACAAATTATCCTTTACTTATATAAAACATATGAAACACTAAACTGCTTATAGTTTATATGGATTTCATAATCATAATGAAAATGATAGCTAAAGAAAAACTATGTAAACGATAATTTACTATAAAATTAACAATAATTCTATCGATCGGAAAATATTTTGAATAAAGAGAGGTAATGAAAAAAAAAAACAATTGATACATGTGTAAAAAGGGAGGAGACAAATTGTAAAAATAGATATATTAGTATCTAATTATAAAAATAGAGAGGGATATTAATTAAATGGGAAAATTTTAAAAGGAAAACTAAAAATGGGAACATAAATAAAAGGAATGAGATTATAATTAAACGAGAAAAGTCATTAAATAAAAAAAGGGAAAGGAGGAGGTAACCAACTAACCTCTTATAATAGGTTACTTTATCTAACGTTACAATAACACTTGATTACTAGCATTATCATAGAGTTTCCTTAAAAATCAATAATAATTGTATAAATTTTTAGAAGTTAGCAATTTTAGTAGATTGTAAATAGTGATTTTTAATGTTTATGTAGTAGTTTTAGTAGTTGTAATTGAAAAGAAAATTAGTTATTAGTAACAACAAATAGATCCTAAATCTTGTATTTTTATAAATAGTGAAGTATCAATAAAAATTAAATATGAAGTTTTCAACTAAATTCTTAAGTACTTTTTTTCCTTGAAAATTGGTAAGGAGATTGACTATCTTAAAATAAGCTGGAGTTTCAATCTTTTTACTCTTTCCATTGATTCCATCATTACCACACTTCACACCAACATCCATAACACAATTTACAATAGGTTAGTAGGCTATAATTTCTAGCAGAGATCATAATTGAAATAGCCATCACTTTAAAATAAAATAAAAAAAGATATTCTTTAACGATTACTTCAAAAAAAAAAAGAGTAGATCTCTCTCTAATATTATTGAATAATTTGCAAATTAATAAATGTGAAAAATTGGCATAAAAAACAAAATTGCAAAAAAATGACTTTGGTAAGGAAAAGCAACACTTAAGCATAAATTATAATCCCAAAACTTCTAAAAGATTATTTTATGTAACCTTAAAAATTTTGAATAGCAAAACTATTACAAAAACAAAAGGCTCAATTTTTGTAAAAAGATTTATAAACAATAATGAAACCTCGATTTAATATAATTAAATTGAAGGTACGAAGAATATATAAAAAGAGAATACCATATTTCATATTTTAATACATATAAAATTGAGAAGAGAAATAGCTTCCTCAAATAGCATAATTGTGGGAATGGCCATGCAATGCAAATGCTATATGAATAAAAAGGAAAAAAGGTTAAACAATAACTAAAAGAAATTAAGGATTTTAGGAGCAATATATGCTTAATTTAATTTCAAAAGGGAAAAAAAAAGGATAACCAAAATAACTTAGTGATTTTGAGTTGTGAGAAAGAGGAAGAAGGAAGAGAAAGAAATGTTTATTAGAGAAATATGGCATGACGACAATTTAGTAATGTCTCGTGATTATGTAATGTCTTGAGATTCTTAGGGTCAATTTAGTAAAATTAAAAGCAAAATTTTCATCAATGTACTAAAAACACCAAAAAGGCCTCATTCATTTTAATAATATAGATAAAAAATTTTAAAATTATACAATTTGATTACTAATTAGCTATTATTGCTATTAATTTGACAAAAACGCAAGTTGAATTCTCATTAAATGCCTTAAGACATTGATTTAATTATAGAAACCGATGAATATATATACTTGTTGTAAGTGTATGAGTTCAAATATAACGGTTATGTGTATGTTGCATGAGTAATGCGCTAGGAACTAATGTGTATCATACATGAGGTATAATTAGGAGAAAAGCAGTAGAGAGGAAGAGTAGGCAATCTCAAGTGGCTTTGACACATAATGTGACAGTTAGAGGATTGTAATAGCATCAAACTCCATAATTTGTAATAAGATGTAATATTTTCTTCAAATGATTGAGTATTTGATCTTTCAGGAAGTAAATTCAACAATACAACAATTTTTGTATAGGATTCTTGATTTCCAAATGGAGAGGGACCTTAGCTATTTATAGAAGTTTGTCATCAATGGATTGTGATGACGATCAATGATTGAAATTAATACCTTGTTTAATCGACCTCAAACGAGCTTCCTTTTCGGATTTAACCCTAGTAAATGCCTCAATACATCAACAAAATTGAGAAACGTGGTATCAAATGAGTGGATCCAATAGGTCCATTTCAAATACATCACGCTAAACCTTCCTTAACTTTAAAAATTCATGAGTTTGACTTTGTGAACCTTATCGATGAAGGGATAACTCGAACTATTTTTACATGAATTTGTTAAATTTTGTGTTACTTTTTTCATCTATTATACATTCAATAAACTATATGTATATAGATAAATTAGTTGAGAATACACGTGCCACATGTGTACTCATATTAAATGTTGATATTCCATTCATCATTAATAACAATTATAAAACTAATTAATCAAACCACTTAGCTCATGTGTGTATGTGTATATATATATGTATATAGGCATTTTTCTTTAAATGCTTTAGAAATGAAATATTGTATAGAATAAAAATTTTGAAGAAGGAAATATAACTTAGAAAATAAAATTAATATTAATAGAGAGTTTTAATTAAGTACATATAAAGATATCAAAGCCATTATAACCTAATAGTATGAACACTATTCTCTCAATAAGGTAAACCAAGTTTGGATCCCTCCTCCTCTAAGTTGTAATATATAATATTGTTGGTAAAAAAATAAATAAATAAATGTAATGGCATTAATTTAAAATTTATAATGAATCTTCTATAATTTTGGGTAATAAGGCAAATTATAACAATAAAATATTAACGTCGAAAAAATTTTCACATAGTATATAAATTACTAAAATGAATAATCAATTATGATAAATGGATGAGAAAAATATATCTAAAACTAAAATATGAATGCAAGAGCGTGTATATATATATATATATTTAAAATTTTACACAGATGGCGTAATAAAAGCATCCTCATCCCTTATTGCTTCTTATATCCCAAGGATAGGAAATCAAATTTCAAGTTGCTCTACCGTTGGAGAGGGTTGATGGTCCTTGTCATATTGCTCTGCACATTTAAAGGTGGGTTAATTTTTTTTTTCTTTAGTTTTGATTAGTTGAATAATTTTATCAAGGTTCACGAAAATTTTTTAAAAATTGTGAAGGAACTCTTATGAAGTAACTTAAGGATAATATGATAAGTTTCCTATTGAAAAAATTACTTAATATATTAATATAACATCTAAAATAGCTTGTTACAAAATGGGAATGATTCAACACTCCCGTTCCTTTTGTGTTCATACGAGACTCAACTATTCTTTACCTCATATATCTTATCGCATTACATGTAGTAAGCCAACTACTTTCCCTCTTGTTTACCTAAAACCGTTCCAAGCTCGTCTACCTTTAGAAGTGCTGACCATCATTATTACTATTCTCCGTATAATTAGAAGGTCTAAACTTCTTTATTGAATTCAGCCTCTCAAGATCATCCTCAAAAACGCGACATCAGCCCTAAACACTGCCACATCAGCAAACCGCCTTCCTAAACCATTCACTTCATTTTAAACCTTATCCTGCATAACCTAACTTGCTTCAAAACACTGACACATTCCCGCCAAAGTTGCATGTAGTGGTCCAGGGGATGCTCCAACCACTCAACCCATAAAGATGTCCAAGTTGAGCATCGCAGTGCGTCGTGTTTCCGCCAAACTCATATCCCCAACACACCCGACTCTCAACTTCCGACATCCAACTCTCGAATCCTTTACTTGGAACATCCTCATCCGAAGCCAACCAAACCCACTCTCCCTCTTCCTTCGTATGCGCTCACATGGCGTCGCTCCTGACTTCCACACTTTCCCTTTCCTTCTTCACTCTCTCTCTTCCCCTCCTCATCTCTTCTCTGGCCAACAGCTACACACACAAGCCATCCTCTTCGGCCTCATCGCCGATCCTTTCGTCCAAACATCACTCATCAACATGTACTCGAAATGTGGGGTTATATCTTATGCTCATAAGGTGTTCGATGAGGTTCCTCACCCGGATTTGCCTTCCTGGAACGCTATCATCGATGGGTGTGTGAAATCGGGTTTAGTAGATATTGCAAGTAAGATGTTTGATGAAATGCCTGTGAGAAATGTGGTGTCTTGGAGCTGTATGATTAATGGGTATGTGATTTGTGGGGAGTACAAGAAAGGAATAGATTTGTTTAGGGAAATGCAGATTCTGGGTGATGGTGTTGTTAGGCCTAATGGGTTTACAATGTCAGCAGTTCTCACTGCATGTGGGCGGTTGGGTGCCTTAGAGCATGGAGAATGGGCTCACGCTTACATTGATAAATGTGGGATTGAGGTGGATGCTGTAATTGGTACTGCTCTTATTGACATGTATGCCAAATGTGGTAGCATTGAGAAAGCGAGGTGGGTTTTTGAGAATTTAGGCAATGAAAAGGATGTTATGGCATGGAGTGCGATGATCTCAGGGCTTGCAATGCATGGGCTTGGTAAGGAATGTCTTGATTTGTTTTTAGAGATGATGCAGCAAGGAGTTAGACCAAATGCCATTACATTTCTTGGTTTACTTTGTGGGTGTGTGCATGGTGGGCTAGTGAATGAGGGGAAGCAATATTTTACAAGAATGAGTGAGGAATTTGGAATTACTCCAGGGTTAGGACACTATGGTTGTTTGGTGGATCTTTTCGCAAGGGCAGGTTTATTAGTTGATGCTATGAAAGTGGTAGAAGCAATGCCAATGGAGCCTGATGTGCTCATATGGGGTGCTTTATTGAGTGGAGCAAGGACGTATGGTGACAAGGAAACCTCTGAGATTACCCTCAAAAAGCTAATTGAGCTAGATCCTCAGAACAGTAGTTCGTACGTGCTTCTGTCAAATGTGTATGCAAAAATGGGCAGGTGGAACGATGTAAGGCGTATGAGAGATCTCATGGAAGTAAATGGAGTCAAGAAAGTTCCTGGTTGCAGTTTAGTTGAGGTTGGCGGTATACTGTATGAGTTTTTTGTTGGAGATGACTCGCATCCAGAATCCCATCAGTTATATATGATGCTTGATGAGATCATGACAAAATTAAAGAAGGAAGGTTACAGAGTTGATACAAAAGAAGTGTTGGTTAACTTGGATGAAGAAGGAAAAGAAACTGCACTGTTCCATCACAGCGAAAAACTGGCAATAGCATTTTGTTTCCTGAAAACTAGTCCAGGTACCCCAATACGAATTGTTAAGAATCTCAGAATATGCGGTGACTGTCATGTTGCAATAAAAATGATATCGAAGGTTTACAATAGGGAGATTGTGGTTAGAGATTGCAATCGCTTTCATCATATTAAGGATGGAGTTTGCTCTTGTGGAGACTTCTGGTAGGTTGACAATTAATAGCTTACTTAATGCGGTTCAAAATTCAGTTGGTACGGGAAGTTCATTAGATTGCAGTGGAACTAGAAGAACATAAAAGACAGAGATATTGGCACGAAACAAAATATTGCATTGCTTAATAAGCTTTGCAATGTGCTTTCGTCAGTCTCAGCTAGTTGGTTATTTGGTGCCCTTGAGTTGTCATAAAATTCTGAGGGCATAGAATACGTGACGAGAGATTTTGAAGGGGGGTCGACTGTGTTGTTATATGCATGCCAATGGGGTGATTTTGTCGAGATGGACTGAGATTCAGCTTAAGAAGGGAGAGCATTTTATCAATTTATTTCGAGAACAAGGAAGTCTGCTGGTAAAAATTCAGCTCTATCTTGACATGAGAAAGAAAAACAAAATCTTAACCAAAAGAGAGGGAGAAAAATAAAATGTTAATTCCTTGTTGATGTCACGATGAGGATCTATCATTTCTTCTGCTGCTACGGAGGATTAAGTCCTGCGACTCTTCTTCATACAGCGGTAAGCATAGCAGGGAGGAGAATCATTAATGAAGCAATGAGAGCATTGATTCTGGGAAGAGAAAAGGAAATGCCAAGAGAACAATTTAGGTCCATAAAGAACCAAGAAAAAGATAATCACGGAAGAAATGTTCCAGTCTGATTTCGGATATACATGTTGAAACAAGTATTCATCAGTGATGATAATAATGAATGGTTCTATGCCAAATCATTTTGTATCTATGGTCGATTTCGTAAGATTGGAATGGTATAGATACTCTTTCTTTACACATTTATATGACCTACCTTTGAAGCAAGGATAGCATTTCGTTCCCTAGTGCCCTTTTTAATGGTTTGCGAATAATGATTTTTCTTCACGTTGCACATGAAATCGTGGTTGAATAAAACGAAGCTGATCGTACCGGTCGCAAGTGATTAGATGGCTTTAAACTAGAAGCGTCTTGCATGACATGCATTTAAGAGAAGATAGCTAGAGACCTAATGCTACGACGAAGCCCATGGAAATATGTTACCGTTTGATTCATTGGCCAATTGAAGTTAAAAATCATTTTAAAAAATGCAGAAAAAGCAATTATTCAGCTTGCCTGGCATATTTACATATGATATGATAATGGCCTTCATGGTTATGATTACAACTTGCCGAGGCTGCTATGGCTGATTAGTGGACATGATGGAAGGATCTGTTATAGTCTATTTAGAAAAACGGAGGATACGATCTTTCTTTTTTTTTTTTTTTTTAAACAAAGGTCAAGCATTCAAAGGGAAAAGAGATAAATGGTATAAACCGCTTTCATTTCCTTGTGTATATCAATATCATCAACTTTAAAAATTTTTGGAAAATAAATTTTAAAAATTGAGTACATTTTTAAAGCTAGTATGACTCAATCCTTCCCTCACATCCCCCCACCCTTTTCTCTCTCTCTCTCTCTCCCTCTCCCTCTCTCTGCTGCTTTTTGTATGTATCTCCAATAAAATAATTAAATAACATAACAAACTTTTACTATACCTGAAACTAAAGTGCTTTCTAAAATAAATGTACTCATAGATTATAAACAACTCAAGTTAAAACGATACATCACTAAGCTCAAACTCGGTGAAACTTAAAATCTTAAGGTTGAGCTTAACTCAAAATACAATAAGCTTGACTCAATTAAGCTTGTTTAAACTCGAATTATTTAAAAACACATTTTTTTTCTAATTACAATAAAATTAGTATTCAAACTCGACCATAATTAGATTAACATTTATATTTGACTCAAGCTTAATTAGATTCGTGAGCTAATCGAGCTAAGCATCATTAAGCTCAAGCTCAACTCGGTTAACTCTTCAAGTAGCTTGAGCTCGAGGCTTAATTTGTCTCTAATCGAACTTGAGTAAACACCGAGTTGAACTCAAATAACTCACAAATAGTTTAACTCGTACACCCTTATACACTCAAGCAATACAAAGTGAAAATATCAAAATTCCCTTTTCAGAACACTGTCGGTTCAACATCATTAAACCCTAAATGCACCATAATCTAGTCCCACTTCTCGACTTGAAACATTCCATCAAACCTTAAATGCACAAGAACCACCCTTTACAAAACCTTAAATGATAATGAATGAGATAAACAATTTGGTCAATAACCACAAAGGTTGCCTCCATAATGTGAAAGACATTGATCCTTAAGAATACTACCTCTTCAACATGGCGAAGGAAGCTATTGGTGTTATGCTCAGTCTCATGAAGTTTTTTAATGTTCTTTTTAAATCCAATAATATTTAAGCTACTCCACCATCTTCATTTGATTCATAATAATTGCACCATATAGCATTTCTTAATCACATAAGATGAGCCTTCAAAAGGTGTGTTACTTAGAAAAAATTCTTAAAAGGGGGCATATGAAAAACTTATATCGAAGGCACTTTCATTTTAATACGAAAGGGAAGGTGTACAACCAAAATGTGCTTTCCCTGTAACTCTCTCTCTTTCTCTCTTACACATACACATATATAAAACCCAAACACAAAAGAATCATATTGAAGTCAAAACAAAACCCTACAAACTCTCCTCTAAGTACTTGAACATACAACCCATCCAAGCTACCTTCCTTCAACTTTGTTTTACCATATCTTGTTATATATCGAAGGTGCATGCTATTTATCTCATTCCATCTCTATAATAACTTGCAATTTTCACAAAATTGATGTAATCTGAGAAACTCCAATGTGGATATAAGTCTATTCATGATGACTCTTTTGTCGATTTGATTGTATATTTTGTATTTGTATGTTAACATGACATATATTTACATGATTATGTAGTTTGTTGTATATAGAGGCATGCAAATGGATTTTGACCCACGAGCCGATTTATTTAACCCGTTTTTTAACTAGCTTGGGCCAAGATTTTTTATCCGTTTAAAAAGTTGGTCAAATGAACCCGGCTCGTGTATCCCACAAGCCAAAGTTGGCTAGTTTAGATTAACCCGTTTAATACATTTGCACCTTTAACTCACAAGGGTTAAGACTGAGGTTTTTGGCTTATTTAAAAAGTAAACCAAATAAACTCAGCCTATTTAACCAACAAGCCAAAATGAAACCAAATTAGTTGTTTTAATCCATTTGCACACCTTTAGTTGTATAATGTGTTGAGTAATAATCATAGTTTAATATTCATTTTTCAAGTGCAATGCATAATGTACACCACATGTTTAGTGAAATGGTCGTAATAGTTTATTTGCAATGAAGGCATAGGTAATTAAAGGTATACAAACGGGTTTTGGTCTATAGGTTAGCCATTTTAACTCATTTAAGGGTTGGTGTGTTTAGCCTATTTAAAAAGCAGGTTAAATGAACTCAACTTATTTAACCTGCGAACCAAAATGGACCAATTTAGGTTAGGTCATTTAGCACACTCGTGCTTTTGGCCTGTGGGTTTAAGGTCGAGTGTTTTTAGCCCATTTAAAAAGTAGGAAAATAATGAGTTTGGTTAAATTCATGATTTCTACTCATGGAAGTATTGTGATGGAAAATTTGAGGTCGAAGTACAATAGCAACTCAATTGAGATGTTAAAATTGAGAACCAATGTGAATTTTGCTAAACTTTTGCAAAATGTTTGCCAAAGTATTGGAATTGATCCTGGTAATGGAGCTACTATACAAGCATCCTAATGCTATTTTTAGAAGTTGTTTCATACTCCTTGATTCCTATAAGTGATGACGATGATGTTGAGAACTTGTTTGAGATGGTTGAAACTTTTAGATAGACTCACATTCATCACTTGTTTGTAAAGATTGGAGGAAAAGGAAAAGCTGGGACTAATCGACACTATACATCCTATGCAACTAATGTGCAACCATGATAAAACAACTTAGGTATCTTTTTTAAGTTCTACAACTGTGGGAGAGACGTTTAGATAGCTTAGATGCCACTTATTTGCTTCCATATAGTTAAGTAGCGCCATTCAGAGCATGTAATCGGCCAATTTGAAGGTTTGCAAAGCGTTCCACTACCGGACAACATAAGTGAGGCAGAGGCATTGCATTGTATAAACCTATAAGTTTGCATGGAAATGGATTGGGTTAACTATCATCAAGCTACATCGACATATGGAATGATAGATACGACTAGATCCTGCAAATAAATGGCCCTAGAAGAGTGCAGCATGGGTAGCCCTAGAAGAGTACAGCATGGGTACCGACAATGGTATACGGGCAATATCCACCGGTATATCGATCATGATTTTGCTTAGTGTATTAGTAAGTACATTATTGAGACCTACTGTTTAGTTAAATTACTTTGTAAAGACTTATGTTAGTCTCCTTCTCCTTACAGGTTAAAGGGTTCCGGTAGATCATAACATCTATGATCCAAGCCAACTACTACACAACTTAAGCCCTTATTGATCGAAGTATGCAATTGTTGCAGGACTATACTTCAAATACTTCATACCCTCCACATTTGACTGAGGCATAGGTGCAAGAGGAGGATGACTCGAACAAGTTGGATTACAACTCTTAAAATCTACCTAGGCACTATAGACATACCATGATGAGGGGACTTGGATGACAGTAGCAACGGAGCCAACCTAATGACAATATTCCAAGGCTATTCCATGCCACTTTATCTTCCGAATATTTAGATGTAAGCAACATGCCAAGTCCTCCTTTGAACTCATTTTAGACTCTGCTCATAGAGATGCAACATGATCCTCCCTTTACACAACTAGCTCCACATAATAGAAGGAGAAAATCTGTGAGTTCCCCAGGAAAAGGTTCTTCCCAAATACTAACAATAGATTAGCTACAATTCTTTAAGCTACCCTAGGAGCAAATACAGATACAGGAATCACAAGCTCTAGCCATTGTCATGAAAAGAAGAGCTTGGCATCAAAGTATCACATGTGTTTACTAAGACTAGGAGAAGAAGGGATCAAATGTATTCATTTATGTCATTTGCTTGAACAATTAAAGTGATCATTTTTATTGATGTACATTTTAATATAAGTTTACTTGTTGATATTTGATTATATGTCATGACTGTCTTATACTTAATTGTTTGGTTAGAATTGGTGATAACCAATTTCGAAGTTGGGGATACAAGCTATAAATGTTTTGCTTAAATTGGTGATATGAGGTGAACTTTTGAGTTAGTAATGTAAGTTAGAGATGAAATTTTGGTTTTTTCATTGCATTCATGCTGATTTAAAATGTGTTATTATGATATTTGTTCATAATGTATTTTTCATGATTTACTGCACATACTGAATTTGGTTTTACATATTTTTATAAAAAAGGTACCTTTATATTTTACTACAGAGAAGAAAAAGCCCTTTTGAAAGGCACATTTCCCTTTGCATAAAAATACAAAGAAAGCGCCTTAATATTGTAAAAAAAAAAAAAAAAGACGTTTTCTAAAACCCACCTTCACAACTTTATAGATGGAATAAGTTTTTTGTCTACCCCTTTTTAAGAATTTTTCTCCAAGGGTGCGTTCATCCTCTACTATTTATATTGTTATACTAAAACTAATTTTTCTTTCCTTTTATTTTTCGCAATACTAAAAGTAACTTTTTTACCTTCTTATTTTTATACTAAAATTTTAAATTCTAACTTAAAATATAAGAAGGGTAGCAAGTAGTAAAACATTTCAAAATCTCAAAAGATTCCAACTAAGGATTCTTATGCGTTTGAGGATCAAAAAACTGGAGTACGATGAACGAAAAGATCCCTAAAGTGAGTACTCTTTTAATAAACCAACTCTTCCATATTGAAGGTACTATGCACTGAATAATTCTTATCAGTTTTATTTATGAACATTTTATCGTGGGTACATATGTACTGCAGATAAATATATAAATATATATCTTTTTTATCTGCTGAAGTGTTTACAAGTTCATTGCTAACAAAAACATATAGGCATAACCCTAGATTGCTTATAAGCAGTTTCTTACTTACAATCAAAATTTGGTGGACGAAGTTACTTGATCACCATAGGGTCAATTATGTCTTAAAATAAAATCATTATTATTATTATTATTATTATTTTTTTATTACGATAGAAAGGGAGATTCAAATCAAATCCATCTCGATAAAATATTACTATCCATACTACTAAATTATAAGAGTCTTAACATATTGAAAGCATTATTATTTATTATGGACGTAAGTTATAGTACATTTCTAAGTCTCTTGGAAATCAAAATATTTTAAAAAAAAACGAGAAATTGATAGGCCTGGAGTTACACAATTTTATGTGATCATATTCTATAGCCTAAATAAGCTAAGAGGAAAAAGAATAGTAATTTGGATTATGAAATCGTATTTGACAAATTGTACCTGGTTTCCTTATTTCTCAATAAATGCAGACAATCTACGGATGACTTCTATGTCAACAGAGAAATGAATTGCAATTAGGCTTGAAATCCTTATCATTCCAGCAAAACTAAAATGTTCCTTAAAACAACCAGGAAACGAAATTGCTACCATTCGACATGATCAAACACTCATTGGCTATTTTAAAGTAAGGGATTCCCTTGTACTCTTAAGAAATAGCTAATGGGAAGCTGCACATATTAGTAGGTGAAACCCGTCGCGTGTCCAGTTCCGTATTTCCATTCATACGAAGGTATAGATTTTTTTCCACCCCTTTCGATTCATATATAATAACATATAATATAAATTATATTAAAATCACTATATGAACATTTTTGTATTATTTTCTAATGTTATACATGAAACCTAAAGTTGATAAATACTATACTCAATCAAATTTTTATTTTTCAATGTTTTTTTTCCCCGTGTAAAGGGATATTCATCTACTTAAGAAAAACAAATACAATAAGCAGTAGCATATAGTTATCAATCTTTAGCAGTAGCTGGTCTGCTAACGGAAGTCCTAGAATATCTTTCATAATTCTAGTACATCCATATCCTAACAAGCTATTTTTGACAAATTTACTTTCTAAATTTATTACCGCAACTCTAACTTTTCTCTTTAACTAGTGAATATTTAACATTTAACACCCCATTATATGAAGATAGTAAATTTAACAAGTGAAAAATCTAGTAGGCATAAAATTTTGACCAATGTAAACTTAAGCTATAAAGTTTCTTCCGTAAAAAGTCAAATCGGATATTGCATTCGGTAGTTTTAAACTTCATACATGAAACGAAAAAACTATTCATGGCTCGATCAGTAATTTTGACAATCTTTCTATAAATTGGTATATGTACATGTTGAGGGCTTAAATATTTTTCCATATCGATTTTATTTCATTTTTATACCTTTTCATCCCACACATTTGTCTAAATAAGACTCAGAAAGATGAATGTATTAGTCCTTATATATTCCTCTTATAATACTAAAATCTACCGAATGTCCATAAAGTTAAACTCACTTACCAGCTTGTCTACTTTTATGAAAAAAGAATACATTTATAAAAAAGAAAAATCTAATTTATATCTTTTTCATAAAAGATACACGAACTTTCACTTCCAACTCTTACATTCCGATTATCATCATTAAGATCATTAAGAGATTTGAAAACAAATAATCAAATTTAAATAAGATAGTGGGATATATAGATTTTCAAATGGATAGAAATCAAACCCATAAAAATACAAATAAGATTTTTCAAAAAAAATCCAAAAAAGTAGCGATAAGTAAACTTCGACTTCGTGATGGAAAGGCAAAGGAAGGTGGTAATACCTACCTGACAAATGTAATGCACCATCATCCGCTACCCACTTTTTCCCAAATAAAGAATAAATCATTGCTTATACGGACTCAAATACTTATGGAAATCAGAAGTTATTGGTCACTCAGCTTCTTGTTTCGTTTCGTTGTTCCTCCCTCAACGGAAAATGAATTCATTGAAAGCAAATTAAGGCTCTCGTTGAGTTCTGATTTAAGTTGTAATATGCAATATTATTGGCTAAAAAAATATTAATTTATGTTAGATTCATATAAAATGCTGGTAAGTGTAAATCCTAGGGGTTTAAGAGTGCAAAATATGTAATATAGGACATAAAAAAATTATCAGAGAATTTTTAATGATAAAGCCATCCCAAGTCATATGAGATGAACACTATTCTTCTACAATGAGTTATATTAATATTTTAGGATATCAATTTGTGTGAAATCTAAATTATTATTATTTATTTATCATGAGCGCTGGATATGGATCCAAAAATTAGTTGAAATTCAAATAATTATAGAAAATCAAATAATCAGAATCCCACAACTAATAGCTATAGAGTCGCACTTTTTTAGACGATCATATATTCTACAGACTAAATGAACTCCGAGGAAAAATGAAAGCAACTTTTACGAGATCATATATATTTAATATATCGGACCAGGTTTGCTTCTTTCTCAGGAGAGGGAGACAATTTACGGAGTGTTACCATCCTTACATAGAATCGAATTATAATGCATAGATTTTGGCTTGAAATGAAATTGCTAGGGTACAACATGAACACATGGCCATCGGCTATTTCAAGGTAATGGTTTTCCCAGGAGGAAAATTCGGTGCTTGGCTAGACGTTGATAGTGATGGTGATGCCTATCCAAATGGTTAATAAAAGAATCGAGGTGAGCGAGAATCCTATCGGAAGCTCCAATTTGGAATCCTAGTCACATAAAATACAATGGATATTGAAGGACGAAGGTCATAGGTTAGATCATAAATCCAACTCTTCAAAACGTGCTTTCACAAGATTGAATATAACGTATGCATCTCGGATCTCTCTCTACCATGTAACAAACTTGTAATCTTTACTCAAAAATATATAAAGTATAGATTTTAGTTTCATCAGCTGTTCCCAATAATAATACTATGGTGGATTTTGTGCTGTTATATTTATTTTAAATTAGTAAAGTTAGATTCTGTAATAGATTAATAATATTGTTATCACATTTCGTAATAAATTGCATGGAATTATATTATCATATTCATAATACATGCCTTCATAAGATTAATGAGACTGAAAATATATATAATTAGACATTGCCATGTTGACTAATTGCAAGTATGTCGAAAAATTAGTAGGTTATTCGACAACTTAATCTAAACTCACTCTAAAAATTTTATATTATAAAAATGTAATAAACAATTTACAAGCTCTACAATATAATATACACCCTATTAATTTTACATGATATAATTCTTTTTTTTTTTTATTCCCACATATACAAAGTTGGTTGTAATTTTAAAATGTGTAACCGATACTTATAAATTAGAGGTGATGTCATACCATATACAATATTATCCCCTCACCTCAAAACGTGAATGTCGACATCCTAGGTTCATCTAATTTTCCTTCTCTTAGTACTGCTTCCCGGTTTTATATTGTAGCGTCTGCTAAAGTAAGGTATAAAAAATATAATAACATAATAGTATATCTGTATCCGTTTTAGAAAATTAGACTCTTGGTGAAACACTATGAGTTAAATTATTTGCATTTCACTTGATTTAGCTTAAATACACAAATGAAGTTTTCTTTTCCCTGATGGAAAAATTATTTTTATCAAATCCTTTTCATTTAAATATGTGAAACTTTCAACTCCAAACTCTTCTTTTTCAATCTCCATCACTATCTTTATTATAACTATTATATGATATATGAAAAAGAATAGTATTGATAGGTTACTTTGAAATTGGTCCGAGGCTCAATTTGAACAAGAGCCGATCGAGGCCCATCAACAAGTGAGAATTGTACACCTCACTTTTGCTTGAGCACTCTATGGTCTTTCCGAGCTCCTTACCTATATCCAAGCACCTCAAGGACCTACTCTTCACATGCTTGGCCACCTTAAGCACCCAATGGTCTTCTTAGACACCTCGCCTCTACTTGGGGAATAATACATCCGACTAGCCACCTACTTGGTTACCCTAAGCTCCATGGCCTTCCTCTAACCTCTATGTATGTGCTCACCACAATATGGATGCCCTCTCCCCAATGGGCGCATCGTAGAAGGTCAGCCCACGGCTCGAAGGTCAATCAACATCTCCTCCTTTAAACCTTTAGGTCTCTTGCTCCACCTTCTCTCTTGATTAATTACCTTACTAATAATCATAGTATGGCCAACATACTCAACAGCTTTTAAAACTTCAACGTGCCAAGTTTTAGATGTGACTACCAACGTTTTACAGTCGAGCAACTTGCAAAATCACCTTATCAACCTAGCAGCACATGTCTCCTACCAGTAATAGGGCAGGCGAACCCCAGACCGCTACACACCCTTAGCAAGTAAGCTCCTTGTGTTATAAATAGCACACTAAGCCAAAGCTATAGGGACGAGCTCTCTCTTTGGACTTTCTAAGATCACACACACACATAGCTAACTGAGTAACCTCTCTTCCTTTTTCAAGAGAGTGCTCGAAACCTCACACTTTCTCACATATTTCACTATATTTACACTCTCTCCTTGCTAACTTAAGTGTCAAGGGGCCCCCGTGGTTCAATCTACCGGGGAACTTCTTGCGGGTAACCAAGAGCAAGAAGCATCTCAACGTCAAAGCCCATTTATATCCCTTTTGGTGCTCAAGCCTATCTACATTTCTACAATTAGTTGATTCACCACATCAACATTTTGGCTCCTATTATTACTAGTCAATCCATTCCACATGGCAAAAAGCAAGAACAATCACCCCTAAGCATAGCACCAAATTGATAGTAACAGGTTACCACCATCACCCCCACCATAGCGCTCACCAAATCTACCAACTCCAAGCACCTAAACTTACATGAAGCAACAACTCAAAGTGCTTATTCAGCAAGTACTAGAAGACAACTAAAGGACTCAAGGTCTAATGCCGCTTTGTGAAACAAGATGGCCACCCTTAAAAAGGCATCACAAAAGTGCCCCCAAGAAGAGGCAACAATCAACTTGTCTACATGACTAAGTAAGCGAAATGGAACACATACCAAGAACCTAACATGTTTATGTGACCAAGTTCATCATGATCACATCACATAGAGGACTTACATGATCAGCTGAACCATAATCACGACAAAACATAAACATAGAGTGAACACTTTGGCATAAGCAAAATACCAAGGGAGTTATCCTAGGATGCTCCTAAAAACCACTTGAGGATATGATTGTCCAGGAACTGGATGAGCATATACACCACGCATCTAGCATGTGCGACCAAAAGAAGGCTGAATCTTCAACCCATACCTCTTGGCTAACTATGGAAAAGAGCCCTTTTGCACCTATCATCCTTGAGGAAACATTCCCTTAATGCATAAGATTTCTTTACCTTAGCACGCATGACAAAACAGGGGACTTAGATGATCACCTGATATACTTCTACACAATGATGAGCCTTAATAACTTTACGAACACCATTAATGGAGTGCCGACCTTTGGACCCCTCACTCGAGCTCACCTTCAAGGCTTATAATCTCTCAAGAAAAGGATCCCATCTTCTCAACCTATTGAAGACTAGGTCAAATACATGGAAGAGCTATGGAAGAACTCTTAAGGCCCCATCTCGGATACACCCTACTCTACTCGAACTCTTACCTAGTCACCAAACTGCTAAGTGTTGAAGCTGAGTCAAGGGTCCCTATATGTCAAGCTATCCTTTTCCATCCTACCAAGCTACAGATTCACCTTGTCTCATCGGTAACCTTCAATATAGCACAGCAAGAACAACCTCAACACGGACCAACCTAGTACACATAAACCCTATCACGGCGTACCACCTATCCCTTACTTTTCTAACATTTGTACTATGTTCCTTTTTGTCCTTTATCATATTTACTCTTTTTATTTGTACTAGGAATCTTCTTTTTACATTATCCTTTATGTAATTTTTCATTACTATATCGGTGCCCTAAAGAACTTACTATAAATAGTCCTCTTTACTGTAGCCGGAATCATCTTACAAATCATTATTAATGAATAATCTTGTTCTTGCAAGACACCATTCTCTAAGTATATCATTTTTACACTCTTATCTAACCTTGCCGAGTAACTTGAGATAAGTGGCAAGTGAACCTTAATATTAGCTTATGCATCATATCAGGCAAAGTACTAAGTCATGTTATGTATGTTGGTGTGTTATATCTTATAAGCAGCTCTACAAAAGGACCTACTGCTATTATTTGCTACGGTAAGCCCTAATGATTAATTGAGCTTCTAGGCATATCACATAATCCTGGTATTAGAGGTTGAGGTTACAATGAAAAGCTAAATATTGTTGTAGTTGCTTCTTATTATAATTGTGTGTTCTGTTATACTCTTTTTCTCTAGTGGAAAAACATTACAAGTTCTAAAGTTACTATATGATATCATATTAGTGAAGTGGTGTGAAATTTTTGTTAAATAGTAAACTTCTTGAAGTTTTGTATTTAGAATGTCAAATCTTGGTGTCAAAGGAGAGATTAATGACGTAGAGAGCTATGCTTATGGCTATGGTCGTGTTACCTAACAAACCCCCTAAACTATTGATGAACAATTGCAAGACCTTACTACTATTGTAGCTAACCTGGCTATATTTATACAAAGGGTAACAAAGACTAAGAATCAAGAGAGAGTTAATGAACGAGGCCGAGATGTAAGAGACTGGCCGAGAAGGAAAGTAGCTAAGCATAGAGCACTCAAAGCAGTAAATGTGAACTGAACTCCACCTCGATATGTTGAAAGGATTACAAGGAGGAGACTTAAGTTAGATGAAGTTGAAGAATATGGGGAAGAAGAAGAATAGCATGATGGATTCGAAGAGTGCAACCTCTGTGCCTTAAGAGGAACTAAACATCTTAAAGTGTAGGTTTTGAACTTTAATGGCTTTAGTAGTACTAATGACTACCTTGACTAGGAAGAGAAGATTAAGAAGATATTTGACTTCTACGATTATGAAGACTTGGTGTATACTTAAGTATCTATTTTAGAAATTTCTAGGTATGTAGCAACTTGGTGGAAGAAACTACAAAATGTACGATAGTGAGCACGACATGAAATCTAAACTTTAAAGGAGATGAAGAGAGTATTGAGGAGTAGATTTGTTCTAGAATACTATGAGTGAGACACTTTCTGACATCTCCAAGAGCTCAGACAAGGTAGTTAATCAGTAAATGAATATGCCCAAGAATTCAAGTTGCTAATGATCCGTTCTGATGTTAACAAGCCTAGAGCACAGACAATAGCAAGGTTCATTTCTAAACTAAGATTCGAGATTGGTAATGTAGTAGAGGTGCAAAGGCTTGGAAATCTGGATGAGACCATCCGAGTGGTGTAAAGGGTAGAAAGATAGTGGCGAAATCAACTCAGTCGAGCACAAAGGAACCAACATAGCTTACTAAGTAGAACTAGTATGTAGAGTTGACTTAAACATGACCGAGCTTAGCATAGTTCCAAAGTCAAATGCCAAGTAAATCTATTAATGGCCAAGGGAAGACTAAGGCCAAGGAGCTTAAGGTAAAAAAGGATCAAGGTCAAAGCTTTGGTAAGAAGACTAGAGAGATAAAGTGTTTCAAATGTCTTGGCTTTGGACGCGTAGCTAGTCAATGTCTAAACCAGCGTATCATGACCATTAAAGGTAACAAGCCCCAATTTGAAGTAGAAAGTACTAATGAAGGTAAAGAGGAAAGGGAAGCCAAACAATGTGTTGATGAATTCTTAGAAGACTCCAAAGCCCTTACCCAACCTAAGTAAGGGAAGCAATACCTCAATTTGGTTGTTCAAAGATTTCTTAGTACCAATGTTGTAAGGGAGGATAAGCAAAGAGAGAACCTCTTTCACACGAACTGTCGAGTGAATTGGAAACCCATGCATTGTACCAAATGATAGCACAAGGCATAGTAAAGGCTGTAAAGTTGCCAAGCTATTCTTATTCTAAACCGTACAAGATTCACTAGCTTAATAAAAAAGGAGGACTACATGTTACTGAACAAGTTAGAGTACTAATCACTATTAGTGACGGGTATAGAGAAGAGGTGTTGTGTGATGTCCTACTTATGTGTGCCTCACACATAGTCCTAGACTAACCATGGTTCTTTGATCTTAAGGTACTTCATAATGGGTATAGGAATACTTATATGTTCCAGAAGGATGGGAAGAAGGTTATACTAACCCTAATGAGCGCCAAAGAGGTTCAAGAGTCACAAGAGAAGATTTCCATATCGCTTTAGAGGAAGTCCAAATGATTTCCCAAGCCCAATTTTCTAAAGATGTTAAGAAGGAAGAATGTGTACTTTTATTGGTCAGAAGACTTCTATATCAAAGGAGGTTAGAGCATTACCCATCGAAGTGCAGACATTGCTCTAAGAATATGCCAACTTGTTTTCTACCAAGTTGCTGAAAGGTTTACCTCTTGGCAAAGGTATAGAGTATTGCATCGACCTCTAACTTGGATCTACCCTACCTAATCAACCTGCCTGTAGGCTCAATCCCAAGTAAGTAGCCAAGCTAAAGAAACAAGTTGGCAAGTCGATTGAGCGTAGGTATGTTTGACAGAACATGGGCCCCTGTATCATACCAGCTGTCCTAGTGCTGAAGAAAGATGGCTCATGGAGAATGTGCATTGATAGTTAACCTATCAACAAGATCATTATCAAGTATTAGCATCTGATCCCTTGGTTAGATGATATGCTCGATGAGTTACATAGTGCGTAAATATTTTTGAAGGTTAATCTAAAGAGTAACTACCACCAAATCCGAATGAGACCAGGAGATTAGTAAAAGACAACTTTCAAAACGAAGGATAGTCTATTTAAGAGGTTAATGATGCCATTTGGGCTTACAAATGCACCAAGCACCTCTATGCAACTTATGAATCATGTTTTGAGATCCTTGATTAGATATTATGTTGTAGTCTATTTTGACAACATTTTAGTATATAGTGCCAACCTCAACTCTCATGCCAAACACCTGATGTCAATAATTGTTATCCTCTAAGCTAAACGATTGTTCAACAATTTGAAGAAATGCATGTTCTATCAGAACAAGGTCGTATTCCTTGGATATATTATCTCTAGAAGAGGAATTAAAGTTAACGATGAAAAGATCCGAGCTATTCTCGAATGGCTGATGCTAACCAGTACTGCTAAAGTAAGTAGATTTCATGGTCTAGCATTGTTTTATCGATGATTCATTCAGAACTTTAGTTCCATAGCTACACCACTGACTGATTTGACCAAAAATAACTCTGAATTCAAATGGTCCAAGAGAGCACAAAAGAGTTTTAAGGATATTAAATCCAAGTTAACTTCCACCCTAATATTAGTATTATTTGACTTTAACAAGGTTTTTAGCCTAAAATGTGATGCATCTAAAGACGGTATTGGAGCTATTCTTATATAAGAATGTCAACCAATTGCATATTTTAGTCAGAAGCTCACAGGTGCCACACTAAATTACTCAGCATATGACAAGGAGTTCTATGCCCTTGTACGAGTACTTTAAAACTAGAAACCTTACCTATTATCAAGAGAGTTCACTATTTACATAGACCATGAATCTCTCAATCATCTCAAAGGACAACAAAAACTCTCCTAATTCCATGTTAAGTGGACTAAATACCTGGAAACCTTTTGCTACATCATCAACTATAAGAAGGGAAGTTATAACACTGTGGCCAATGCCCTTACTCGTTGGCATATTCTTATCACAACATTATAGGCTAGAGTACCTAGGTTTAGTAAGTTACCTAATCAATATGAACACGATCCATACTTTGGTTCTTTAGTAACCAAGTGTAACATTAGAGGAGTAGTGGATGTTTAATATGAGCCAAGGGTTCCTGATGAAAAGAAGGCAAGTCTATATACCAAGCAGTTTTGCCAAGGAATTACTTGTTCGAGAAGCTCATGCTAGGGGTTTAGTAGGCCATTTTAGCAAGAAGAGAACTATCCAGCTATTGAAAGAACGCTTCCATTGGCTTGAGAAAATAAAGGATGTACACAAAAATCTTGAACGTTGCAAGGTGTACAAGTGAGCGAAGGGAAAAAAAAAAAGGAGCTATATAGAGAATATACACCTCTGCCTATACCTGAATGGCCATAGGCCTATCTCAGTATGGATTTCATGCTTAGCTTACTCAAAACACCTTAGAAACATGATTCTATTATGTTGGTAGCCAATCAGTTTGGTAAAATGAGCCACTTCATCCCTTACTACGAAACCAATGATACTTTATTTGTTGCTAACCTCTTTTGTAGGAGATCATGTAGCTGTATGGTATCCTAAGAAGTATTATATCAGATTGTAGTTTTAAGTTTACAAGCTTCTTCTGGCGAACACTATGGAAGAAGCTCGACACTAAGCTTATGTTCAATACTTGTTACCATTTGCAAACAAATGGCCAGACGGAGGTTGTGAACATAACAATAGGCATCCTCCTTCAAGCTACTGTTAAGAAGAATCTGCATGATTGAGATCTATGCTTACCCATCATCGAGTTTTCTTGCCACCACTCCACTCATAGCTTGGCAGGAAGGTCGCCATTTGAGGTCGTCTATAGACTTAATCCAAACTTACCATTAGACGTCATTACAAGCTCAACCTCTTAAGGAGATAATCAGTCAGGTCTACAGCACACCAAGGAGTTTCAAAAACTACATTAGAAAGTTGCCGAGCAATTAACCAAGATAGTGGCCCAACCAAGGGAGCAAGGAAGCCAAGGTAAAAGGCCAATTACTTACAGCCCAAGAGACCTTGTATGGATTTACCTCCGTAAGGAGTAATTCCCAAGGAAGAGAACAAATAAGTTATCTCCCCGATTAGATGGCCCTTTCAAAATCCTTCGATGCATCAATGATAATGCCTATAAGCTAGAATTACCAAAAGGATACAATGTATCTATAATTTTTAACGTCACCGACCTTACGCCTTATGTACTAGAAGAAGAAGAAGATCATGATTTAAGGGAAAATTTTAACGACCCCGAGGAGCTAATAGAGTGCTGACCTCTAGACCCCTCACCCAAGCTCACCTCTAAGGCTTACAATCTCTCATGAGAAAAATCCTATCATCTCAACCTATTGAAGCCGAGGTCTAATACATGGAAGAGCTATGGCAGAACTCCTTAAGGCTTCACCTCAGACATAACCTACTTTACTCGAAATCTTACCCAAACGCTAACCTACCGAGTACCAAAGCCAACCTGTTGAATGCCAAGGTCTCTCTACTGAAGGCCAAAGCCCACTTACCAAGTGCCTAAGCTAACCTGTCAAGTGCCAAGTTAAGAGTCCCTATATGCCAAGCTTTCCTTTTTCATCCTACTAAGCTACAGATTCACCCCATCACCCTAGCAACCTTCAATAAAACCCAGTAGCAACAAACTTAACATAGATTAACCTAATATACATGGACCCTATTACGACATACCACCTATCCCCTTCTTTTCTAACATTTGTACTGTGTTCTTTTTTTTCTTTTATCATATTTACCCTCTCTATTTGTACTAAGAATCTTTATTCTTACGTTATCCTTTATGTAATTTTCCATTACTATATTGTTGCCCTAAATGACTTACTATAAATAGTCCTTTTTACTGTAGCTAGAATCGCCTTACAAATCACTATTGATGAATATTCTTATTCTTGCGAGATACCATTCTCCGAGTACATCCTTTTCACACTCTTATCTAATCTTACTAAGTAGCTCGAGATTAGTGGCAAGTGGACCTTAGTATTAGCTTGTACATCATATCAAGCAAAGTACTATATTGTATTGTGTTCATTGGTGTGTTTTATCCTACGAGTAGCTCTACAGAAGCTACTGTGTTTTCCGACCTGTTCATTCTCTCTTTCTTCAATACCTCGAAGGACTCACTACTGCTATTTCCTACGGCAAGCTCTAGTAATTAACTAAGCTGCTTGGCACATCAACCATCATGTGCAAAGCTTTCCCCAGTACACTCGCAAAGGCTACCCTACTCTGGTTCAACACCCTACCTAACAACTCGATCAACTCTTTCAGAAAGCTGGCAATGAAGTTCCGACAATACTTTCTTAGTTCCAAGGTTCTACACGAAGACTTCTCTACACTATACAATATCAGGCAATGCCTTGGTGAATCACTACAGGCATACTTTGAGCGATCTAACCATGCAAAGCTCTAGGTTTCCAAGCTCGATACCGAAACTGCCCTCTAAGCATTAATCACCAAAATCAACCTTACAAGGAAGCTATTCGATGCCATCTCACTCAACCTGCCTGACTTACTTAATGAGTTCATGTAAGTAGCTGAGAAGTATGTAGCCCATGAAAACCCATACAAGCAACACTAGAGACTAATATCAATACACAAAGATAGGCAAAAGACCACCTCGATCTAAGAGACGCCAAGCAACCCTCTTCACAAGAATGACGAGAGAGGTAAAAACAAAAATTTGTTGATTACACATCTTATACACCTCAGAGCTGCCCCCTTGAAGAAGTCATGTACAAGGTCTGGGAATAACTCCCTTAACCCCCTCATGTGAAAGAGACATTAGAGTGGCCATCTCTAACAAATACTATGACTACCACCAAGTACGTAGACAAAACGTAAATGAATGCTACCATCTGCAAAATGTGATTGAATGCCTTATCTACAAAGACCACATCAACCACCTTATTGTAGAAGAAAGAAAAAACAACAAGGAAGCTACATCATTCAGACCAGTCAAACACGAAGTCTACCTTGTCTGAAGAAAAAAGCCCAAGGTAGATACTTCCATCAACTTCACTACCAAAGTCAAGGAGGGCATCGATTACCCATACAATAATGCAATAGTCATCAACATAGAAATTAAGTACTTCAACATCTCAACGACATTCATTAATGCTAGAAGCTTAGTAAACATCTTATTCTATAGTGTCTCAAAGCAAATGAAGGACCAACTTGATGAGCCCTTGCAACCCTATAAGCATAGCCTTATGAGCTTTAGAGTTAGCAATGAAGTGAACTGAACCTGGCCCTTAAGGCTACAAGCCCAAGCTAGTTCGACAGAATCTACAATTCAAGGGCCAATTCAATAGCCCTTAAACTGTAGATTTTGATTTTTTTTTTTTTCACATTTCCCTCAATTACTATAAATAATTCATTACTTCTTCCTATATTTCTTTTCTCTTTCCAAATAATTCTAAAACTTTATCTTGAGATGTAGTGATACATAAATCAAAAATTTTAATTTTGGTTCAAATTTTTTTCCTTTCCGAAACAATTAATTTGGATTATGTGAGCATATTTTATATTATATATATAGTATATATGTATGTTATAGTATATATATAGTATATTAATTATTATATATTACATATATTGTTGTAAACCGTGATCAAGAACAGACAAGGCTGGTCACCGGATGAGTTTAAGTTAGCAAAAAGCTCGAAAAAGATTAATGGGAAAAGTGCAAAAGGGTAAAACTGAAGAATGAAATAGTAAACTAAACCCACGAACATCTCCAGAGGATACGATGCACTAGAGGAACTTCCAAAGACTCATAACTCAATTCGATATGATGCACAAATTGGTCTAGTGAAGTTATTCACCACCTAACCTTGCTTAAGGGAAAAGATAAGAGTGATGCCAAAAGTACATAAACAGTGTTTACGCAAGGAAGAAAAAGTAATCAAAGAGTATATATTAAGAATGATATGATGTTGTTACAATTACAAGTATAAGGGTATTTATACCCATAAGTTAGGGGAACCTTCTTAAAAAGGAAAAGACAAAAAGCGCATTCTCTAAGGAAGTAATGTACAAGATAAAAAATAAAAAATTAATATACAAGAAAAACAGTCATTGGTACAATAGATTCTGTACACGATAATGTACATGTAGCAATGCCACATTAGCAACATAGTTAAAGGATGCAAATAAAAAGTACGAACAGATGGGCTTGTCTGAGCAAGGATAGCTTAGTTAATCAAGACTTTCTCTCCCAGCTTCTCAGCAAGGAAGAAGCCAAGTAATTTGTTAGCTGGTACTAGAGAGTAATCAACAACTTAGTATACTATAGAAAAATAGGCGATCATACGATACAACATGAAGGGTGACTCGGCAAGGAACGAAGAGTGACTCGGCAAGGAAGTATTCGGCATCGGTAAGGGTTAGTTAGAACGGAAGGATTCATCGTGCCATCCCCTCTAGTCCTTAGGCTCGACTACGAGTCAAAAGTCCGATAGCCTGATTCCTATTCTTCCAAGTTGTTTTGGATTTGGGTTCTAATTCAAATGGTGTTCGCTTAGTTCTCCATCAAGGTGATATGAAATAAGGTTGGAAATGTTGAAGGCTTCAGAAACCCCATAGTCCTTGGGCAATTCCAACCTATAGGCATTGTCATTAATTTTCTGGAAGATTCTGAAAGGCTCTTTCGCTCTTGCAGATAATCTGTTCCTCCTCTTGTTCAGGAAACGTTCCTTGATGAGGTATAGCTATACCAAGTCTCCCGGCTGAAATTGTTTGGCCGACCTACCCTTAGTCTTTCCTTGCATTGTTCTAGCAATGTAGTCAATGTGCTAAGTGACCCTATCATAAATGTGCTGAAGAGATTGTGCTCTAACCGTTGCATCAAGATCTTCTTATCTGGGTATTAGTTCAGGGGCGTAGTCAAGGGGAAACTCGAGATTGAATCCATAAACCACCTCAAAGGGAGTTTGCTTAGTAATGTCATGTACTATTTGGTTATAGGAAAACTCAACCACTAGCAGGCAAACGCCCCAATCAGCCAAGTTCTTGCATATTACAACTGATAGTAGTGATCCCAAAGTATAATTAACCACTTTTGTTTGGCTGTCAATTTAAAGGTGACGTGAGGTACTGAAGAGTAATTTAGTTCCCATCCGATGACACAAGGTTCTCTAGAAATGGCTCAAGAACTTCGGATCTCTATCGGAGACTACACTTCTCAGCACGCCATGTATTTGCATAATCTCCTGCAAGAAAAGAGAAGTAATAGCCAAAGCATCATTAGTCTTGGTACTGGGGACAAAATGTGCCATCTTACTAAATTGATCTACGATGACCATTACAAAATCTTTACCTCGGGTAATTCGTGGCAATTCGAGAACAAAGTCTATGCTCAATTTAGTTTATGGCCTCATCAAGACAGGTAGGGGCATTGCTTTCCCTTGTTCAACTTAGCACTTAGCCTTCTTACACATGGCACAACTTTTGCCAACTTGGTGCACATCTTTCCTCATTCTCAGCTAAAAAAATTGGTCATTTATCAGTTCACAAGTCTTCCTTTTCCTAAAATGTCTGGAGAAACCTCCACTGTAGGCTTCCCTGACTAGTAGCTCCCTCAGTGAACAAGTTAGCACTCATAATTTTCTACCTCGAAATAAGTATCCATCCTCCACATGATATTTATCTACTGTCCTCCCACGACGCATCATGAAATTATGAGTCCAAAGTACGAATCCTCGGAGTATTATTCTTTGATACTTGCAAACCCAAATAGCCTGGTCTACAATTTTGATAAAAGTACATATCTCCTCAAAAGAGCATCTACAATTACGTTACTCTTTCTTTACTTATAATTTATCACAAAATTGAATCCTTCAAGGAATTTAACCCATATCGCCTGTTGCTTCGATAACTTGGTCTAACTCCAAAGGTACCTTAGCAATTCATGATCAGTACATATGACAAATTCTCTCGACAGTAAATAATGTTACCATACTTGCATTGCTCGAATCAATGCGGAAAGTTCCTTGTCATACACAGAATAATTCAATTGAGGTCCTTGGAGCTTCTCACTATGGAAGGCAATTGATCAGCCTTCCTACATCAGGACAACACCTATTCTAATGCCCGATGCGTCACATTCCAGCTCAAAAATTTTGCGAAGTCGAGTAGTACTAACACCGGGGCAAAGGTCAACCTTTCTTTTACCTTAGCAAAGCTCTTCTCCTCCCTTTTTCCCCATCAAAATTCGATTTTTTCTTCGTTAGTTCAGTAAGTGGCGCAGCGAAGGTGCTAAAATTCCCGATGAATCTTCTATAAAACAAAGCCAATCCGTGGAAACTTCTCACGTCAATATAAGTAGTAGGAATCAACCACTTGATAATTACTCAGATCTTCTCATCATCGACTCACAAGCCTCCTCCACTAACTACATAACCCAAGAATACCACTTTCTCCTGGCAAAAGCAATATTTCTTTAGATTGTCAAATACTCTTTTGGTACGAAGGATATCCAAGACTGCTCTGAGATGTTCATAGTGACTCGCCATGTCGATAATGTAGATTAGGATGTCGTTAAAGTATACCACGACACACTTCCTAATGAGATATCTCAACATATGGTTCATTAATCTCATAAAAGTGCTCAAGGCATTCGACAAGTTGAAGGGCATGACCATTCACTCATAAAGTCCATGTCGATTCTTGAATACAATCTTCCATTAGTCGCTTACTCTCATGCGGATTTGATGGTCGCCAGATTTAAGATCAATCTTGTTGAAAATATTAGCTCCACTCAGTTCATCTAACATGTCTTCTAGCCTCGGGATTGGATACCTGTATTTGATTGTCATTTTGTTCATGGCTTAACCGTCTATACACATCTACTAGGTTCCATTCTTCTTCGACACTATAAGTGGAGGTACAACACAAGGGTCGAGACTCTCTCTTATATAGCCTCTCTCCAGCAACTCATTAACTTAACATTGGAGTTCAGAAGCCTATTTGGGATTCATCCGATAAGCTGGCTTATTCGGCAGTATAACGTCGGGTACTAAGTCAATGCAATGCTCTATACCTCGAGTTGGGGGGCAACCCCTCAAGTAACTGTTCTAGAAACAGGTTAACATATTCATCTGACAACTCCTTGATCTCTTAGGGTAACTCACCCCGCTTCCTCATTTCCAACAATCGCCTGACCAATAAGAGGATCAGCTCATTGGCATTGATGGCCTCTCAAAGCTCGGCTCTACTCATCACCAAAGCCTTCTTTGATCCACAAGCAAGTTTCGTCTACAACTTATTGACTTCTCTCAACAGCATTTAGTTTAGTGTAATCTTCCGGCCATCCTTCTCGAACATATATGTGTTCCTATAACCGTCATGGATGACTCTCCTATCAAACAACCACGGCCTACCTAGCAACATGTGGGAAGTACACATAGGTAGGACGTCATAGAGAATCTAGTTAGAGTAGTTCCCAATTGTGATTGACAGTAGTATTTGCCAAGCGATGTGTAATTCTCCCTTCTAGCTTAACTAGTGCAACTTGTACGGCTTTGGGTACGCAACAGTCAGCAATTTCAGTTTTGAAATAAGATTTGTTGATGCCTTGTTGGTGCAGCTTCAACTATCTACGATAAGGGCACATACTTGATCATTCACCTTGTTGGTTATATGAAACAGATTCTTTCCCTACTCCTCCTCTTGTAAGGGTTCGATGCTCATAGTACATTGGACAACCATGAGTAACTGGTTTAAGTCCTTAGCAAACACGTCCTTCATTATCAACGCTTTCTCGACATTTTGTTTCTTAGTAAGAACCTCCTCCTCCTCAAGTTCCTCATTTATACTCTCTACTTCGAGCTTCAGGATGTCTCCCTTGATGACCATCATCCATCGATTCAAGCATTGAGCAACCATGTGTCCGAACCCTTAGCACCTGAAGCACTTAATCTGGCTAGTCTTCCTGCTAGACCCTTGCCCATTCTCATACATTCAAGTTGGAACTTCACCATCAAGTTAGTTTTTCTACTCGGCTCTATACTCAACTGAGCTCAATGACTTGTCTATCCAGGTTAGCTAGTTGACATTTTAGTCGGTACTCGACTCCTTCTTTACCTCTCTACTCGTTGAGCAATCTTAACAGCTTCATCCATTGTATCAAATCATTAGAGCTCTATATGTATCAAATCATTAGAGCTCTATAATGTCTCGAATGTCTCCTCAAAACCCAGTAACAAATCTCAAGACTATTCGAGCTAGTGGTTCCTCTACTTCTCATCGTATCATAAGCATTTGAAATTCTTGAACATACTCATCAATAGTTTGGCTTCCTTGTCTCAACTCCTGAAGTTGAGTGAAAGTATCTTGGAGATAAGTCTCTTGCATGAACCTGTTTCTAAACACTCTCTTCATCTCAAGCCAAGTGTTAATCTCTCGATACCCCTCTCGTCTTCTCATAGCTTAAAAATTCTTCCACTACATGGCAATATATTTGGAGAACTCAACAGCAGCAGTTCTCACTTTCTCATAATCATCATATTAATAGTAATCAAACGTACGCTCTACCTTCTCCTCTTCCTAATCTAAATGCTCATCAACATTCCCAAATCAATTAAAACTCGAAATCTAAAGCTTCGCATGGTCAGATGCTTTAAGGATTTGTACACACTCCTCTTCAAAATACTCCTCTTCCTCTTCGTCAAGCTCTCTCAAGTTTATCCTTCTCCTTACTTATCCGCCAACTACTCCACCTCGAACGGGTCGAGCTAGGTTCTGACCTATAATAAGTTAAGTAGCTTGTAGGGTGTTTTGTGCGGCCTTAATGGGTTGGCAAGACAGCACATGAATAGCTCGAGTTAGATCTACTAAGTAGTTAGCTACCTTATCAAGTCTCTCGTCAATGCTTCTAAGAGTTCCCCAAGATTATTGTCCATAGTGGAAAACTCCATTATCATCACCAGTACCAACATTCATACTTGGGTCTATTATTTTTTCTCACAGATTCAAAGCTCAAACAATACTTCAAGAAATTAACAGTTAATAACATAGCAATTAATTGAACACAGTAATGTGCTCTGTTTCACACACGTAAAATAGAGTATAACAGATTTTCAAAAAAAACTACTAAAATTCATACAAAACCTCCACTCTAATACCAAGATGTTATAAACCGTGACCAAAAACAGACAAGGCCAATCGTTAGATGGATCCAAGCTTGCAAAAAGCTCGAAAAGGATTAATGGGGAAAACTGCAAAAGGGTAAAAACGAAGAATGAAACAATAAGCAAAACCCATGAATAGCTCCAGAGGATATGACACACCAATGGAACTTCTAAAGACTTACGACTCAATTCGATATGACATATAAATTGGTCTAGTGAGGTTATTCGCCACCTAATCTTACTTAAGGGAAAAAATAAGAGTGATGCCAAGAGTAAACAAACAGTGTTTATGCAAAGAAGAAAAAGTATTCAAAGAGTGTCTATTAAGAATGATCTAATGTTGTCATAATTACAAATATAAGGGTATTTATACTCATAAGTTAAGGCAACCTTCCTAAAAAGGAAAAAACAAAAAGGGCATTCCCTAAGGAAGTAATGTAAAGGATACAAAAGGTAAAAATAAATATACAAGAAAAACAGTCATTGATGCAACGAATTCTACACATGATACTGTATACATAGCAATGCTACATTGATGAGCTAGTTAGAAGATGCAGACAAAAAGTACAGATAAATAGGCTTGTCCAAGCAAAGATGGCTTAATCAGTTGGGACTCTCTCTCTCTCTCGGCTTTTCGATAAGGAAGATGCCAAGTAATTGGTCCGCTCGGCGCTAAAGAATAATCAACAACTCGACATACTACAGAAAAATGGGCGGTCATAGGGCACGGCATGAAGGGTAACTTGGCAAGGAAGTACTCAACCTCATTAAGGATTGGTTGGAATAGAAGGATTCGTCATACCAGCCCCTTTAGTCCTCGAACTCGACTGCGGGTCAAAGGTTCAATTGCTTGATTCCCATCATATATCGTGTACTTGTTTTCATTATATATATAGTATATTGTATATTATATATAGTATATATATAATATGTTTGCATTATATATATACTTTATATATATAGTATATTATATATTATTCATATATTTTTTAAATTTTCGAGGTTAGCTCGACCCCAAACCGTTAAGCCAAACTGCCTATTTAACTAACGATTCAACCTGCCAATGCGACGAGTTACCAGAGTTAAGTCACTTGGGCCCTTAGAGCCTAGCGATTCAATGGTCCGATAGGCTTATTCTAACCCGGTTCACAATTTAGAGCTAGCCTTTGCATAGGTCTACTTGTGCAAGCCAAGGGACTTATCACCCTTCCAGTCCAACTAAGCGATGATGTAAACGTTGCCATAGAGTTAATCAACTTCCTTATCCTTAACCAATGGTTCACCTTATAGTGATATATTGGGATAATTGAGCATTACTAAGTTTGATGTACTCATAAGCAAAGGTGTCAATAGTCAAAGAGGTTCAACATCTCATAGGAAGAATTACCACCCTAAACCACTTCATTTTCAAATGTGCAGACAAATGCTCCGATCTTTAGGATCGTGAAGAACCTATCAAAGTTCAGGTGGACTACCTAATGCCAACAGGCCTTCAATAGCCTCAAAAAGTTCCTCAAAAGCCTACTTACGCTCTCAAAACCTCTACTAAGAGAAGAGTTATACTTATGCATTGTTGTTAGTGACTGAGCACTTTCTTCAATACTTGTATATATAGAAGGACGAGAACACAAGCCCTTTACTTTGTCAATCATATCCTAAAAAGGCCTAAAGATCTAATGCACTAAGATCGAAAATTTTTCCCTTGTTGTAGTAATTTTCGCATGGAAGCTAAGGCTGTACTTTCAAGCCTACCCAATAGTCATCCTCACCAGCCAACCATTGCAAGCTATCCTACAAAAGTTAAACACTTTAAGCAAAATGGTCAAATGCTCTCTCAAGCTTAGGGCTCATAGAATCCATTTTCACCCTAGACAGGCAATCGAAGTGCAAGCCCTTACAAATTTTGTAATAAGGTATACTAGAGAGGAGGAAGCACAACTCAACATTGAAATGGCAGTATGGACCCTCCACATTGATGGATCATCTACTCAAGGGGAATAGAGTAGGCGTAGCACTGTAAGGCCCATACAACACTACAGTGCTTTATGCATTGAAGTTCATGTTCCCGACGAGTAACAATAAGGCTAAGTATGAGCTGCTCATTGTTGGTTTGAAAATCACCAAGGACATTGGAGTAGAGAAATCTATTCAGACCCCATGTTGGTAGTCCAATAGGTGAAAGGAGAATACGAAACAAAAGGAGAATACAATAGTCAAATATCTCTAGACAATGTAGGGGCTTCTTTTGGGTTTCACTTCTTAGAAGATCAATAAGGTCCCTTAAGTAGAAAATTCTAAGCTTAGTAGGCTATTCAAGCTAGCCTCCGCCATCATCCCTGCAAAACACAACAGCAACAAGCCACTCTTTATTCAATACTTCCCCAAGCACAACATCGAGGAGCGAAAACAGGAATATTGAAAATCTAACTTACACATGCCTAACCTTGTTAAATGGATCCTATAATAAAACACTTAAAGACTAAAGTGCTACCTAAGGACTGGACCAAGGCAAAGAAGTTGGCTTATGCCTTGATGAACTATACCCTCATAGATGGCATCTCATATCGTCAAGGACACAGTGTACCGTTTCTCAGATGCTTTAGACTAGAAGAAGTTATCCACACCCTAGAAGAGCTTCATATTGGATTATGCAGCAATCATATCTAGTCTCAAGGCTTGTACAGTAAAGTGCTCCACCTCGGTTATTACTGGCTAACTATGAAGGAGGACATGAGGGCCATGGTTCAGAAATGCCATAAGTGTCAAAAACACGCACCCATTTGCCATATGCTGAGCATCAATCCTTACCTCATAATGAACCCTTAGTCATTTTCTTAGTGGGGTTTAAACATACTCGAACCCCTTCTTAAGTCATTCAGAAGACAACAATTTATCTCAGTAATAGTGCATTATTTCACAAAGTGGGTAGAGGCCTAGGCAATTGCTACCATTATCGTCCAATCAATGGAAGGGTTTATCCACACGAACATTCCCTCTTGATTTGGGGTCCCATACATCCTAATCACAAACGACGGCAGACAATTTGATAGCACTAAGTTCCAAGAGTTTTGTGATAAGCACAACATAAGGTTTTACTACACACCAGTGGCGTATCCCTAGACAAATGGCTAGGTTAAAGTGATCAATAAGATTGTCCTTAGTAAAGTGAAGAAGAAGGTAGAGCACACTCATGGAAGGTAGGCAAATGAGCTCCCTTATATTCTTGAGGGCTACTGTACTACCCATAGGACCTCCATAAGAGAAATGCCCTTCCACCTTGACTTTAGAGCTGAGGCCATCCTGTCCATCGAGCTTAGGTTGCCTACAAGTAGGGCCGAAAACTTTGACGTTAACACTAACCACATAGCCCTTCAAGCCAACCTCAATACAATTGATGAGGTAAGAAAGTCAAGCACGAGGTCTTCTAACTTGGGGACCTAATATGCTGGAAGCTCAAAGCCATAGACTCAAGAGAAGTGTAAGGCAAGCTCACCCCCAATTAGGAAGAGCTTGTGCATGTGATGGAAGATGCAGGTAATGGAGCATATAGGCTCAAGACCTTAGATGGATAGTCTATTCCTAGAACATGGAACACTAGCAATTTAAGGATATGCTTTGTCTAAGTTTTGTAGTCAATTCATGGTACTTGTTTTGGAAAAACTTAATGAACCAATGAAAAGATAAGTTCATTATACTTGTCTATTATCTTCTCTTGTCGATTAACATTGTACACTCTAATACTTAAGTCAATTATCATCCTCAAGTATAAGCAGAAAGAAAGCAAATGAAGCAATAGACTACAAAAGAAGATTAGAATGAAAGCTAGTCTCTCTACTCTTAACTTTTGGCTTTCTCGACCCACTTGATTCTTGTTCAAGCTACAACTAGGAAAATTGTGACGAACACACTAACCACCAGCTAAGCTAATGGCCATGGTCTTGTGACATCAGCAACTTCAAAACGAATTCCCTAACTATTAGATGAGATAGCCTTCCTCATGAGCTTCCTTGGATTACACATATAGACCTCCATGACGGCTTCACCCGAACCCTCTTTTGATTACACAAGAACCCTCGCACCACTATGGCTTAAGGAAGTCACTGAGACCTTCGACACTATTCTCAACTCGAGTACCTCCAAACCGTAAGGAAACCCCTCTTGGTTACCGAAAACACCATAGATAACACACATGCAGAAGTACTTTAGTGGCAAGACACATGTGTCCACTAAAGTTACCTTATGCATACGAGTACACTTGCGGCAACATTGCCACCATAAATAAAGAATGTACCATCAAGGGCTCCCCACCGCCTAAACTTGCTTAGTTTGGTGAAGGAACCAACTAAGTGGCCCACATACGCCCCTCAATTGATACTTAGAGGCTACTTCTTACGAGGCAACCCTTTAAACCCCTCAATCACTACTCAAAAAGTATTCCAAACAAACTAAGAGCCTCTTCTCAAGCTCATAAACCTTCCCTAGCGCCTTAATCCTCCTCAACCGAAACATCTTACACCACCAAAATGGACCCATAAGATCAACAACTCTTAGTGAGATTCAAAGAATTTGGAATAAACACTAAGAATTTTCTTAGTAGGAATGAGGAAATGAAGGGCCCCCCAGGCCCTTTATATAAGGACTCAAGTGATACCCCAGCCATCCATATGTACGCCCCCTCAACAGCATAGATCTACTAGCAAGAGGACTGCTGATGTGGCAACATAAATGCATCATACTCATATTTAAAGCCTACTAGAAGGTGCTTTGCCTAAGGCATTTCGAATGCCCTACAATGTACTCTACCCAATGATACATGACTATACCTTGAAGACCATACATCATTACAGACCAAGAATCGCCCAAACACACTCACAGGCTTGGCGCTAAGGCACATACTAAACTTCACGTTGAAGAACAAAACAAACAATAAAGCAACATTTAGCTAACTTGGTAATCAAGCAAGATGAAAGATTTTGCAAAAAAAAAGAAAAAAGCATTTAAAGTAACGAAAAGCATTAATACTTGCACAAAGTAAGGGCAAAAGATCACCCATTAATACGTCTTTTCCTTACAATAGGTAGAGGGGCCAGCATCCCAAACCTAATTATAAGCAAGTAAAAAAAAAAACCACGTTTTCCTCTAATAACTTTTCCTTACAAAAGATGGAGGTACTAGCATCCCATCTTCCCTTTAGGTTGTTCCTCACCTTCGCTAAATCGTCATCTTGGGCCCTCACCAATGCCTTTATAGCCCTCAACTCTTCCTCTACCTTTGACGCCTTTTCCTTGAGCACCAGTAGTTAATATACATCGTTAAGATGTCGTTGACCTATTTCTTCTCATCCGAAATTGAATCCCAAAGCCTCATCATATCTTCTTTTAGGTGTACCCTCTTCCCCTAAGTAAATGCCTTTTGATAGCCCGAATGTATGTAAGTTAGACAAACACACATAAACTCTTTAACAAAAATACTACAATCCCCTAACTCATGTAGCCAATGCAATAGCGAGACACAAGATTGGATATCACTCTTGTCGTTGAAGAGCTACCCAAACTTCACCTTAAGATCCATAATGCGGTCAATCAGTTGTTTCCTACAACTTAAAGAGCACTCAAGCTTGTCGTCCAGGATCTCAATTGCTTGTTTTGAAGATTGTCCTTCAAATCCTCCCCTTATTCTTGTAGTTGCTCCTATACTTGTTGCCTATACTAGGGATGCCTCACCAACTTACCCCTTGACCTCGCGTCCTTATGCTCCTCAGTCAGTTAAGGCTCCATAACCCTTAGCCTTGACACCATCACCTTTAGAGCCTGACTACGTCCTCACATGAATGCCTAGCTCCCTTTCTAGAGCCACCAACTGAAGTGTGCACTAGCTGCACTAAACCTCCCTCTAAACTTAGCACAGCAATAGTTGCTAATGGAACAGCTTTCGATGCAACTCCAATGGACTCAAAGATGGTCATTTACCTAACCTTCTTCTTACTCTTCTTTGGTGATTGAGAACTCTTCCACTTGGCACCCCTAGCACCTCCCTTCCTTTTGTGCAAATCAGCTACCTCCTACATTTGCTTCCCTCAAATTTCAAGCAATTTCTACCTAACAACGTTAGAGGCAAGCTGGATACCTGCGAACATAAGCAAATAGTTAACGAAATAATAGAGCGAGAAAAGGAGCACTCAGACAACTAGGGGAAAGTAGTCCCAAGCTCTCCTATCATAACAGGGACACAACACAGCAAACTTCCAGTAACCTATCCCATAGCGAAGAACACCGAATACCTATCTCAACCCTAAAGAGTGCTCTCACCTAGGCATATGCCCATGTAATCAACAACAGGTTAAGCCTCTTCTAGTAGGTGAGGTCAAGCACCTCCTTTTTAGCATCTTCATCTTTGGGCCCTAAATGCTTGATAGAAGACGTTTAAGTAGGCCTTGTCAAGCTATAGGGAAGGGTAACTTCTCTACCAATCAAATACTGGAGAAGTACTCCTTCCACTCATCTACCTTACTTTGTAGCCCCTCAAATACCTTTAGCAACTCACCTCAAGAAGAGACGTACACCCAGTCATTTTGGCTTGACTTCACTTGAAAAAGATACCGAAATAAACGAGATATTGGTCTTTGAACCTAAAATAAGAACACTACCTCCAATGCGAGCACCTATAACTACACATTTGGATGCAACGACCTTAGAACAATTCTGAAGTAATCGAAGAACTTTACTAAGAACTAGGAAAAGGGTACTCGTAACACCAATTTAAAGGGTTTCACGTACATGTGGAAGCAGTACTCATCTCCCAGCTCAAACGCCCTCTTGCCTACTATAGGCCTCTCCACCTACCAACCAAAGACTCCCCTAACAGCTTGATACAAACTATAGGCACCTCATTTTTTTCTCCCTTTTTTTATTTTTCAAAATTTTTAGAATAGGTTAAAGGGTCCAAAGTTAAGAAAAATAAAAAAATATATAGAAAATTAAAAAAAAAAAAAACAAAAAACAATTAGAAAAATTAGAAAAAGAAATAAGAAATTTTAGAAAAATATATAAAAATACAAAAATAGGAAAAAGTGTAAAAAAAATAAGAAATTTAGAGAAAATACAAAACATGGAAAATTTTAGAAAAAAACATGTCAAAAATTGAAAAGTCATAAAAAAAGAAAAAAATTTAAAAATAGATGATTTAGAGAAATCAGAAAATAATAAATTTTTAGAATAGAATTTGTTTTAATAAAAATAAAGAAGAGGACCGTTTAGGCTTGGGCTTGAATTTGAATCTAACCTAAGCTGACTTTGTTCATATATGCAATTTAATTGCACATATGAATAAGGTATAGGCTAACAGCCTAACGATAAAACACTTGAGCATTACATTGAATTTGGTTGAAGGTTTTTGGTTCGAAACTCACTAAAGGCATAAAAATGCCTTTTATCGTTTTCTTTTTTATACTCCACATGCTGCCATATGTCAAGACATCATTGGGCTACGTATCCGATTGTGACATGTGGCACTCTATGATTAGCCTTAACAATGCATTTTCTTTCCCCTTTTTTCTTCTCTCCATTTCTTTTTTTTTTTCCTCACTTTCTCATTTAAAAAAAAAAACAAAAAAGAAAACCACGTATACATTACACACAACAAACCTACTTCCTCTCTCTCTCAGCCTGACATTGCTCTCCCCCATCTATTCTTTTCAACACACACACACTCTCTCCCAAGACCTTCTCTCTCCATCACTCACTGTCAAGATAACACACACACAACTTACCTTCCCTGACGACTAACTCTCTCTTTCTCACTTCAACTGAACCCACAACTCACCATCTCTCCCTTGCTCACAAGAACCATATGCGTATACACACACAACCCACTCTCCAACCCTCTCTCAATCACCAATCGAACCCACAGTACACTCCCTCGCTAGCTCCATCCCCCCATCTCACAATACAGTGTCGGACATCACTCTCTTTTGGCTTGATCTCTCTCTCAACCAATCTTTCTCTCTCGCACAACACAGGGAATACACACCACTATCTCTCCCTCTCACCGAAACCTCCACACATGCATAGCCTAAGCCACCCTCGATCGTAGCAACAAGCCTATCTTCGCCGCTATCCACAACCTAACTGACCGCACTCCCTCATTCTCTCAACCCCGACCATACACCAAGCCACTCAGCCTTCACTCCTTAAACTCCAACCCCTTACTGTTGAACCAACCCTTATCTTTCGCACAACACCTACCGAAAACACACATAAGGCAGTGGATCTCTCTCTCCGCTTAACATCACCCTCTCTCCACCAAACCCCCGACCCACAGTCCTCTACAGTGACTAAACCGAACACAATTGCAGCAATGCAACTACGATCTCTATCGCCACCATTCTTTGTCAGCCACCCAAAACCACCAAATAATCACTGTTGGCTATAATGTTTTCCTTACACCCCCAATCCCAATCAAAAACGCACCAAAAAGCCTTTTCCCAATCATTTTGCTCGCTGAAATAGCCTCTGAAACACCATTCCAGCCGCTGTTGTTTCAACCTGCATAAAGTGCTAGTCCAACCCAACCCAAACCAAACCTAAGCCCCAAATCTGAACCACTACTGACTCGCGTGCCTTTGGTTCGACTTTGTTCTCTTTTTGTTTTATTTTTTATTTATTTATTTATTTTTATTTACTATTATTTCATGTTTTTTAATTATAAATGAAGTTGTAATAAAAAAAAAAGAAGAAGAAGAAAAGAAAAATGAAGAAAAAAAAAGAGAAAAAGAAAAGGAAGGAAGAAGTATTTAGTTTAGTTTTATTTATTTTAACCAAAGAACCAAAAATAAAAATAAAAATAAGAAAATAAGAAAAATAAAACAATAATAAAAGATAATAAAGTTACTTTATCAGTTAGAAGACCAATTTTCCAATAAAATAAATGAACCCTTTCCAATTAGGGCACTTTATAGTTTCCAAAAATAAACTCCAATTAGGACCCTTAGAAATTTTTCCTTAAATAAACTTAAAGCAAGTAAAAATGTAAACTCGACCGTTTTTAAAAAAACTAAAATCAATTTAACCCACTATATTTTCAGTAAACAAACTACAAAAATATAATCCCAAATAATGGATATATAGGCACTCGTATATAAGGGACGACTAAAAATATAGAAATTTTTTTTTTTGTATCTTTGTAAATATTTGTGTAAATTAATTAAATTAGTCGCATGTGATATGATTAGCCGTTTAGAAATTCAAAAAGAGTATTTCTTAAAAGCAAAATTAAATTTGGAAAGTTAAAAAAGCAATACTCATTTAAGGTTTAATAAGATAGCCCCTAAATTCAGATCTCTCATTTTAGAAAACCATTTGGTAAAATTGGTTTTATCGGTAAACCGGTAGCTAAGTTATAAACAATCCATCCAATTAGATTGGTTATAACTTAACTCTTTTTCCTGACTCCAGTCGGGTAACGACTCCAAAGCGTTTTCAAATTAAAAAACCGATTTTCTTTAAACCCTAATCGAGAGTCTGTATTAAACGAGTAGTATTTAATATTGATCGGTTTAAAGAAAACTAATTTTTAAAAACCGGAAGAAAGAAACCAAGCTCAACACAAACCATCTGATAAAGTTCATTATTGTGCTCATAGCCAATGTATGCAAAAGCCTTCCCATTCATGTTCGTCATGCAATGATCCTTCACAACCTTCTTATCTTCATTATCTAATGCATACACCTCTAAGGGTCTTGGTACTACTCACTCTCTCCTCTCAACCCAAGTTAACAACCTTTCACCGCCACCACCACCGTTTAGGGGGGAGGGTAGTAGGTTACTACCCAACTAGAGGAGCATGCCCTCATAAACTTCCTCAACCTCTCTAGTCACCAATGTAGTCGCCTGCTCACCTTAAGCACTAGATGTTCTCTGATCAACCATGATTACTCCTTATAAGAAGATGGAAATCTAGAATCTGAAATGCAAAAGTTCAAAATGTGCAATCTAATTTTTGGGAAGAATGAGGCCCCCAAGCGCTCCTTAAATAAGAAAATGAAAGGGAAGATGGACGGTTTTTTAACCGCCAAAATGCAAATTGCATCTCAACTGTCCATATGCCCCTATACAACAACCAACGGCCCGGATCTCTTACAGACATAAATTGTTGACATGGGGTATACACATTAGAGCTCCACATGCATCACTCTTCTTAAGGCATCATCATTGTGCCTCGAACAAACCAACAGTCACATCAATCAATCTAAAGGTCACTTGACCATGTAGTAAGTCCTATCAAACATATCAAATGTCACTTTAGGTGACTACACACTCAGCAGCTTTGCCTAGAAAAATAACTGGTGATGCCTTGAATCTAAGCCCTAGAGCCCGAGCACACTTACTCTCCTCATCATCTTGATACCAAGGAGAGTATGGGGGAGTATTAATAGGCTATTTTGGGTCTAGCTTGAGGCCTAATCAAAGCAAGGGTCAATTGAGGCCCATTAACAAGCCAAAATCGAGCACATCACCTTTGCCTAAGCATTCCAGGGTCCTTCCGAGCACCTTACCTATGCCCGAGCACGTCAAGGACTTGCTTTTCATGTGCTTGGCTACCCTGAGTACCCAATGGTCTTCTCAAACACCTCACCTTTGCTCAGGGCACACTACATTCGACTCGCCACCTACTCGATTACCTCAAGCTTTGCAACCTTCCTCCAACCTCTGGGTTTGCACTCGTTGCGCTAGGGACACCTTCTCCCTAACAGGCGCACATCAGAAGGTCAACCTACAGCTCAAAGGTCGATCTACAACCCCTCTTTCAAAACTTTAGGTCTCATGCTCCTCCTTCTCTCCTCACTAATTTCCCTCTTAACACCTATGATATGGCTAGCATAATCGACAGCTCTAGAATGTCAACGTCCCAAGTTCTAAACGTAATTGCTAGCCCACTCTTAGTTGACTAGCTTGTAGAGCCACCATGGCCATACATGTCTCCTACCAACAATAGGTATAGGCAATAGGTATAGGTGAACCCTAGACCACCATATGTCCCTAATAAGTAAGTAACATAAGTAGCCAAAGGTAAATAGACAAACTCTTTCATTAGACTTTCCAAGATCACACACGCGCATAGCTAACTAAGTACCCTCTCCCCCTTTTTGAAAGAGTAGTCAAAACCTCACACCTTCTCACACTTGAGCGTTGAAGGGCCTTCATGGATTAACCCACCAAGAATATCTTGCAGGTAATCTGGAGTAAGGAGCATCCTCAACGTTTATATCCCCTTTAGTGCTCAAGCCTATCTACATTTCTACAATCAGTTGATTCACCACATCAACAAATAGTATGTTTGAAATTAATACAAACGAAATATAGATTAGATAATTTTCCAAACATGATATTTAAATAGATACAAATTAGATAAGGAACAAATAAAATTTAGATAAAAACTTACAATCCAAAAGAGTCTTTTTTTTTCCCAACAATTATATATATATATATTTGGAGATTCCGTTAGATTCTAAATAACAACAAGCATAGTTAAAAGTAGAAATTGAAAGGAAGGTGCTTGATTCTAACTAACAATTTGTTGAGATATTTATGTCCTACTCACTTGTTAGGAATGGATCTATTCTCTCCTTATTCCTTATAGAGTACCTATTACATTACTCATTTATATTTTAGACTTGGAATCGCAATTATGGATAGAACTTCAATTCTTAAAATTGCCAAATAAGGATTCTTCTTCTCAACTTATGAATCATAACTCTAAAATTTCCTCTTATTTTTTTCCCAAAATATCCTTATGCAAATTTGAAAATTACACCATTTACCCCCCAAAATTAAAACATCAAACTAAGAAAATGAAAGAACCCTAATCTTTCTATCATCTTCTTCACTAGTCTCTCTCTCCCACTCTCCTTCACACACACTCTCTCTCTCTTCCTTTTATCCACTGGAGTCTCCCTCTTCACCAATCCAATACTTACTAAGTTCATTGAAGATTTTATTAAAGTCTCCATCAAATAGAATCATTTATAGGTCCCATTGAAGACTCTATCCAAGATGTCATCTCTACTAAGCTAACTTCATTAAAGACTTCCTCTCATCAATGTCTCCAACAAAGTCTTCACCGATGATTGCATTTCACAATTCCCTCTTTACTATTAAAATTCTCTTAATTGCTCCAATTTTCACAAAGACGACATTTCATAAAACTTAATCAATCTTTATTGGTATTTCATAACTCCATCTAAGTCTTCATCAATTTAGGGTTTCTGGTTCAATTTTCATAATCAAAGGCTTCCTCTTTATTGCTATTTCAGTAAGTTGTGAAATAAATTCTCATTATTAGTTAGATTTTCACTTCATCAAAGACTTCTTCTTTACCAATTCGATTTTCCAATTTGATTACATCCCTATTCTAATTTTTTTAATTTGATTAGGTTTTCTATTCCAATTTGGGGTTAGGGTTTTCTAATTTTGATTGAGTCTCAATTTGAGTAAAAGGGTTAGGGATATTTTGGTCTTTTTGATCATTATTCAAACTTTATTTTTCTATCTAATGTTAATTTGTATATGGCCAACTAAACAATATAACAAGCATTTACTGACTATTATAACTCTATTCCATTCACCATTTATTCCATTTAGCAAAATGAATGGCTTATTAGTATACCATCATTAGGTACCTTTTTTTCCCTAACTAAGAATAAGCCATTGCTTACATAGATTCAAATACTTAATGGCAATCAAAATTTATTCCTTCTGGTTTCACTTTCCTCCCTAAATGGAAAATATTTTCTTCAAGATGGGCATTCAACTGTCATTAACAATCTAAAATCTACTGTCAAATTGTGACTTCTAAATGTTCTAATATTAACTTCAATAATATAAAAGAAACGAACACATTAAAAAGAAAATATAACTAAATGTTTACTATGGGGAATGGAACCTTATGGGCCCTCAATTTCTTTGTTCACTTATTTTCAAGCTCCTTATAATTGGAATTCAATTAAATCTCAATTTCCCAAAAACCATGAATGAGGATTCATAAGTATAGGCTTTGAATCCCTATTCTCTACCCATTTTCCCTTTTTATTCCAAACCTAACCCCATTAAAAATAAAAGAATTGCAATTCCTACCCTCACATAAAAACATCAAACATGTTGTAATATTCCTATCCCAAGAAATTGATTTTGCATCTACATCATCACTTTCATTAAATCTTAATCCATCATCATAGTCCTTTACTTCTTATGCATCAACAATAGGGGAAAACCCATAATCTTCCACTTATCTCTCTCATTCAAGCCCTTATCTATCACAATTAAGCTAGGTTTCGTAGTGCCTAAACCAAATTTATCATCATCTTCTCTTCACATTTAAAACCTTACAAGAAAAGTATGTTATGATATATTCCCTCTTCTTTATATGTATTTATCTTCTATTGCTTTGTTTTATGTAATGATGTTATGTCGTTTTACTTTTGAGCATATTTTCATAATCAATTGGCTAACTGAAAAATATTACCAACAACATTACTTTTGGTCATTTAAAAAGAATATTGTAGTGTAAATTTAGAATGACGGTGATCCCTTTGTGTATTAAGGAGGAGTTACAACTAAAAATGTAGAAGTAGAGTTTGGTCATCATTTTGCCACCTCCTATTATATAGATTAAATTGGATTGTAAGCTTGTAGAAGTGTCCAACTTATTTTTTTTTATATATATATGGAAAACTCTCTTATGTCTTATTTTGATGTACTGTGATGGTCATAAATTGCTAGATGGCTAATTTAACTGAATACCAATAACTAAATGGTTTTCTTTCTAGTTTAAGTTGATCTCCTTGGAGCCAATTTCTTCACGAATTTATTTTTGCTTTCTATCAATTTGGGCCATGTAAATGACAATATAGTATAGTAAGTTGGAACTTCAAATGAAGAAGATAAAAAGAGGAAGTGGTTCTTAGTTTTTGTTCAATCCTGAAATTTTTTTTCCATTGTAATTCTCTTAGGAAGGGAAACTAGCTCACTGTGCAACAAGCATGCTTATCCATTAAATGATGGGAGAATCGGAAAATTATGCTTTTGTGAATGAGTTACAATAAGGTAATGACTTTTGCATTGTCCTCGTATAACTCATATGTCATGGGTAAGCAAACCAGTTAGTAGCTGACTTTCGATGATATTTAAGTAGATAGGTACATCTAGTTTCAACATTAGTGTGTTTATATTTAAGTCCTAGAGGGTTCTATTTTATTAGCATGCCTACTTGACTCTCCCTCCTTTACATATTCCCAATGCTTCTACTTAATTGGTAATCATCTAATTGTTGTCTTTTTCTTTCATAAATTGCAAAGGCAATTTTCTATTTTCATTTCTTATTAAAAAAAGAATTAGTTTATAAGATAACACATTTGGAGATCTTCATTCTTTCCTAATTAGATTTTGTATAGTAGAAGTATTTGAGGATATGAACATTACCTAAACTAGCATCTCCTAAATAGATAAACATGCTAAACCAAAATGCATAAATGATGATTAAGGGAAATAATTTACGCTTTAAATAATGTTTAATGAAGGAAAAGAAAGAAAAAGGAAATAACAGTTTAAAAACTTCCTATTTCGATTTCATCTTGCATATTGCATCTCACGTAACTTTCTTTTTCTTTTAGCCATCATGCACGCATACTCATTTTTAAGGTAAGTTTTATTAGTTTGTTTTATAAAAACTCCATATTTCAATTTCACGTGATAACTATTAACTCATTACCAAAATTGGATGAGTTCTTAATTTCAAGACTACTTTTTATTTCTAATTTTCATAGAGAACATCATGCTCCTTTTAGTTGACCATGTCTTTGCTATAAGTCACGATCATCTCTTACTAACAATACCTAGTCCTAGTCTATTACTAGCTATTGTTTTGACTTTTGGGAGGTGTGAGCCACGTAATTTCACTTAGTCATTAGAATGAGTAATTTGGAGTATACTTAAAAGTCAACTAGATAGGGTAATACTTTACGTATCGGTCCTAAGAGTTAGACGATGGCACATCGTGAGTCTAACATATAGAAATATAATAAAATAATAATATCATAACCAAAAATAGTCAATTTTACTAAATTATATTATATTATAATTATCCGCCATAAATGTATAAATTAGGTAACGAAAATTAATCAAACTTTAGAAATAAATTATATAGACACTAAAATTGTCAAGTGGCATAAAATCACATATAGAAAAATAGTATGTATACCTTAGATATAATTATTTATATATAAATATATACCCGTAATGCTTAAAATACTAAAAATACTCATAATTAACTAAAAATTTATAAGAAAAATCATTAAAAATTTGTTAAACATTCAAACCATGGTGAATTTAGGCATGGACAGTGATATGAACAAGTGTTGGAGAATTTAGTGTGGGAAAAATACTTTACAAGACTCATTTTTTAGAGTACAAAAGAAGGTATGAGAGAGAAAATGCACATTCTCAACTGTACAATCCTTGGAAAAATTTTCAAATGCTCCTTATAAGTTCTTTGGGATGTCTACGTTATAGAAAAATTGAAGAATTTGGTAAAAGCTTAAAGAAAAAATTGGAGAAAAATAAAAAGAAGAGCCTATGCAAACTAAGAAACATCAAGGAGCTATGGTTGAAAAGCAATCTGGGAGTAAACCACCACCACCACCACCAACTAGGCTAACAAGGAGGGGGTAGCCAAACGACCAACTTCTAGTGAGCCCCAATTTTCTATATTTATAAAAAAAATACTAAATTACATCCAAAAATTCTAGAAATTTTTATTTTGAAATATTTTTATATGTACTTTTCAAGAAAAATATTAGTTTATACAAATTTCAAGTGAGTATATGATCTCCTTAATAAATCACGTAAAACTAAACAATTTCAAAGTGATTTAAATAACCCTACTAATATTATTTTGAAACCAAATTTTTTCCAAAACTTCCTTATACTGCAAGTATGAATTCTATGAAAATTTTTCAAAATCAAAATTATGTAATTTTTGGTAGTTTTTAAACTCTAACGAAAATTTTGGATTGAATGAGATTTGAAGATATACATAAATCAAAAGTTGTGGATTATATGTATTAAGGTGAAGATATGAGGATTTGAGAATTTGGTAATATGGTGATTAAGGGTATGATGAATCTGTCATATGATCATGCTATACCATGTTTTTAAAATATAATATGATGCCGAAGTGAGTCGCGTTATGCAAACTAGTGAAGTTAATCTATTCAAAAAGTTCTTCAAATGGTTGATCTAATAAAAGAGCAACTTAAAATCTTGGTATGGATGCTTAACTAGAAGGCTAACTCGTATAAGCATATTGAATATAATAATTGTCGAGCCTAATTTGTGCCAGTTTTTATTATTTTTCTTAACCCGATTAATATTAAACCCTAACCCATTTAATACTAACAATCGATTAGGAGTTAAGAAAAATTTGGTTTTTATTTTGAAAATTATTTGAAGTCGCTACCTAACTAGAGTCGAGAAAAAAAGTTAAGCTATAACTAATTAAATGGATTGATTATAATATAATTACCAGTCTTACAATAAAACCAATTTTTTTAAACGGTTTTAAAAACTAGATTTTTTAGTCTGGGGGCTAACTTTTTAAACCCTTATAGGTACCGGTACTAACTTCTCAAATTTAGATTCACTTTTTAAAAGAAAACATCTAATCACATGCAAACAAGCAAATAATATCTAAAAAGGACAAGTGAGCTATTATTTACAAAGATGGAAAAAAAGAAAATTTTTCATATTTTAAGTTGCCCTGTAATTGCTACAAGTACCTAGATACCTATTAGGTAGGATTAGACTCCTGTAATTCATTTGGAAACTTAAGGTGTGTTGATTTGTTTTAATTTTAAAAGGTGACTGAGTTTATAATATCTTAGCTGCTTTATTTTGTTTTAAAGAAAATATCTAAAAAAAGGTCTTAATTTTAGTGGTCTTATTTTAAAAAAAAAAAAAAGATTTCTAAAGAAGCCTTATTTTGAGAGGGTTTATTCATTTTTATTTTTGGAAAGCAAATTTTTCTAAGTTCTAAAGAAATTTTCTAATTTTTATTATTTTTATTTATTTTATTTTATCTCATTTTATTCTTTTATCATCATTATTTTTCTTGTTTAAGTTTTAACCAAGAAAAATAAATATAAAAAAAAAACTAAGCTACTCTATCTTTTTTTATTTTTCTTTTTCTTTTTCCTTTTTTGGATTTTCTTTTTTTTTTAGGCTACATTTACAATATAACCTTTACAAAAAAAATAATAATAATAATTAGAAAAATTGAAACAAGAAACAAAAAAGGACCAAACCGAAGGAGCTCAAAAGTCAGAGCCCACAAGTTAGAGCCAAATTTGGAGCTTAGACAGGTTGCATCGAAGTTAGTTGACCCGATCACAAGCTTCACACGTATTCTACACAAGGATGATAGAGGCGACGGCAGAGGAGCAATTTAGGCAATTTGTCCGCCAAAACAAGCAAGGAAGGGTGTTTTTATAAGAGCTTTATTAAGTCTGGTAAGGGTAGGCAAAGCGCCTCATCGTTTGGTGCTTGTTTGGTGGTTATCAGAGAGTGGTAGCGGTTGTAGTTATTTAGGTGACGAGTGTAATGGTTACTGGATGTTGATGGGTAGTCAAGTTTGGGGTTATGGACCAAAGTAAGCTTGGTGGTGGTAGTGATTCACCTTAAGTTGTAGCAACCATAGTGTTGCTTGGTGGGTGGTTGTTTCAGTTGAACCCTAAGTGGTTCAAAATAGGGGCTAACGGCCACAGCAGTTGACAAAGGTAATGGCCTTAAGTAGCTGTGAGCAAGGGGAGTCTAATGGAGTTGCTAAACCAACTCGAGGAGCTTTGGTTCGAAGCTCCAAATAGAGAGAGAGAGAGGGAGAGAGGGATGAACCTAGTAAAGAGAGAAAGAGAGTGGCAGTATGTTTTTGAATGAGATTCAGAGCGAGCCGATACTTGGGGAAGTTCATGAGGCTTTATTTATAGTTTCTATAGCTTGCTTAAGCTCAAAAGGGGCTTTAATGGTTGAATCAACCATTATTGTGAATTAGAGAAAAATATTTAATTTTCATGGAAAATGGTTGATTTGCTTAATAACTAGAATAGAATCATTTAGGCACTTGCTTCAATTAGCTAGAAGAAATTTCCAATCCTTCCACTTTATCTCAAATTTTCCAAATTGTAAGAAAGTTTGAATCATGGATCGTGATTTTTCCCAATCTTCAATGGACGCTTTGACCCCCAAAATCAATGAACTTAGTAAAAAAAAATGGTATAGATTGAAAGTATTCCCAATGTTCTTCATGATTTCACTATTAATTTGGCGAAATCATAAAGAAAAACAGGTCAAAAATAGTCTTAAAGTGAAGACCCCAGGCTAGTTTTGCACAAGAAATAAAGGGAAAAGGAAAGACAAAGGGGGAAAAAAAAAGAGAGAAAGAGCTTATTGACATAGCACTATGTAGGCACCACGATAGCTACGTAACCAAACCATTGCATACCACATGTTAGATATCAACACGTAGCCCAGTAGCCCCTTGCCACGTGTATTATGTTGTGAAAAAAAGGAAAAAGGCACTAAGTGCCTATTAAGTATTTAAACCCAAGACCTTTAACCCATATTCCATGCTAAGTCAAAGTATATTACCATTAAGCTATTGGCATATACCTTATTCATATATGCAATCAAATTACATATATAGACTAGGTGACTTAAGCTAGATTAATTTTTTAGCCTAGGCCTAATATCCCTCTCCTCTTTTTTATTATTTAAGACCTAAAAAATATTAAGGCTAAATTAAAAGAACCTTATTCTATTTAAACTATTTACTTTTTTTTCCCTAAATTTTCTACTTTTTGTGATTTTTCTAGATTTTCTATTTTTTATGATTGTCCTAAATTTTCTATTTTTTGTAATTTTTTATGAATTTTATACTTTCTTTTTTGTATTTTTCTAATATTTTTACCTTTTTTGTGCTTTTTCCTAAATTAGAACACTTTTTCTTATTCTAAAAAAAAAAAAAACTATAGGAGGAAAAAAATGAGGTGTCTACAATAATGCCAAGGTTTCGGTTAGGACAACGTTTGTCAAAGAAGCATGGTTTTGATAACTTCATAAACATGTTTAAAAGGTTAGTAGATAAAAGGACTTTAACTCTAACTATGTTAGAGCTTCATTTAAAGAGTTGTTTGGCGAAAGAAGGATGATTACATTGATTTTAAAGACTTGATTAAAGGGCTGACTTCGATGAAATCACTTCAAAGACATCTTCAGATGGTTGGTCCATAAAAAAGGGACCTGATCTCTAGTTCAAAGAGTTAATTAGAAGGTTGAATAATAAAAGGAACTCAACTATAGCCCCATCATAGACTTGTTAGAAAGCATTTGGTAAGGGGAATGCAATTGAAATGACTGCGAGGACTTCATCAAGGATTGAATTGCATAGAATGCTTAGAGGAAATGACTTCAAAGGCTTCTTTCAATAGTTATGTGGAGCAAGCAGGATAACTGAGATAGCATTAGAGACTTGGACAAAGGGTTATTAGTCTACTTACACACATCTAGAGACTTCATAAGAAGGGTCTGAGACCAAAACTTGGTACTAGGTGAGCTTTCAGAACCTAGTTCAAAGACCTCAATAGCAAGTTGGAACTCAATATTAACCTTACACAACTTGCTAAAGATAAGTCTTAAACCACACTTCAACTATTTACATGAATTCATTTACCCTATGTTAAGTGAAATTAAAGTCATTGTATTAAATATTTAGGGGGAAAATGAAGCAGATGAGATCAACCATCAAAATTATCGAGTGTCACATGTTCAAGTAAGTGGGATCAGTGTTTCATCACACTTTGAAATATTATTTAGAGATACTTGGAGGCCTTAGTAAATATCTTAGCTGTGATTGTAAGTTAGTTGCCTGTGTGTATGCAACGTATGTGCTTCAATAATGTTTTGCTGTTTAGAGTATTAGATTTTATGTATTGTTTGCTTTATGATGTTGCTGGATTAAACTATTTGAAATTGTTTGACCATTCCAAAAGCAATCTAACTAAAGCTTAGCCTAACTTCTAATCGGTCATGTGTTACAACCTATTAGGGGAAACGACTAGGTTTCTCAAGCCAAACATGAATCCTTCAATGAGGATAGCATAAATGGTCATTTCCCTACTCTTAATCGAATTAAGTGACAAGAGAGGAAGTCATAGTAAGGTTAGAGATCGTAGTTTAAAGGTAGTCTCGAGTAGAGCATTTTTTTCATTACACAAGCCTCGGTTTGGTTCCTATTTGCAAAGTGTGCAATGTCAAACTCCTTGAAACCCAAATTAGAGTAAACACAATTTCTTTGATCTCATAATGACCGATCAACGTCATACGATAACATTTGCTTGAACATGCATTACAATTAATTAACCTTGCTTGTAAACCTTGATTGCTTAGTGTTAGATATGTGCTATTGTCTCCGTTCCACTTACCAAGTAAGTTGTTACTCTTACCTCTATAGTTGTTTTGTAGGTTCTCCTAGTAGATACACCAGTACTACTCTAAATTCCAAAAGTATAGAAAAAGAGGTTAGGGAGTGAGATTCAAGACCAATTAGTTGGATTCCTATATTATTTATCAACCTTACTAACCTTTAGGAAAACTAATAAGGTCTCTTCAGATGACCTTCTAGTTTTCAGCTATTATTATCAATACTATGTTCTGTAAACACGTAGATTTTTATAAAACTTTATTATGTCATTTTTCTAAAGTGTTTTATAAAACTTGTTTTCGTCTCAAGTTTTTATACTGCAGAATCTCTTTCAAATATTATTTTAAAAAATTGTACCACAGGTTGATACCAAAGAAGTATTGCATTGGATGACTCAAAACTGTGGAGTAGTAAAAGCCTAATGTAAGCTATACCTATGTTAGTGGCTAAAGTGACTACCTTCTAGCTTAGGTTGATCTACAAGGTGAGGTTGTTATGAGTCTTTGGTTTAGGGTGTGATAGGGGAAGAAAAGAAATTCATCTTAATTACTTTCACACGATAATCTAAATTATTTTATATGATAAAAAAATCTATGGAAGGTATATAAAGAAAGAGACCCATAATATTGGAGGTTCTATGTCTTGTAGAGCTAAAGAACTGCCTTTCCATTGCAAACTAATACATAAAACGCTATCACATATAAAAATGAAAAGGCATGTCTTATGTTTGAAATTATTCAATGGTGAGAACTAATAATTGACTTTCTATGACTTTTACATAATGGGTTCGTTTAGGATTAAACCATTTAGTTGGTTGTAAATTGAATTTCTCTTTAGCACTTTGTCCTTAATTGATATGTAAGTATATTTTATGTATTTCAGTGATAGATCAATTGATGTTTCATGAGAGTAAATTATAAGGGAAAGAAAAACTTGTTTACATCGTGTTAACTTTATGGTTAAAGTATTGTGAAGTTGCCTATCGCCTGATGCTTCAATTGTATGCTTTGGCCATACCTTCCCATCATCCTTGAGACCAGTCTTATGAATTGAATTTCTACCAATACTATGAATACATTGGGAGGCTAGTTCACAATGATGACGTCTTATGTATTGAGCAACTAAGACTAGATAGGAGTTCATTTTTTAAATATGTGAAATGGTAAAGCGTATAGGAGAGTTAAAGAATAGTAGACATTTGCTTACAAATGAGAAAGTGGCAATGTTCTTGCATATACTTACCCATCATGTGAAATACAAAGTTATAAAGTACAATTTCAAGCATTCCAATGCAACAGTTAATCAATAATTCTATAACATCCTAAATGCTACTCTATGCCTAAGTAATCGCTTACTCAAGTAGCTTAAACCCATTATTGACACTTGTTTAGATAGTTGATGAAAGTGTTTCAAGGTATACCCTCAACCTTCTTATAATGATATGGAATACTTCCATTTCTATATATAAATTGGAATATCTAAGAATGTAATTATTTGCTTCTCATGTAAAATCGTTTAGGTGCTCTAGATGGGACCCATATCTCCATTACAATACCCAAGAAGGATAAATCAAGATATAGAACTTAAAAGAATGACATTTGATAAGATTCGACACTTTAGACCCATTACTAAAAATCAAACTAGAGGTCTCCGAGGCTTAACCTAACATGTCCTAGCCCAATAACCTCTTAAGGATGAAGAGTCTCCCTATGATCAAGGCCTACTACATTTCGCCTAACTTGAATACCAGATGTTGGTTACAGCCAAGACTACTATCAACCTTTTTCAAGATAAGACAGCAAACCTCAGGGAATCGGGTGACCTAACCTCATAAGAACATGCCTAAATGTCCAGCAAGTCTAGCACCGAACTATCCTTCCTGTCTTCTTAACCAAATCCACATCAATTAGCTAATACATCTAATACCTTACCTTATCCATTGTTAAGCTACCTAACTTGGTTGTTAAGCTACTGATGTCTTGAGCTTCCTATTCACTAAGAGCCAATCGAGCTTGTTTTCCACCTTTTGTCAAAGTCACCAATAATCAAGTAACATGTATCCCTAAGCATACAATCCTATGATGATGCTCTAAAATATTCTTTATTTGCTTTGTCCATTTTATCTTTTTTATATGTATACGAGGAATCTCTTAGTAACTAATTTGTAACTTGCCCTTTTAGTCATTTTCTTCTTATGTAAACCCTACTAGCTAGGGTACAAAAGCTACCATTTGTAACTTAGCTAAAATTTGAATGCTAACTTACAGAGTCTTTCTCTTTCAGTTTCACGATAATCTTCTTGAAATTTTACTCTTATCTAGCTCCTATAACGAAAGTTAGTGGCAAGTAACCCTTATGAGTACATATACATTATACCAAGTGCTTACTAGGCCATGTGAATCAACTAATGTGTAATATCCAATTAATTGCGCTCAAGTTTTTGCTAGTTTTCTCTTTGGTTCAATTTCCTTTTTAGTGTAATCCCGTGTATTTAACCCTAAGATACATCAACATTGTAACCAATGTACTAGGTGCTTGTACCCTAAGTATGTAGTTTGTATATGTGTTGCTTGGATGGGAGGGCTTCATAGCACGTGGTAAGGTTCTTCAAGATGCAATAACTAACTGGAACAATCTTCAAGATTCATAAGGTAATATTTTTTGGTTTATCTAAGTTTGATTTTTACTTTATTAAAAAAAATTTTAATTACAATATAACCTTATTTTCATCCTTCAAATAAGTTGTAATTACTTAGTGGATAGAGGTTACCTAATTTGTAATACCTTGCACCATTTAGGAGTCAGCAATATCACCTAAGCGAATGACACCAAAGTATAGTCACTAGTCAAGAACTCTAAAAAAATTATTCAATTTGAGACATGCATCTACTCATAAGGTGCTTCCAACTTTTTAAAATGAGGTGAACTATTCTAAGAAGTTCGTTGCTTAGTAATGATCCACAATGGAATCATTTTGACATGATGTCTATTGCACAATTTTATAAGGACAGAGATGATGTCCAACCCCTTAACGACCATAAGGATGATATAGGGGCTAATAACATGGATATGAGTGATGATCTAATTATGATATTAGGAAACATTGATGCATGGTTCACTTGGAGGATGCAATTAGCAAGTAGGATGTTTAATGAATGGAGAGATTCAATGAAATAGAAGCAACTAAATTTTCCATGTAATGTAAGGGATTATAATTGATGTAATTATAACTTCATGAGATTAGATTATGTATTTTTTTTTTCTATGCAAATGTATGGCTACTTTTGACCATTGTATAGCAGAACAACATTGCTAGGGTCTACCATAGATAATTTAAAACATTTTCCATAATAATGAAACTCTTTGTTCAAATAGCTATCCCCTATTATTCTGTCAAGAGTATTCTCTTTTATCTATCTTACTTATATGTTTCGATATGTTTTATGTAATGGTTTTATGCAATTTAATCATAATAATTTATCCATCTTTGTTTTTTTCTTAGTTATATGTTTTAACTCCAATGATTTCTTTGCTTTTGTTGTACACTATTTCTTTGGTTTTTATCTTTCTTTTTTTTTTTTTTTCAATCGAAGGTACATGTACATAGAGGAGATGCAATCAACACAAATAGATGCTACGATTGACAATAAAAAACTAAGAGGAAGTGGGTTATTCCAGAGGACAACGCATTGGTTGCAACTATGGTTGAGTTATATAACAGTAGAACACATAATGTTATTTGTGGCTTTCAGTATGAGTTTGAATCTTACAATGCATTACACAAAAATATCAAAAAAATAAGATAAACTAACTAGTGCCCATTAATGAGACAATGCAAAATAGTAAAGTCAATTGGTGAATGTTCCAGAGCATTAAATATGCAACAATTAAAGACATGCAAAACTAATAAAAGCAACAACTTTGATTATCAGTACATGCATGACATTGAAATAAACTAAAAGCTCAATCAAAATTAAACATAGAAATATAAATAAGGGTAAAGAAATTACATACCTCAAGAATTATGTTTCTATTTAGATTATGAGTTTTCAATTTGTGCTAGGGCTTCAATTTGGTGCTTTCATGGTTAGAGCTTCAACTTGGTGATGGATGGATAGATTTAGTGGCATCCTATGAAGGATTATCATATTTTTCCCCTTCAATTTCGGTTAGGCTTTTTCAATTTTGATGGATGGTGATTTTGCATTTTTCATAGTTAGGGTTTCAACATTGAAATGAATTGATATGATGAAGTGAGCAACAGTGAGTTGTTTTTGTTTTTTAACTTATATATTGTTTATACTCTCATTAAATGCAGGACAATTTAGGTATTTCAATTTTTTTTCTATACTTATTCCCTGTTGAATTTTTAAGTGAACAATGTAACGCTAATTTCGTAAACACCATTTTTTATCCATTCACATTTTATTACACATCTATCCCATTCCTTACTAGTTGCAATTTCGTTACTCTTATTCCATGTAGTAAACTAAATGTGACATAAGTCTCTTATTTAGTTATAACTAAAATACTTAAAAAGAGATAGCTCATCGAACATCGCATAGGTTAGTTTCAACCCATAATCTAGCACTAAACAGGCATGTTAGAGAAGGAAATGAAATCAGTCTAGCCAGCAATTGTAGACCCATTCTACAACCCACCAAGTTCTTAGGTCTATTGGACCCCATTACATTTAGACTCTTCAGGTCTTAATGGGTTATTGGTGCAAAACTTAGAAAAATAAAATAAAATAAAATCGTCAATAAAAATTAAGCATAAAATGAAGTCATAGTGAGAATTTAACTGATTTCATGTGGATTAGGATTTTTTTTTTAATTCACAACACTTAATATTTCTATTATCAACACAAGAATTTAATGTGTTGTTATTAATAACATATGCATTAGATATGAATGTGGATTTAGTCTGCTAAGAGAGTTCTTCTTTTTAATGATTATAACGAGGAAAGGAGATTCAAATACAATTGGTCATTCCATTGGAAAATCAACATCCATATCACTAGGTTATAATATTTGTACATTACTCATTGATCCATGTGACATGTTAGTCCCATTGAAAATTTTTCTAATAAAGAAACCCACACATCTCCACGATTGATGGAGATATGAATAACTTGCCTAATGTAGATAAGGTTGATAGTCTGTGTTATCATATTGCATTTCGTCTTTACATCTAAATGGGTTGGTGTTTGCAAAACCTCATCCTATGAAATAATTTATTTATTAATTGTGTTTAAATATCTAAACCCATTACGAGAACCGTTTAATAAGCATATCTCATGTCTAACTTGCATACGTTTATCAATTAAAAAATTATAAGAAAAATTATAAGATAATTACATAAGCAAAAGGTAAATGGATAATAATAATATTTAAATTTAATAAATACAAATGTCATAAGGTTTTAGCACTTAACATAAAATTAAAACCTACATAAAAGCTTTAGTGAAATAAAGTCTAATTAAATTTTAAGAAATCCAAAAATTTAAATTACATAACATCACCTTAATCACCTTACCCATTTTAAGATGTATCAAAATCTCATTTACTAATATCTTATTGTCATAATTCTAGTATTTCCCACAAAACCTTGCCAACCAACAATTAAAGAACAATTAAATTCTTGTATTTAAAAAATAACTATCATCTTCATAATTAATTTTCTCCATGTTAAAAATTACTTTAACGAACAATTGTGATATAATACTATTTTATCATCCATAATCTTTTTTTATGAGGAAAAAAAAATCTATTCGCGATGCATAATAAAGAACAAAAAAGAACACGGCACACTATTTTCTTGTAAGAAATTTCAATAGATTGTTTCTAGATGAAGTTCAATAGTTCAATACCTTATTATTGTAACACAATGAAAACAGAAAAATAAGACTATAAAAATTTAAAAAAAAAAATAGGTGTACACTATTTGACGTAACGAAAACAAAAAACAATAATAATAATAATAATAATAATAATAATAATAATAATAATAATAATAGTACCTTACTATGCAAAGGAGAAGACTCAAGACTTCCATACTTACTGTGATAGTTGAGAAAAGATTCAAACTTAAGAGTTTATGAACATCAAATGATAACTTGTTTGGTTTATGATTGAAAGTTATGAGGAAGAAGGAAGAAAAAAAAAAACTAAAGATAAAGTACTTGACTAAATTTAATTGTGTCAATTGTCATACAGAGTATGAATCGGACCAAACCATGTATATTTTCACTTTACTCTCCATTGGAAATGAAAGAAATAAAAAAATATATAAATTTATTTATAATAAACAAGTTTGAGGATTGAACTCGTGACCTATTTTTAAAACCTATTTAATTTCATAAACAGGTTTAGAACCTTGACCTAATATGGATACAAATTTAAATATGTCTAAATGAATCTAACCATTTTGTATCTTGTATTGATTTTTTTTTTTTTTTTTTGTATTCAAACCTATTTAAATTGTATCGAATTCAGGCATAGTGGGTGGGGTCCCAAATTGTTAGCCCTGAATGTAGATAGAAAGATATCATTCGAGAAAAAAAAAAAAAAAAAAATTCAATGGGTACTAATATGTAATGTAAATTAATAAGCAGTTTCTAACACATGATAATAAAATTACATACTTTTTAGAAAAAGTACCAATTCTGTTGTTATATATTAATTTTTTATTAATATTTACATATTATTTATTAATTCACGTAATATATTAATATTATTGTAAAAAGTTTGAAATGAAATGTAATCTAATAAAGAGCAAAATAACAAGTCTTTTTCATGTTTAGAAATGTTCATGAATAGAATGAAATTAAATATACATAATAATAATTATTATTAAAATATCCTTAATTATTAAATATCATAATTAAATTGAAGATTAAATACGTAATTTTATTAATAATAATAAATATAAAAATATAAAATTACCAATTATACCTTAAAAAATTGAAATTAAATTTCTTCTTAAAATCGGAAAGGCCTTGTAGATTTTAAATACACCTCGAAATATAAAAAATATCCCAATTCCATTTAAAGTTAGATTCTCGTGTGCTAAGGAAGCGTTTCTCATTTTGTTAACTTGTTACATTATTGGGAGCCTCGAAGAAAAGCGAAGCACTTAATGTAGTAACTTGTTTTCCTATATTAATTAATTACTAACAGAATCCAGAAAGCCCATTTTACGTATCTTGAGCAATCCACGTATTGTCGTCGTACATGTCAACCTCAAAATTGTAGCTGTACTTGCAGGATTGGGATTGAAATGATATTAGCATTTACACTGTTTAATTTGTTAAATCGTATAAAGTATATAAATAAATTTAATATATATATAAATTATTATAAATTAATAATATCATCATAAATTTATCTGGGTTTGAATTCTTCTTTTTTATAGTTTAAAAAAATAAAGAATCAATATATCTTATTAAAATAATTCAAACTCTTAGATATAATATTATTGGATAAAATTATGGAGTTGAATGAAAAAATTAATTAAATAGTATAAATAGATATTATAGATATAAATAAAATAAGATGGAAGAGAAAAAATAGATTAAATGTATATTTTGGTTCTGGAGTTGAATAAAAAAAGAAAAAAACAAATCATAGTACCTTAAATAATATAGAAGATTAGATTGATATGTACCCATAATAAATATACCTGAAAAAATAATAGACGTTATAATTAATTTGTTTTAACAATGAAGAAGGTCCAAACTACCAGCAAATCCCATTGTTTATATCCAAACAAATGGGTCCAGTTTGTGTCTCTCTTCTCCCCACTCTCTCTCTCTCTCTCTCTCTCTCTCTCTCCCGCGCACCTCTTGGAAAAAACCGGTAAGCAGTTTTTTCACGTGTTCCCGGCATTGCACCGCTCGTCGGCGGCGATATCAACGTCGCCATTGTAGCTGGACATAGGAGATTGCTATTAAAATCTTATGTGAACCGTGAATGCGACTTATCGTAAGTTCTCTTTCTTTTTTCTAGCTTCCTTCGAAAACAATGTATGCTTGTTTTTTCAAATTTGCTGCATTTGGAACTCGGTGAAATGGATATCTTATGTATTGCCATTTGATTTTTTTTTTTAATTCTGATCTAAATAAAGCTCGTTTTTGGTTTTTCCTTAATATGATCTAATCTGTTATTTGTTGAAGTTCTGAACTTTAAGATATATGCTAAAAACTAGCTGAAACGAAGTTCAATTATCTGAATCGATACAATGTTCAAATCACTACATGTTCTTTCAATTTCATATCTAAAGTTCGAGATTGCTAATTATATACCTAACGAAACTTTTTTTTGCTAAAAATACTACCTTACATCTAATCCATTGCACTTGTACTCGTAATGTTTGCCATGCCATCATTTTAAATAAGACCGAGGTAGTAAGTTCAAACGAGTAAAAGTTTAATTGGTTATGCTGTTTAGCAAATTTATATGTTAGGAATAGCAAGTTCAAATTTCAGGTGTGAGATTGAATACGCGAAGTTCAGTTCCTGATTTTGATATCTCATCCGAATTTCATGTTGAATTTGTTTATATATAGATTTCCATAGTCAGAAAGAGAGAGAGTGACAGATTGTTTTGGCGTAATTAACGTGTCTAATAAATTAAATAATCGATCACTTGAAATTTTATTATTTAATTCGTATTCAAATATGTTAACTACATGTGATTTTTGCCACTGCACTTTTTGTTTTATGTTATTAAAATAATAGCAAGTTGATACTTGAATGGAGAATCAGGAAACGACTGCCGTGGACAAACTTTGCCGTCTAAATTGCTGCCGATCAGGCATTTTATCATAAACGAAAAGAAAAGGAAAAGTTGTGATTAGCTTCGAATATTCATTATGTCAGCATAGATTGGCAGGGATATGAAGGATACAGTCTCGGGAAGATGACCTTTGCTGGATCTATCTATCTTTGACGTTGTCCCGTTTCATTGTCACATAATTACATGTACTATTGCCCCTGTAATAAGCAGGAACAACTATTGGGAAACATAGTGCATCGGCCGCCTTAGTTTGCTAGGAGTTCCCACGTTATCTGGATTTCCGAAAAAGGGCATCAGACAGTGACAATGCTTTGCATGACAAGTTGGCAGTATATACGTAGGAGTTATAAAAAATACTGATGCATTTATCTATAGAATCTAATGTTCATCCACAAATTTAATTTATTCTTTAACATATGGTCATTGCTACGTACTTTAGAGCTCTGAAACATTTCTATGCAATGTGTACGAATGCATGCCCACATGCGCAGAAATTTCTTTAGGAAAAAGTGGTCCATGATGAAAAATGCTTTTTGCAAATGTTTTCTAATACTGCTATCATGGAATCATTGCAGAAGAAAATGATTTTTGGTGGGGTTACCTACCTTTTGAAACCTAATGACCTTTCATATAAATTTGATAGGGCCATGAATGCATACGCATGGTAGGGATTCTATTGACAGATGAATACACACATTATTCTATTTTCCACAAGTATATTGCATCATTTACAAATTCTTAGGGACTTGACAGGATTATTACCAATTACTTGGAAGTAACATACTTCAGTTCAAGCATTATTGTGCATAAATGACATAATTTTGAAGACTGTAGATATGTTGTATTAATTTTTCAACAAAAAATTCGTCTCTGGATGATGCATCATTTCCCTCTATGCGTTGTAACTAAGATATGTGATTGTGCTCTATCTATGCATGGCCTCTTGGTTTCCTATTGTTAAGTTAGTGATTTCTCGCCAGTATTTATAGTCAATTAATGAAAATTGGAAGATTATTATACCTTAGAGTCCTACTGATGTTTCGTTTGTCTTTGAGCCCCTAATTCTGTGCTTTTCTCTGTCTGCTGGCCTATAATGTTTTGATCATGTTTGTAGCATTTATAATGCTCTTTCTTTGCCCGAGACCTCAAATAGCTCATCCTTTTTGGACATTCTCATTTTCCAGAAAATATCGTTCTTGTGAGAGATACGTGGATAAAAAAATTCTTATTGCAAGCTACGGCTGACCCCAATGGCCTCATGGCATGGACATAGGGCCGTTGAGTTAACCGGAGTTCCTGGTACTTTCAGGGATGAAAAATGTGAAAGCTACTTTCTTTTCAAGGGTGAAATGGCTCTTGGAGATGCCTTTCGCGCTTTTCTGTATTTTATCGGCCTTGCCTACTGTTTTATTGGATTATCAGCTATTACTGCATGCTTTTTTCACTCTATGGAGAATGTTGTGAAGCATACGCGAAAGGTAGTAGAGATGGATCCTCACACTAAAGAAGTTTCAGTTAGATATGAAAAGGTGTGGAACTACACGGTTGCAGACATTACTCTACTGGCATTTGGTACTAGCTTCCCCCAAATTTCTTTAGCTACCATAGATGCTCTACGGAATCTTGGGGCATTAGCTGCTGGAGGTATATGCACTTTGTAATCTTGTTTGGGTGGTGATGGTTATTTATCCTCTTGAACTTTCTGCCCACGAGACCTCTAGGAACTTGTTAAATAGCCACTTTTATTGAAGCATCCAATGGTTTCAACCTCCAGATTGCCCACTGCACAATTTCATTTAATCATTCTCTAAATATTTTATCCATTTCAATTGATACCTCTTGGTCAGACAAAATAGTAAAATACTATGGCCAATTAGTTAGATGATACTGCTTTCAAACTCTTTGGTGCTGTCACTGTCACATCTATTCATCCATTTAATTCTCCACACTGCTGCAAGCCTGCAATTATATATCTTCTTATGAAATCTCAATGCCAGCAGTATTACCAGTGACTTTGCGTAACAGGCTTTGTTCTGGAGGTGTTCCACCATATGAATTTTGTCATATTACATGTCATTTGGCATCACTTCTGTCTGTTATAGTTTGTGCTACTAGCAATATTGTACTGGTTAAGTTCATCTTCATTGGAAAAAACATTCTATTGGACAGTTCATTGCTTAATGAGATCTTGAAATTCTTTGCCATACTGCTCCATGAAAAATTCATCACCGAATATGTCTTGAAACCGTTCAAGGGAGAAGTAATACCTAGGAATATTTATTAATGAAAAATGTTAAATTCCTTAGTGTCTATTAAGAATCCGTATGATGTCATTGCATTAAACATTGCAATTTCAAACATAATTTCCTTTCGGTTACAGCATATGCACACTCTCATATGTCCTCTTTAATTGCTTTTTATATGGTTATGTGACTTATAATCCTGCTGCATTTATACATAAACTTTCCTCCTTCCAATTATTTCAATATAACTGTGACATATACTTCTGGAAATGAATTTAAGATAGATGGTCAAATGGTCCTCTCCACATTGTGCTGTTGTGAAATAAAAGTTACCAATACCATTTTCAATGTTACTTACCTCATGTGAATCCGTGACTGCAGGCCTGGGTCCTGGAACACTTGTTGGTTCGGCTGCCTTTGATTTATTTCCTATTCATGCTGTTTGTGTTGTTGTTCCTAAAGCTGGGGAATTCAAAAAAATATCTGATCTTGGAGTTTGGCTAGTGGAGCTCTTTTGGTCTTTTTGGGCTTATATTTGGCTATATATAATTTTAAAGGTACTGACATTCAATTTTATCTTAAAGTTGAATTATCATGATGGTGCTTGGAAATGCTATGGATCTTTGTTTTGCTTGAAGCTCCTCGGTTCCTCAATTATTTTTTTTTATTCCCTTCCACAAACGAGAAGGTGAGGACTATATAGAAATGGCATGCAATTTCTATATACATGAAGCTAGTTTCATGCAAGGATTTGTAGCTTAGACTATCAGGAAGAAAGCTAATGCTTATAGGAATTACGATTAAGCCTTCTGCTTATATGAATTATGACTAAACCGTTTCCATTCAGGTATGGACTCCTGATGTTGTTACACTCTGGGAGGCTCTCTTGACGGTATTGCAATTTGGCTTGCTGTTGATACATGCTTATGCTCAAGATAAGCAGTGGCCCTTTTTATCACTTCCTCTGTAAGATTATCAACCACTGACTTGACGGCTTCAAATTGAACTCCCAATCTCTGCCATTGTAATGTCCACTTGTCAAATGAACTAAATGCCATGCTATTGGCAATTTTTTCATCTGTATCCAGAGAGAGATCTGAGAGGCCAGAGGAATGGGTGCCTGAGGATACTGCTCCACATAAGCAAGTAGATGTTGACGATGTTGACTACCCTGAAATAATTCATGTAGGAGAAGAGGAGAATGGGAACATTGTTGACATTTTCTCAATTCATCCCAGAAGTGGCTCAGGTTTAATTTTAAAGTTCCTTTTCCTTATGCTTCATAGACTGCTTTCTTTTGTTGACTTGTGTGTTATTATAGACATAGTAGCAGATGGGAAGAGTGTGCTCTCTGTTCTTCTTGTTTCTTTCAACAGTCAGGGCCTTCTTCACTTTGGTTCTTTAGGGAGTGAAACGGGTAAATCATAGTTTAAGTACTATTTGATGACTGGTGCTGCCATGATATCCAATATATTTTCCTTCTAAATCACAAAATTAGGCACTCTATTTTGCAAATAGCAGGGCAGGGATTAAAATGTTGTGAGTTGATGTCATGCTCATGTAGATGCATGACATGGTTGGAACATATTTTCTCAATCATCAATTGCTCCTTAAGAGCTATTCTGTTATTCCTGTACTTCTGCCCTTGCTTCTTCTGCACAAGCATTATATGACTTAAAACTCTATTGCTTTAGGTTTAGCATACCTCCATGTACCTGGTAGTGATATAACAGAATTTTCGAGTGGGAGTCCTCATGAGGAGAATAAAGTGGAGCACCTCCACACATTGGCAATCTGGAAGCAACAGTTCATGGATGCACTTGAGGTACTATATATCTTCCATCTGTTGACAGAAAATGGTGTCTAGGCCTGACAGAAAAAACATAAACTGTTATTGGCTTAGGATTAAGTAACGAGTGGACCCTCCACCTAGCCATATTAAGCACAATGCATTGATATTCCTCTCTGACAATTGCAAAGCACTTTCCATTTAATATGAGCAAGTGCCTCTTATTTTCAGTATTTTAGCATGCAAAAGCTCAAACCCTTCTCAGTTAGATGAAGTGTGTACATATATATATATTAACTTGATTGCAGGGTTTACATTTTAGACTAGCTGGCGAAAAGCTATAGTGCAGATTTTTTTTTTTTTTCTTTTGGCATCCTTTTCCTCTTATTTCCTAAAAGGAAAGGGGCACTTGACTCCATACAGTGGAGATTAGGCATGAGTATTGTTGTTGTGGTTGAAAAGGGCAGGTGTACCTTGTGAGATTTTTTGAGTTTCAACTGCCAAAATGTTTCATTTTATTAAAAAGATTAAAATCCAGTCTTTAACAGGTAGGGGGGAGAAAAATTTAAGAAAAAAAGGTGAATTATTTCTTAGACATATTACGTTGGCTGTTAATTTCCTTGAGCTATCTATTTCTTTCTTCAGTTTTTCTATGCTAGAAATATCTCTTAAATTTTCAATTATATTAATATTTTAGGAGGAACTCATAGTAACATCTGCTTTTTGAATCAGTTAGAAAATACAGAATCAAGGAAGTTGGACAATATATGTTTACGACTTCCAAGGATACTGTGGCGATTGATCCTTTCTCCATGGATACTTATGTTTGCTTTTGTGCCTCCTTATCATCTTTCCCATGGGTGGATAGCTTTCATTTGCTCTCTTATATTCATCAGCGGTATTGCTTATGTCGTGACAATCTTCACAGATCTTATTAGCTGTGTAACCGGTACTATATCTGTAGCTATAACCGAAACTTGTGGTAAATTGGCAGCTGGAATACATAGTAAATAGTACTTCTTGTACTTGCAGGAATAAATCCTTATGTAATAGCTTTTACAGCTTTGGCTGCCGGAACCTCATGGCCTGATTTAGTAGCTAGTAAGATTGCTGCAGAGCGGCAAATCACAGCTGATTCTGCTATTGCAAACATCACTTGCAGGTTCTCATCTTTATATCTATCTCATGCTCATCTACATTTCTGTCTCATGTTGAAGTAAAATTGTTCAATGGAATATTATCATTTGAAAAATGAGCTATGACTTATATATCAATACAAGAAAAACAAATGATCTTTCTTAATGCAAGACCAATATCTGGAAGAAAAGTTTTTTATTCACAACCAGTTTAGACCAGAGGAGATCACATTCTATTACAACTTCTAGTGTAATGCTTATATTGACATTAATGCTTACTTTTCTTGCAAATGTCCAACTTCTAAACAGTAAAAGTGAAAGCAATTTAATTTTTCATGTATGTACTGGAAACAAGATTGGCAAGCTAGGGAAAAAATCAATGACTCTGTACAAATAGTAAAGGCTTAACATTTGAAAATTAGAGGAAAATTGCTTTATATAGTCAGAATCATTATGTTTTCTAGAGTTAGATTCATGGGATTAGCAAAGGGGTAAAGGGAAAGATTTCCTGTTTACCATCTGATGTGTTATATTGATTTAACATGAACATTTAGAGGTTGCTATCGAAACTTTTTTTTTTTTTTCAATAGCAAGCAATGGAGGCACAGGCAATGGTGTGTGAAAATGAGAAAAGTAGGCACAGGCAATGGTTTTAACAGTGACAGGGGCAATATGGACACAAGATTTTATTGAAATCGACAACTGTAATCCAGTCCAGTAGACTCCCCATTCCGCTCATTCCCTTTGTAAGGTCTTTGATCGGGATATTATTACCTAGGTTACTAAACAAAAGGGCAAGCATCTGACAAAGGGACTTGGGGATATAGGTACTTGCTGGACCATGTGAGTTCAAAGTGAGGGTTCACACGTGCAAGTCCAAAATGAGAAGTTTAGTTTGAGTCTACAAGAGGGGAGTAAATTTATGGGCCACTCACATGTTGTCAATTGGTTTTTCAAATTTTCATGATCCGTAGGTTTGTGAAAACTCAATGTGCATACCAACTCAAGTAGGGTAATGCCACATATAAATTATTCTGCTGCAAATTCTTTTAATGGAAAGGAAACTAAAAATATGCTAGACTTTATTTTTGTTGAGAGCACACTTTTTGTTGTTAAAGTAAAAGTTTTAAAATGTTAATGGTTTCTGCTTGGTCGGTTTTGCAGCAACTCAGTGAACATATATCTGGGTATCGGCGTACCATGGCTGATAGACACGGCTTACAACTTTGTTACTTATAAGGAACCTCTGTACATCGAAAATGCTGCAGGTCTTAGTTTCTCTTTGATCGTTTTCTTCTGTACCTCCTTAGGATGTATCGCTGTTATGGTGCTTCGACGGATTGTCTTTGGTGCAGAGCTGGGCGGACCAAAGTTTTGGGCTTGGGTAACCAGTATATACTTTGTCTCACTATGGTTCATATTTGTCGTGCTTTCATCTCTCAGAGTATCTGGTGTCATATAAAAATGTTCTCTATTTTTCTCTCTTTTCATTCGGAACTTCGATTCCCGTTTTACTTCTACACCATCATCCTCTCTTTCCCATCTTGACATGATATGTATGTACGGATGCAAGAATCGCTTCACTTGTCAAACGACGATAAATGATCTGGGCCTAGGACCGACTCAAAAACATTTTGGATCACTAATCATATAGATCTTGTCACCCGGAACAACATACGACGTTATGAAATTTTCAACAAGCTGTATTCATCTTGTTTGCACAATCGAAACAAGCTCAAGTTGACCTTTTTGTTAATTTTATCAGTATTATCAAATTATGCATCTTTAGATCTACGTGTGTAGCTTCATTCCGTTGGTTGATAATCATGGCCTTCGTTGAGCTAGACGTGGATTGCGACTTTTATCAAGTTTGCCGATTGAAGTTGCTTAAGGAAGAAAATTGGTTGGTACATTTTCGATTAAGATTGGTTGCCCCCATTCAATGATAGGTTAATCAAAGATCGATCTGCTAAGTTAAATAAGTACGATTTCTCTTTTGTATTCTAATTTCAAATTGTGCTTACATGCTTCCTACTCCTATCATGGTTTATAATTAGCATATGAGGATCTTGCTTTGTACTAAAAATTTAACGATATTTAGCAAATTATTAAAGTTTAGAGAGCTTTTGCATGATTTTGTATGGTGAGTATATAACCTTTGCATAAAATTGCATGAAGACATCAATTTTGCATGGCATAGCCTGGCATAGATTCCTTAATTCAAGGACTTCCTATTTCGTGATATTTTGATCAATTAGTCATTTATATTATTGTTATTATTTTACAGTAATTAGGCCCTAAGTTCATTTTATATTTGCTTTTTGCGTTTATATCCTTATTAGTAGGAATCAGATAATACATTCGCCTTTAGCATCAAAAAGCTAATATATAATCTTCCTTTTCATTTACTACAGACAATTAACATTGTTGTTGAATCAAAACCCTAAGAGAGAAGCTCTCTTACTTGATCCTTCACATTTATCAATTCTTTTAGTATTTGTGTGCAGATCACTCCTAAGGTTATGATGCATTGGAGGAATGACAATCATGCCCCTAAGCTCTCACTTGATATGACACAAGCAAAAATGTAAAATTTTACTCTCACAACCTCCCTAAACAATTGATAAGGGTAAGAGGTTTTAGGTATCAAGAGGAAAAGCTCAATAACGAAAGGGATGAATACCTATATTCATTTAATAATCGATTACAAATACAAGAAGTTACAATATTTATAATACAACATTTAGGATAAAGGGCAAAAGGGTAAAATAATTACAAAAGACAAAGTATAATCACCAATCTTTAGGCTACTATTATGTAACTAGTGGCATTTGGTGATACTATATTAATGAGCATCAACAAGATTAGGACACTTATCCTTTACAGTGTACTGAAGAAGCCTCTAAATGAACAAGAGTGAAAGGGGAGCTGGTTGGGTGAGCATACAAGCAAGTAAGCTACTCCGCTTAGATTCATCTACTCCAAAAAGAGTGGTCTAAGCTCAAGCTGCTAAGGTCTTGAGGATTTGGTTAACAGCTTAGGTTAGGTTGGTTTCGTTTAAGCTTGATTGACTTCTGCTACCTAAACATTAATGAAGTCCACTTCAGCTTAACTAGCTATTATAACAACAATTCCTAGAGCACACATAGCCGTAATAAGCTTAAAATAAGCATCCTGATCATGTAACTCGATGATCAATCCCAATCCTGATAGCTTGGATTGCAAAGTACTAACAAGGACATATCTTCAAGATAACATAAGGCATAACATTGGAACTTTGTTTCTTATACTTAATCACCTAATTAAACCCTTCTAGAAACCCTATCCGTCTAGCCTATCTTCTCAACAGTTTTTGTTATGCCCTCAAGTACTTCAATGACTTATAATCCATATAAATAATCAACTCATGGGAAAGAACATAATGTTACCATATAATGAGAGCTCGGACCGGAATGAAACTCCTTGTCATAAGCAGAATAATTTAAGGTGGCTTCATTGAGTTTCTCATTGAAGTATGTAATCGACTTTCTCTCCTACATCAATGTAACACTAATCCAACCCATGGTGCATTACACTTTAGTTCCATAACATTCTCAAATTCAAGTAGAGTTAGTAGTAGGGTTATGATCAACTTCTCTTTGATCTCATCAAAGCTTTTTTGAGCTTAGTCACTCTATTTGAACTCTATATCCTTTTTGGTCAACTTGGTCAAAGAGGCTACAATAGTATTAAAGTTGCAAATGAATTGCTTATCAAAAGCTTCTAACCTCAACTGATACCTATAGGGTCGATCACTTAAGTATAACTTTAACCTTCTCCTCATCTACTCCAACTCCTCCTCTTAACACTACAAACCTTAGAAAGACCATCCTATTTTAACAGAACGTACACTTTTTCAAGTTACCATAGAGCTTCTTTGCTCAGAGCACATAAACATTGATCTCTAATCTTGCCAAGTTAAGTCTCTACCATTGTCAGAACCCTAAAGGGGGCCTAGTAGGATTATTTAAAATTTCCACAACATGTGTGCATCCATACTATGAAAACCGCCTTACAAGTCAGAGATTGCAAGACTCTAAATGATTAATCACTAAAGTTACTGATTTTTAAGTAATCAATTTACTGTAGAATACAAATATAAATAACTATGGGTATCCGATATCCCACAGTTCTTCAGAACCGCAGAGAATCGGTATCCCCTACCAAATAATAAGACAGGATATACTAGCATTAAAGTAAGGTTTAATAAATAAATATTTTCTGTAAAGGATGTCCATGTATCGTCTAAAAAGTACTCAGCTACTTCTAATACTAATGTACATATCTTCATCTCACACTCAGCACTCGAAACATATCCCAATCCCATCGTATGTAAACCTGCAAATGAAACTAAAGGGTAATGAGCATAAAACAGCTCGGTAAGTTCGTTCCTCACCACTACCGATCAAGCAAGTTTTCACATATTATTATCACATATTATTATCACACATGCAAGCAAGCTATCTACATACATAATAAATGCAGGCGTGATGAATACAGGCGTGATGAATACAAGCAACACATCCATAAGAGTCCGAAATTATGGAAGGTGTAGAATTACGTCGTCTACACTTCGATTATCCCCTATACTTACCCGCACAGGGCACCTCAGCTTACCCGCATGAGGCTACCTAGAGGCACTACCCTACTAAGCAAAACTCGACTATTACTCTAGCCGAGAAAAGAGTTTCAATCCAAATAGGGGGAGTCCAAACTAGGACTATCCACCCTCCAAGGCCCCTCGGGCACAAACATGCGAATCCTCTCGTAACCAAAATTTAACCAAGGCCTTACAGGCACAATAAAGCGAGTTCTCTCACTATCAAGTGGAGAACCCATGCTAGCTTTGCCTTAACGTTAAAAATAATATTTATGGCTCCACAAGCCCTTACAGCGATCATGTAAAAATTTGTTTACGGATAGAAAAGCTTTTTCCAAAAATACTTTTCTTAAGATTTTTGCAAAGCTAGCACTCTTCATTCATATCTTTACCAAGTCATAGACATGCGACGAGTAGAACCAATTGTTTAGGCAGATATTTATATTTATCAATTTAAAAAGGTGATCACACGGATGATAGCATACAAACAGAACAGTCATTCAAACATACAAGCAATAGCAAACAGCAAAACATCATACAAGTAACAAGTAACACGCACAAGCAAGTAGCAGGTCATCAGAACTCTCTCACCTGAATTATTGCTCATTCTCTAAGCCTTTAGGGTTTTCAGGACTCGATATCGAATACCTAAATCAAAATAGTAAAACTTATAAGTGTTCTGAGAATTCAGACTCCTTAGTTAACTAAAAGTCTATTGTAGTTTATCTAATTTCCTCCAATATAACCCGAGTATAGTGTGTATAAGGTTAACCCGTGTATAGTGTATATTGGGTTACCATACTCCATGAGATTAATAGTAACTATTTTCTTATATTAGTAAGGTATGAGGCTTCCTTTATGTATTTTGTAACTTTTTTGTTCTGATTCCGATATTTGCGAACTTATAGTCGTTTTTCATCCTTTTCGGACGCACGTTCACACGGTGATATCCGTTTTGGACGTTAAGACCCGTGTTTTACGATATGGGCTAAATTTATTGACATTTTATCTTATTAAAGTTTAATTATTCCTATTGACTAGTTTTATATTCCATTTTAGTAGTTAATGATTTAATTAGCCATTTAATCTTATACTTAGGGACTTTTACATTGGTATTACTAATCTATGTCCTTGATTAAGTTTGATTCAATTTAGAAAGAGTATTAGGGTTTAAGGTTTTGGATCCTAAGTACATATACATACTTATATTCTTCTTTTATAAGCTTATGCTTATATCATTGCTTATATCACCAATCACTTATATCATTACTTATATCACCAATCACTTGTATCATTGCTTATGTTATCATTTGCTTATGTCATCATATGCTTACCCCATCGCTTACCTCATCGCTTACTTCATCATTTGCTTACATAAACTTCACCTTATGCTTATGTCATATGTACATGTCTTATGTACATTTCATTTCTTCCCTTATACTTATGTACATATACCTTATACATACATATACTCATACCTATACTTAGACTTATACCGTATTTATACGTATATACATACTCATATACCTATACGGTTAGATACTTATTTTTATACAAAAATTCGTATGCCTAATCTTTTCCTTAAGAAAAGCTTCCTAATTCCATTCTTTTGTGTTTTTAAGTGTGTAATTAGTGTAGGATAAGTATATATGGTTAGGTTTTGTTTTAATTTAGGTTATGTACATGAAAAATACTCATGTACCATGCTTCTCATGCTTCCTTTCTTTTCGGTTTACCCATATACACATTCTTTAAGCACATATTCATGTTCTCATTTCTTCTTCTTCATGATTACTAGAATTCTACACTTAAAGATGGAAACTTTGTGCCCTCTTCTTCAAGATCATACTTTTCACATGCCTAATTATCTAATCTACCTAATTAACTAACTAATGAAGAATAGAAAGCAACATAAAGTAACGTAAGTACATAGTTTTAGTTGTGTTGGAATTATGAAAACAAAAAGAGAAGTTGTGAAAGTGAAAGAGGAAGAAGGAGCTCACGGCAAGAAGGAGCTCACGGCAAGAAGGAGTTGTTTTTGTTTTGTTTCTTTTGATTTGTTTTGTTTTGTTTCGTTTCGTTTCTTTTGATTTCTTTTATTTCTTTTTTATTTGTTTTGCTTATGGAAGAAGGAGAATGATGGTGTCTAGAAGGGGAGATGAATGGACGGCAATTTAGGAGGAGAAGGAAAAAGAAATGCTAAAGGAAAAGAAAAGAAAAGAAATAAAATCATGAGAAGAAGATATTTTCTTTAAATGAAAAAGACACTTTTGTTAACTTTTCAATTGTTGACTTTAGTCAACATTTTGACCTTAGTCAACATTTTGACCTTGGTCAACTTTCAAAAAAATAAAGACCCTTTTGTATACATAATGAACTAATTAGGAAAAAATTGGAGAAAGATTAAGGAAATAAAAGAAAATAAGAAATTTAGTGAATTGATTAATAAAAATAGATAATGAGATCTTCCATTAGGTATTTATATCCTCTATACACCATTTGGTAAACTACTAAGTATAATTAAATTGAAAACTATCATTTAGGGTATTAAGATTTACTACATTTAACCTAAGCCTCAACTAAACCTTTAACTCTATGTAATACTAACCTAGTTATATACTTAGAAGATGAATGTGATCTAGAATGCAATATCTTAATTTCTAAGAGGTCACTTAAGTATTCTAAATATTTATGCATGATTAAGAGTTATCTTTAGTCGTTTACCAATAAAATGGCAAAATATGGAGGATATATTATCACTTAAGGTTTTAAGGTAAATTATGGTGAATTAGTGCTTTTATATCCTTAAAGTTATAGTTTTAGAGTTTTTTATTACTTTAGAGCACAATCTTTAATGTTTTTCCACATTTAGGGTTTCATATATTTTTGCGCGATTAAATCTTCGATTATTATCTTAGGGTTTTAATGAGGTTCAAGGTTTTAGGGTCTTCGTATGCGGTTAGGGGTTCAATTGATGATTTACGGTTTTTCGTATCCACTTTAGGTTTTGGATTGAGATTTTAATCGGTTTTAAATATCATTGGCTCTTTTGAGTTTAGGAAATCATCTACGGTTTGGACGTTTGTTTCTATACTTAGGAAGCTAAATTCGCGGGGTTTACAACCATAGATAAGTAACATCATTAAAGTAAACCACCATGCTCTTGCTTAATAGATCACGCATGACATGATGCATGAGTCTCACAGAAGTATTCAAAGCATTGGTCAATCCAAATGGTATGTCTATCCATTCGTAAAGATCATGGCACTTCTTAAATACTATCTTCCACTCATCACCTAACCTTATGCAAATTTCGTAGCATCTACTCTTTAGGTCAATTTTACAAAATATGTGAGCTCCAACTCATCCTGTATGTCATTAAGTTTAGAGATCAAATATCGATACTTAACAAAAATCCAATTAATAGCTTGACTATCTATACACGTCCTTCAAGACCCATCCCTCTTCAACACCAACAAAGTTAGGAGTGCACATGGACTCATGTTCTCTCTAACATATCCTCTTTCAATTAGATCGTTAACTTGACTCTTCAACTCTCTAGCCTCCCTAAGGTTCATCTACTATGTAGATTAGTTCGATAATGAAGTCGTTAGCTACAAGTCAATACTATGTTCTATACTCCAAAATGGTGGCAATTCCCTTAGCGACTGCTTAAAAAACAAGTCTTGAAACTCATTTAATAATTTCCTCATTTTTGTAAGGAATGACACTTGGTTACTCACTTTAAACAACCGTTTAATTAACAAGAAGTAAGTTGGTGCTCTTACATTGACAACCTGCATATGCTTGAGCATACCCATAAATAAGGCTTATCTTATGTGCTCAAACTATCTGCCTTAAGTCTCCCATACCTACTTTAGTGTCATAGGATGCAAGACTACTCTTTTGCCATTATTCTAGAACACATACATGTTGCAGAAACAACTGCATCTTATATGTCAATTAAATAACTAAGGTTGATCGATCAAAATATGTGAAGTGCACATAGGTAATACTTCGTACAAGATCTTACCTTAAAACCTATCCCAAATTACTATTGTTAACCTACTTACTATGTAACATATGGTACACCCTTCTCATTTAGCAAACACAATTGACAAGATCGAAATTGCTTAATGGTTAGAAGCTTCAATAGTCCACTAAAAATAAAGTAGCAACATTAGTGTAACTACCTCTATCAATGATCATAGCACACAACTATTCCTTCATCTTGCATCCAATATGGAACAAATTCCTGTACTACCCTTTCTCCTCAAATGCGGTTATACTTAATGCTTGCTTCAACACCATGCTCAAAATTGACCCTCCTCAGATTGGACTATAGCTTCATTAACCTCGCAAAATGCTTCTAATGTTTCTTTAAAACCTCCCAACTTCTCCTCAAGCTGCTCATAATCGATACTATCTCTTTCAATTTAGGCTCTTCAAGCTTGGAGATCATAACATGTTGCTTCAAACATTGAGAAGTGACATGTCCAAATCTAAATAACTTGAGGCACTCAAATTAGCCAATCGTTCAACCTAAGCCTTGCCTACTGTCTTTCTTCTAGACATTTTCAATAATGACAACCTTTAATCTATGGTTATCCCTTCTCTTGGTAAGCCTTTCCATAATAGCCTCATGCTAATCAATCTCTTGAATGACCACTCCTCTTTTCAATCACCTGCTCGAGATAGGAGCAGACTAGGTTAGCCATGACAATGGTGTTCGATATGGATTGTCAAGTTTCTAGACTATCTAAATGGCTTCATCTAAAGTGTCGAAGTACGTAAGCTCCACAACACAAGAAAATCTCATACTTCAACCTAGTCACAAATAAAGCTAAAGTTTGCTCTTTGAGCCCATCAACTTCACAGTGAATCATCAACATCTAAAACTCTTTCACATAATCATCACCACACATTCCACCTTATCAAATGGTCTGCAATTTGTTGTAGGTTTCTTGCTGATCGTACTTCATTACAAACTCTACCTCAGAATCATCTTCATCTTTAGCCATGTATGAATTTTGCATTCATTATTCTACCTTCGACTATTCAATAAGTTTTCTACCATAATGCAGTGTATTTAATAAACGTAAACACAACTATACCTTGATAGTTTTGTCACACCCTTGGCACTCATATAGCCTCTCCACTATCTTCTCAATCCAAGTAACCATCTATATCTTCACCTCTTGAAGATGTTGGAATTTTCGTTTTCACTATTTTCATTAATCTGGGTGCTTGCAATTTTCTAGCCCTATGTTCCTCTTTACCTCCATACTCCTCCTTACAATTGTCTCCTTTACCTCATCAATATTTTTAGGCTTCAATCACCTTCTTACTTTACCATCCCATCTAAAGCCTCCAATATTCTTACTAACATTAAGTACATTTACTCTCATTCTCCAACTCTTCATATTACCCATCTGGTTGTTATTTCCCTTAGATAAGTCTTTGCACGTCAATAACAAGGTTACTCACCACACTAGTGAGATCTTGTAGTTCTTACTCTATAGTTCTCATGGATATGCCCACAAGCCTACGCCTTCCATAAGCATCACAATCTATATCTCTAAACTCATTAAGATCGCCATTGTTCAACATCCTTGGTACACTCAATTTAAAGCTTTGAGAAAAAAGATGCCTAAGGACTTTCATTTAGGAAATTATGTTGAACACTTAGCTAACATGAACACCAACTTCATTCCCAACACTTCAACTTCAAGCTTTAATACCAAGACAATAAGAAATGATGCGCCTAGGAGGAATAATTACTGAGGCCTTAATCTTTTAAACAAGCGAAGGGGGGTAAGTCTTTTAAAGTATTGAAGAAGAATCGACAATTTTAAGGCTTAAAGGAGATTTTAGCACTTCCATGAAATTCGCTCTTAAGAATATGATGCACTAAAAAAAACATTGATGCTCTTGAGCTCTCACTTAATATTATGTAGAAGCAAGAATGTAAGAGTTTACTAACCACAACCTTGTAAAGGGTTGATAAGAGTAAGAGATTTTAGGTATTAAGAGAAAAAGCTCAATAACTAAAGGGAAAAATATTCATATTCATTCAATAACTAATTGTGACTATAATAAGTTATGTTCATAGTACATTTAGGATAAAGGTCAAAAGGGTAGAATAATTACACAAGACAAAGAATGATCAATAACCCATAGGCTAGTATTAGACAATTAGCAGCTCTTAGTGATATTGTATTAATGAATGTCTGTAGGATTGAGACATGTATCCTCTATGGTATGCTAAGGAAACTTCTAAAAGGATATGAGCAAAAGGAGAACTTTTGCATCAACATATGAGCAAATAAGTTGCTCGGTAAAGAATGTTTTATGCTTATGCTATTAAGGTCTTAAGAATCTAATCAGTAGTTTAGGTCAGGTCAATTTCACTCAAGTTCAATCAACTACCATTACTCAGATACTCCTCGAAGTTGCTTCAGCCCCACGAGCTACAATAGATCAATCCATCAAGGTCTTCCGCAATTTAAGAAGCTATTAAGGCAAAGTAAAAGATTAGATTGTGCTGAAGATCGTAAGAGTATCACAAGAGCAATCTTATCCTTAATTGGCTGGTTAGCTAAAATCCTCTATGTAAGGTTTTAGAGACCTCAATGTGCCCTTGTGATCAAACTAATAGGTTTATTCCTATCACTGACGATGATAAGGTTATATAGTCCTTATGTAACAGTGTAAAGAATACAAAAGGATTGGTCGCAATTTACAACTATGGAGTGCTCCATACCTTAAATAACGTGGCTACTGAGTATTCTTAAGGTACCTATCATCCTTAGAAGAGTGCCTAGAGTATGATATAACAATGTGGCTGTGTTATGCAATGAGGTAGCAAGGACGATGGACGTAACCACTTGATCTATTCAAAGGAGGCATACACTTACAAGAATTTGGGATTCTTAAATTGGGCTAAGGAGTATGCTTGTAGGTCCTTGATGTAATGTTATAAGATGCTAAGGTAGCTACGATCAAGGTCACTCAATTGCTATTGGTTAGGGTGTTCATTCATGTTGTTGACAAGAGGTGCCTTGATAGGTGTTTGTTGAATGCCTATATGAGGATCAAAGGGTGCCATTTAAGTGCTTAGTCTCCTACTAAGGGCACATATATAGAAAGTGTAGATGTAGTGGGTACTTCTGTTAGGCATTGCATTAGTGGTGCTACTAGTAATGTGCCATGAGTTAGTAGTTACGTGTAAAGACAAGTTGTGTTTCTTGATTTATTCGAACTTTTAGTTTGTTAAAAAAAAAAGGATCAAAGATAAAAAATAAAAAAAAAAAAGAATCGTAGCAAATTACATTATGATAGAAGAATTGAAGTTAAGTGAGATGAATGATGTTACTAAGACAGGTAGAGTGTTCAAAGGAGATAGGATTTGGAGCCTAAATTAATGAACACATGCTTAGCCAACTTTCAATGACTAGTAGAAATCTTATGTGGCAAACACAACAATCATTTTAGCAATAAGAAGATTTCTTTAGGAACTTTAGTATGGATGGATTATGGGTATTGTTGGACGTAGTAATAACCATAGTAGTAATTTGAGATTTGAAAATCAAGAAAATGTCAGTGTTAGAGATAGAGGTGTAAACAAAGAAACTTGAGGCACACAAAAAGGTGGCCATAATGTTAATGTTGGCATTTCTGTAGATGCTAAAGGTGGTAATAATGGAGCTCATGTTAGTAATGTAAGAGACATGGTAGACAATAATTATGGGGTGAGGAAGCTTAGCCAACTAAGGGGTTTAGACTCGATGAAATCTTAAATTCCACTATTTAGTTCAGGGTCTATTGATGATTATTATGATAGCCTGGATATGATTAAGAAATTATTTACATGCCATGATTATAACAATGCTTTGAAAGTCAAAGTAGTTACAATTGAATTCGCACATTATGCTCGTCTTAAATAATAGAGTGTAATGAATTATAGGAGGGACTAAGCAGTACGTGATGGTGAATTATCTTCATGGAAGGAGATGACAAAGTTAATATATCAATGATACATTCTTTCATATTATCACCAAGAGTTGCTTATGATGTGTTTAGGCCAATAAAACACTTTACTCAATCTTTTATAAGTGGCAAGCACCCTTGAATGCCCACCCAATGTGCTATCATGATAGATCCTCAACAAGGTGAGTTTCAAATCTAGTTAAGGTTTAACAACCTCCCTAGCATCCCATTTCCCAAGTGAAATGGCCACTAGTTCAACCATCTTTCAACCTTGTAATGATGTCTTTATAGCCACTCAGAATGACCAAACTCTCCTTAACCCTTTCTAAAAGCTCTAAAGCCACCAAAGTCGCCCTCATATTTTGCAACGTTGCATTACCCACTCTTGATAATGCATCTGCAACATTATTAGCTCTCCCCGACTTGAATTATATTTCATAGTCAACTCCTAATAATCTGGTCAACCACCTTTGTTGGATAAGAATGACTAATCTTTGCTTAAGTAAGTACTTAAGGTTATGGTAGTCTATCTTAATCATAAAGTGCCTTCCAACAATGTAGTGTCTCTATTTCTCGATAGTGTATACCAAAGCCAACAACTCTTTTTTGTATGTAGAAAGTTCGACCTCTTTAGAATCTAAGCTCTTACTTAAGTAAACGATTGGGTAGCCTTCTTGTGCAAAAACAACCCCTAGTCCGTCTCTACACACATTAGTTTCAATCATAAATGTCTTCCAGTAATCCAGTAGCTTAAGGACTAGTGCATTTGTTAAAGCATACTACAAATTGTTAAAGGCCAACTCAACCTCTTGATTCCAACTAAAGTTCCCTTTTTTCAACAATTGTGTAAGGGGGCATGAAATTGCACCATAACTCCAATAAAATGTCTATAATACCCAGCAACAACCAAGAAACCTCTCAATTTCTTTACGACACGTTTAGTTCATGAAATAGAATGAGAAGAGAATTGGAATTGAAATTGGAATTCCAAAGAGAATGGAAATGGAATAAGAATGTAATATCTATTACTTTATTTAGTTAGATTTATAAACGACTTAAGAATAGACATATAGGATAACATTAATGATTAAATTATCCTCAGTCTATTTTCTTTCTCAACTAATCCTAAAGTAATAGGTCATGGCAACTGGCGACTAGCGATGATAGTAATGGCGGCGACAACAATGGTGATGGCGGCAACGGTAGTAATGAAGGTGGCTATAGTGGTCGGTATTAGTGAAGGCGGCAATGATGGTGGTGGCAGCAATGATGGTGGTGGCGATAACAACGGTTATGGTGTTGGTGGTAGCGGCAATAGTGGTAGTGGTGGCGACTACAGTGGTGGTAGCAACGACGATGGCGGCGATGGTGGTGGCGACTATAACGGTGATGGTAGTAAAGATAACAATGGTGGTGATCGATAGCAATGGTGATGGTCATAATAGTAGCAGTAACGACAGTAATAACAGTGGTGGTGGTGGTGGTAGTAGTAAAGAATTGTGGTTCTTTAATTAAATTGAAGAATCTTTATTACTTGATTTTAAATAATAAAATTAAGTAATAAAGATTCATGTAATAGAGATTTCTATAAAATTGCGATTTCATAATAAAAAAATTAAATAAATATAATGATGGCAAAATAAAGATGGAATGGAATTCCAGTTCCATGTACTAAACATACCCTTACAGCTCATTCACTTCACTAAATGAAATAAGGAAGGAACGTAATTGGAATTCTTAAAAAATATAATAAGGACGTAATACTTATTACTTTATTTAGTTAGATTAATAAATAACTTAAGAATAGATACGTAATAGAATTTTAATAACTAATTACCCTTAATTCATTTTCTTTCTCAAGTAATTCTAAAGTAATAGGTGATGATAATGGTGGTAGTAGTGGAGGAAATCAACTGCGAAAGCGAAGGCAGTAATGATGGTCCACAATGGTGATGATGATAGTAGTCGATAGTGACAATGGCGATGGAGATGGCGATGGTAGTAGCTAATAATGGTGGTGGTAGCAATGGCTAAAGTAGCGACTTGGAGAAGGGTAGGGGTAAGGGTAGTCACAGCAGTAGTAATGACAGCAATGGTGATAATGATAGTGATTAGAAGCGCTGTAGTGGCGACGACGATTATGATGGCGATGGTAGCAGCAGTGATAGTAGTAGCGGCGGCAAGTGATGATAGTAGCAGTAAGGTAATAGTGGTGTCAACAACATGATTGTAATGTTATTGGTGGCGATAATGATGGTAGTAGGTAATGGTAGTGGTTAGTAGTTACAGTAGCAATAACGATAGATATTGGTAGTTGATGGTAATAATAACGGTGATAGTAAGCAATGGTGGTTGGTGGTTAATAGTAGTGATGGTGGTTGGCGACAACAACAACAACGATGGCGTTGGTGGTAATAGTGGTTAACGATGACAATGGCGATGGTAGTAACAATGACGATGGCAATGGCGATGGTAGTAACAATGACGATGGCAGTAACAATGACGATGGCGATGGTGATGGCAGTACAATGGTCAATAGTCGATGGTTAATGGTGATAATAGTGGTAATAATAGTAGTTGACAGTGAGTCATCATTAAATTGATATAAGATTATTTTTTAAAAAAATACAAAATTTTATGAAGAATCATAATTTTTTTATTGAATTAAGGAATCTTTATTACTTAATTTCACATAATAGAAATTTCTAAAAAATTATAATTCAAAAATAAAAAACCAAGTGAACGCTATAATAAAAAATAAGAGGAATTAAATTCCAATTCCCTTCAAGTAAACAAGACAGTAGTGTTTTAGGAATTAACCAATTCATAACGGCCTCTACCTTTTTTAAATCAGTAGCAACCCTACTTTAGTCTATGGCATAGCCTAAGTACTCAATCCGCATAGCAACAAAAGTACATTTACTCCGCTTTAAGTGCAAACACTCCCTCTTGAGAATTTTAAACACTTCCTTCAAACGTACGAAACGCGCTCCAATAGTTTTGTTGTAAACGAGTATATCGTCAAAGAACACCAAAACATTCTTCCTTGATTATTCCTCGAAAATTTGGTTCATAAGGCCTTAAAAGGTTAAGGGTGCATTGGTTAGCCCAAATGGCATAATCACATACTCATAATGCCTTTCGTGTGTTTTGAAGGCCGTTTTATAGATATCATCCTAATACATCTGAATTTGATGGAATCTAAATCGTAAATCAAGTTTTAAGAACCAACTAGCACCACCTAATTCATCAAAAAGGTCTTCAATAATGGGTATAGGAAACCTACACTCGATAGTATGATGATTAAGATCCCTATAGTCAACGCACATCCTCTAAGTGTAGTCTTTCTTTTTTACTAACACTATCAGAGATGCAAAGAGGTTGTGACTTGATTAGATTATTCCACTACCAAGCATTTCCTTTATCGTATTCTCCAATACATCTTTCTGAACCGCTAAGTGCTTATAAGGCCTAACATTAACTGGTTTATAGCCTTCCTATAAGTGTATTCTATGGTCAAATTCTCTTCTTGGTGGTAACCCCTTAGATTCCTTAAACAACTCATAATATTCCTCCAGCAAGTCTATCAAACTAAGATGCAAACATCCTTGTTGAACATCTTCCTTGTTGAACTCCCTTCCATAAATAATCCAACACTATATTTTAGCTTCATTTTCAATTATTTCTAACAACTTAGATAATGACTTACCTTCAATTTCCCACTGGGCTTCTGGTTTCACCTCCAAGTGACAAGGCCACTCACCAAGTATGAAATCCATGGTCATCTGCTGGAAATTCCAATGAATAGTTCTATGTTGCAAGAGCCATGGCATCCAATATTACGTCACACTTGAACAGCTTCAGTAGGTAAACTTCAATGACATTCTCAATGCCTTGCATGTTCTAAGCAAATGTGTTAATTTTTAAGTTGCTGTAAATTTGTGAACCATTCGCTAGAGTTATTCTGATTGCTGTAATCTGATCAAATTTGTACCTCAACCCTCTTGTTAATCTGTCATCCATAAAATTCAAAAAACTCCTAATGTCAATGAATACATTGAGTCTCCTTTTTTTGTAACATTCAGAGACTCTTATGCAACCACTATCTTTTTTAGTATCTTCCTTCATAACACATAAGGTAAGTTTAGATTAGCTTAGATTCCATCTCCTTAGTAACCTTTGGTTCTTGCATCATAAGCTCCCCTTCATCCTCCTCTTCGACAATCAACATGTTCAACCTTCTACTTCTACACTTATAACTAGGTATAAATGTTTCATCACACGAAAAACACAATTTTTTTCCTGCTTTCTCATCCAACTCCTCAGGGGTGAATTGTCTTAGAGTCCTTTGAGGTTATAAGGTTGTGTTTATGATTCAATTGGGTTGTATGTTGGTCAAAGTGCTAGTTTATGTAGGTGGTTTCATCAAATGTGGATAGGGTTAAGTTTAAGTCTCGAAGTAGGCAAGTATGGGGGGCTATAAGTGGTGTTAGGTTACATAATTCTAGTAAATGTCGAAGGCTAGCTAGATAGTAAAAGATTGGCTTCTTACAACTTAACTAAAGTATATGTGTCTTATAGGTTAGTAGGTCTAAGCATTCAGATTAAAAATTAGATAGAGGACTCAAGTCTACTTAAGAAGAAATTGACATGTGTAAGTTCAAGGAGTTGGACCTACATAGTAAGATTTTTAAGCTTCTCCATATACTCTTAGAGAGTATTGATCTACACCAATTCCTTCAACTCCACAGTTAAGTCCTCATAAGCCTTTTCCCCAAATCTTCCTAGCATAAGTGCAAACAATTACTCCTACCCAAGCACTTAGGCATTGTTCGAAGAGCAATGGTGGTACCATTTAAGAGCAATTCCATCTAAGTGTATAGATACCAACCGAGCCTTCCACTCTTCCAAAGTCTCATCAAGTTTACAGTACTATTCAACCTTATATAGCCAATCCTCGACTCATTCATCATCGAATGTGGGAATCTTAACCCTTGGTATACAAGTTTGAAGAGGTAACTATATTAGAGTTTGCAAAATGTTATCCAACCTTAGCTCCTTTTCTATCACAAGGGCTTTACCTAGATTGGGCATTGCTGATCCAAAGGGAATTAAATTGGCTAACTATTGAACTCAAAGCTCCGTAACAAACATATTCATCTTGTCCAAACATTCCTATAACCTTTACATGTTCTCAATAATGGGCTTCAAGCTTTCGGCAATAACTACCTTCAGCTTCTCATCTAAACTAGGTTCATTGTTTGTCACGGCACATCATCAAGCTCTGATACCAATTGTTATAGGCCACGCACTAGATATTCACAACGATAATGCACAATCAATTCACAAATTTACACACACAGCACATAAACATTCACATAGGAGAGAAATTCTTGATATTTTTCATGCCCTTGCTATACACGGAATTGCTTTATATAGCTATAGTCCTCCCTACTGATAGAATATTCTGGTTGTAATAGGATGTACAAGAAATCTAGAAAATCTAAATTGACAAATAACTGAAAATATAAATTCAACTAAGGCAAATGACACTATTACCATAGGCCTATCAACTTATTGGGTTGAGCTATCTGCAACTAAGGCCTCATGGGCCTTGGCCATCTGACTCTTTTGTCGGCAGGAACTCCAAAGACTTAGTTTCCAAACTCAGCAATTTGTTTTGTCTCCTTTTGACTTCTTTTCCTTCATCGCAAGCCCTAGATTTCTTTTCGGCCGTAACAACATAGAAGATAGTTTTATGCATGAGGAAATCGTTCTTGGAAGTAGAAGCTTCCTTTAAAATTAAATAAAAATATCTACTCGTAGACTCTCCGAATAACTTGTTTGGGCTTGTAGCAGGTAATTTCATTCCTTGATTTGAGCAAAGTTGATTTTGAAGCTAAACATGAGATCAAGCCGTTCTATTGTTATGTTGAATGCCATCCTCTTACAGTATACCTTCCTGTGAATCGATGCTTTCCAATAATAATGAAAATCATGCCTTAGGAGAGGACCTTAATAAAGCCGTTGTAGATGAGGAGGTCCTTAAAGAACATCGTTAGGGTGCTCAATGAGGCAAAAGGTTTTCAAATGTATCCACATTTCTTGCAACACGAACACCCTAACCGTAGGAAAGAATTATGCACATAACACCAGTATACAAGAACTCTCTCGATATCTTGTATGTTCCGACTAAAGCAATCTCATGTATGTAGCCGGTCGTCATGTGGCCACACCCTTCCGTCAAAAAAAGAAAAATGAAAATGTAAAAAGAAAAGGTTGTATGAAGTATCACACACGTATGGCATACCAAACTAGACGAAAATCCCAAACCAATAACAAGGGAAAATAAAAAATAGAAAAGTACCACACCTACCACTCCAGGCTCCAAAATAAGCACCTGTACTGGATTCATCAGGAGGATGTATACGAAAACATCCCATCATGGTGCCATGGCAACAGCTCACGCAGAGTTTCTGTTATCCATTAAATTAGGGAAACCACACCCCCCCCTGTCCCCTGCACATCAGAATCCAAAGGGGGTCGAATATCATGTTGCAAATTTCAGCATGTCATTTACATGCTTCTGCATAAATTCATGACAAAGTCAAAAAGCACATGCGAGGTGGTAAACATGATGCCGTGACTTCTCACAGAACATAAACCCTTTAGCAGCCTCTGCCCTTCTAACGATCAAGTGAAGAAATTTCACTGTTGATTCAGGAAGGAAGAGGACGCTGTCTTACGACATTGAGCACACCTTTGGCTGTTGCCTGTTAAGGAAATTTTTTCATTTACAGTTAAAAGACAATATTTTCAAGACTTCATCGATAGAAATCAAAATATAACGGGGAATTCAAGAGTGCACCATGAGAGTAATTTGCACTCATAGTCAGACTCAAGGTTGCAGAGATACCTCAAAGAATAAATTGAAATTCAGCCGCAAGAGGAAGCGCCTCAAAAATGGAGCTCGTTGACTACCAGCAAGTCTACTACTGCGAAGGATGGTGTACAAGGAGTTGGATTTCTTGTTAAATTCCTGAAAAAGAGAAGAAAGGCATAGAATTTCAATGCCATCAAGAATAATTTCTTTCAAAGGTTTAGACATCATACTATTGTTACATGTATGACAAACTCTTTAGAAGCGACAATACAATATTTACTGATTGCATGAGATAAAGCAACCAAAATATTTTGATTGACGAGGATTTCAACGTTGGCAACTTACACCTTTGGAAATGAAACGAGATTCTGATATGAAGGGCATATCGTACTTTATATACCTGTGTTTTTACCAATTTTTCACTTTGCATACTTGTTTTTTCATTTTTGACATTTTGCATCCATAATTTTTTCCCTAACACATAAAACGAATTCATTTCTTATTGGTCCTCACAATTAATTTAATACAATAATATTATTAATTAGATTTAACTAAATTATATGGTAAAAAATAATTTAAAAACAGAAAGAAAGAAAGAAAGATCTCAGATTCATAATTCCAAAGTCCAGAGGCTTTTCTCAACCATCCCTAGGCCTTGGAGTGGTCAAAAAAGGCCATGCAACCATTGAAAATAAAAATAAATATTAGAATGAGAAAAACCCATTAGGTCAAATTTGGTTGCACCACCCAATGGGTGGCTCATTTCTAGTTCCCCCCACCCATCACACATACAACAAAGGTCGATTCCAACCACCACAAGGCTTTAAGTTGGCCAGCCAACTCCTGCCTTTAGAGTGGCTGGAAACAATCTCTAGGGTTTGGAATTTTATTTCGTGCAATTTTTCTTTTTTTTTTTTCTTTGTAATTTTTATAATTAAATATATATTGCTTTATTAAATTAATTACAACCAAAAAATCAACATATGCCTGGTGATTAAATGTGGCAAGGATAAAATACAGGTGTACAAAATGTCAAAACGAAAACAAGGATATACAAACTGAAAAAATGTTAAATCATAAGTGATGCAAAGTGCAATTTACCTTGCTGTGAATCATAAGATCAAAGTAGAAATTATTTACATAAGCAAAATTCAAAGAGAAAACAAGAAAACAACATGGAGATACAGACACTAGTTAAACCAAATATAATATGAAAGATAAAAAAATTTCCATAAATATAAAGATCTGTGACTATAATGCAAGGAATTTCCCCAACAAAAATTGCAAGGAGCCACCAAAAAGTTGGCAATGAGATTAAATTGGTGGCAACTGTAAATGCAATAAAATTCTTGTCAGTAAATGTCTAAAATAGCCACGGCCGTTATAGCCTAACGATTTGAACAGCAGTCTCCCAAACAGTGAACCAGATTCAATTCCCCCCTTCCCCAAAATTGTACAAGTAACAATTAGCCCAAAAAAAAGGAAAATCTATCAAAATGGTGCCTCTAAATGATATTTCCATCAAAGTTCCATAAGAATATACCCTTGAAGAGAAGGCAACTGAAAATCCTTTCCTTTTCTATTATCATTGCAATCAAAAGAACAGAATTCTAAATAGAAAATCCACAATCTTCTGCATAAAATTTCTCCTGAATTGGCTAAGTACAATTGCTCAGCAACTCCTGCTTCAAGAGTTCCAACTTTTCATGAATGAAAGGGGGACTAGTGGAGTAATAAAAATGAAATGTTGAGTAATGGCAATACCTATATGAGAAACTCAAATTTTAATATATTAAGTTGAAGAACCGCAAGGAGTTGGAAAGCCACATAGGAAATTTTAATTCTTTTTTTTTTTCATCTTTTGTGAGATAAGTGACATTTTGACATTATTCCCCTTACATGCATATTTTGCTTCATTCTGTTATGTCTTTCTTCAGAGAAAAAGAATGAGTAGCTCATAGTTGCTTCTCATTCTATGGTTTACTTATTCAGTAATATGATTTGCTTTTAATTTGAATTTGGAAAATTTTCTGTTTGCAACTGTTAAAGCTTTCACAAAGACATGATTTCAATTGGGAGAAAAAAGGGTAGATGTATGACCCATTGGACCTCCAGTTCTTGCGAATTAATTAAATGGAGCACAACTGATTTTTAGATGAGCAACATCTGGAGAAAAAGGATGTTAAGATCCTCAATCCTACACCCCAAAAAATATCATCAAGTTGCAGAGCCAGACGACTGCATCTAGAAGGCAAAAAACCTGAACCTGAGATGCATAATTGAACAAAGGTTGTAACCCCAGTGTAGCACAGTGCTTCTCAAGCTAGATGGGGTATGGAGGAGAAGTCACCTACACATGCAACTTTACCCTAACATTTTTGCAAAGAGGTATTTTCTACACTGCAAACATGTGACCCTTCAATCACCGAGGGAGCAACTTAATTGGTTGCACGGAAGCTTGCTCAAGGTGTGTAATAGAATGTTTAAGTAAGATACTCCTTATCTTTGTTTAGCCCCCAATCTCTGGAAATGAATGTTTACAATTACACACCATCTAAATTAAAAATGTAGCTTTAGACCACCATTTGACAATTTTACCCCTCAGATTTATACTGAAAAAACTGATTGCATAAGCAGAAAAATATTTCAAAAAATCAGATCGTTAAAGAAAAATATAAAAATAAAAAATAACATTAAAATTTTAAAAATATATATCGGGAAAAAAAAATAGAATTTAATGAATAACTAAAAATTAAAGAAGTCAAAACCCTCAAGTTACCTATATCTTAGGTTTTTAATTTCCTCTTTTTAATTTTTAAATATATTTTTATTTAAAATATTAAAGTTATTGTTTCATTTGCTTTATTGATCTTTTTTTCATTTCCAAATTTTTTTATATATTTCATGGTTTTTTCTTGATCCTTTTTTTCTTCACTTTTCCCATTAGTTTTTTATTTTTCTGAATAAAATGTTGTAATGCGCATTTTAAAAGTTTAATGGTGTAAAAGAAGAATTTGAAAGATGAGAAGGCTAAGCACGCATTGAGAGCAAAGATATGAAGGTTTTTTTACAAATAACCTGAATATGTCAATTCATAAAAGACAACGATATTAATGTTGAAAAAATGAGAAACAAAATTGTGTTATCTAGAGTCCAGCCTCCCCATCATGGTAAGGTATGCTAGCTATCACAGATACAAGAGGTTGCACATATGAGAGAAAGGTACCTCTATGATGTGTTCTAATTCAGATGCCTTTGGAATGCCTTCTTGGCTCTCAACCTTCCAGCAGAACTGAAGGCAGAGTTTCATGATGCTGTCTAGTATCCTTGAAACTGAGCCAATGTCTAAGAATGACTGTGATATTAAAGCTGATAAGTAGCTGCAGATAAATTTAGAAGATACTAGTAAGAAATTTGTTGCTAGCACAAAGAAAAATACTGATCAACAAAAATTTTATGAGAGCTTTATGGCTGGCAGATGAGTAAACATCAGCAGTGAAGTAAACAGGCCTAAGCCTCATTGTGCCAATGATATTTAGGATTCATGTTCAGTTAACAAAACAAGTTCAAATCAAGATCTTTTGAGAATCACAAGTAATTCAGTTTACTTTTAATAAATAAAAAACTACATGCAAAAATAAAAGCTTAGCAAAATTATGCTATCATCAACAATTGCAGCAACCATTGACACAAAGGAACATTACAATAAACAAGAACAAGGTGGTCTGCAATTGATATGATAACCTGTCCCCCTGATCTAATGCCTTATTTCCAATTTCACTAGCAGGTCACCTACGTAAAAAGCTCAGCTATATCAATCAAGAAAAAGAGCAACATTATAAATGGAAGAATTCATCTTGCTTACTCTTGATGGAAGCCCACTAGCTCTGTGAAGTCGTGAGAATCATGGATTCGTGCTTGTAGAACATCCCACTGGGATTCGATCACATCCACCTACCAATAAAGTTTTTTGGGATAAGGTACCTACCAAAAAAGTTGCATAGTATAAACTTTGAATACTGCAATCAAGAACCTCAAGGATATATCACACGCACAAATTTGAGAATCTAAAGTTACTCCATGAAGTAAATACAAAAAGTCATGTATTAGAAGCACATATTGATAACTAAAAAAAAAAAATGAACAAAAACAGAGGTTTATTAAGTGTCTGTATAAGTGCTTTGGCCCAAAAAGAGTGTGTATCAGATCTTTAAACAAGCTACAAAGCTTCCCTGAGTGGAAGATCATGTAATAGTATTTTTCAAAAGCATGCACATTTATATCAACAAAGTTTTGTTGAATAAGGTAAGGAGCAAATTACCATATTGAGTGAGCAACAAGGAATTGGAGACTTGGTGGCATAGTTCAATTTACTGCCACATGCATTACCAAACTGTAAGTGTTTACCCTTAAATAACATTCAATGGCTTTTAGAATATCCAACTTTTTAATTTAGGTAGATCCACCATTTCTTAAACAATGAAGGGGTCCAGTAGGACAGCCAAATGCTCCTGGCTGTTTTACTGTTTGATTTGGAAATTTCTTCTCAACAAATGAACCATTCTAGAGTACAGAAAACCCTTTAATTTGTCATTGAAAAGAATATATTGATATGATTGCATGCATCCAGGAAACATAAACAAGTGCTAAGCTTCTTAACTTTAAAGGTAGAGGACAAAGAAGTGAATGTAGCAACTAAAACAAGTTAAACACTAGATGTCAAGAATCAAGTACCTCATGAAAGGATTTGTTCCTTAAGGCAAGAAAAAGAGACAAGAAACATAGCTACTGTGACAAATCAAAACATGGAAATCAAGAATGAAAACAAAGGAACCCTTGTTCCATTTGATCTTTCTAAATAGCAAATGGATAACTCTAGCCTTTGGGGAGTGAAGAATCTTCAACTGTGAAGGAACTTGCTTTTTAAATTTTGATGCTGTTTAACTCTAGAGTTTTAGGCACCCAAATCAGACCTGAACCTTATGCTGTCAAGTGTCCACATTGTTACAGTATCATCAATGATGGTGCTCCATTTGAGAACAGATTATAAACTAGACTTTCCAGCAAGCACATGTCTCTACTCAGAAAGAAGATCCCGTATAAGGTAGGAAATGATTGAAATCGTTGGATTTTCAAAAATTTGATGTGCTAGTTGGCTATGAGTGCACTAGGAGCTCAGGAGGGAGGGGAAAAGATTGGGACAGTGTGTAAAGTTATAAACAGTCTTTGAACCAACTATTAGACTCCTGTAAGATAGTCCAGCCACATGCCTTTTTTAGGCAAACACCATAGAAAGGCAAAAAACTGCTAACATCTGGACACAAGTACTTCGAATTGCAGTAGTTTTTCTTTCACGAAAATAATTAAGGAAGAAAAGAAAAGAACCTCTCCATCAAAATACATACCTGGATATAAAACTGAAGATTCCTAATTAAGAATGCCATGTGCTCTCTCACACGCCACATGGGTTTGAAGTGATGACGTTGCTGCCGAGGTATTGAGCAGTTTACACTATCCTTTTTATGCTTTGAAAGTTTTGCACGGTCTTGATGCATCACACATGCCCATAACTTATCCAATTCCATTTGTGTCCGTTTAAGACGAAGCAAATACTGGAAAACCCTGCAGTACCTGGAGCAATCTTATTGTTCAAAATAAGAAGAAATAAGAAGAAAAAGAAGAAGAAGAAGAAGTCCTCTGCTGATCTAAATGACACTGATGTAAGAATTAATTGACACAATCCTTAGCAGATCTAAGAAAAGTCCTGGAGCATTCAAATTGTGCTTATGCATGTGAAGATTTTCATGTGTGCAGCAGTCTCTCATAGTATTCATTTTTCATTTGAGAAAGTATGGTGGCACCGCTATAATATATTAAATGACACAACTACAAAAAAGAAAATGACTTAATAACACAATATGTTCACTAATCTTACTTAGATAGCACATCCTGTGAGAAGAACAGTTGCAATGGCCAATCAACGGAGTAATCAAGTGAAATCCCATCCCAGCCGTCAGGAGATGTGTCTGAAGAAATATTTGAAGCAACAGTAGTACTCCCACCAGTATTTGGTTTACCCTTTGATATGTCTGCTTGGGAAGATTTAACAGAGATTCCAAAGGAAGGCATCCTGACACATCTCAACAAGAGCCACAATTTGGACAGAAAATAAGCTTCTGTTGTATAGTGCAATGGAGAAAATAACCTTCTATTACACTGGCCTAAGATGATCGATATGGAACTAACCGAAGGGACACCCAAGAGAAGTACACATCTTCCTCGCTGACTGTCTTTATTGCAGCCTGGCACGACAAATGAGTATATCTTTTGGGTAAATTCAGATAGAGGACGAATAAGTATATTCTTGAGGTAATATGTAACTAACTACTGTGGATATAACTGATTTTGCATTTGCCTCAATTGGCCCCCAAAAAAATAAAATAAAATAAAAGACAAAACAAAAGGGATTCATTCCTTTAACTTACCAACTGAAAGGGGATCATAAGATCAGCTTCAGCAGTTGACTGGCGAGGAGGCAATCTCATCAGTTGTCGACTTTCCTCAAGAAAACACTGAAAGGAGAAATTTATTTGGTATCATTTGAAGCTGAAATGAGTAGTACCAGTCAAGAAAACAATTTTACTTGATAAAATTCCTTTAAGGTAAAAAATAAATAAATCAATCAATCAATTAATTAATTTAAAACAAATTCCATTGACTATGAATTAAGTCAAGATTATTTGCCCAAATGAGTATCATATGAAACTTTGGCCTATAGAATACCTGGAAGAAATCTCCCTTTGCTAATAAGAAATAATCTTTTAAAGCCTTAAGGTGGCCATTTAAGTCAGCACGAACAACCACTAGCTGCAGAAATGAAAAACTAATTAACTTAAAGCCAAAATAATTAACCAACAAAAACCTTCATATCCATCACCTGCCAAAGATGACTAGCTGCAATAGCTCTTATGGAGTCGACTGCACACTCAAATGACCTCTTGTGAAACTCTGAAGACTCCTGAAGGAAACAATTAGTGGGAGATAATCAAGCAGGCAGAGTTTTCATTCTAGTGCAGACCCTACATCAAACTACAGGCATGCAGTTCAAGAGACTATAGGTCAAGCAGTAAGAAACCTTTAGATCACGAAGCATTGCCTCAATCTTATTGGCCTCGGACTGTGGAAGCAATTCATCTCCGGTTAGCGTTAGATTTGGAGAAAGGTCCCTCTGGAAGGTAAACTGTCCAGTGGACCCATGGATTTTCTGAGAGCCTCTTGGCATTTGTTGATTATTTATGGCATCCTGAGACCGAAAGGCAGGGCTTGGGTTGCGAAGTACCCTGATAGCTTTACCAGAAAATAAGACTGATTCTGCAACACGCATATGGACGTACTCAGGCAGCATATCCTGCAAAATATAGAGAATAATGTAAAAACATGAATAGCTAAAAAGTTAAGCATCCCTCAAGGAACTGCAACATATAAAAATTACCATTAACCAAATATATATGTATAGAATCAATGAGTTGAGAAAAAGGAGAGATGTCATATAGACCTTTGAGAAGAGAAAATGTGCCCTCTGAACATTAAGGGGAATAGCTTATTTTATGAACCAAAATAGTCTCAATCGATGGAAAATACCCAGAACAAATATCCTTAAGTTGGGCAAGCAAAGGAAAAGTAGATTCAGCCAAGATAGATTCCACGAGTTGCATGAACTAGGACAGCAGAAAAAATTGCTCTACCTATCTAAAATAGTGCAGCATACAATCATGGAGATGCATGCACTTTCATCCAAGCTATCTAACTTCCGCATGTGACAATCTTTGGCTGAAGAAATACCACCAATATTATGATATACATTTTCTTGGAAGGAAACATACGCATATTAAGAAGATTTTCCCATTTCCTTTTCCTTTAGAAGAAGAACATTAAGTTAGAATATCGAAACAGTAAACAGCATTTATACAACAAAGACAATTCAACTCATTTCCAATGACATGATATATCAATCATTGGTATACTTGGAAATCCTTTTCATCTGTACTGAATCCACTTATCTCTTTCTAAATCCTGCAATTTGCTAAAAAAAGTCCACACTCTCATGAGGATACTGCATGGACAGAATTCCAAGATATCAACCAGGTAAATGGCAGATTGATTGTTACCAACTTGGGCACTAGAGTTCATCAACAAACTATAATAAACCTAAGAAAAAATTTCATTATTTGTACAATGTAACATTAAATTTACCTAAGATAATTCTATAATTGTAATAAACTAAATAAAAAATTAGGAAGAATAGAGGTGCTTTCTCAAATTTTTCCTATTATTTATAACTACTGTGACAGCTTTCACAGAGCCTTAGCAGATGAAGTTCAGAATATTCATGACTCAACCATTATCACATCAAGGCTATTCTTCAAACACATATGAGAGGCTGTAACCTCAATTAAAAGGAGCAATCATTTGAGGTGAGTACCAAGCAAACATGGAATCCCAGGTGCCAATCGATCAAAGATGTATCATCAGTTGACAATCGAGACATTTTCTTTGATAGATCTGGCTGAGACAAGCCCTGCTTCAGATCTCTCTCTTCCTGCCTGAAAATACTCAACAATGTTCCTTTTCAAGCAAAATATTTCAAAAAATTTAAGAGGAGCATCTCAAATGAACCATAATGTTAAATTGGTAATATACAGGTTTACAGTCTCTTAAGCCCTTTAGAAAAATAAAAATTATATTAAAATGACACCTTTGCCTAGATATGTGATAAGATGATTGCTTAAGCAGGTATGAAACACCCATTTTCTCACCTTCTGATAAAGAATTCGCCATGTGGGTCTTGAAGAATCCCATAAACCATCCACGAAGCAAGTTGGTTATACATCACTTGGTGCCCATGCCACAGAAGCCTATGTTAAGCACAATTGCCATAAAAGCAGCTTCAGCCTAACTAGCAGAAAAGATTACGTGCTGCCAACTGCATTTATAAGTGCTGAAACATCATCAAGCTCATATGTGGGTAGATTATCTAATAAAGCAGCTTCCAGCCTTTCAGAAGAGTTCCTCTTTATGAAGTCAAACAAAGTCTAAGCAGTTCCAAATAAAAGAACACTAGATATCTCTACATTAAGCTGCATCATCGAACAAAAATGGAAATAACTACATAATGAAGAAAGGTTACTTTGTCATCTCCTAAAGCATCAACTTAGAACATAGGAAAGCATCAAATCATGTGGGAAGCAACCATTTTTCTATTTTAAATTAAGTAGGCAGGAAGCAACCATGCTTGTAGAAACTAGAAGGGTTTGTTAAAGGCACATACCTCTGAATGCATGTTTGCAATTCTGGAACCCCACAGTGGCATCGCTTGTGTAAAAGGTTAAGAAGCTGTCCTCCACGTATATCATCACACTCAATCTCACAAATAAGCTCATAAAGGGGAGGTAAGAGAACAAAAAACTGAAACATAACAATAAATTAGTTACAAACAAATAAGAAGCTCAGTAAGAGCTTTGTTTGTCAGAAGGACTCTTAAGCATCATGAAAGACTGAAATAATTGAAAAGAACCTTATTAAGGCCTTGAGTAACTGTTGCCAAGATGGGTAAAGTTTCTGACAACAACTTCTGCTCAATGTGGAGAACAGCAGACCTATATACTGAGAGTATCTCGACGATGCCATTAGCAATAGCCCTTCTGTACACACTTGGTTTTTGAGCTTTCTCCTTAGCCAACTCAGAAACTCTTTCCAAAGGGGACACATTTGGAGACCTAACCCAACTTAAGTTTCGGGACTTCGTGGCAAAACGATCAAGCTCCCTATAATAGAAACCTAAGGCAATGAGCCTCTCAATTAGATCCCTGCAACAAAAGAAAGTTCTTTCACACTGCCATAATGAAAATAACTAATAAGTTACCACCATAAATAAACAAATGTTTCATAGAATAATCAATAGTCAAAACAACACATGGCACTCCTTTATAACCACATTCTTGATAGACAGGTACTCTGAACTTGCTCCCATTACCAATATAAGATTCAATTTCAAAGATTATAGATAGCAACAAATCATAGACATAAACCGCCATTTATCACCATATTAACACATTTGATAATATAGATAAGACAATTTACTTCACAAAAGAGTCATTCAATCAATTCCAGAAAATTCTTACCAGCATTGCCCCTGAATTTGTCAAAGAGAGAGAGAGAGAGAGAGAGAAGCACCATAATATTCAATCACGAAATTATTGGCTAATGCAACATGTCTTAAAACTGTGCTTATTGATTAGTTGGTTCGTGCAAATCATTCACTATCTGAACAGAAAAACCTTAATCAGACCAGAATAAAAGTTTTCTCCTCATCTGACTTTAACCCAGAAAAGAGGGGGGAAAAAAGGATAGATTTATGCTTACACACAAACCCAAACAAATAAATAAATTACACCTCTTATCATACACCAAAGGACTCTTAATGAGTTTAATGAATACACATTGACACCTCTTACCAAGTTTTGTAATCATACAAACAGGTAATAAGTTTGACAAAACAAAAAATATGTGGCTCCTAGTCCTATATTTCTGATGGATGCAGTGTATAATTGAAGATCCAGGGTGTTTGTGTTATGTGTAATTGCGGAAAGTTTCTTGCAATTTCAATTAAAAAATTCAGTGTATAAGTGAAGATCCAGGGGGGTTGTGTTATGTGTAATTGCGAAAAGTTTCTTGCAATGTCAATTTAATTTTGGAAGGGGAAGAGGGGGGGGGGGGGGGGAATGGGTACACTTTGTCCTCAAGGGTAACAGCTTTTGGCTTGTCAGGAACCCAGCTTTCTGTTCTTATAATTGGCATAAATTGTTAAAGTTACAGGCTTAAGCCTGTCCCTGTTCCTATGGATAATTAATGATGGCCTGTCAATAAGTATTTGGTCAGACTTGGTTACTGGATAGACCGCTGGATACATCCCTTAGGACCAGGGAAATAGCAAGCTCTGGCCTTCCTTGGCAATCCACACTTTGTTCCATCATGGATGGTGATACCTGGTCTAACCTTAAAAGACTTTTTGAGAAACTTGCAGATTCCATCCTCTATAGTCCCTAATTATCACATAGCAGAACTTATCCAAAAATTAAAAAAAAAAAAAAGATCGGATAGCAGATAAGCTGAACTGGATACACTCATCTCCAGGTTCCTTTTTATCAAAAGTGCTTACAAGGTGCTCATTCCCCAAGGAGGCAGTGTGTCTCGGTATAAGGTTGTGAGGTTCAAAAAATCCATTCCATGACACTCGTTCATCCTTTGGTTAGCCTGGCCAAGGGAGCTCTATACCTTGACAAGCTCCAAAGCTGGGGTTTAGCCTCCTCAATATCTTGTTCTTTCTACACCACGGGTGTTGAAGACCACAGTCATCTCTTTTGTCTATCTGTGTTTTATCATCTACACCACGTGGTGTAAAAATGGCAATAGAGAGTAAAAATAGCCTGGCTAAGGAGGCCATTTTACTCTCTCTTGCCCGAAACTCTTCCTCTACTTGGCAAGGTGGCACTTCTGCACTAGGGCAGCAGCTTCCTCTACAGATCCAAAGCACACCATGTGGAGGGTGAGCCTCGCTGCTTCTGTCTAATGCATGTGGCTCAAAATTCTTCCCACATTGGAGCTCCAACATCGTCATCCTCTTCTCTAGAACATCTGATCCTCGCTTACGTGAAGCTTCAAAGGTCTTCTTAATTGGTTTACCCTAGTTCCTACCCGATGTTTTTATAACTTCTGTATTTGTACAGAGTTTTTATTGTAAACTCTTGTATCAGTATAAAGTTTATGGCCCTCTCCACTCTTGGCGGTTTTAATATACTAATTTTGATTTACCAACTCTCTCTCTCTCTCTCTCTCTCTCTCTCTCTCTCTCTCTCTCTCTCTCTCTCTCTCTCTCTCTCTCTCTCTCTCTCTCTCTCTCTCTCTCTAGACTCAACGGCTTCAATCGGCAATGTATCCCTACTTATTAGTACAGAGTACAATGTTCTCCAGTAACAAGCACGAATTAAAACTGCATTTTAACATTGAAACCCTAGAAGAACTAATCTGAGTAAAATAATAAGTAGAGAACAAGAGAAAGTGATATGGAGAGAGAGAGAGAGAGAGAGAGACGGAGAGAGAGAGAGAGAGAGAGAGAGAGACGGAGAGAGAGAGAGAGAGAGAGAGAGAGAGAGACAGAGAGAGAGACAGAGAGAGAGAGAGAGAGCGAGAGAGAGAGAGAGAGTACTTATCGCTGGGTTGTAGGAAAGAGATATCGGGAGCGAGCTTAAAAGAGGGGCGATCCTGAGGAGTTGGAGATAAGCCAAGAGAGTGGTTGTATTCTCTCTCGTCGACAATCAGATCTCCGGTGTAACCTAAAAGAGAGAGCAGTAGCTCGTGAAGCATTTCCTTTTCGCCTTCTTTCTATCTATCAATCTTTACTCCGTGTTTCAACTTTCGAATTTCTTGTTTAGTGCCGAGAGCTCAAAAAAATGAAAATTGGAGGGAGGGAGAGAGGGAGACTGGGGGAGGGGTGCGGTTTTCATTTTTTGTTTTTTTTTTTTTTTGGGTTAATTTTTTCAAAAGGTTGAAACGCAAGAAAAATGGGATGAAAACACTTCAAATTTCTTTTGTTACTTACTTTGGGATAATTCCTTTAAAAGTAGGGACTCGTGATGATGAATTGATTTAAGCATGGGAGAGGTCCCGTTATTTATAGACTATTCTCTAAAAAAATTGTTTTTTATAACTATTTTGTCAAATATCGTTTTAAAGCTTAATTATAAATTATCAATTCGTGTTGGGCACCCAGTACAAGTGTAAAGCAAGGAAAACGCAACCTTGAGCCATAATTTATAAAATACAAGTTAACACCACAGTTTCTCTACGATGCTTAAATCTGTTTTTATTACACAAAATCTGTGACTTAAATACAATAAGAAATAAATAACACATTGAAATCAACGTATCCAAACACATCAACAACTATAATGGCTAAGACCGAACTCTAACATCCTAGAGTTAATTTACAACTCCATCTGCATCTTTAACACATAAAAAATTCTGTCAACATTCTCATAACATCACAAGGTCCAATATCCCATAGTTGATCTACAATTAACAAAGAATCACACATCAACAATACAATAAATATATAAACTATCTTTAATTATGACTTCATTACTTTACCGATAATGACATACAATATGTATAAAAGTTCTTTTTCTAAATCATGCACAAACCATCAAATAATATATCTCCTAATTATATACAAAATCTGCAACATTGTAGGCTATTACATTACCTTCGATATCGAAGTGACATGAGTCTCTCTTTTAACCTAGGTATAATTGCTCTAATCTACTATATCTTCTAGCTTGGTTTGAGCATAAAGAGGTGGCTCATCCCCAGTACTATGGCATTGATTTATCTACATGATGCCCTCACTCATATCAGAAGTCTATTAGATACCTATGCTTCCAAGGAGCAACTTAATCACTATGCAAAGGCTATAACAACATCAAGTGTATGAAAAAAAAAAACATATAATTTAGTAAGACCAATGGATCAACCATAGGGTGATAGATTGATATGGGTTAGTAAGACATGAACCACTGGTGAGACATGAGCAATTAGAAAATCTAGAAAAGATGGAAAGAGATCAGCCTAGTACTAGCTTTTAACAATTATCCCTATCATGGCTCCTTCCTTTCCCTTAAATTGCATGAGCTGCAGGAATAATTAGCTACTCTTAATGATTTGGAAAGAATAATGTCACGTGTCCATAACCTTTAAAGAGATCCCTCCCAATAATTATAACTACTCATGTCTCCTATATAATAGTAGCCAGCATAATACAATCAAAGACATCCATCTAAATGAAAAAAATAAGCAAAGTATATATGATGAATATGGTTGAATCAACTAGGAATGTTAAGGAGTCAATAGGGCTCCAACTAGCCAAGTAACGACCTTGAAGTTGATTGAGTTGTACTAGTTTCTTATTCCTTGATACTTGCAAAAAGCTCAATGGGAATGTGTTTACTGGGCACCTCCAATGCTTAAGTCAATAAGGAAGACGGAGAGGAATAGAGGGAAGGGGAGCCAAGCACTAGTGATTTGCAAGGACAATGCTCAAGAAACAAAGGTTCTTTTTTATCTCAACTATTAAGGAGTTTTTGGTCCAAATAATCTAGTTGAATGAGGGTTCGAGAGAAAGGGTTCAAATAGAGAGAGATCTATCTTATCTTATGGCTTCTTACACTATGACTACTTGGACACATGGAGGTTCGAAGTTCGCCGGTACTTACAGTAGGTAAGCAACTACACCATAAAGCTAACAGGGTGGCTCTAAAGAGTAGTCAACTATAACCACTCTAATGGCTATGTATGTGATCTAAGAGTTTGACATCCTTAGGGGTTGTCAAGTATGTCGACAATACTCCGAATATCGGATAACAATTAAAGAGTTATGGGTAGGTGCTAATGTTAGAGACAGAGGAAGGGTGAAGACGCTAAAAAGGCCTTCAAGCGCTTGGTAGAGAAGCTTGCAAGTGCTTAACTAAGGATAAGCCGGGTCTCGGAGGGGTTTACGGGAATGTCTTTGCTTGCTATGTCCAAATCAAGTAAAGATCACATACTGGGCCTGATGTTCAAGGGAATCCACTTAGAGTAGTCGCTTGGGTACTCGTAGTGAGAGCATCCAAGTAGGTCACGGAACTTGAAGGAAGTAGGGGGATTATCTGTGTGCCCATTACTGAGCTTTTAAGGGCCTATTTATGAGCTGAGCTTTGAGTTAGGCAAAAATTGGGTGTCGACAATTACTCCCCTCCCCTCCTCCCTCCAGTATGGCAGACGAGAGGAGAGTATTTTGGATAGAGCGATTGGGGTAAAGCAAGGTTACTTTGACTATAAGCAAAGAGTTTGCTCCTATCGCTTGGTAATGTGATGTCTAACACATCTGGTCAAGTTTAATATTCCATGTAGTGACGCTTGTCGTAACTGATGTAACTATTAGACTGCTTATAATGAGAGCGTCCAAATTGGTCACAATACTTAAGGGAAGTAAGGGGCTTGTCTGTGTACTCCTTAATGAGCTTTTAAGGGCCTGTTTGTAAGCTAAGCTTTAAGTTGGGCAAGAATTGGGTGTCGACACTTATTCCCCAACACGAAGAGAGTATTTTAGATAAAGTGGTTGGGGTAAGGCGAGGTTACTTTGATTGCAAGCAGGGAATTTGCTCTTGTTGCTTGGTAACGTAATGTTTGACACATCTAGTCAAGTCCAATATTCCATGTAGTCATGCTTATCATAACTAATGTAACTATTGGACCACTAGAGGCACCATGATAACTTCTTTAGAAATTATAACGCATTAATGACTTTCCTGAGAATGGCTGTACATGTAGGGTGCCCTTGAGTCTTGCCGCATTAGCGATCCGTATGTGTGAGCTAATCAAGGCCCCCAGTTAGTAAAGTAGGATACATGGATGGTTGAGGTCTGGTGTACGTCTTGTCAAATGGTACATACACTGTTAATCTAAGAAGAGACTACCAAATTTCCTTCTTGGGAGTTAACCTTTCTTCTCCTGATCTTATCTTTCTTTCTTGACCATAGTAAAAAACGACTGATCATGGTACGTCAAATCTTTACAGTAAGTCTTCACACGGGTCCATTTCTAAAGAAATTGACAAGGACTACAGGTCAATAGTCCTTGAAAGGAGCGGTAACCCTACTCCCCTGAAACGATGACGATGATGGCAACGAAGGAAACTCATCAACATTTATTGGCCTAATAAGGAGGATGAGCTAGTGGGGAAGCATTACATACAACCAACAGTAATGATAAAGCCTACGCCTGTATATACTTCAAGGAGGATAAGGCGAAGTTAAGATTGGTTAGTTAGGTAGTGATATAGGTACGATTATAGATGAATACATGATGTCCAATATCATTCGAAGCAAAAAGGGGATGAATTTGAACCTCAAGATGATCTGAAAAATAAACAAGAGTCAAAGGTTGAGTAGGGGTCCTCATATACCAACGGTAGATATGATACACTAATGCCTCACACAAGCTCAAGTTGTACTTGATATAACTCATAAGTGTGGCTAAAGGTCACTTGCCACTACTTTGCGCTTAACAGGTTAGATAAGAGTAGTTAAGAGTAAGCAAGATATATTTAGCTCATGTAAGAAGAAAAATGTCTAAATGTTAATTATATTAACTATTGCGTCTACCACCATTTACAAATATTTATATGACCTAATTAGGGTAAGTGCTAATTACAAAAAGAATCTACTGGAAAAAGGAAAAGGAGCAATTTGCAAGGGCAAAGTTGTAATCAGACAAAAAGATGGATGTTTGGTTACAAAGGACAGTACGGATTTTAGATAAATAGGTTGTATCAGTTATCCTTTCTGTAGTCCTAATGATGTTGTTTATTGAGCAGAGCAAGTTCCATGCAGATTAAGTCAGGCTCAACAGCTCAAACGATCTAGATTAAGGAAAGGTTGGCCCAAAGGATGGTCCATCATCAGGTCGATCTCGGATGATCAGGCCAAATCAGTATCACCTCAGCCTCTGTAATGATTTGGGTCGATAGCATGCGCATTTTGTACTAGGCCTTGGATAAATGTATTGGGAAGGGGTCAGCTCGGCAACATGTCAATCACCTTGGCAATCCCTTAGATAATATAGAGAGTAGAGTAACTTAATAAGTCTAATTGGAGAATATATTGCTCTTCTAAGTTTAACTCACCTTGGATAGCTCAGTATACAATTTAAGTGAATCATCGAGCTCGAGAGTGTATGATCAATCCATAATCCATATCATCCCCTCTGGAGTGTTTGAGATTTAGGATGAAATCTGGCTCAACTCCACGTTGCTTGTCCTCAAGAGTATATGGATAGAGGTCAACAATGTTAAAAGAGTTAGAGACTCCGTACTCTTCAGGTAGTTCAATCCTATAAGCATATAGGTATTAAGATTGATCTTCTCAAGTACATTAAATGGTCAGTCAACCTTAAGAGATAACTTGTTCTTCTTTAAGTTTGGGAATCATTCCTTACTAAGATAGATCCAAACTAAGTCACCGGGGCTAAAATTCTCTATTCTTTCATCCTCAACCTTATCTCTTGAGCTTGATAGTAACTTGACTCAAATGGTCTACACCTTCTGGTGCATTACTCTAATAACCTCAACTCTTTCGACAGCTGATTGATCATCATTTAAGCTCGAAAGGAGTGTCTGGTTTAATCGGAGCTTAAAGTTGAACACATAGGCAACCTCAAATAGTAATATGTTTGTGACACTATGGGCAGTCCTATTATAGGTAAACTCAATTGTTGGTAAGCATAAATCCCCATTGGCTATGTTCCGACCAACATTAACCCGGAGTAAAGTTTCCACTGTCTTATTAACACCCTCAATTTGTTCGTCTATTTATATGTATTAGGATGTGCTGTACAATAGCTTGGTTCCCATTCTCCTCCATAACGTTCTCTAGAAGTGACTCATGAACTTTAGGTCTCTATCTAAAACAATGGTCCTAGGCACTCCATGAAGTTTAATGACCTCCAACAAGAAAGGAAAAGAGATAAATAAAGCGTCATTAGTCTTAGAATAGGGTATGAAGTGTGCCATCTTACTAAATCGATCAACGACCACCATGATGTAATCCTTCCCTTCGAACAGCTTCGGCAAACCTAACATAAAGTCCATACTCAACTTAGACCATGGTTTGGTTGGGATCGGTAGTGGTAAATATTACCCTTACTCAACTTGGTTTTTTTCCTTTTTGCATGTAACACACCTTTCCAACACAAGTTAAACATCCCTTGTCATCTTCGGCCAAAAGAATCTTGAAGATAGTACCTTATGAGTTCGGTGCTTACCAAAATGTCCAAACAATCCTCCTTCATGCACCTCGCACACTAACAGTTCTCTCATGAAATAGGTCAAGATGCATAATCTCCTCTTCCTAAATAAGTATCCATTATGTTTGTAATGGTCATCTAGTACTCAACCTTCTTCACATTGGATATAGATTGGACCAAAATGTAGATCCTTGGTGTACAAATCCTTGATCATGGAAAATCCCAATAACCGAGTTTGTAATTCGATCATAAGGGAATGTCATCTTGATAAGGTGTTGGCCATTACATTGTTCTTTCCATTCTTATACTTCATGACATATGAAAATCCTTCCATGAACTTGAACCATTTGGCTTAGCTCCAGGACAACTTGGGCTAGCTCTTCAAACATCTCAAAGATTTGTGATAAGTGTAAATCATGAACTCTTTGGGTAGCAAGTAGTGTTACCATACAGTTAATACTCGAATCAAGGAGTAAAACTCCTTATCATAAACAGAATAGTTGAGTCTAGGTCCTCTAAGTTATTCACTGAAATAAGTAATAAGTCAACCCTCTTGCATCAACATAGCACCTATGCCTAGTCCGAACACATCATACTTCACTTCAAACACTTTGTCAAAGCTCGGCAGAGCTAAGATAGGGGTTGTAGTCAGCTTTTCCTTTACTTCTTCAAAACTCCTTTACTTCTTCTCTCCCCACTTAAACTCAACATTCTTCTTTGATAGCTTGGTAAGTGGGGCTACAATCATATTGAAATTTCTTATAAATTTGTAATAGAATTATGCCAGGCCATGGAAGCTTCATACATCGATTGAACAGGTCAGCCTAGGCCATTTAGTAATTACCCTTATCTTCTCATCATCAACTCTGATGCCATCACCACTCACAACAAAACCTTAAAAAATTACCTCAAGTTAGTAAAAGTTACATTTCTTTAGATTGCTATAGAGCTTTACAACTCGAAGTTTCAAGAAAACTACTTAAATATGCTTTCAGTAAGTCTCCAAATCGGGACAATAAACCAAAATGTCATCGAAATATGCCACTACAGATTTTCCAATTAGTTCTTAAAGCACATGGTTCATTAGTCGCATAAATGTGCTCAACTCATTTAATAAACTGAATGGCATCACAAGCCAATCATACAATCCATGGCGAGTCTTAAATGCAATCTTCCACTCATCTCCTTCCTACATTTGGATCTAACGGTATCTAGATTTGAGGTTAATCTTGCAGAATACTCTTACTCCATTAAACTTATCCAGCATACCATCAAGCCTTGGTATTGGACACCTGTACTTGATGGTGATACGATTAATTACTCAGTTGTCTACATACATACTCTATGTCCTATCTTTCTTCTATACTAACAAGGCTAGTATAACACATGAGCTCAGGGACTCTCACACATACACTTTCTTCAACATCTAATCTACTTGCCTCTGCAACTTAGTAGACTTTTCATGGTTTAGCCTATAGGTAGGTTTTTTCGGTAGTATGGCTCCTGGTTGCAAGTCAATTGCATGTTCAATACCTTAAAGGGGAGGCAGACCTTCAGGCAATTCTCCTAAGAATAAGTCAACAAACTCATTTAACAAGGTTCTTACCTCAGAAGTTAGAAATTCCTCTTCAAATCACCTTATCTCAAGTAACCTTATGACTAGCAGATAGGTCAGCTTCTTAAGCTCCATCTCTCTTTCCAACTCGACTCGAGTCATCACCAAAGCCTCTTTCTTTAAGGCTTAGTTCAATTGAGCCTACATGCTTTTAACTTGTTTAATAGTCATAATGCTCAACTTCAGCTTCATGCTCTCATACTCTAGGGAACATATGTTCTTCCTTCTATCATATATCACACTTCAATCAAACATCCATAGTCGTCTTTGTAGAATATGGGATGCATTCATAGGCAACATATTATAGAGCACTTCATCTCGATAGTTCCCAATACCGATCAGCACTAATACTTGTTTGTTCACCTATAAGGCTCTTTTGTCACTAAGCCAGTGTAACTTATAAGGCTTGGGGTAGGGTTTAGTTTGCGATTTCAGCTGCTGGACCATAAAAGTAGATGCTGTATTGGTGTAATTGCCACTGTCAATAATCACTGCACACAGTGACCCATTCACATGTGGAATAGATTCTCTTGCTATTCATCATCGAGTATAGGACTCATATTCATTGTTCTTCTCAATACTAAGGTGGCAAGCATAAAGTTATCTTTCTCACTATAGATTATTTTCTCCTCCTCGGACTACTCTTTCTGTTTGGTATCTTTCGGTTCTCCCACCTCTTTGTTAGTACCATTTACTTCAATAGTTAAAACTTCGCTTCAGACTACCAGGGTTATTCTGTTTGGGCATTGAGCAGCCATGTGCCTAAATCCTTGACACTTGAAACATTTTATCTCACTTATCTTCCTTATTAAGCTCTAACCTTTCTTAAACTGCATCAGGATCTCCTTCTCCTCTACTTAGGTAGTTTAAGTAGGTCAGGTCTCAAGTACCTTACTTAGTTTCAATTGCATAAGTCTATTCAGAACAAGTCGACTAATGGTAGGCTGACTAATAGGAGCTCAAAATCTCCTTGATCAGCACCTTTTAATTCTTTAGGCAACTCGGATAGCTTCATCAAGTGATCCAATGTCCATGGTCTCTAGAATATCTCTAATCTTATACTTCAACCTGCTAATAAATTGAGACACAATTCAATCTTCAGGCTCAACAACTTCATATCAAATCATTAACATTTGGAATTTCTTTATGTAGGCATCAACACTCAATCTACCTTATCTCATCTCCTGTAACTTCTTAAATGCATCTTGTAAATAGTAGCTTGGAACAAATCTTCTCTTCATTACTTTCTTCATTTCATCCCAACTCTTGACTTCACCTTCTCCTTCTCTTCTACGTATCACTTACATGTTCTTCCACCATAGGGTAACATAGCCAGTAAACTTTAGCACAACAAGTCTAACCTTTCTATTCTCAAGCTCCTTATGGCATTCAAACTATTTCTCAATTTTATCCACCCAATTCAAGTAGTCTTTTGCATCACCACTTCCAGAAAAACTTAAGATATGCATCCTCAACCACTTTACTCTTAGAGCTCAGACATTCCTCTCTTCTAAATCATAGTACTCCACTTCGTCACCTTCTTCCTCATCTGCTTCTTCAATTTCATCGAGTGATAGCTTGTGCCTAGCAACTCTATCTACTCCTCCAACTTGGGGTAGTCGAACTGGGGCATTAGCTTAGCTATTCTAACCATTGCCTCTTTGGGCTGTTCATTAGCTCATCTTCTATATGGACTTTCCTTAGCCAGCTACCTATCTTCATTTATGACAGTCACCAGACTAGCCATTAGGTCAGTAAGTCTATCCAATCGGTCACCTACTAACTAGGGTGTAGAACTTCATTATTGACCTTGGCCAATTTAAGCACCACTTTCTTGGTTACCCAAAATTCCTTGAACACTAGAATCGAGCATTATCACCTTTTATAAGAGATTAACAGATGTGATACTATTTAAAACTTCCTTCCATGAATTTGGCACATAATAACGCCAAATGTACTAACAACTACTATAACCAACACAATAAACTAAGTGAACTCATATACTCTGTTTTTACAAGCAAGAAACAACAGAAAATAGAGCTTGAAATCTCTTTACTGTAAACACTCTTCAAACATTCACAACAACAATAAACAGACTCTAAAACAATTACAATAGTAAACCACTCAAAGTATAAGTAACAAAGACTTACTCGAATGTAACCAAGCTTTGATACCAAGATGATACAGGCACAACCGTAGATGAATGCACGACATCCAATATTGCACGAACCTAAAAGGGGATAGGTCTGAACCTTAATGGTTCAAAAGATAAACGAGAGTCGAAAGTTGAGTAGGGGTCTTCGTGCATCGATAGTGGATATGACGCACTAACGCCTTACTTTAACTCAGGTTACACTTGATATAACATATAAGTGTGGTCAGAGGTCACTCGCTACTAATTCACGCTCAATGGGCTAAATGAGAATAATTGAGAGTAAGTAAAATATACTTAGCTCACATAAGAAGAAAAATGTCTAAATGTTAATTGTATTGATTGTCGCGACTACCATCATTTATAAGTATTTATATGACCCAATTAGGGTAAGTCCTAAATTAATGTAAATTACAAAAAGAATCTACTTGAAAAAGGAAGAGGTATAATTTATAAGGGTATAGTTGTAATTAGATAAAAAGATGAATATTCGGTTACAAAGGACAGTACAAACGTTAGACAAATAAGGTGCGTTAGCTATCCTTTCTATGGTTCTAATGATGTTGTTTGTTAGGCAGAGCAGGTTTCGTACAAATCAGGTCAGGTTTAGTAGCTGAAATGATTCAAATTGAGGAAAGGTTGGCTTAGTAGATGGTATATCATCAAGTTATCCTTGGATGATCAACTTGGGTTGGTGTCACCTTAGCCTCAACAGTGATTCAAGTTGGCAACATGCGCATTTTGCACTAAGCCTTAGACAAATGTATTGGGGAGAAGTCGACTCAACAACAAGTTAGTCACCTTGAAAATCTCTTGGATGAAATGGAGAGTAGAATAACTGAATAGGTTGGACTAGAGAATGTATTGCTCTTCTGAGTTTAACACACGTTAGATAACTTGATGCACCATTTAAGTGAGTCATCGAGCTTAGGAGCGTGTAATCAGTCCATAATCCTTATCAGGTGGTCAACAAAGTGTTCAGGTAGTGAGTAGAGGTGCCTATGAATGAGGAGAAGGCATTTGAAATGGTAGATGAACTATCATTTTGCATGTATGCAAAATCATGCAAGTTGAGGCTTCGACTGCCTTTTTCCAAGTTTCTAGTTGAAGCTTTTAACTACTTTAAGGTTGCCCTTAGGAGTCTTAATGCCAACACTTAGATGTAACTGCTCACATTCAAGGTATTATGCTTACAGATCTTGCCGAAGCCAATGGCTCATCTGCTCAAATATTGCTTCAATGTAAAGAGGTCAACTGATGGTAAAGTGTATATTGCAAACTGAACGGTAGTGCTGAAGATCTTCAACAAGTAGTTGAACAAGGTGTGATTGGAATTAAGCTACCAAATCACTGACTTGCAATAGAACTCGAGGACTAGAGAGACTGGTAAGATGAATCCTCTTATTCCAATCGACTCATGCAAAGGTCGAGTATCTCCTTTCCAACTATTCTGCTTGCTAAGTCGAATGACTACTTATTTCTTGCATATTATGTGCCGAGAAGCGAAAGGCTAAGACAGCAGTCTATCTTTATTCTCACACATGCCTGCCCAATTGCTTACTCGGCCACACCATTGCCGAGATGCCTAAAGAAAAAGTCAGGACTGACCAAGCCAACCCTGCTCAGGTAAGTAAGTTGTCCATACTTTTTTGTCCACATCTTCCAACGGCATCATCAGTACAACATCGCCACGTGTACGAAATCATATATAGAATCTGTTGTACCAATGATTGTTTTCCTTATATATTAATTCTTACCCTTTTGTATCTTGTACATTACTTTCTTAGGAAATGCCCTTTTGTCTTTTCCCTTTTAGGTAAGTTACCCTAACTTATAAGTATAAATACCTCTGTACTTATAGCTATAAAAACAATTAGAATTAAATTACCATTAATATACTTTGTATTTTCTTCCTTATGAAATACTGTTGTTTATTCTCGACATTACTCTTATCTTAACCATTGAATAAGGTTAGGTGGTGAGTAACCTCACCAGACCGATTCCTGTATCATATCAAATTGTATTATGAGTCCTCAAAAGTTCTATTAGTACGTCACATCCTCTAGAGTTGTTCATGGGTTTTTGCTTACTCTTCATTTGCATTTGACCTTTCACATATACCTCATCGCTTTCTTTCGAGTTTTCTGCAAGCTTGGACCCATCCAATGACTAGCCGTATCTGTTTTTGGCCACGGTTCACACCATCTTAGTATAAGAACGGAGGCTTTGTTTGAGTTATAGTTGGCTTTTAAAGTTCTACTTATACTTTGTTTTGCGTGTGTGAAACAGAACAAATTATCGTGTTCATCTTAATTGTTGTGTTTGCCAGTTGTTAATTTTCTAGTTTTCGAAAGTGTTTGTTGAGCTTTGAATCAATGAAGAAAATGAAAAATCTATATATAAATATTGGTGCTGGAGATGACAATAGTAGAGTTGTCTTCCATAGACGATAGTCTCAAGAAACGCTGAAAAGCACCAATGAGAGACTCAATAAGGTGACTAACTTCTTGGTAGACTTAACCTGATCTGTTTATACGTTGGCTTATCAACCAACTAAAGCCATGCAAAATACCCCACAAGCTGCCGAACTTGTCAGAGTTCAAAACCCAGCTTAATCAGTTTGAGGTGGAGAAGTAGCCAAACGAGTAAGACGAAGGATAGACTTGAGAAAACTTGATGAAGAAGATGATGAAGAATATTTTGAAGAAAAGTGTATACGAGCCTCCAGAACATCTAACCATGTGAAGCTTCGGATTTCAAGCTTCAATGGATCTAGGAATGCCAATGAATATTTGGAGTGGGAAGAGAAGGTAGAGTGTGTTTTTTATTATTATCAGTATGAGGATTACAAGAAAGTGAGAACTACCATTGTCAAGTTCTCCGAATATACTGCTATGTGGTGGAAGAATTTTTAAACTATGAAGAGATGAGAAGGTTACTGAGAGATTAACACTTAGCCTAAGATGAAGAGAGTACTTAGAAATAGATTTGTATCGGAAACTTATATTCAGGATACTTTCACTAGGCTTCAAGAGCTGAGATATGGAGGCTGGACTGTTGATGAGTATGTTTAAGAATTTCAAATGCTTATGATTTGTTGTAAAGTGGAGGAACTACCGACTCGAACAGTCTCAAGATTCATAACTAGAGTAAGAGGTGATATTTGAGACATTGTAAAACTCCAATGTTTTACGACAATGGATGAAGCCATCAGAATAGCCCAGCGAATAGAGAGGAAAAGAAGGAACCGAATACCGATAAGGATGCCAACTAGTTGACCCGGATAGGCAAGTCACTAAGCTTAGTTAAATACTGAGCCGAGTTGAAAGATAAATGTTTAAGCCGAATAGAAGGCCGACCTAATGGTGAAATACCGACCTAAACTTATGAGAAGGGGCAAGGATCAGGTAGGAAGACGAGCTAGATCAAGTGCTTCAAGTGCCAAGAGTTTAAATATATGGCTGCTCGGTACCCAAACCGAAGGACAATGGTGATCAAAGGAGACATCCCAAAGCTAGAAATAGATAGTACAGATGAAGAACATAAGGAGGAGATCACTGTTGAGAAAGAAAATGCCGAGAAAGAATTGATTGAAGAGGACATGTTTACTGAGGACTTAGACCACTTGCTCATGGTTGTCCGACGTACCATGAACATGGAACCCTTATGAGAGGAAGAGCAAAGAGAAGATTTATTTCATACCACTTATAAGGTGAATAATCAGGTGTATGCCCTCATCATGGATAGTAGAAGTTGCACCAATGTGGCTTCAACCGATCTTATTTCAAAATTGAAGTTGCTGATTGTTGCATATCCAAAGTCATACTAATTGCACTGGTTGAGTGAGAAAAGAACACTATATGTCATTTAGTAAATACTACTGCCAATCACTATAGGGAATCACTCTAACCATATTCTTTGCGATGTATTGCCTATGTGTGCTTCCTACGTGTTATTAGATAGGCCATGGTCGTTTGATAGGAGAGTTATCCATGACGGCTAAAAGAACACTTACATGTTTATGAAGGATGATCGGAAGATCACACTAAACTCGATGCCGTTAAGAGAAGTTAATAAATTACAGGCAAAACTTGCCTACGAATTGAAGAAGGCTTTGGTGATGAGTAGAGCCAAACTCCGAGCGGGCATCAATGCTGACGGGCCAACCCTCATATTGGTTAAGTATTAGAAATGAAGGAGTGAGGTTAACTACGCCAAGAAATTAAAGAGTTGTTGGATGAATATGTCGACCTGTTCCTAAAATAGTTACCTGAGGGGCTACCCCCAACACAAGGCATAGAGCACTACATTGACTTAGTACTCGGAGTCGTGTTACCGAATAAGCTAGCCTATCGGATGAATCTCAAGTAGGCTTCTAAGCTCTAATGTCACGTTAATGAGTTGTTAGAGAGAGGATATATTAGAGAAAGTCTCAGCCCTTATGCTATATTGGCACTTATAGTATCGAAAAAGGATAGGACCAAGCAAATGTGTATGGATAGCTGAGCTATGAATAAGATCACAATCAAATACAGGTATCCCATTCCTCGACTGGAGAACATGCTGGATGGATTGAGTAGAGCCAAGATCTTTAGTAAGATTGACATGAAGTCTGGCTACCATCAAATCAGCATGAGGTCGAGAGACGAATGGAAGACTGTGTTTAAAACTTGGCATAGACTCTATAAGTTGATGGTCATACCATTCAGCCTGTCGAATGCCCTGAGGACTTTCATGCGATTGATGAACCACATGTTAAGCATCTAATTAGAAAGTATGTTATGGTGTACTTTGAGGACATATTGGTCTATAGTGCCTACATGTTAAGTCATTGCACGCATCTTCGAGAAGTATTAGATATCCTTCGTATTGAGAGACTATTTAGCAATCTCAAGAAATGTTGCTTTTTCTAGGAAGAAATGGTATTCTTGGGCTACATAGTTAGTGAAAGAGGTTTACGAGTAGATGACGAAAAGATCTAAGCAATTGTAGAGTGACCAACTCCTATTGCTTATGCCAACGTAAAAAGTTTCCATGGACTGGTTTCATTCCATAGACGATTTATTAAGAATTTTAGCACCTTCACCGTATCTCTTATTGAACTCATGAAGAAGAACTGATAGGGATTAAGGATCGATTATACACTCCCAAGCTTGAGGGCTTTCTTAGGTGGTCCGCCAAGATATCTGAGGTAAGTTAAGCCACAAGGAGCAGTGCTTGCCCCAGTCCGATCTACCGAGCTACTTTGCTCTCTATGCCATCGAAGATGTTACCGAGGTAATCAACCAGCATGTCGAGCCAAACCCTCTACTAAACCATAGTCCAAGTGCCAAACCTGACTGTAGCAATCTCCACTATGCTGAAAGTGAGCAAAACTGTCAGGAACCAACCATTTGAGGCTAATCTTAATGTGAGCTATCCTTGAACCAACCATTGTTCAGTCCCTTCTAACGTTGAATAAGGCTGAAAGAGGTCCATCCTTGCTCAAACCACAGTACTATCAGAATCATAGTAAAAATGTGCACGCACTATCTTTTACTGACATTCGTACTGTCCTTTTTAATAAAGGGTATCCTCATTCCTTCTTTTGTATGATTTCATGTTTTCCTTATAAATTATTCTCATTTGTTTTTAGTAAATAAAGACCATTCTTTTGTCATTTATGTAACTTAGGATTTTCCCTAACTGGATGATATAAATACCGTCATACTATAAAAGTTGAAATGATATCATAATACATAGAATATATTGAACTTTTTCACTCTCTTGAGCTAAGTCTCTCTCTTACTCTTGAGTTACTCTTATCTAGCTCTTTTGAGCTTAGACTAATGGCAAGTGACCTCCGGTCATACTTGTGCGTCATATCAAGTGTGACTCGAGCTCGTGTGAGGCATTGATGTGTCATATCCTTTGTCAGTACACAGGAGCCCCTTACTCAACCTTTAACTATCATTTACTTTTCAAGTCATCTTGTAGCTTAGACCCACCCTTTTGATTACGCGTGATATCGGGTTCATATGTTTACCACGAGTCCGTATCATCTTGATATCAAAGTTTGGTTACATTCAAAGCTAGATTCTACTAATGTTCTTCTAATAGTTTGTCACTGCTCTCATGTGATAGTGATTTTATTGTTAACTTTAAAGTTTAGTAATAAGAAGTGTTTTGTACTCTGTTTTCCCCTATTTTTGATATGCTAAAACAGAATATGGTTGATTGTGTGTTTGTTAAGACATTGTCATTGTGAAATAAACATCAATGTCGAATTTAAGTGTGAAAGGAACTTTAGAAAACCAAGAAAGTGGTACTTAACATGGTCAATGATAGGATGAAAGCTTTTTACTTCAGTTAATAGGTGACCATTTGGATAGGCTTATCGATTTGGTAACTAGTATGGTGATTGTCATATAAAAAGGCAAATAGTGAACTAGGAATAGCCCCATTAGGGATCACGAGCAACAACAACGAAGCAATAGCCAATTTGGCCAAGCTAATGCCCCAGCTTGACCACCTTGAGCTGAAGGAGTTGGTAGGGATGTTAGATATAGGTTAGTGCTTAAAGAGATTGAGGAAGAAGTTGAAGGAGATGATGATGTAGGAGAGTATTACGGAGCTGAAGAAAGAAATGTACGGGCCCTTAGAGTCGAAGGACTTAGAATGCGTATTCGAAGTTTTTCAGGAATTAGTGATGTCGAAGAATACCTAGATTAGGTAGATAAGATTGAAAAGCAGTTTAAATGCCACGAAGTGCCAAACAATGCAAAGGTTAGATTTGCTGTGTTGGAGTTCACTAGTTATGTTGCCTTATAGTGGAAGAACTTGCAAGCCACTAGAAGAAGGGAAGGAGAACGAGAGATTAAGAGCTATGATGATATGAAGAGAGTCATACGGAGAAGGTTTATGTTGAGCTATTATCTATAGGATGCCTTCAAGAGACAGCAAGAACTGAGGCAAGGAAGATTGACTATGGATGCTTACGTTAAAGAAATCTAGATGCTAATGATCTGATGTGAAGTCGTAGAACCAGAAGACTGAACTATATCTTGATTCATTAGCGGATTAAAATATGAGATTAAAGATGTCTTGGAAACCCTGGACATTAGAACGCTCGATGATGCAATCCGAGCTGCCCAGAGGATAAAAAGGGGTTAAACCTGGAGATTTCGACCACCCGTTAATCGTGCTGGCAATAACCAACCTATTCTAAGTAAACTTGTACAAACAGAACTGAGCAAGGTCACTGAGACCCAACCTGCTTAGACTACCTAAGTAGAGGAGATGGAACCTTCGAGGAAGTTTGAGAAGAGCTAAAGTTCAAGGAGGAAAATGAGTGAGATCAAGTGTTTTAAATGCTAAGGATTTGGATACATGGCTACTTAGTGTCCGAACCGGCGAATGATGGTGATCAAAGGCAAGGTGTCGACCATGGAGGTCGACAATATAGATATAGAAGTAGAAGAGCCAAAAGAGGATGGATAAGTTGAGCTGTCTAATGAGGAAGTCATTTATAGAAAGGAAGGCAACTTCATGCCGACCGTTTTAGTGTTGAGGAGGACGATAAGTTTTAGCCCTGTACCTAAAAACAAACAAAGAGAAATCTCTTCCATATTGGGTACAAGGTGAATGAATCACTATGCACACTAATTGTTGACAGTGGAAGCTGCACCAATGCGGACTTTGCATTTATGGTCTAGCAACTGAAATTGCCAATCATGCTCTACCCAAAACCTTCTAAGCTTCATTGGCTCAATAATAAGGAAGCCCTACAACTGAACAAACAAGTATCTGTGTCAATTTGTATAAGCAGGTATCAAGATGAAGTACTTTGTGACGTGATGACTATAAGTGCCCATCTTACCTTATACTTAGATAACCATAGATGTTTGACCGAGCATTTATATATGACGGTAGGAGGAACACATGTTCTTTGGAGCATGAAGGGAGAAGGTCGAAATTAGGTCTTACGATTGCTGAGTAGGTAAAAATTATACAGTCTCAGCTTAACTAAACCCTGAAGAAGGAGGCTTTGGTACCGACCCAAGTCGAACTGAAAAGAGAAATGGAGCTAGACAGATTGACCTATCTATTTGTCAGGAGGCTTCTAGAGATGAGACACGAGGAGGATGAGTTGCTAACCGAGGTAAAAACCCTACTGGAAGACTTTGCCGACCTATTTCTAGAGGAGCTACTGGAAGGTTTACCCCCAATCTGAGGCGTCAAGCATGCAATCGACCTACAGCCAGGGGTCACCTTGCCGGACAAGCCTGCTTATAGGCTAAACCCTGAACAGGCTGCCAAGCTATAGAGGTAAGTAAATGACCTCTTGAAGAAAGGGTATGTGTACGAATCCTTGAGCCCCTATGCTGTATCAGCCCTGTTAGTGCTGAAGCAGGATAGTTCTTGCAGGATGTGTGTCGATAACTGAACCATCAATCGAATCACCATCAAGTAGAGGTATCCCATACCCAAGCTTAATGATATGATAAATGAGTTAAGTAAAGCAAGAGTGTTCTCCCAGGAGATTTAAATCTGGATACCATCAGATTTAAATGCTTAAAGGAGATCAGTGGAAAATCGCATTCAAGACACAACATAGTTTATATGAGTGGCTTGTAATGCCATTTAGGTTATCCAATGTGCCAAGCACATTCATGTGACTTATGAATCATGTACTCCAAGAGTTATTAAGAAGGTTTGTTGTGATTTATTTTGACGACATTCTAGTATACAATCTAAACCTGGAGAGGTACCAAGAGCATCTTCGACAAGTACTTGCAAAACTCCAAGCTGAACAGCTTTACACAAATCTGAAGAAGTACGATTTCTACCAATCCAAGGTGATCTTCCTGAGATTTGTTGTGAGCAGAGGTGGCATCCGAGTTGATGAGGAGAAGATAAGAGCGATTATAGAATGGCTTGAGCCGACTTGTTTTGCTGACGTAAGAAGTTTCCATAGCCTGGTATCATCCTATCGCTGATTCTTAAAGAATTTTAGTATGATTGTGGCCCTACTCATTGAACTCTCAAAGAAGAATGTTGAATTCAGATGGGGTAAGAAAGAGAAGAGGAGTTTTGAAAACATGAAGGAGAAGTTAACTACAGCCCATGTCTTAGTTCTATCGAGCTTTGACAAAGTATTTGAGATAGAATGTGATGCGTCTGGACTAGGCATAAGTGCTATACTGATGCAAGAAGGCTAACCTATTACTTACTTCAACGAAAAACTTTGAGTGGCCACACTTAACTATTCCGTCTACGACAAGGAGTTCTACTTCTTAATTCGAAGTTTTAACAATTTGGCAACACTACCTGTTATCCAAGGAATTCGTAATCTACACCGATCATGAATCCTTGAAATATCTAAAGAGCTAACCAAAGTTGTCCTGAAGACAAGCCAAGTAGGTTAAGTTTACGGAAGTTTTTTCTTATGTCATAAAATACAAGAACAGAAAGAACAATGTAGTAACCGACGCCCTATTGAGACGACATACCCTCCTAACCGAATTGTAGACGATGCTACTTGGTTTTTCAACCATCAAGAATTTATATAGTGAGGACCTACACTTTGGTCCTATCTTCGTCCATTGTGAGAAAGCATGGACGTTGGATAACTATTATAAGGAAGATGAATACTTATTTAGGAAAAGGAGGCTATGTATCCTGACCTGTTTAACGCAAGAACTGCTAGTACGTGAGGCGCATGAAGGGGGATTAACAAGATACTTTAGCCAGTACCGAACTTATGAGGTATTATCTTCCAGATTCTTTTGGCTAAAAATGAAGAGAGATGTCCAATCCATATTAGAAAAGTATGCGACCTGTCGAAAAATGAAGAGTCAAGCCAAACAAGAACATTACCAACCCTTGCTGATCTTGACTAAACCATGGTCCGAGCTAAGTATGGACTTCATGTTAGGATTACGAAGGACATCCCTAGGGAAGGACTCCATCACGGTGGTTGTAGATCGATTTAGCAAGATGGCATATTTCGTGCTCTATTCCAAAACTAATGAAGCTTCCGCTATCTCTTTTCTTTTCTTATAGGAGGTGATTAAGCTTCACGGTGTACCTAGAACTGTAGTTTTGGATTGAGACCCTAAGTTCATGAGCTACATTTGGAAGACACTTTGGAGGTGATTGGGAACCAAGTTATTGTATAGCACGTCCTGCCATCCACAAATCGATGGGCAAATTGAAGTTGTTAACTAAACTGTGGGAACTTTGTTAGGGTCGCTGTTAGACGAAACCTAGCTGATTGGGATCTGTATTTGCCAATCATCGAATTTACCTACAATTGAACTACCCACAGCATCACAAGTATGTCTCCATTTGAAGTCTCCTACGGGTTTAACCTTGAGCTCCTATTGGACCGAGCACCCTAACTGAAAACTGATGATGATGACTGGCCAGCCGTCAAGAAAGTTGAAGCCATCAAAACCATGCACTAGAAGGTTGTAGAGCAACTGCGTCGAGCTTCTTTGAGTTGCTATTAAGCTTAAGAAGTGAAGTCGAGGATGGAAGAAGTGGGAATTTCGACCAGGCAATTTGGTCTGGATCCACCTTAGCAAGGAATGATTCCCAAACTTGAAGAAGAGCAAGTTATCTCCCAAAGCCGACGGACCTTTCAAGGTACTTAAAAAGATTAATCTTAATACTTATAGGATCGAATTACCTGATGGATATGGAGTCTCAGACTCTTTCAACATTATCGACCTCTAACCTTACACTCCCAAGGACGAGCAAATTAGACCTAAATTAGATTTGATCCTAAATCTTACACAACTTGGAGGGGATGATAGAGATCAAGGACCGATTACACGCTCCCGAGCTTGAGGGCTCTCTTAGGTGGTCCGTTAAACTATTTGAGATGAGTTAAGCGCTAAGGAGCAGTGCTTGCCCCAGTTCGATCTATTAAGCTAATTTGCTCTTTATGCTATCCAAGATGTTGCCGAGGTGATTAATCAGCATATCGAGCCAAACCTTCCACTAAACCATAGTCCAAGCTCCAAATCTGACTGTAACAATCTCCACTATACCAAAACTGAGCAAAATTGTCAGGAGCTAACCATCTAAGGCCAATCCTAATGTAAGCCATCCATGAACCAACCACTGTATGGACCACAATATTGTTAGAATCATAGTAAAAATGCGCGCGCATTTTCCTTTACTGACATTGGTACTGTCCTTTCTGATAAAGGACATTCGTGTTCCTTCTTTTGCACAATTTCATATTTTCCTTGTAAATTATTCTCTTTTGTTTTTAACAAATAAAGACCATTCTTTTGTAATTTCTGTAACTTAGGATTTATCCTAACGGGATGATATAAGTACCGTCATATTGTAAAAGTTGAAATGATATCATAATACAAAGAATATACTGAACTTTTTCACTCTCTTAAGCTAAGTATTCCTCTTACTCTTCAACTACTCTTATGTAGCCCTTCTAAGCGTGAATTAGTGGCTAATAATCCCCAGTCATACTTATGTATCATATTAAGTATGACTTGAGCTCGTGTGAGGCATTGGTACATCATATCCTTCATTAGTGCACAGGAACCCCTTGCTTAACCCTTAACTATCATTCACTTTTCAAGCCATCTTGTGGCTTGAACTCATTCCTTTGGTTACGCATGATATCAGGTTCATATGTTCATCCATGAGTCCGTATCAAGAACACTAACTTTTGATGGGAAGAAAGGAAGGAGAGGAGCTTTGTCGAGCTAAAAGAAAGATTGATCTCCACCCCGGTGTTGGTTTTACCTAACTTCGAGAAAATATTTGAGTTGGAATGTAATGCATCAGGCATTAAAATAAGCACTGTCTCAATGCAGGAAAGCCGACCAATTGCCTTCTACAATGAGAAGCTCTGAGGTTCATAATTGAACTCCTGTGTGTATGACAAGGAATTCTTGGCACTGATCCAAGCACTACAAGTATGGCAGCACTATTTATTGTCGAGAGAATTTATCATATATACTAACCATGAATCGCTAAGGTACCTCTAAAGTCAAATGAAGTTATCAAAGCAGTAAGCAAAATGGGTTGAATTCCTTGAAGGATTCAATTTCGTGATTAAATATAAGCAAAGAAAGAGCAACGTAGTTATAGATGCTCTTTCAAGGCGACATGCGCTTTTAACCAAACTACAGACCAGGCTGTATAGGTTTTCAAGTATCAAAGAGTAATATTTTGAGGATCCACACTTTGGACCCATAATCATGTGATGCATTGATGGAAGAACAGTGGGTGAATATCATGTAGAGGGGGGTTACTTGTTTTGAGGTGGAAAATTATGTGTGATGACCTATTCACTACGGGAACTATTGGTCAAGGAAGCCTACAGTAGAGGACTCTCTGGAAATTTTGGAGAAAGAAGGACTTGTAAACTGTTGAATGGCTGATTCTTCTAGCTGAAGATGAGGAGAGATGTGCATTGAGTTATCGACAGCTGTACCGTGTACAAGAAGGCTAAGTGCTAAGCTAAGTAAAGGAAAGCAATGCCTTATTCTGATGAAGCTATGGGCTATATTGAGTATGGACTTTGTTTACAAATTACTACAAACTATCTGAGGCAAAGACTATAATGGTCGTTGTGGATCGGTTAAGCAAAATGGCTCACTTCAAGCTCTACTAAAAAACTAATGACACTTTGGCTATTGCTTCTCTTTTCTTGCAGGAGATTGTGTGGTTATACGGTGTACCAAGAAGTGTAGTCTCTAATAGGGATCCAAAGTTCTTGTGCAATTTTTGGAGGACCTTATGGTATCAGTTGGGGACTAAAATACTATTTAATACTTCCTATCACCCCTAAACTGACGATAAAACGGAGGTAGTTAATTATACTTTAGAATCACTACTCTAAGCTGCAGTAGGAAAGAACTTGGTTGATTAGGATATCTACTTACTAGTAGTCGAATTCGCTTACAACCGTACAGTGCATGACACCATCAAGTAGACACCCTTTTAAGTGGTTTATGGTTTTAATCTCAAGTTACCCCTTGATCACACCTCATACCTATACCTGCATGAGAGGACCCTGACACAAGAGCTCAAGTACAATCCCTTCAGTACATCTATGATAAAGTCACTTAGTACATCGACCAAACTGTTAGAAGAATGCAAGAGAAGACTAAGTGTAGGGCAACTAAACAATTCGAGCTAGGAGACTTAGTATGGTTACACCTTAGCAAGGAACGGTTCTTGAATAAGAAAAGGAACAAATTATCTGCAAGAGTTGAAGGACCTTTCAAAATCCTCCAGAAGATCAATGATAATGCTTACAAACTAGAGTTTCTTGAGGACTATAGGGTTTTTAACACCTTTAACGTTGCCAACTTCAGTTCGTATCACCCTTACGGAGAGTTGAACGAAGACTATTTGGTTTAATCTTAAATCTAAAATAACCTGGAGGGAATGATGAGAATTAGGCTACCAAACTACTAACCCATAGCCGAGCCCAAGAATTAGAGGGACTAGCAAGACGAATCCTCCTATTCCAATCGACTCATGCAAAGGTCGAGTATCTCCTTTCCAACCCATTCTGCTTGCCAAGCGAAATGACTGCTCATTTCTCGTATATTGTATGCTAAGAAGCGGAAGGCCAAGACAGCAGCCCATCTTCATTCTCACACATGCCTGCCCAATTGCTCACTCCGCCGCACCCTTATCGAGATGCCTAAAGAAAGAGTTTAGACTGACCAAGCTACCCTTACTCGGGTAAGTAAGTTGTCTATACCTTTTTGTCCACATCTTTTAACGGCATCACCAATACAACATCGTCACGTGTATAAAATCATATGTAAAATTTGTTACACCAATGATTATTTTCCTTATATAATTATTTTTACCCTTTTGTATCTTGTACATTACTTCCTTAGAAAAAGTCTTTTTTGTCTTTTTTGTCTTTTGTCTTTTCTCTTTTAGGTAAGTTGCCTTAACTTATAGGTACAAATATCCCTATACTTGTAACTATAAAAACAATTAGAATCAGATTACCATTAATACACTTTGTATTTTCTTCTTTGCATAAACACTGTTATTTACTCTCAGCATTACTCTTATCTTAACTCTTGAGCAAGGCTAAGTGGCGAGCAATCTCACCGGACCGATTCGTGTGTCATATTGAATTATGCCGTGAGTCTTTGAAAGTTTCATTAGTGTGTCGTATCCTCTAGAGCTGTTCGTAAGTTTTTGCTTACCCATGATTTAAATTTGACCTTTCACACATACCCCGTCATTTTCTTTCGAGCTTTCTACGAGCTTAGACCCCTCTAGTAATCGACCTTATCTATTCTTGGTCATGATTCACTCCAAGGTAGATTATTAGAATCAAATTTTCTTCCATGTGTAAACTTCTGAGCAGCCAAATTTTCCAATGGCTTAGACCATACCCATTTAGCGGAAGTCGGTAGGCTACCTTAGGCAGAGAATAGTGAGACAAGCATAGAACTATTGGACTTTGTAAGGTGGAAGAAGCTTTGCCTACTCGCTATTTGTTGGGAGTATGTTGAGGACAAGGGGTCGTTTAGGTTCGAGAAAGGTATCCCTTAACCCTTGTTGAGGATGGGTGGCTAGGCGTTCTGTTGAGTCACTTCGTTGTCATAATGGAGTATATCGGCTTATTTGTTCTCAACGTAGTAAATATAGTTGTCTTTCATAATGATTTGCTAAGTTGACTTCTTGTTTGCTTTGCAACTATGCAGCTGGCTTTCAATAGGGTGAAGATGAAGTTGTTCACTATTCGAGCTAAGTAAGTAGAGAGCATGGCTATCTAACTGAAAGAGGAAATAGCCTGCTATAGAGGAGGAGGGAGAGACTTCGTAACCTCTTTTAAAGAAGAAGAAGAAGGATGGTAGGTAACCAACTCTCCTTGAGGTGGTGTAGAATGTAGTAGGGGGTGTCCTTATTGGTGCTGCGGTGGGTAGCTTAGGGCATAGGTTAGCAGCCTCGAGAGGTATGTTTAGGCAGGGTGTGTAAGTTGTGGGGGCTCAGGCCTTTGAGGAGATCTAGAGAGGGGATGTTCACATTAAGGAGCGACTTAAGGACTTTGAAGTGACCTTAAGATGTTGTGGTTCTAGCTATCAAAATCCCTAATGACTAGGATATCTTGCCTTTAGTGCACCAAGATAAGCGGCCAATTGTGTCGAAGGTTCCTAAGCGCTCCCCTAATTCTATGGCAAAGCTTACGTAGCAGGTAAACTAGTTAAAGGCTAGGTTTTGGTACCTCTTTGCTTAGAAGAGTGATGTCAAGGCCTTTGCAAAGTTGCTTTAGACACACAATGAGGTAAGCTGCCCTTAGCTTTTTCCTTAAATGTTGTACGTTATTCTATTGATTGACATTTTATTTTTCTTATAGCTTTATGATATGCTTGACTTTATTCTTGCCCACAATTGTGTGTAATAGTAATCAAAGAGGGGCCATGTGAAGGTTAAGGTGGGGAGGCTCTATAAGGCCTTGGAAGAGAAAAAGAAGAGGTGTAGTGAGTTGGCTGCTATGTATGGAGATCTAGAGCGCCAATATAAGGAGTTAAAGGAGTAGGTCGAGAAGTTAAGAGCAGATCTGAAGGAGGCTTAAGCCTTTGCTAAGGTTGTTAGGGACAAGGTAGGTACATTGTGGTCAAAGTTGGAGGCTAAGGAAAGGGAACTAGAGGAGGCTCGAGCTAAATTTGCTTGGAAGGAAGCTAAGCTGCTAAAGGGAAGGGGTCTCTCTGTTGAGGTGAAGTAAGAGATATTCACAGAGACCATTAATGACCTGCTGGTGGAGAAGGCCCTGCTATTACTAGCTTTGCAATGGCCAAGGAGGTTAGGAAGTAAGTCAGCAAGTTGCTTCCTAAAGCAATATGTCTTTTCTTAACTAGCTCGACAACTCTAAAGCCGTTGCTAAGGGTAGAAAGGAGGGTGTTTCCTTTGAAAGCTTTACCAGTAATGTTGATGATGACTAAGACAAGAATAGGGAAGGTGAGTAGGAGGAGAGTTTGGAGTAGAACGTGATCACTAAGTAGGCCAAGGTGGCCTTGGTTTATTTTGTTTATGTTGCTGTACTGCTTGAGTGATAGCTTCCCCCACCCCCCCCCCCCCCCCCCCCCCCCCCTCCCCCTTTTGTTCTTCTTTCATTGGGGGAATCAGGATGTTGATCACTCCTTCTACAATGTAAAAACTGCGGATCAAATGGACGAATGATATTTCTAACATATTTGGTTTATTCTCACTTTACTCCCCTTCATTACTTGGAGATATCAAGCAACTGCACCTATTATATAGTAATATAGTCCAAAGAACAGATGTTGTTCCCACAAGGACTGTGAGTACTAATACTAGCTATCTCCTAATTATCTAACCGATAAACTTTTTATTAAAGAAACTTAAAGAATTTAATCTAAATTACTATTAAAACTAATCTAAAGATTGACTAAGACTAGATTCAAAAAATTAACAAGAAAGCAATTCAATTAAAAATTAATTCAATATTCAATATCGTACCTAGATCTTACTTCCCTTAAAAATACATATGTGACTTTACTAAAGATTGTCTAATTCAATCCTTAATTTTCTTAACCAAGAGAATTCTCTAGAAAAGCTATTAACTTTCTCAAGTCTATTAACTCTAATTTTTAGATCATTTATTAAAATCTCTTTTCAATAGTGTAATAAAAAATTGCATTAAAGAACAACGAATTCTCTAACTAATTTAATCAAGATTTAGAAAGAACTAACACTTTATCTTTAAACTTGCAAGAATTTTCATCAACTATGCCTAAATCTAATTATACAAGAAACCTCTCGATTCTTTTAGACAATATCATATTTTAGACTAATACCTTAGGAAATATTAATTTAAAATAATCAAGTACACATAATTGAACTAAAAAATTAACGATCTTTATTAAATCTAAGAAAAACTAGTGTTATATAGTAATTTTAGGTTCCATGAAACCTAGATATAATAGATCTAAGCTTTAGTCATAGTAAAGCAATAATCTTGAACAAAATCTAAAGAAGAAAAAAAAAAAAGCTATGAAATCAATAGAAAAAGCTTGAATCTTGAATCTTAAAGTGTGTCGCTCTCTTGAATGTTCGGCCCCTTTAAGTCTCTCAAAAAGTAATCTAAAAGAATGTGACAAAAATCCTTAAGGAGCCTTTATATAAGAGATACGAATTTTTATATGTTATTGGAAATAACACAACTTAGAGATACGATCATATCACTCATTGTAATGCCATATCTTAACAAATCTTTTTAAATCTTTGCCAAATCTTCAACTAGCATAACTTAGGACATGGTCGTGTCATTTCAATAATGTAACTCACTATTTATCCTACTTTTTAATTCAAATTCTTCACTTAAATTGACACAATCATGTCGTTTGGTTATGTCATTTCAAAACTTCATAACTTCTTTATTTTAACTTCAATTTGAGTGAAACTCATTTCAATTTACTCATTTTCTTTCAAAGATTGTTTTAAAGCCTAGAAAATAAGATTCTACTTAATTAAATATCCTGATTCTACTTAATTAAATATCCTTTCTTAAAATAAACTCGAATTTCAAGGAAAAATTACTATATAAAACATAGTTGATTAAGAGCTTATCACTCTGCTTCTTTTCTTGCTCACATATTCTTATTCATTGCCCAGTCCTTTGAGCTATTCATCCCTTCAGTAGGTTGATTAACTTTATTTTGTTAAGTCCTTTGACCTGTTTAGGTGAACAAAGGCCTTATGTGTCATTTAGCCTTAGTCTTGTTCAAGTGTTAATGACGCTGTGGTTTGTCTAGTCACGGGCTTATTCAGATGGGGATGGTTCAGGTGATGAGGAGCACTATATACCATACTTGCGGTCTATTAGCTTATAGATTGGCCTGTAGGCTATCGATGACAACTCGACCCCTTTCACCCCTTTTTTTTAAAATCATGGGTCTTACTTAATGTTTAGTCTAGATCTTCTCTAACGTTATGTGATCTTTTGAGCAAGGTAAGCTTGGTTTAGTAGATCCTTTCCGATATCACGCAATCTCTTAGACAAAGTGCATCTTGGGTAGAGTGTATGCTTAGCAAGCATACCATCTAGCATAGTGTACCTTCTAAAAGCCATTTAATGCATGTACGGAGCATTGATTTTCTCTAGTAGGTCGATAGGACTTCCCATTCTCATGAGACGTCTCATGGGTGCTACGTGTACGGTTGGGGATACTTTGGGTCCCCTATATAAAAGGTACGTGGGTCCTTTGTTCTCTATATCAAACGCTCTAAATATCCTTGAGTGGTAGGGTTAACTAGGGAGTAGACACACTTCTCCACTTTACTATAAGTAAGTTGAGAGTGATTAGGTTGAGATAGAGAGAGCTCATGAGCTCGAAAAGAAGTCATTGGGCCTTTTAGGGTCCTCATTCGAGTGGTGATTATGAGGTGTAAAGAGCTACCCAGTAGTAAGGGGTGGTTCTCAAGTGGCGATTAGGAGGTGTACGTTAGCCTTTAGGTTACCCCCTCTTCTACTCCAATAAAGTTCAGATGGTGGGGGGACCTTAGGTATACATCCCCTAGTTGCTAGGGCAGCTTTACCATGGGGACGCTCATTTGCATGAGGTTGTAGGTAGAGCCTTTGGACATTGCTTCACAAGTTCTCATGTAGGCGAGGTCGGTTGTAGTGATTAAGGTGGCAGTAGAAGCCTCTTTCTCGGCCTATATTTTTCAACTATGGTAGCTTAGAGGGGTTCGTTGGGGCGGCTGTAACCCCTTTACTTTTTGAGCCCTCTTGTTCATTTCGTAGACAACTCAAATGGGGTCAGTAGATCATACTTCATTCCCCCTTCCTTTGAGTTGCTCTAGTGGAAGGTCTATTGATTTGGATAGAGTAGGGACTTTTCTTTAGAGCCGCTGGGGCCTTAAGGCCCAAAGCTCAACCCAGCTAATACCTAGGGATGTAGTTATGTTTCTCCTGATGGTAACCGAGCTAAGTCAAAGTTTAGAGCGATTCCTTTTTTAGAAGAGTCTGATGTAAGCAGCTAAGTTGAAGTTGAGAGCAATTATCAAGACCTAGCATTGAGTAGTAGATCAGGAGATGACTTCATACCTGATGGGAATCAAGTTACTAGACCATTAAACTATAGTCGAGATTGAGGACTAAAGGAACTGGCAAGGAGAATCCTCTTGCTCTAACTGAAGTTGAGTATCTCTTTGTCAAGTCACTTCGTATGCCAAGCCAAATGATTGTCCATCTCTATAAGGTATACCGAATTGTAGATTGCCGAGATAACAGCCAGGCCATTCTTGAGTACTCACTCTCGTCCGAGTTAACCAACCATTTGGCTTTACCCTTACCGAGGTACTGAAAGAGCGACCCTGGAATGATCCTTAGTTACTTCTACTAGAATAAACAATCTGATTATATTCTTTTGACCACATCCCCCAACAGCCATGCCAATGTATTGCCTCCACATATACAAAACCACATGTAGAATCTGTCACATTAATCATTACTTTTCTTGAATATTCATTTTTATCCTTTTGTATTCTTGTACATTACTTCTTTAGGGTAATATACTTTTTGTCTTTTCCTTTTTAGGCATGTTGCCTTAAATTCCCGAATATAAATGCCCCTTGTATTTGTAGTTGTAAATAATCAGATTGAATATTAATACACTTGACATTTTCCTCTCATAAACACTACTTTGTTTATATTCATTTCACTATTATCCTAACTCTTAAGTAAGGTTAGATGGCGAGTAACCTTATTAGACCATCTCGTGCGTCATATCAAGTTGTGCCATAAGTCCTCAGAAGTTCCATTGGTGTGTCATATCCATTATAGTTGTTCGTAGGTTTTTGCTTACTTTTCATTCGCTTTTGTTCTTTCGCACATCTCCCATCACTTCCTTTTCAAGCTTTCGTCAAGCTTAGACCTATTTAGTGATTGGCCTTGTCTGTTCTTGGTTACAATTCGCACCATCTTGGTATCAAAGTGGAGGTTTTGTTTGAGTTGTTGTTTATGTTTGAAGTTATATTTATACACTATTTTGCGTGTATGAAATAGAGTAAATTACTGTATTCATTTAATTGCTATGCTTCTTAACTGTTACTTTTTCTAGTTTGTAGAAGTATTTTCTAAATCGTCTACTTGAAGAGTTTGAGCTTTGAATCTATGGAGAAAATTACTGACCCAAGTGTAAAGATTAATGATAGAGATGACAACAGTAAAGTTGTCCACCATGGACGACAATATCAAGGAACTCCCAAGAACACTGACGAGAGACTTGATGAGGTGGCCAACCTCTTAGTAGATTTGACCCGAACTGTTTATGCATTGGCTTGCCAACCGATAGAGGCCCCGTAAAATACTCCTCAAGCTACTCAACCTATTAGAGGTCATAACCCAGCTTAACCAGTTTGAGGTAAAGGAGTAGGTGAATCAGTAAGATGAAGGATAAACCTGAGAAAACTAGATGAAGAGGATGAGGAAGAATATTTTGAAGAAGAGTAAGCTTGAGTCCCTAGAGCATTTGGCCATGTGAAGCTTTGGATTTCTAGCTTCAATGGATTTGGGAGTGCTAATGAATATCTAGAATGGGAAGAGAAAGTGAAGCTCGTTTTTTATTATTATCAATATGAGGATTACGAGAAAACGAGAAGAACTACTACTGTTGAGCTCTTTAGATATGCCGCCATGTGGTGGAAGAATTTCCAGGCTACGAGGAGGCGAGAAGGCTACCAAGACTTGGCCAGAAATGAAAAGAATACTTAGAAATAGGTTCGTGCCAGATACTTATCTACATGATACCTTTACTTAGCTTTAGGAGCTGAGACAAGGAGGTCAAATAGTTGATGAGTTTGTTTAGGAATTCCAAATGCTGATGATTCGATGTGAAGTGGAGGAACCACCAACACGGACAATCTCTAGGTTCCTCACTGTGTTGTGAGGTGACATTGAAGACATTGTGAAGCTTCAACGGTTTATCGCAATGGATGAAGCCATTAGAGTAGCCCAACGAGTAAAGAGGTAGAAAAGATGCCAAGTACCAACCAGAATGCCGACTAGCCAACTCGGACGGGGTAGTCACCGAGCTCAGTTAAGTACCGAGTAGAGCTGAAAGGTAGATGTCCAAGCTGAGCTGAAAGGCCGACCTAACAGTAACGTGCTTACTTGAATTTATGAGATAGGGCAAGGATCTGGTAGGAAGACAAGCCAAATTAAATGCTTTAAGTACTAAGGGTTCGGACATATGGCTGCTCAGTGCTCGAATCAAAGGACAATGATAATTAAAAGAGATATCTCGAATCTAGAAGTAGAGAGTACTGATGAGGAACCCGAGGAAGAAGAGAGCATTGCTGAGAAAGAACTGATCGAAGAGGATGTATTCGTCGAAGACTTAAACTAGTTAGCCTTAGTTGTCTGATGCGCAATGAACATCGAACCCTCGTGAAAGGAGGAGTAAAGAGAGAACTTGTTTCGTACCACCTGTAAAGTGAATAATCAGGTGAGCGCATTAATTGTTAATGGTGGAAGTTGTACCAATATGGCATTGACTGATTTGTGCACAAGTTTAAAACTGCCAACTATTGCACACCTGAGGCCATACAAGCTACATTGGCTGAGTGAGAAAGGGCACTACATGTCACCTGGCAAGTACTACATGTTACCTGGCAAGTACTACTGCCAATTACTATCGGACACTATTCCAATGAAATTCTTTAAGATGTGCTACCTATGTGTGCCTTACATATGCTCCTTGGCTAGCCATGGCTATTTGATAGGAGAGTTGCCTATGATAGGTACAAAAACACATATATATTCGAGAAGGATGACCAAAAGATTACACTGAACCCGATGCCATCGAGAGAAGTTAACAAACTACAGATTAAATTTACTTGTGGATCGAAGAAGGCTCTGATGATGAGTAGAGACAAACTTCGTAAGGCCATCAATGCTGACGAGCCGACCCTTATGTTGGTCAGGCACTTGCTAAAGATAAGGGAGCAAGGTGAACTACCGTAGGAAGTGAGGGCATTGCTGGATAAATATGTCTATTTGTTCCTAAAAGAGTTACTCGAAGGGTTGGCCCTACTATGAGGCATAGAACAATGCATTGACTTAATACCTGGTATTGCCCTATCGAACAAGCCTGCCTATCAAATGAGTTCTAAACAAGCTTCTAAGCTCAAACATCAAGTCAATGAGTTACAAGAGAGAGGGTATGTTAGGGAAAGTCTTAGCCCTTGTGTTGTGCTGGTGCTTCTATTGCTGAAAAAGAATGGAACCTGGTGGATGTGTATAGAAAACTAAGCCATGAACAAGATTATAATTAAGTACAGGTATCTTATTCCAAGATTGGAAGACATGTTGGATGAGTTGAGTGGAGCTAAGGTCTTCAACAAGATTGATCTACAGTTCAACTAGATTGATCTACAGTTCAACTACCATCAAATCTACATGAGGCTAGGAGCTAAATGGAAAACTGTGTTCAAGACTCAACATGGACTTTATGAATGGATAGTCATGCCCTTTGGCTTGTCGAATGCCCCAAGTACTTTCATGAGACTGATGAACCATGTATTAAGACATTTGATTGGGAAGTGTGTTGTAGTATACTTTGACAACATCTTAGTCTACAATGCTGACATATCGAGTTATTGTGAACATCTCCGTCTCGTATTGAACGTCCTCCATACCGAGGATTATTTGGCAATCTCAAGAAGTATTGCTTTTGCCAAGAGGAAGTGGTATTCTTGGGCTATATAGTAAGTAGAGGAAGCTTACAAGTGGACGACGAAAAGATTCGAGCAATCATCGAATGGTTGATTCCTACCACCTATGCCAATATAAGAAGTTTCCATGGACTGACTTCATTCTACAGAAGATTCATCAGGAATTTTAGCACCTTCGTCATATCGCTTACTGAGCTAACAAAGAAGAACACTGACTTCTGATGGAGAGAAAATGAGGAGAAGAGTTTTGCTAAGATAAAGGAAAGATTGACCTCCGCCCCAGTATTAATTCTGCCTGACTTTATGAAAATATTTGAGTTAGAATGTGACGCGTAAGGCATTGGAATAGGCTCTATCCTAATGCAAGAAAGCTAACTCATTGCCTATTATAGTGAGAAGCTTAAAGGACCTCAACTAAATTACTCTGTGTATAACAAAAAACTCTTGGCGCTAATTCGAGCATTGCAAGTACGGCAGCGTTATCAACTATTGAGAGAATTTGTCATCTATATTGACCATAAGTTCTTAAGGTACCTTCGAAGTCAGATTGAATTGTTGAAGCGACAAGCGAGATAGATTGAATTCCTTGAGGGATTCAATTTTGTGATAAAATAGAAGTAGGGAAAGAGCAACGTAGTTATAGATGCTTTTTAGAGAAGGCATGCACTTCTGAGTAAATTGTAGACCAGATTGTTTAGGTTTGCGAGTATCAAAGAACAGTATTATGAGGATCTATACTTTGGACACATATTATGTGTTGTGATGATGGAAGGATAGTGGATGAGTATCACATAGAGGAAGGATACTTGTTTTGATGAGGGAAATTATGTATGTCGACTTGTTCACTTTAGGAGCTGCTAATCAAAGAAGCGTACAATGGAGGACTGTCTGGACACTTTAGAGAGAAAAGAACATATGAATTGCTAAGTTGGCGATTCTTTTGGCCAAGAATGAGGTGAGGCGTGCATGAAATTGTTGAAAGATGTGATGCGTGCAAAAAGGCTAAGTGTCGAGCTGAGTAAGGGAAAGTAATGCCTTTGCCTATTTTGACGAAACCATAGGCCAACTTGAGCATGGACTTTGTTTTTGGATTACTACGGACTGCCCGAGGTAAAGATTCTATAATGGTCGTTATGGATAGGTTCAACAAGATGACACACTTTATGTCTTGCTCCAAAATTAGTGAAGCATCGGCTATTGCTTTTCTTTTCTTGTAAGAGATTGTGTGGTTACACGATGTACTGAGAAGTCTAGTCTCTAACAGAGACTTGAAGTTCTTGAGCCATTTCTAGAGGGCCTTGTAGCGTTAGATGGGAACTAAACCACTATTTAGTACTTTCTGTTACCCCCAAACTGACAACCAAACAGTGGTAGTTAATTGCACTTTGGGGTTACTGCTTTGAGTTGTAGTAGGCAAAAACTTGGTTGACTAGGACTTTTGTTTACTAATGGTTGAGTTTGCTTACAACCGAATAATGCATGACACTACTATACCTGTTTCCACGCAAGAGGACCTTGACATGAGAGCTAGAGCATAATCCCTTCAATACATCTACAACAAAGTCACTCGACACATCGACCAGGTAGCTAAACATTTGTGAAAGAAAGCTAAAGGTAAGACAGCTAAACATTTTCAGTTGAGAGACTTGGTGTGGTTGCACCTAAGCAAAGAGAGGTTTCTGAGTAGGAGTAGAAATAAGCTATCCCCAAGGGTTGAAGGAACTTTCAGAATCCTCTAGAAGATTAATGATAATGCCTATATATTGGAGCTGCTCGGGGATTATGGGGTTTCTGACACCTTTAATATTGTTGACTTCAGTCTATATCACCCCGACGGAGAGCTGATTGGAGATCATTCGGATTTGATCCTAAATCCAAATCAACCTGGAGGGAATGATAGGAATCGGGCTATTAGAACATTAATTCGTAGCCGAACCTGAGGACCAGAGGGACTGGCAAGGTGAATCTTCTTACTCCAGTTGACTCTTACCGAAGCCGTATATCTCTTTGCCAAGTCACTTTGTATGCTGGGCTAAATAACTGCCTATCTCTTCGAGGTATACCAAATCATAGATTGCTGAGATAATAGCCAGGTTGTTCTCAAGTACTCACTTACGTTTAAGTTGACCAACCACTCGACTTCACCTTTACTAAGGTGCTAAGAGAGCGAACACAGACTAATCCTAAGTCACTCTTACTTGAAATCCCATGATTTCTTTCGAATTATTGACTTTACCTTTGCTGCGACTTCCTCTCCTATCACTTGGTTCGATTAAGAATGAAGAAGGAACAAATCATGCTATCCAGCGCTATCTCTTTTAAATGGGTTGGTATTTTCGAACTATTTTAGGTTCAATTTAATATGTTTAATCATTTCACACGAATTGCACAAATTTTAATACAGAATATTAAACTAGAATCGTTCCATCAAACTTAGACATACGTACATACAGGCATGTGCACAGCCAACTACCTAACAAATATAATTAAGTATAATCTTAAGCCTCTAAGTACTATAGAATTATTCTAAAATATAGTAACGTAATAATCCTAACTTACTTGGATTTCCCACTTTCTCACTTAAGGTGCGACTAAAATAAGCCATCGCCGATAATCTCTATAATATAAATGTTGTTTTAGTATTTATATAACTATCTTATATAGGTTTTATTCTATAATTTTTTATGTTATCTTCAATTTGGGGTTTTATTATACCTAATTATTCAGGTTTTTAAGTCTCTTACAATTATTCTTAATTTAAGCTAGGTTTTAATTTAGTTTCTAAATTACATTCTAATTTAGTTTTTTATTACAGGTTTTATACACAAACCTTAAGAACTCATTCCAAACCATTATGTGAAATTAATTACATTACACTTGAGTATCTTAAATCTCGTATTTAGCTCATAACTAGTATTTTAGTTCGTGCTGTATATCTAAATTCCTAATTTTACTATTGAATTAGCTTCCAATTTGAAAAAAAATTGCATTTTCCATATAATTATCTAAATTTATATTTCATATCAGATTTATTTTACATTATTATTATTATTATCAATTTTGAAATAATATTTTTTACTCATTTATTTCTTATATACTCATATTATATATTATTACATAATTTACACTTAAACACACATTCTAACATTTCCAACACTATAATTATTATCTTTCATCACCAATAATATATCAAAATGCTTAATTATTCTCTAAATCAGAATTTATACCTAATTAATCCCCAAATTACCAAAATTGACTTAATTATACACTTTTACCCATTATTTATCACATAATATACATAACACATACTTCTGAAACTCCAAATATTACAAATATCATACTACATCATAAATTAACTTCCTAAAAATTCTAACTACATGCTAAATCGGTATCTATACATTTAATCACTAAATTAAGACAAAGAAATCACTCTTTATATATAATTTAAAGGCTTAAAAATTAACTAAAAATTTCAAAAATAAATTTCTAACAAATCTCTTCATATTACTGTTTTAAATACTCTGAATAGCCTACACACAAATTTTGGGTTTAAAACTATATTATTAAAGTCATTTATTTCAATATAAAAAACTAACTTGAGTTTAGTCATTTTTTAAGAGCAGTATATCGTGAGTGCCCTCTTCCTTTTTGAGGTATCTGAGTAATGGGACACTTCGTCCTCATCGATATAGCATATTATCAATCAACGTATAGTTGGTTAAGGTGTAGGCTAGCCTCTTTACCTCTATTCAGTCCTTAGGTAACATGCTTGGCTTCAAGTGTTCCATAATGGGGTTCGTCTAGTAAGGCTTGGGATCCATTGGTTGTTTCTTGAGGACCTCTCGTTCCTGTGCTTTAGTGCTCTGCTCAGGGAGGTACTATATGAAAAGTTGTTTTTGTTGTCATGATGTGTGGGGATGACGGATTAGGCTAGCCTTGATAACCTGTTTTCTTTTGTGTTTTTTGCTAGGGAGATCTTGTTAATCTTCTAGGAGGTAAATCTTATGAGTAGGCTTTAGACTGTCTGTGAATACTTGATCATTGTTTCACCTTTGGCCTCGTACTCCCCTTTCACCTATTGGACCACTAATATGGAGTCCGAATGAATGTTCAACTTTTCAGCTCCGATGTCTTTGGCAATCCTTAGGCCAGCAATGAGTGCCTCATACTTGACCTCATTGTTATCTGCTAGGAAACCAAATTTCAAAGCATAAAGTACCTTCGTGTTATGTGGGCCTTGTAATGTTATGTTAGCCCTACACCACCACTTAATAAAGGAACCATCGATATAGAGAGTCCATATGGGTATGTCGAGCTCAACTAATGGCTTGTCTACTTCTATATATTTTACTATAAAGTTAGCAAGAATCTGTGCATTGATTGCTTATCTAGGGTAGAATTAGACTATTTGGGCACTAAGCTTGAGGGAGTATTTCATCATTCGGCCCGAGGCATCAGGTTTCTGAAGGATTGCTCTGAGTGGTTGATCGATTAGCATGATGATCGAATGAGCCTAGAAGTGGGGTCTGAATTTTTGCCCAACAAAGACCATTGCTAAGGCAAACTTCTCAACCTTAGTATATCTCTTTGGGCCTTGTAAGATGTGGCTAACATAGTATACATGCTTATGCTCTTGTCCTTTGGTTTAAATGAGGACTAAAGACAATGCTTTGTCACTTATGGCAAGTTAGAGGTTTTGCTCCTTGCCAGGTATGGTTTTGGAAAGCATTAGTGGGCTCTCTAGGAAGTCTTTAAGGTTATCGAAGACTTTTCTGACATGTGGTCGTCCATTTGAACTCCGAAGGGATTTTTAATAATTTGAAGAATTCGGAGCACTTGTCAGTGCTCCTTAACATGAACTTGTTCAGGGCAACAATTCTTTCGATTAGGTGCTGGACCTCCTCTATGGTTTTGGGGGTTTGCATGTCCTAAACTACTTTAATCTTATCCGGGTTGACTTCAATTTCTTGTTCTATTACCATGAAATCGAGGAACTTCCATATTTGACCCTGAACACACACTTTTATAGGTTCAGCTTCATTCATTAGTGGTAAAGTGTTTAGAATGTTTCTTGGAGGTCTTCAATGTAGCCTTTCCTATCTTTACTCTTCATGATCATGTCATCTATGTAAACTTCAATGTTCCTACCTTTCAACCACTTGAATGTGGCACCAATGTTCTTCAAGCCATAGGGCATAACCCCATAACAGTAAGTTTCGAAATTTGTAATGAATGAGGTATTAACCTCATCTTTGGGGACTATTTAGATTCGGTTATATCCCAATTAGGCATCCACGAAGCTAAGTAATGCATGCCTTGACGTTGAATTGATAAGTTGGTCGATATAAGGGAAGGGGAAATAGTCTTTAATACAGGCTTTATTAAGATTAGTGTAGTCTACACACATTCGCCATTTTTTGTTGGCCTTCTTCACGAGGACAGTGTTCGTGAGTCTAGGATAATTGAGGATGGAGTACACCGATTAAGGCTAGGATCGCTCCATGAGCCTTCATCCATGAGATCATAACCTTTCCATACTTTCTTTCTTTCTTTGTTTCTTTGTTTCTTTTTTTTTAAAGAACACCATTCTTAATCCTTGCTCTTTCAAGTGAATGGGCTCATAGAAAGAATCACAAGCTCTATTACCCTCTTACTTCATGCCACTTTATCATACACATACACTAACTTACTTTAGTTTTTCAATAATTTATTAAAATTATTTAGCTCTAACCTGTCTAATAGAAATGTAATGATCTTATTTGTTATGTGCATGTGATGCTCTAAAGGTTACGTGATAAGGTAACTTTAGAGTAAGACTAACTTAATTCCATTCAAGGGCAAAGTTGCTTTGTCCAAGTGGTTGAAAGGTAGATAAATCAATTCTTCAATTTGGTCTAATAGGATCAATTTGGTTTGATTTGCTTAGGGTTCTTGATTCAATTTGTCGTAGCCCCATGTTTCTTTTGGTTGTGTTTGTGTAGTTTTTATTCTATGTTTGGTGCTTTTACAATTTTACCTTAATAGTTTGATTTAAACTTGAATTTCTACTAAATGCAATACATATACAATGTTAATGATATCATTCTATTATTTGGATCCAAACTTTTGTTTTTCCTTTCCTTTTCTTTTTTTTTGGGTTTTAGCTCTATCAAAAAAAGTTTTTGAAAAGGCTTTCGACCAAAGCTTGTATCATATTTTATTGTATCTATAAAAGCAATTTTAAGAGTTGGTGATTAGAAACATATGCCATTTGATTTTAACACAAATAAAGTAATTTATTCTTATCCATGATCAATCAAAGTATTCAATATTTTAATGACTCTTGAAATACTTTGAGGATGACATTATTACCCTTAGAAGGCATGGTAAATGTTAACGTAGAGTAAAGATAATCAAGGTCATATTAAAAGGCAATGAGCATAAGGATACAAGTGGAAGGAAACATATGCCACTGGATTGAATTTAAAGAATGCAATTGAAGCATCAAAATGGCTACAATCCCTTAAGCCAAAGTGAAGAAACCATATTTGATGATTAAAGTCTTTAGCTCGAGAAGGATTAGATAATCAAGACTTAAGGGCTTGAGGGAATTTAAAAAGTATTTATTTGATTCAAGAAAATGGAGAAATAGAAATATAAGATATCTTTTTCATACTTCTTTGAACCTTATTTCTTAAAACGATAGTTTTCATTGTTGAACGTGTCGTTAATAAGATATTGTTGATAGAGTAAGTTGATTTAGGCTTTACATAAGGAAATAATTGACTTGCAAAATAGAGCATAATAAAGGGCATCGAGATGTTATCTAGCGTGACTACTTTGATACTTAAATTAGTGCTTTATACTAGAAGGAAGTAAGCAAGAGTGCTCAAGTGTTCATAAAATGAGTTTAACTGCGTAAAGAGTCAAAGTAGTTTACTGTTGCAATGCTTGAAGCTATTTATATAAGAGGGCCTCAAAGAATCGAGGGAATACGTTTGGTATGTTGACACGTTAGCATAAACTAAGTATTGGGAGCGTGGAGTCTGATGTGTTCCGGATTTGTAAGGTTATGGCGTTTGATTGAGTTTTTAAGCGTTGTCCACTTTTCTAATAACTGTTATGAACATCCAAGATTGAGTAGGTCATCTTGAAGGGCTGGATTGTTTAGAGAATCAATGCTAAGGTCGGCTAATGAAATGACCAAGTGGGGCGCTATCGAATTAAGCTAGCTATGGGCCCAACTAGGTTGAGCTATGATCCAGATAGGTCTATGTAGATTTAAGAAACTTGTATCTAAAATACCTTCTCAACAGATCGTATTTTCACCCATTAAATTACTCCATTTATCATATTGAATATTTGCCATACAATTCCCTTCTCATATGCAACATGATCAATTCTATATGTAAGTTCTCATAATAGCCTTGAACTGTTTGTTTTCCCGCACTTGCAATTCATTTTGATTGGTCTTCTTGGTGAGGCCCCATTAGGAGTACACGCTAAGTAGTTTAGAATACATTAAATCGCATACATTATTCGTGTTCTACGATAAATATTTTATGCAGACATTTTTGTATAATCAAAACCTTATAATTATCAAATTTTTGTTAGCAATTTCAAGATTTTGAATATATTAGTAATTATGATGAGTAACTTGTGACACGGACAAAATTAGCCATTAGGCTTCGCTAGCTATTGATGGTTCATAAATCATAATCATGAAAAATGCAAATAAAAATTGAAAAAAAAATACGGTTTTTTCCTTGTAAAAAGAGAAAAAGGAAAATTAGTTTACTCATTTCCCATACACATTTTTCATGTTGGTTATATCATTATCAGTCCATTCACTACAACGTTTACCTTCCACAAATCACATCACGCTAGAAAACACTATTTTCTTAAACCTCTTAATAATACTACAATAATATTTTGTTACTGTAAAACTTTGATAACAAAACCAGAAAACTCGAACAAGCATTTTCTATATCACAAACACATAAATATAGAGTTTGTAAAATTTGGCATAATGTGTACAAAAAGATAATGTTTCAATATGCATGACTATGCAATTTCTCTTGCATGAAAAATAGAGCTTTTGGGGGGGTGGTGGTGGTGTGGGTGGGTGGTGGTGGGGGTGTGTGGGCAGGGGAAGAAAGCAGAAGCCATTTTTCAACCAAAAATAATTTTAAAAAAAAAAAAAAAAAAGCAAGAGCCATTGTTTTCTAAACCGTGATCCCAAAAATTGCTTCAAAGAAGATGAAAGCTTCCAAAGCGGAAGAATGAAGGGCAAATAGATTACACTAATTTTCCAGCGTTACGTTTGTTTTTCAGTCGCTCATTATTCATTCGTTCACTAATGCTAGACAATAAGTATCTAAGATAAGTTTTATTCATCTGTAATATAGCATTTCTCAAGAATTATATGGTCTCGTGGTAAATACCTAGTATTTGGAAAAATCAATCAAGCAAACTTCCTTAACATAGTTCTTATTCTTATAGAGTATGGCAGGACTCATAATTATTAGTGGAACCGATATTTATAATCTTGTCTGAGAGATGATATTATAATTGCTTCACCCTTGCGGTTGTCAATAAAATTAGGTAATTAAGACTGTAAGTGGGAAGGAAGAATGCACTAATCAATAGAATTACATAATAACAACCGAAAGACGGCCGTCATGAGAACTTACAGCAACATCAGCTGATCAAGCAAGTTGCAGTTTGCAATTTAGCACAGTATCTCGACCATGGAGAATTCTGTCTTACTGGATAGCAGTTAAGAAAGGAAAATGAATTAACAAACTTCCATCTCATCAGTGAGCTCTTACAGTATTTATTCTATCTCTAAACCGTAACTAAATATGCCAGCTAAGCAAGTACACGTGGACTACAAAATAAAATAAATAAGTCTCACCATACTCGGCAGAGAACAAATACTTGGGAGCAATACCCTGCTGTGTATCCTTCACTCTCCTACACTCACCATTTACATGAGGATTCGCAAATAAAAGCGCTAAGGTTACAATCCGCTTAGTTTCTCTTGTTCCTATCTTTTTTTCCCAATACAGCAAAACCGGGAAAATATTCTAAAAAAACAAACAAAGACAAAAGGGATATGTAATATAGAACTATCAACTCAAGTTCTATTTTTCCCTTTGTTCTTCTTCTTCATGCTTTTGACATCATTTTTACCCGTCCTGTTTTTGTGCTTCTGTTCACTCCCTTGATACTCCAGCTTCTCATCTGGATTTACCTCGCTGTACTTGATTGGTTTAATGATTACACCAGATTTCTTCACCACCTGCACACATCCAGATACAAGATCTCAATCTTCCTTGTATCATTACAATGTTATCAATGCCTCCAAAGAGACAAGAACTGGATATTCTTCCATACATTAAATGTATGTTTCCCAGAAGTAATTGAAATTATATGATAATGATTTCTATATCAAGATGAATGGCTATACATACTTCTGGTCGATTAAGAAGCCCAACTGCTGTTGCTGGATGGAATTCTGGACCAATTGGCATGCGGATGCTTTGTTCAAAGACTTCCTTTGAGGTAAAAGGGAATGGCAATTTCTTTGTGTATAGCTTCTCGGCCTGCGGCAAATGTACAGAGGAAATATGACCATTAGGCACTCTGACAAAAGGAAAAGCATGAACCATTTAATGGAAGCATGTCTTATATTTGAGGATAAATAATAGAATGTAATAGATTCTGCCACATTCAGCCATAAGTTCAGTACATCCACTTCAAGAAACATAGGCATAGAAATAGGAAAGCTGCAGTGAATGATCTACATCACATGCAAGTATATTCCCTAACTATTTTCTGCTAGTCAGCAGCACTGGCAGAAACCTCTCAAGGCTCTATTTATTCCCATTTTAGGACTAACAGATGCCTCTACGAGTTTCCTACAGACACCATATGTACTTATAACATATTATTGAGTGGTGATACATACAATTTTCAACATTTCCTTCACAAGATAATCAATCACAGAAGTAATGGCTGACTGCAACGACTTCCCACACAGCTGCCATGTATGGTGGAAAATGATGCAACTCAAGCTTCCAATATACCTTGTACTTTATTTAGAGTACTAACCTTTTTATCAACCTTCTCTGATATGATAACATGCTTGAGCTGTGCATCCTTTCTTTTCTTAAGGGCATCTTCCCTCTTCTTTTTCACATTTTCATGCTCTTTTAGCATCCAAGAAGGCAGACCTTTCTTTTTCTGGACACTGGTCCACTGACCCCAACCAGGGAGAAAAAGTGGTCGTTCAGGTTCAGGAACTTCCTCATTCAAAATATCCTGTTTATCTTTCTCAAAATCGTCCTCTACATCATCCCCTGCAAATGCACGGTGAATGAGCTCCTCTTGAGATGGTAGTTCATAAGACTCTCTGGAGCCAGCTGTCAAAATGCCATCCACCATCTCTGCTTCGCTATCAGCATCACTATCCTCAATTGCTTCCTTTATATTTTCGAATAACATATTTCAGAAAAGGAAAAGTCAAGTGATGGAGCTGCCTAATAGATATAAATACTGCAAAAAAAGCAAGAGACCAAACCTCCAATTCCTTAACTTGTGAACCATTTTCAACACTTTCTTCCTTCTTTTTGATGCCACTAGCATCTTCATTACCACTTTTCATCTAAACACCAAAAGAACGCAGCTCAGTACAATAGACTCAACCATCAATAATGGAACCAAATGTGGAAAGGTTTAGTATGCAACCACCTTTCTCCATGAGCCTGATGCATAAATGGCAACGTTGTATGTTGTCTTAGGACCATGGTCTTTCACAGTATCATCAAATTTCTGGAAGCATTACAAATCTTTTACAGTGATGTACTTTGCCACAGAAAAATTAAGCATAGTTAAAAAAAAAACCTGTTAAGAAGCAGAAAGTACCTCAAAAACAGAATGCTGAGGTGTCTCGAAATCATCATCAAGTAAAACAGCACCGTTTTGAGAAAGATTCTGAAGATCTTTACTTCCATTTTCCCCAGAACCAGAATCTTCTTTGGCCTCAAACTCATCTTCACTCTCACCATCATCATAAATCCTTTTTGATTTACTCTTGGGAATGGACTCTGTGGCATCCTGTCTCACTGAACCAAATACCATTCTACCACTAGCAGTACCACCTCTAGCTGATTCTGCACTGTGCAGATCCTCCAACTGCTTTTCAGATTTTCCATACTCTTGAAGAGCAAGTTTAGCTTCCTCAATCGCTGCTTCTTTTTTCTTCTTCAATCCACGTACCTTAAAAAGAGCAGATCAAGTAAAATGCATCAGCACATGCAATTCTTTAATACATTTTTGAGTATTCAGGTCATCTCTGTATACTATCACAGGACCAAACACTCCTTAGATAACAGAGACCTGCCTCCTTTACCAACTCTCCAACTACTATAACTTAAAGAATAAAACAGAGGGGAAAAAAATTAAATGCAACAGGCAACTCTTGCTGAACATTTAGTATATCTTATTCTCCAAAGTTAATATGCAGATAAAAATCAAATATTCAATGCATGGAATACGAAAATGTGAACAATTACCGATTGAATTTTGTCTTAAGTTAGGCCTTTTTATTCTTGTCTTTTAGGCCTTTTCTTTATGGTCTTTTAACGGATTGGCCTGCGACAAGGGCCCCATCTAGTAAAACGATTCCAGAAGATAATATTACAGGTCACATGAGCTTTTCTTAGAAAGACAATAAGAAATAAAAGCTCATCATCATGTGTACATCATCACCATCGTCACCTTCTTCTTCTTCTTTTTTCACTTTCTTGACTATTCAAAGGTTGGCATATAAAAAAGAAAAGGGCTATTTTTGAGATTTTAATTCTCTGAATTATTTAATAATTTTTGCATAATACCAGTTGCTTCAAGCTTCTTTTGACTTATCAGAATTGCTTGATCATATAAAAGTGCTGCAAAAGGAAGCTGCACATTACCATAAATGGTAAAGAAAGCACTCCCGAGTTAGGGATCTCATCCTCATCTTCTAATGCTTTGAGTGTCTTCTCTTTTGCTTTTGCTATTAACTTTGATGCCCTTTCTCCATCTGATGCCACTGAATCACTTTCGTCATTGTCGTCACTAGTTTCATCACTACTGCTACTATCCTTCATAGAGTTTATTTTTCTAGTCAACTGGGCATGGTGATGAAGCTGTTCAGCAATAGCAGCACGAGTACCTTCATCTTGGGCATTGAGACCACGCTTTAAAATTCGTTTTGCCCATTTTGAGCTATTCTTGTGCTTCAAAGTCATGCGCTCCTGAATCATTCGAGGAGTATAACGATCATTAAAAATTGGTTTTAATATTATTCATAAGACATCTGGACTAGATGATAGATATAACAATTATTTACCTCCGCTCTTTTAAACTCTTGTTTCATCGCCTGTTCTTTTGCAGCTTCTGGATCCATTTCCATTTGCATAGATGCAGCTTTCAATTTATCTTTCTTCATCATTCGATGATAAGTTTTGGACTTAATTTTCTTTATGTGCTTTTGCTTCACCTCGTGACGAAACAGAAGGCTGCGCATTTTAGAAATTCGATTCCGGCGTTCCCTTTCATCGTCAATCGATGTCTATGTAACATCAACAATAAAGTGGTAAAAAGCATGCTAAGGCAAGGAACCTCAAAGCAGCAAAATTTTGAAGGAAATGTATGGATTTTAACAGTACAATCAAGGATAAATGATAAGATAGCACATGGGTAAATTCCAATCAATATGTGCAATTCAGCAAAACAAGCCTAGTAACCATGTTATTGAAATGCTTTAAATTACCTAATCATATTCACCTGGAGTATCAAGAAAATTTGATTTGGCATCAGCATAAAGAAGTGAAAGCAGAAAGTTTATATGCTGTACACCCCTTTGCAACATGAACTCAAATGTCCATCCAACCATCCAAGAATTTCATAAATACATTTGAATTTGGATGCAATGAGCATCTCATAGACATAAGGCTTGTATTTCAAGCAATTTAGAAAAGTTTGTGTCAACATCTGTAATCTAGGGTGAAGAAGGAAAAAAGAACTTTTGGTTTTGAACCAGAAATAGTTATAGATTCATTCAAAGGGTTTAATGCAATTTGACCTCCTTTTCTGTACTTTCCCTCTTTTAGCTTTTAAAGAGTTCACTTAGAACCTAATTGCCTGTAATTGTCCTTTTTGGGGAGGAAGGGGTTTGTAGGTGCAGTTTTAAAGGGAAATTTACCCTTCATTTAGAGAGAGAATATTCCAAACTATTAATTTTACAGTACAATAACATTTCACAATTCAGGATCTATTTACCATTCAAACACACCATAAGCTGAACATCAATGTGGGGAAATTCAGACCTACCTTTTATGATTTAAGGGCTAGCACTATAGAAGCTAGTTTCACTCATATTAATACTATCCAAGAAATAAAGGGATGGGATCACACAGACAAAAGCCAGAGTGAGGAAGAATTCTCAAAGTAAATAGATTAAAATCTAGTATTCTGTATTTTCCTTTTTAAAAGTAAATCCCCTATTTCCTGTACCTTGTTTAATTCAAGAAGCCTAGCACCATCCTTTTTGTGAGCTTCAATAACCTTCTCATCCTCAAGTAACTTAGCCATTTTCTTCTCAAAATCAGTTCGTGGTTCAAATGCAGCAGCTATTGATCCAATAGTTGAAAAACCTATGTCTGTGCCTTCATCAAAGTAAATAGTAGGTGCCTCACGGTTCTTCTTGACCAAGGGCTCCCACTTTGTGATGTCTTTCTTTGACACCTCATATGCTGCCTTCCTCTCTAATCTTTCTCTATCTGCTTTAGGAAGTGGAGCTTGCATTGACATAGCTTTTGCTTCCAATTGATCTGTCTGCTTCCTAAGTTTGGCATAGCCAGCTTTCTGTTGTAGTGGTTCCAGAAGATCCTGGATGCTGATATGACCATCTCCTTCCAGAACATCACGACTGGGGTTGTATTCAGACTCTGGATAAGCTTCTGATATGACAACATTCTTTTCCTTCTTCCCTAATAATGACAGCCCAAATTCAGCCTTGCCCCATATAAAAATAAAACCATATAGAAGAATGAGAAAATGAACCCTTCTTATAATAAATACTGGCAGTCTATCATTGAGCTCACCCAAAAAAAAAAAAAAACCAAGGCCTCATCCTAAGTGATGATATAAGATCACAATTAAATTGTTAATGAGCGATCAAACAATCACTAGATTTAGTTCAAGCATGGAAAATAGCCAGAAGCATTGCTTCAATACATCCAAGCGTCATCCTGACATGTATAAGTTTGTCTTTCTCTGGGAGTTCATGCATCCATTCAAAACCAAAATTGAGGAAAGCCAGAGCTGAAACTACTTAATGATCTTATTATGGGTGAGGCCTAAGAATTGTTTCATCACAAAATTTACTTCCATCCACCTTACAGTTGAGAAAATTAAGGACTTGTCTTACCATCAAATGCTTCACTTGGTAGTCCTGTAATTGCCTGCAACATCCTTGCATGCTTTCTGTCATCTTCCTCCTCAAACTCATCACCTCCATTTTTCCCTCCATCTTCATCACCTTCGCTATCATCAGATAAAACATTATCATCCTGCAAAGAAAATAAAATTGGGAAAGATGTCTTGTCATATATAAGGTCTACATGTTTATAAAGATAAAAAAGATCACCTTTTCAGATTCTTCTTTAGTTTTCTTATAGGAACATAATTTGGCCATTTGGATAATCATTTGTTTCTTTTTCTCAATCTCTCAGGTGAATGATTTCTCACTCTAGCAAATATCAATAGTTTAAGATTAGAAAACAAGACAATCCTGGAAAGGAGTACAAACTTAAAGGAGATAACCAAAGACTAATGTGTTCTACTAAGAATGTCATGCCCCCCATAATATACAATACACAAAGACATTAAACAAGAAAATGTCTAACTAGGACACATTGCTACCCAGTAGCAATTACATAGAAAATCAACTATATAATTTAATCACCATGGTTGTATTACAAAATAAGCACTTAGCAGAATTTCCACAAAAGCACATTGAAATTAGAGGGATAATATCACAAAAATAGGAATCAATGTCCAGACAATATCTATCTCCAAGATATTCAATCTCCAAAATTTCCTGACCCATTATGATTACATCCCTTGAATACATCTCATGCTAGATCTCGCAGAATAATAACCCTACTACATATTTGCTTCCATATCCACATGAAATAGCTTCTTCTGGAAAAACAAAGCAAGGAAGGTTTTCAACTGCTGACCTGTTATCATAAAATGCAAGAAACCAATATACAGATTTCCCCATACCATATAGTGTCCAATCCACGTTCCTGCTAATCACATACTATCACGTATAAGAAATTCAGTTCATGTACCACTCCACTTTTCTTTCTCCATTCGAGTCAACATGTAGTTGAGACAACCTTCAAATTACTGCATTACATAATCTATGTCATGCCCCTCAACGTACTTTTTATTGCATCGATTCAAAAACCATCAGTAACCCATAATGTAACCATAAAAGGCACATCTACACCAAGAGGATTTCCATAATGGTAGTAAAACATCAAATAAGCAACAAAAGAAACAGCAAAAATGACTAAGCTACCTTATATATCAACATTATTTATTATCAAAAACTTGCTTGTGTTTATCGTTTGTTAAAAAAGCTTAACAGTTCCCTTCAAAGAATTATGCCCATAAATTTTAAGCATATTTAAATATATTTAAATGAAACACTAGCTAACTAATTGCATCTGAAGTTTCATACAAGAATAGGAAATGCAATTTTTTGAAATTCTAATATTGCTCGAAATCCCTTGTGAACTTTATACTCCAAATTCTATGAGACAGTTCTTCCTTTTACATGATGATTGACCGCAACTTCCAACTCCATTGCAGTTAGAGCACTAATATTTGACAATTTCAAATCTTTTATTTTAGCAAATGCAGATATCAAAGTTCGACAAAAAATTTTTACTAAAACAAAAAAAAAAACCTTATAAGTTTAAGAACCCTCCAAACCATACAATGCATAAATTTTAAGCATAGTTACCTAAGACAAAAACACTGATTTTTCTAGTTTAAATCGAAAAGGTAGCTAACTGATAGCAATTGAAATTCGCCAAAATTATATGTGTGTGTGTGTGAGAGAGAGAGAGAGATTCATAAAAAGTAAGAGAAAACTTAAAAAAGCAACTTCAATATTTCTAAATTCAAGCATACCTCAAAGTCATCAGGAAGTTCGTACTCCAAGTTCTCGACAGTATCAAACCTCCGATTCTTCCTAGTTTCTTCCTCAGGAACCTCCTCTTCATACTCATATAAATCGTCGTTTACCATCAAATTCCCCTCATCATAGCCATAACTTCCTTCATCTTCAGATTCATTGTGAAGTTGTTCATCATGGTTAGGGTTTAGGGCTTCGATCGCTTTTCTGATTGAGTTGTTTAATCGAGGACCGGTCCTCTTAGTTCGCTTGCTCGATTTAGACTTGGAATTCCTCTTTCTCTTCTTGTCCTCCGCCATGGTTGGAATAAAAGAGGGTTTATGCCTCGCCAAGCAGAGGAGTGAAAGGTTCCAGAGCAACAACAGCTGAAATCTCAAGGGCAGGAAAACCTCCCGATTGGTGTTTTATTGTATTGATCTTTTATTGGGCTTGGGCTTTCAGCCTAGCCCATGGGAATCCGTCCTATGCATTTTATCAATTTTTTATTATTATTTTCTATCTTATTTGCACACGACTCCATGACCGGCGTCCGATTTCCAGTCATATGAAAATTTGTTTTTCAAAACTAATGTTTGGATAAATTATGTTGTTTTCATCTTATCGTAACTATGGTGGAGGTTAAAGAAACATTTTTATTCACTAAATCTATTGAAACATAATATTGATAAGTCACATTGCGCTTGTTATGCGATCATTTTTGTAAGATTATTTGAGTTATATAGCAGCAAATTTACTATTCATGTAGTTGCATTACGTATTTATAAATCTATTATTTATTATAATATATATCTTTAAGAACTTTCACCTTTTTATACGTTATATTTGTTTAAGATATCATTATATTTGGCATCGATATTACATTTAGTTTACCACTAATAATCTTATTTATATGTATAGTTTCAAAGCATTTGCTATTAGTATTCTTATTTTTATCCATAATTTTTTAAATTATATTTAAGCTACAAGAAGTCTCGTGACAAATACAATATTCAAATATTGAAATTGCAACTCCATCAATAATCTTACTAGCAAGTGATGCACCACTGTTGCGGATAAAAAATAATTACACATAAAATTATTAATGAAAATAATAAAAGTGTAATAAATCTATAATATAGTGTATATAAAATACAAAAGAACCTAAGAAATAAAAATAACCCATTGACTATAATATAATGTAATGCAATGTATAGTATAATATATAGATATAAATCAAATGGAAACATAATTATCATAGAAAAAATTTTAGGATTTAGGAGTCAAGTAAATTAACAAAAAGAAACAATAACTAAGAAAGGATAAAAAGACATGCAATAATAGCTGAATGTAAATAGTTTCAAGCTTTGTGTGATAAACAAACTATAATGTGCGGTGAAACTTTTCATTAAATAGTTTTTTATAATAAAAGGGAAAAAATCCCTAAAATTTACATTTTTTATTTTAATCCTTAATATTTCAAAAGTTTTATTTTAATCCTTAACATTTTAATTTTTTGTCGAATCAGTCACTCCATCAAGTTTTACTAACTAATCTGTTACTAAGAGATACGTACAGTATATTAATTGTACTTATAATTTTTTTTAATAAAAAATAATAAAATACTTTAAAAAAGATAAAATGAAAAGAAATTTTAAAAAATAACAAAAACATATATGTAATATAATATATATACTTAATTACATATTTAAATATTAATAAATCATATAAAATAATTTTTAAAAATTCTAAAAATAATTAGAAAAATATCAGTTGGCTTAAATTCAAACATCGTTTGCCATTGGATGGTCAAATTTCAACCTTCCTATGGAAGTGAGTTGTGTGACTCACTAGAGGCTTAGGGTGGTAGTCAACCACTAGAAGAGTCGTATGACCCCATAGGTGGTAGACAGCTAATTTAGGCTATTAAAACAAAAAAAAAAAGATTAATTGTGAAAACCCATGCAAGTTTTATTTGTTTTTAAGCAACCACCTTAAGCCACGAGTGACTTATACAACCCATTTCTCAAGTGGGCGACAACCTATTTCCTACCTAAGCTAAAATTCAACTAACCAATGGTAATGGGTGGTCAATTTTCAATTTTTTTCTTATTTTTTATTTTCTTTTTGCAAATTGTATTAATATATAATTAATACATAAATATTTATATAAGTATATATATTATATTACATATATATATTTAATTTTGCAATTCTTTTCATTTTTCTAACTTTTATTATTTATATATATTTTATTCTTTTAAAAGTATTCTATTAATTTTTATTGAAAAAATTACACATGAGACAATAATATGTTGTCATGTGTTCCCTAGTAATAGAAAGGTTAATAGAACTTGATGGAATCACTGATTTGGCAAAAATTTAAAACTTCAAAGACTAAAATGAAACTTTTGAAACATTAATGATTGAAATATAAAATATGTAAACCTTATGGACTTTTTCTATAGTTTTCTCTAATAAAAACTATAAAAATACAAAATAATGGTAGTTATAAAAACATCGTTCTTTTTAAGCATCATTTTGTTTTGGTATCTTATATTTTAATATAGATTTATTTATATGTATATTGGTAAAGTGAATAAGGACATTTAATGTCAACATGTTCCTTACCCTATTTAATTACAATTTAATTTTCTTTAACCTCTTATATTAATTATCATTTATGAAGGAAGATTATTTGGGTGGTGGTAGTATGGTTGTTTATCTTTGGCCATTATCAATTATATTCTTAATATTCCCATTTATTATACTTTTAGAATACCCCCAATTAACATAAAGACCACTTCCATGTATATAATACATCCTTAACGTGTTTTAATATTATTAATTATACTCTTAATCTTCCCGTATTTTTTAAAAACACTTAACTAGCACAAGGACCACTTTCATGTATATATTACATCCTTAACCACACATAAATATTAATATTTATATTATATTAATTTTAATCAATATAATTTAAGCTCGACTACCTATTCATAATTGCTCCTTAGTACGTTAGGAAAATTGACAACATAAATTGTTATTAATATCGTTTCAATTCATAACTCTCACGTGTAATGCAAATTTCAATTCATATGCATTCATTATCTTACATTGAAATAGTAGTTACTCCCTTATAACATCCATGCAAATTTCAATTCACATATATTGACCAGTAACTTAGAACTTATAGGCAAATTTGAAATTTCAATTTGTATACATCCACCTTCAAGTATCACATTTCTAACTTATTAAGAAAAGCATCAATTTTAGATCTTAGTAACATTTTACGTTACTTATAGAAGAATTTACAGAAGGGTTTCACTTAGTATATGATTTTCAATTTATGTCATCTATTTTTTAGAGTTTTTTTAATAGTTACCTATGTAATGGGGTTGTTGAAGTTAGTTGATCACGCGCAACAAATGTAATGGTGGACCTATGAGATGTTTTGAACCGATGGCACGTAGAGAAATGTTGTTAGGAAGAGATTGGGAGAAAATAGGGCAAACTTGGCATCTTAAGTGCATGAGCATGATAGTGGATCAAACTTACGGATGTAACTAGGCAGATTGTTATAGGGCACTTAACCCACCTAACCTAATAAAAACCCTATTGGTATTACTTGATAGGGTATTGAAACTGGTTTTGAGATATGGTGAAAAACTCGCTAACTTTTGGGAATTTAAAAAAACTCTGATGAGAAATTTGTTACCTCAAAAAATAATAAATTAATAATATAATATTAACTAAAATTTTTAATACTTAAAATTTGAATAGATGAAAATAGGGATAATAACAACTTGGATTGTATTTATTATTTTCTATTAATATTTATGAATATGTATCTATGTGATTTTTTTTAATAGGATAAGAGAAGATGATTGTGTATTTAGTATATAGTAGAGAGAAATAGTTAAGTAAATAACAAATTTGATATAAACATTGATCATATACTAAAAATTAAAATATATGGAAAAGTTAAGATAGAGTCTACACAGATTATCAAACTAATTGTACAATAATATTATTAGGTGCTTCAATAATGTTGTGACAACGACACATATGATGAAGAAGGTACAATAAATGGATTCCTTAATCATGTTCTACAAATAATGCAAATCAATTTCTTATGTAATGATTAATAAAGGAAAAAATAGTCGTTTGGTAAAAAAAAAAAATTATAAATAGGTTTAACGGGTTGAAAAGCAGGTACTGGGGTAGGTTCTTGGTATAGGGTTAAAAATTTTATAGAGTTTTAGGACGGGTTTGAAAACTCTGTTAGTATAGTGGGATGGGTTTTAGGTTCCGGGTTCCTATAACTTATTTTAAACTTGTCCCGTTTACATCCTTAAGCAAATTTGATGTTCTTGATAATTTTCTAATAGTTCTTGAGAAATTAACCGTTTGATCTTATGAGAAATGATTCCAATGGAGCTTTAACGTTTCTCTTAAGTTAGCCAATGAATGAATCCAATGAGCCAATGAGAAGAGAAGCATCTTATTTATGAAGTTTAAAGGTTAATCTTCTTTATTGAATGGCTCCAACATAGATGTTTGAGATTAAATCTTATCATCAAAACCTTATCCTTTTTCCTTAACTTTCGTGGGCTTGGATATGGAATTAGATGTATTTAAGGCTTATAGCAATTAAAGGAAGACCATTACTGCTATAGATAAGCCTAAAGCGTAATTAAGCCTCTTTAAAGTCTAATAAAGCCAAACTTTGCCAAAACGGGCTCAAAAAGGTCACCTTCGAGTCTACTTTTCATGTGTGAGATAACAAGCAAGGCAGAGAGCAAAAAATTAGGTCTAATGATCCCCATCCCGAGCCTACTAAGCAAGATTAGACTTAAGGCCAGTTCAAAATCAGCCCGAACCCATCGGGCCGTAAATTATACTTTAGATAAACTATAACCAACTTAGCTAGGGATAGTTCTAGGTTGGTTTAAGCAGCCTAGATGTTTAATAGGCTAGTTTGTCGGCTTGCAAACAAGCTGTATTAATTTCATGAAGGTTGAAGATGTCAACTATTGTCTAAGCTTGTTCGGTTGGTGATCAGGCAATTGTAGGACATGGAATGTCTTTGTATTCAATGGCGTATAAGCTGCGAATTGTGATTTGTGTGTTTGGATTGTGTTCGGTAATGATTTTTTGCATAGGACAAAGGATTGTGTGTTCATGTTTGTATGCAGTGAAAGACGGTGCAGTTCTTTGTGTGCATGTGGGTTGTTGTTCAAATTATGATTAAGGGGTATTGAAAGGGTGTATTGTTTAGGTGTAGACTTCGATGGATTACAATTTAGCATCAGGCGATTGCATGGACCTTGGTGGATTGATACGGCTAGACTTGACTTGATTCGATATGGTTCGACTTGACTCAATACGATTCGACTTGACTCAATACGATTTGATACGACTGGACTTGACTCAACTCAACTTAACTCGACTTGCCACTTTTTTTCATTTTTCTATTTTTTATTATAATTATAATTTTTAATTTTTAATTTTTTAAATTATTTTCTCATATTTTTAGTTATTTATTTTTTTTAACTTGGCCCAACTAACGAAAAATGAAAAATGGCAAAAATAAGGTCTCTACAGTTGCCTCTCTTTGTAGTGAAGTTTGATTAGAACCTTAATATAAAGACAAAAGAGATACCTATTTTTTCCAAACCCCACTTTGAACTGATTAACTAAGCTATATATTTTAAGGAATTTAAGGGGCCTAACTGACTTATTTTGGTGGATAATTCGAAAAAGGATAAATCTCTTCAAAACTTCAAGAAAACTTTGTTTTGCTGGATGATTCAAAGAGGATAGACCTTTTCGAGATTTTAAAAAACTTACTTTGATAGATAATCTGAAGAGGATAGACATATTCAAGATTTCAAGATTTCAAGAAAATTGGTTTTGTGGATGATTCAAAGAGGATAGATCTCTTCGAGTTTTCAAAAAACTTCCTTTAGTGTATAATCCGAAAAGGATAGATCTTTTTAAGATTAAAAAAAAACTTCCTTTGGTGGATAATCTAAAGAGAATAGATTTTTTTAAGATTTAAAAAAAAAAAAACTTCCCTTGGTGGATAATCCGAAAAGGATAAATTTCTTTGAGTTTTCAAAAAAACTGGTTTATAATTTGAAGATAATAGATCTTTTCGAGATTTCTTTTTAATTTTGTGAATAATCCGAAGAAGATAAATCTCTTTAACATTCCTTTTGGTTTGGTGGATAATCTAAAGAGGATAAATCTTTTCGAGATTTCTTTTGATCTGGTGACAAATCTGAAGAGGATGGATCTCTTCGAGATTTGTTTGATTTGGTGCATAATTTGAAGAGGATAGATCTTTTCGAGATTTGTTTTAGTTAATTCGAAGATGATAGATCTTTTTGAGATTCTTGTTCGGTTATTCCAAAGAGGATAGATCTCTTTGAAATTCTTGTTTTATTTTGGTGATCCGAAGAGGATAGATTTCTTTAAGATTTCTTTTAATTTAATCTGAAGAGGATAGATTTCTTCAAGATTCTAGTTTTGTTTTAGTGATCTAAAGATGATACATCTCTTTGAGATTTCTCTTGATTTGGTGAATAATCCGAAGATGATAAATCTTTTCGAGATTTCTTTTAGTTTGGTAAATAATCTGAAGAGGATAGATCTCTTCGAGATTCGTTTTGATTTGATCCGAAGAGGATAAATCTTTTCGAGATTCATTTTGATTAATCCGAAGAGCATAGATCTCTTTGAGATTCTTGTTTGGTTAATATGAAGAAGATAGATCTCTTTAAGATTCTTGTTTTGTTTTGGTGATTTGAAGATGATAGATCTTTTCAAGATTTCTTTTAATTTAATTCGAAGAGGATAGATCTTTTCAAGATTTTGGTTTTGTTTTGGTGATTCGAAGAGGATAGATCTCTTTGAGATTTCTCTTGATTTGGTGAATAATTCGAAAAACATAGATCTCTTTAAGATTTCTTTTGATTTGATAAATAATCTGAAGAGGATAGTTCTCTTCAAGATTCGTTTTGATTTGATAGACAATTCAAAGATGATAGATCTCTTCGAACTTTATTTTGCTTGAAAGAATAGATCTTCCAAAGACAAGATAAGATGCAATTCTATTAAAGAGAAAATGAGATAGTGCTCTTATGAACAGGCGATCTTTTAAATGATTGGATTGCACTCCTTTGAGCAAGCAACCCAACTAAGATGGTATAATGCTCCTTTGAGCAAGTGATCTTAAAAAGGAATAAGACAACATTTTTTTGAACAAGTGATCCTAGCAAAAAACTAGATAGGATAGCACTCTTATGAACAAGTGATCTTAAAAGTAATTAGATGGTACTCCATTAAGCAAGCGATCTAAGAAGGAAGAAAATTTTCATGAGTTTTGACAAATTGATCTGTGATTTGAGTTTGAGAGATTTTGATGATTTCTTGAAATTTTAACTCCTTTTTTTTTTTTAAGAAATCTCTCTCGATAATTTTTTTTTTAAAAAGTTTCATTCCTCTTTTTGAAAAGTTCTTTTTTTCTTGTTTTCTTTCAAGAAATTCAAAAAGATACCCTTCGATAAAAAAATTGTGTTACTAATAAGTAAGAAAGTCTTGAGAACTCTAAAGATCCCAAATAAAGTGGTTGGCTTGCCTCCTTGCCCATTGATCACTCATTCTTTTAGTTCATTTCCTGGAGCATAATTCATGATCTCTAAACTTTTTAGAAGCACCAATTTTAAACTTGGGATAAATAACCATTCATATTTTTGAAAAAGTACTCAACTCTTCAATTTTTCACTAGGGGGATGGATATCATTACTTGAAATGTTTAGTCAAACTAGACTTCCTTACACTCTCATCAATTTGTTTTTACTCTTAGCATTAATTCTAAAAATTCTAACCTATCTTGTAAGTGGTACATTATGATCAATCAATAGGTCTTTTTTGAGTTTGCAATGTAAGGCTTTTTGTCAATGGTTTAAGAAAATGGATATTAATGTGCTTTGACCAATTTTGAAAGAATTATATATAACATCAATCCCAGGTTTATAAGTCAAGAACTTAGGAGAAACTAAACATGGGTTTGCTTTAGTTTCTTGAGCGAATTTTGCTCAAGTCATTTTCTCTAATAAAAAAAGTTTCTTTAAAGGTTGTATAGTAAGTGGGATCATAAAATAAGGGCTTTGCTTTTAGGCTTAGGAATTAAAAGTATTTGGCCTCGAATATCCTTTACAAGTTCGGACTTTTGGTAATTTGACTCATCTTTGAAAGTGATAACCTTACTCATTTTCATTTTTTTCATTTTTCCTCTTGTTTTCTTTTTCTTTACTTTTTTTTTTTGTCAAGGTGGTCACCTTCTATTATTGAGTTTTCGCTCAATACGATATGAAGCACTAAAAGGTAGGTTCAAGGCGTATAAGCTCGGGAGAAGTGTATATGGCTTTGAAGTGTTTGGGAAAGAATCTATGAACTTGATGTGTTTGAATAAGTGTATGGGCCTGAGCAGGGTGTATATGGTTTGAAACTCTTCTTTATTCTAAAAAAATTGAATTATTTATAACAATATTTGCTCATGAATTGGCAAAACTAAAGCAAGTACAATTTAGTCTCCTCCTTTTCTCCAAATTAATGACCCTAACCTCCTAATTGCCCCAGTGTGAGTAGTTCTTGGCAGGATTAATTTTAAGAAAAATCCCTTAAAGGTTCAAATGGGTTTGAAAGGGACAATTGTGTTTAGGGATGATGAAACGAATGCCTAATATTATTTTGACATGTGTACTAAGTTCAAGATAGACTTCCTTTAAGGAATGAGCCCCATTGCTCACCTTGATGGCATTCTTCTTTCATGTATGTCTAGGGTTAGTGTTTGAGACATGGGTTACCTCTTTTCATCCTAAACCTTTCAAGTAATGTGTTATCATTCCCTTAGGTGGAAAGTTTTAAGTTTCGAGTTCATATTTTCTTTATCCATTTTCACTTATATGAAATTCCCCTATTTAAATTGACTTAGCTTTATAGCATACAAAGACAATAATACATATGAAAACTACTTTATTTAATAACTTGTATCTATTATAGACTTAAAATTATTCTAAAAAAAATGAAGGAACTAAAATTCTTTTCCACTTCTTGCCCCTATCTTTGTTATTTCTTCAAACTTAGCGCATTTAGCTGAATTGATCTTTTGAAGATATACCTAATTACTTTAAATGGTAAGCTACCTTGTCAGATGATAATAGTAGATCTTCAATGCTTAACACTAGAAGTTGTCTGTTTGATGCTTCTTTAGAACCTGGGGAAGGAATACCACTGCTAATCGACCCAACAGTTTCTAGAAATTTTTTTGGATAATCTTGGCATCAATCAAGTCTTACATCTTATGCTTCAATTTCTAGTAGTCTTCTATGGTATACCCCACCTGGCCCACATGATATCCACACCATTTGTTGGGGTCATGCTCCCTTGGCTTATATTTCTTTATTGGGTTTTCGCATGCCAGTAGTCCTACATTTTTCAATTACATGAACATTTGGGCCATTGAAATCTTGAACTACATAAATCGCCTCCTCTTACTGTGGACGGGTTTGTCTTGATTCTGGGCTTTCCCATTTGGCACATTCGTTTTTAACTTCTCTTTTATTGAATCATCTTCATGCTTAGGTTGTAACTTCCTATTCGTGTTAGGATGTAGGTTTCCGAGCCGTTTGAGCGCATAACCTATTTCTATTTCTATACCTACGAGTCTTTCTCCTAACTTCGCTAACTTTGCTTATAGGGCAATAACCCTTTCTTCCAAGTCCCGACAATAACATATCCCTTAGGCTTAACCATTCAAATTTATCTATAGCACTTTTTCCAATCCTTGTATCATATTGATAATGAGCTCATGAACCTATAACTCTTTAGGTTCATTTGCCTGAGATGGGGAATCAATAGGCACTTGGGCTTGGGTATGAGCTATGACTTCAACTTGTTTCTCGTGATTGCTCAGAACCCCTTATACTATGGCTATTTTCTATCCAAGAGCTTTAGACAGCTTGATTTTTTAAAATAAGTGATTCGAGTTAAGTTAGGCTAGATCACTTAAAAAGCAATCTTTCAAAACCTGTAAGAATCCTTTCTTATTAGCAACACTGCATTCTTTTTCTTTTAAAAAATCAAAATTTTAATTTTGAAAACATTTCTCCTTTTTTTTGAAACTTTTATTGGAAAAGAAAATAAAAAATCAATGTTAATTTTATGTTACAAAAGCCTAATATTAACATCAATGAATATAAAAAATTGAAATATTGGGACCGACAATTTAGGACATAGATGACATGAAGGTGATATAGAAAAATGGAAATTATTTTACAATGGGAGACTCATTAAAAGATGATATAAGAGTGACGACTCGTAGAGAAAGTTTTATTAGAAGGGTGACAACTTAATGGATGAATACAAAGAACAAAAACTTAGATGTTTATAAGATTAATGAGTTTAAGATGGAAAATAATTTAAAATGAGAAGCTAATAGTTAAATCTTTTTTATTTTTTATTTTTTTTTATTTTGTTAGTTCCTAACAGTATGGTGCATATAAGACATTGTAATAGAAATCGACTAAGTAAAAAATTACCTCGAAATTGTTTTTTTTTTTAATCATAAAATACCATTTTGAATTTACTTCTTTATAAAAAAAAATTTTAGAAACCATTGAAAAAAATGATGGTTCCATAATAATTTTTACCATTTCCATCTTCCATAATTATATGCTCAAAAAAATTTACAAGTTAATACAGAAGTTTTTTCTTTTTTGACATTGGCACATCATGGTATAAGGGGAATACTAATGATTTTAAGCATTTTATGTTGAATGTTATGTTATACAACTTATTATTGATAAAATAAAACAAAATCTATAAGACCCATATATATTATAAAAGATAGCATATACAAACAAATATGTAAAATAAATGTTATGCAATATGTTACATACGTATGCCATGCAATAGGAGTTGGCAATTAATAAATTATAGGAATTATTATAAACCTACAGTCGGAAAATACCTATATATAAGTAGGTTTGAAATAGGATTTTTTTTTTTTCAAAATGAAGCTCATAAATACTTATATAGAAGGGTTACTGATTTTTTAAAATTTCCCCCCTTTTTTTTTGAAAAAGAAAATCTAATCGACTGTAAATTAATCTGGTTTTTCCTATAATTTAAAAATAACTACTCCTTTTTCGAAAAGAATGATGTAAGAAGGTCGTGTCTACGGGTTTTAAGCTTTGTAGTTTTAAGCTTTGTAGTTTCAAGGCTTGCTAGAGAAAAACCTAATAGGCTACATCGAAGACTAAGTGGGCTCGCCTATCTCAGTCAGGCAGGGGTAAAGACCCCAATGACTTAAAGGTTACATAATGGCGACTCGTCTTAAGTTCCTAAAGTGGCCCAAGTTCGATCACATCTAAACATACAGATGACTATTAAAAATAAAAGAACCTCCACTAATTCCATAAGAAAGCCCATTGGGTCAGGTTTTTTTTCTTAGGGCTTATATCATTAAAAACTCGTTAGTACAATTATAATACAATAATAATAATAATAATAATAACACAAAAGCCCATCAATTAATTTTTTTTTAAATTTTTACATGGTTAGCCCTCTAAGCATCCTTAATGGAGTTGCCAAATCTGTCGAGTCTTATTTCGTTTCCTTAATTTAACCTATATTAAGCCTAGTTTGCTTAATATAGATTACTCAACATTAAAGTAAGGGAATACTTTTCTTAAAAAAAAAAAAATTAAATTGGAGTCACTAACCAATTCAATTGATCAAAATGAAATTAGGATTCCTAATTTTGCTATTGATCTAAGGATTTTCTAAGAAAATGATTTTTAAAAGATTAAACCAGAAAAAATTGAGTTCAGGAGCTAACCTATTAAGCTTAAGTTACCATATAAAAACTAAAGAAAAATTAATGTGCTTTTATTTTTATAATTTCCTAAAAAATACTAAAAATATACCTAAACATATAAAAGATAACTAAAGTGATTTTTAGATTATTTTTTATTACAAATTTTTAAGAAAAAGGAAAATTTTTTATTAATTTTTTATATGGTTTCCTCAAAGGTGTTTATATACTCACTAGTTGGGATCAAACTGATTGTAGTTCTTTTTTTTTTCTTTTATAAAATATTTAGTGGGTGAATTCTTTTTATTTTGAAAATCAAACCAGGTTTATGTTTCTTAACAATTTATTATTTTTTGAAAAAAAACCTAAAATCTAATTTCACAAATTAAGAAAAACCCTAACTAACTAAATTTTTTGAAAAACTTCAATTAAGATTTTTATTTTTATAAAAACACTACATATTAAAAGTTATCTTTTCTAAATCTTATATGCAAAATCTACTAAGATACGATTTAGATATGTATCTTTTCTAACTATTAATCATAAGATACGTTAAGATATAATCTAGATACGTTAAGATATAATCTAGATACGTATTTTCATACGTATCTCTTTTAAATCTTTACTGTAAGATATATATCTCGATACGTTTATTTTTTCAAAAAAAGACGATTTCACTAAAAGCGCAATTTAACTAAATTTTATTAATAATTAGAATTATCTAAAAAAAAACATGCAATATGAAAATTATAAATAGAAAAACCTACACTTAAATGAGAATAGGTTAGTATAATAATAATAATAATAATAATAATAATAATAATAATAATAACTTTTTACCTAAGCCATTTAAGTTGCATGCGATTGACGTATTCGCATTCGTGTGCAATGTATGTCTTTTTCAGGATTGGTATGTATACATCATGTGTTGTGTGCGTCGTGTCAGTGTTGTGTCTGTGTGCGTACAGTTGTGGACTTGATTGTATGTACAGCTACGTGCAGTTCGAATCAATGTTGTGGCATGTCTTCAGTCAGATGAGTTAATTTGTTGTTTGTCCACTGTTGTTGGGACGTGTAGGGAGTTATGTTTATGAAGGTTGAAGATGTTAGCAGCTGTCCAGGGTGATGCGGCTGTTGTTGTGTTGCATGAAGGTTGAAGATGTCGGCTGTTGTCCAAGCTTATTCGGTCAGTGATCAAGCAATTGTGGGATGTAGAGTGTCTTTGTGTTCTGCAATGTGGAAAGTGTGAATTGTGATTTGTACTTTTGGATTGTGTCAGGTCGTGATTGTTTGCATGGGACGTGGCTGCATTGGATGAAGGATTGTGTGTTTGCACTCATGTATAGTAACAGACGGTGCAGTTCTTCTTGTGTTGGCTACTGTTCGAATTATGGTTAAGGTACATTGAAATGGCATGTTGTTCAGGCATGGACTTCGATGGATTGCAATTTAGTGTCAGGCGATTGCATAGACTTTAGTCAAGGAATGTTAGGTAGTGAGGATTGAGGGAATTAGCTTGTAGAGTTTATGGATTTCGATTGGGGCGTTGATTGCTTAGACTTCGGGTCGCGTTTGGTGAATCATAACGGTGCGAGTGAATTGTGTAATAAAAAAAAACTGTCCCCAAGTTTACTTGCCTACATATTATTTATAAACCCTTAACCATATCTTTCATATCGAAGATATAGAAAATGTAATTATAATCTTTCGAAGATTTAACCTAATTTCTAGAAATCCTACTTAATTCGAGCTTCCTATTTTTTCAAGATCTAATCCGATCTAATCTATTATAGCTTAACAACTTGTCTAATAAATCCTAAGCCTATTTTGACCCAATATAAAATAGATAAAAATTTCCTTTAAATTGGATTGGACCAAAATTATTTTAATAAAGCTTAATTCTCCAATGATTTATTGATTTATTAAATTAATTACACACCGTTATCCGATTTAATCTTAAATGATCCGATTCAACTCGACACGACTTAACTCGATACGATTTGACTCGATACGATTTGACTTGATACGATACGATTCGACTTAACTCGATACAATTTGACTCGATACAATTTGACTCATTACGATTTGACTCATTACGATTTGACTCAACTCAATACGATACAACTTGACTCGATATGGTTCGACTTGATGCGATTTGACTCGACTCAACTTGATACAATTGGACTCGACTCGTTTCAATATACGATTGGACTTGACTCAATTTGATATAACTCAATATGATATAACTCAATATGACAAGACTTAACTTGATTCGATACGATTCGATACGATTCGATACTACTCAATACGACTGGACTTGACTTAAATTCGACTCAACTTGATTTGGCACTTTTTTTCATTTTTTTTCTTTTAATTTTAATTTTTTAATTTTCTTATATTTTTTGTTTATTTATTTATTTTAACTTGGCCTAACTAACGGAAAATGGTAAGAATGAGGTGTCTACACTTATCATTTATCATTCTATATATCTGCACATATTGATATCTATATACTAGGAAACTAAATATTACTACTAGCTCCCACTTACCTTTGTGATACAATTGTTAGTTGACTTTGTGGATGGTTTTGGTCTCAAAAGTACGCGAGTTTGGATTCATCGATTTATGTTCATACTACAGTCGGGACTTTCACTTACTTATATTGAGTGAGAGGTACACGTTTGCAATATGCTATGCAATGGCTAGCTTTTGCTTCTTTATGTAGCACTGGAATAATATGGATGATTCCAAACTATCGGGATGTGCAATTTACTATTATAATTTGTCGATATTATACTCTATAGGATGCTTCCTTTGTAAGTGCCTTATTAACGTATCGTACTTATGCCCTTTTTTCATATGTAGCTTAAAGTGCAATAGTTGCATTGTGTACAAGAATTTCCCTTCTCATTTGTACTTTTAGTGAAATATTTAGTGAAAATATCAAACTTTGCAAATCTAAGGGGCCTACCTAGATTGCCTTGTTAGAGTTCTTCAAAGTCATCTTTTACAATGTCTACTGTTTCCTTGCCCTCTACGGTCTTGCTCCCTTAGTTTAGCGTTAGTTCCTTGAACTTGGGAGGAGCAATAAGAATGTCAAATAATCCTCGATTCGATTACTAGTGTAGTCCTAATGAACATCATAATCCTCTACATCGATGAATTGCTCATTTTAGACACCTTTCCCTTTTCCTTTGAAATCTTTCTTATTAAAGGAAGATCTATAGAAAAAACAATCTATTTGTTTTATGTAGTTATACATGCAAATTAGAACAAAAGAATGAGAAAATTATTATGCACAATGTGTTCCAAGTAAGTTTAGAAAAAAAAAATTATTGTTTTTGCACTAAAAGGAAAGAAACTCGATACAAGTGTACAATGGATTTTTTAGGTAATAGAATATTTATAAAGTGAGGTGAACAAAAAAAAAAAAATCGTAACTACATAAGAAACAAAAATTTCACATGAGTGAGGAATGGTTTTTTTTTTTTTTTTTTCACATAAGTAGATTGAATTTCAAGTATCTTGAACAAAAAAACTTTTAGAACTCCACCGAAAGGAAAAAAAATTCACATGAGTGCATAATGTTTTTTTTTTTTTTTTGAAGTAAGTAGAATATTTGCAATAGCACACAAAGTGGAAGCATTTGAATGATATTGAGAATAGATTGCAGAGTTTGGAGAGAATTGAAGATGGTGAAGAAGTAGAGGAGCATGCACACACTTTATATATGATTGCTTACTTTCAAATTTCAAAAACTCCTTGCATTTATTTTGCTCTAAAAAATTTTCAAAACTATTAGATTTTCATAAAGGTCACATGCTTACATAAATTTCTCTACCTCCTTATCTCCACAGTTTAAATTTTGATGTGTTTGTTTTCTAGCATTGGTGATATATTTGAATTGCAATGTATGTGTGTGTGAAATACTGTGTTGTGTCTATATTGTCTCTGCCTTTTGCATATATGTGGTTTATTGTGCGTAGTGTGTGTGGTTGTGAATTTATTGTGTGCAGTATTTGTGTGTCTATGAATTTATTATGTTTGGTATGTGTAAAGGTGCATTATACATATGGACAGAGTCTGAGTTTATAGAGTTATTGTCTTTTGATTGTTGTGTTGTGTTTGCAATGTGAGGGTTGCAGCAAAGTTGTAGTTGAAATTTATTCATTTATTTTTTCCCTTTTCGAGTCAAACCGACAGGTAGATCGGCTAGTCCATGTACCTAAGTTATCATTCGTCGATTTGGTGGGTTGTAGGCTACGAATCATGGTGACTTGCAAGGACCAGCAGGTTAGGCCACCCATCAAGCCTAGGTATGCCATGTTCAAACTAGTTTTGAATTAGTTCATAGGCTGAACCTAGCTTTTCCTTAGGTCTAAGCCAGATTTCCCTAAGATATCTCTATTGGGCCCAACTTTTTTTTTTTTTTCTTTCCACAAGATGAATTGTGCTCTTGAGCTAACAACGATTTGAAGAAGACTCGACGATGGCGATAAGATTTTGACTCAATCTTTTTCGAAATAATTTAGTTTTTTTTTCTTGGTCTTTTTTTAGCATTTGAGCACTTGTTTTTCACGTCCTTGTCTCTTTTGTATTTGCATTTATGTATTTATATTTTCTTCATTTATTGATCTTGGAGCTGTGCAGCAGAAATAGCAAACCGCAGTGGCTTGCGACTTCTTTTATCAACCTTGGTTTAGAATCTCGTCATGCACTTCAACCGTGAGGTGATTGCAATGAGGTTGGCGCCATCCCTCTCATCTTCCTTTTAATTCTTATTTAGAAAAATCTGTTTCATACGAGGGCCTTGACATTAATAGGACTTGCATCTTCGCTTTTCTTTTTGATATGTTTTATTCTTTTTTTTTTTTCTTTTTTTCGTCATTCACTCGCCTCGATTCTCACTTGCCATAATATTAACATCTATTAGTAAGAGTGCATCCTTCAATCTTTTTTTTTTTTTTTTTTGTTTGGCAACATCCTTCAATCAATAACAGTAAATTCAATTGCAAATTCTTCATTCGTCATACTTCGTAGTGAAAGTTTCAACTTTCCTTCCTCTCTCCTTGTTTCTTTTTGCATATAATGTGTGTTTTTCACAATGGTTCCATTTCCAAATTGAAGTGGACATGACCTTTCTTTCATCACACGTTCCATAAAATGAAGGATGAAAAATGTAGTTTACAAGCTTGGAGATCCATATTGCCCACAACAAATAAAATGGAAAATATTGGCTCTTGATTTTCCTTTGCAAACGAAAGACAATACTCTCAAAGGCCCCTAAAATGTCTTGATTTCAATTTCATGATTTACGGCCATCTTTTTTTTTCCCCCTCCCTCAAATTAATTACATGGATTGGAATATTAAGGTTTGGCTTAAAGGGTTGATCATTCTTCGTTCCTATATCTTCTTTTAACAAATACTAGCATATTTCATCAGATCCAAATATACTCACTACAAGACAAATGCAATCCTTTTCCTAGGCACAGCTTGCTTCAAATAGTTGGGGTGATGAACTTATCGGTAAAAGAGGCTTTAATGATTTTCATGCTGGTGCTTGTGATTTATATCTGGACATTGAATGGTGTATACTAAGATTTGTCTTTGCTCCCTAATTATCATTTTTTTTTTTCGAATAACTCTATGAGCTATTCCAATTTAGGGCCAAACTTAATTGCTTAGATGGGCTTATGGCTAACTTTAAGTGTTAGCCCGGATTTTCAAAATCCAGTTATTCCTACAGGTTCATAGTTAACCTTAGATATTATTATGAATTCCTGATATCTAAACATTTAACAGGCTCGGGATCAATCTTAAGTGTTATCTTAGATTTTCAACCCCATTGTCTTAAAGCCATGTACCTTGCATCTGAACCAGGTCAATCATTGTCTAGTTGTCAAGCATTGCACATCTTAATGGGATTAGAATAGCTTTAGTGTTATCTTTGCCTCCTCAAGTAGTTTATCAAGTTTACAGGAGTATGGCACTAAGAAGTATGGCGTATGAGTCCAAATCCAATCAAAAGATCCATTTAGTAGTCAAGCATTTGCTTAATTACTTTGATGTTGGAAATCTAACTTTGAATCTAGCCAAGTGCTCATCAATTGCCATTTTTAAGTGATTACTAGCATGTTCATTTGGAACAAATTACCCTTTTTTTTTTTTGGGTTGCTTCAACTCTATGTGCTTGCTTCGAACCTTAATGTTTAAGATAGTTTTGTTCTCATGATCGAGTAAAGATTTCTTTAGTCTCATGATTGGATAAAGTGGCGTCGCGACTATTGAGTGTACTATAAGATTAGTTTAATTCGTTACAACTAAGGTCACTTTAACCTTGTGATTGAATAAAGTCACATAAAGGGATAATGCTTGCCATGTGCTTTGAGCGGATGATTTGACTAAGCGAGAGCTGCTACCATGTGATTATCACTTAAATCATACATTGATATGGTTGCTTTAACCTCAAGATTTGCAAAAAAGGTATTACGGTTGCTAAGCTTACTATGGGATCACTTTGACCCATCATAGTAGAGATTACTTCGATCTCATAAATAAGGTTGCAAAATGAGTATTGCATCTACCGCATGCTTAGGAGTATATGCTTCTACCGAGAAACTATAACTATTATGATATAACTGCTTTAACCATTCATGGACAAGGTTGTTTTGACCTTGACTTTGCGAATATGCGTTACGACTGCTAAGCTTGTTGTAAGATGGCTTCGACCCATCACAATTGAGATCGCATTGATCTCATGAATAATTTGCAGGATGGGTGTTGAGCCTACTGCTTGCTCAGGGATAAATGCCTCTATTGAGCGATTGCAGCTACCATAATATGATTGCTTCGATCATTCATGGATGAGGTTGCTTCAATCTTAACTATATGGAAAGGTTTTATGGCTACTAAGCCTACTATGGAGTCACTTTGACTCGTTACAACTAAGATTGCTTTGATCTTGTAAATGAAGAACTCCATTCAACAATGTTGGCTAAGTTTATGTGCCCTAGGATCATTATGGCAATGTTAGCTACACCAAATTAAGCAACAATGTTAGATATACTGGTTTTCTTTCATGAAGATTATTAGTAAGTGATAGCAAGTGGAGAATTTAGCTATGCTAGAACTTAGTCATGAATAGAGCAACATGGTGGCAATGATAACTGTACCATAGTGGTTATAAGGAATTCGTTAAGAGAACTATTTCAATCACTTAACAATAGAGGTAGATGACGATTTTAGTTGTACCTAAGCATTGTATGCTTACGAAAACAATGTTAACCATTGCTTGGTTAAAAGTGATTGTCCCAGCCTTGGAGGGTAAGGTGGTATTCATAGATTTTTCTTTCATTATGATGAAGCCAATTGTTAAAAATTAGTGTAAATGATCATGGAAGATAGGTAAGAAAATATTACTTCATGAGCAAAGTTGACTTTGTTTCGTCTTATTAGAAGATGAATATAAACAATAGGCAGTTGCTGCTTTTAATACATGATCAGATACTTCCACAAAACTCTATTCACTATTATTGTCCTCATAATCCATCATATGGATGTTGTTGTCTTCAATAACCAATTTGTCGCTTCGCATTCTTTTTTGGAATATCCATCTCAAATTTGTACAATCCTTAATTGCATGACTTATGATCCTATGATATTTGCAATGTTGATAGTGATTTCTCCTAAAGGTCGGAACTGACCTAAATTGAAGGGTGCCTAGCCTATCTATTTATGTTGACCCTCCTTTTACACTATTTTTAACCTCCTTTAAGCTACTCTTGATGAATAAACTATCTTGAGAAAGTTGATGAGCTAAATGTGTTTGAGCAGTATAGAATAACTTGACCAGAGTAAGTTAGATATGCCTTATTCAACTTGGGGAAATTGCCTGCAACTCTATTCTTGACTCCAACCCCAAAGGATTTAAATTGAGACACATAATATGGACAATTAGGCCTCTTGTAGGAATAATTTTCCATTAGTCGCCATTACATTAGCCACGCCCCTTAATATCGGGAAATGGTCCTCAATTCAAACTTACGGTACATGCAGATTTTAGAGGTAATAGTTATAGGATTATAACAGACCCTTAGCTATAAATAGAGCCTCGAATGTGACAATTAGGTTCTTTTGCACACTTTACACACTTTGTTAGCCTTTTCCTTATACTAAATCCATTAATTTGGCTTAGGCATCAAAGTGATTACGTTGGAGTTGCCCCGGCACTCCTTATAGCTTAATTTTCTTTTCCATTTTGCAAATCAATCCCACGTGAAGTGTCTTACTTTTCCTTATTTCGATTTCTAATACTCTGGAGGAGATTAGGACCCCTCAGGCAAATCAGTAAGAACAATCACTATAGTAGCATACCTTAGAGGTATGTTAGGCCAAAGTCCATAATCAATCAATTCAGCATCAAGAATAGAATGATGATGGCTTGTGTGTAGCATAGTTAAAAGCTTTTTGTACTAAAATTGCTAAAGAAATTAAGAAAGTTTGAGCCAACAATTGAGAGTTACCATAAAGGCTCAATGAAAGGATACTGCTTTTTCTTCTACCCCTTCCTTGTAATAGGTTAGGCAAGAGATTAACCTACGAGCACGAGAAGAAGCAATATGGCAACTTTAAGGTAAGGCCCCTATGATAGTTGAGATTGATCCACAGTAGAGATAGGAGAAACAAGTAGAGGACAATTATCAATAGACTCCGCTTTATGTTTAAACTAAAACACATGCGCAAACCCCTATAAATGAAAGAATTGAGCACTTAATTACTTGTTTGCCACAAAGAGTGGTAACATACATGAGTCTACAGGAGTTGGAGGAGTACATTAAAAGATTAGTGATGGAGGGGGCTTTTAAAAGGGAAACCGATGCAAAGGGTAGAAAGTTGAGCCTTTTCATTCAAAGCGTTGTAGACAATGTCCTTCTATTGAGTGTTCGACTACTACAATTTGACACATGATGGAAAAAAGGATATAGATGATCATTTGAATACGTTTTGAATGTTGAAGGAACTTTATGGCTTGTCTAATGCAATTACTTATAAGGTATTCCCTTCTACTTTAATGAAGTTTGCAAGCAATTGGTTCAATTTGTTAAAAGCATCCTCTATTTCCTCCTTTGACCAGTTGGCTTATGAGTTTTGTTAGTATTTCTTGGTTAGTAAGCCCTTAGCTAAAGATTCTTCACATTTGACCTCCATAAGGAAGAAGCTTGGGGAAACGATAAGAGGCCATGTCAATACGTTTAACCAAGTGACAATCGAAATCATCAATTGTAGCAAGAGTATGGCACTTCATGCTATTAGTCGAGGAGTTAGGGAGGATTTAGACTTTTTCAGGTCTCTTGCCAAGCATCCATTGGCCTTTCTAGATGACTTTATTAGGAGGTCAGAGAAATTTATATGTTAAGAGGATTTGATGCAAGCTAAGAGAGAGCTTAAGAATGACAAGTTTGAGAGAAGGACAAAAAATGAGAGGGGGTTTATGAAAGATTGGCTTGGAAAGAAGTTCAACATCCATAGTAAATTAAGCTAACCTCTTGGAGATTGGAAAAGGCCAATTTTGACCTTTACTAAGAATACCCCCTTCAATCGACTGATGTTAGATATCTTGATGGAGGTATGTAATTAGGGCTTTCTAGCTTGGCTAGAAAAGATGAAGAATAATGCCATGAGAAAGAACATTAACAAATACTGTGACTTCCATAGAGATCGAGATCATGATATAGCTAAGTGCATACATTTAAAAAATAACTTGAGGATGCTATCCAAAGGGGTTACTTAAGGAAGATAATAGCGGATAGAGAAGAACAAATTGAGTAACCTACTCAAAGAAGAAAAATTGAGTAGCAACCTTAAAATGTTGATGCCAGACTTAATAATTGAGATCTGGTAGTTCAGGACAATGAAAGGGGAGACAATGGAGCTCTTAGGGGTGTTATTAATGTGATTTTCGATAGACCAATAGGAGGGAACATTTTTTCCATAAGAAGTTTAGCCAATGTGTAAGGTTACCATGTCTTGAATTTGAGAGGGAAGAGACATAGAGTTAATCACATGATTATTTTTTTAGAAAAAGATATGTAGGGAGTTCAGTTCTCTCATGACAATGCATTGGTCATTAAGACTAAGGTGGAAAATTTTAAAGCCAGGAAAATGATGATCGACATAGGGAGCTTTAAAGACATTATTTTCAAGCATGCATTTGATCAAATGTGACCTAAGCTTGAAAATTACAAGATGCAACTGTATAAGTACAATTTATACGGGTTCAATAATTAATTAGTGAAAGTACAAGGAATTGTTACCTTGATCTTACAGATTAGGGATGATGAGAATGTTGTAGAGAAGGAAATGGACTTCGTTATAGTGGATTGTCCTTCGCCTTATAATGTCATAATGGGCTGACCTTCCATTAACACTTTTAAGATGGTAATGTTGATCGCCCATCAGATAGCGAGGTTTCCAGCTCCTACAGGAGTGAGTACATGTTATGGAGACCGGTAATTAGCCATAACTTTATATTAGAAAGCTTTGAAGAGAGATTAGGTCTACAATATTGAGTAGGGCATAAGCAACCGCTTACAAGTAAGAGGGGAACTTATAGGAGAAACGTTGATAATTTAGTTGAGTGATAATCCCCGAGCATGTTATGAAGGTCAGAGCTAATATGCCGGCCAACCTCTAAGAAAGTGTAGTATGCTTTCTTTGATCTAAAACAGATATCTTGCCCTATTCTCCCTTCGATATGCTTGGAATCCTCGAAGAAGTTGTTACTTGCAAGCTAAATATTGATCCGGTGATAAAGGTCTCCAACAAAAGAAGAGGCATTTTGCCCTGGAGAGGTAAGTAGCCATAGAGGAGGAAGTTAAAAACTATTGAAGGTACGCTTTATTAGGGAAGAGCCTTATCCTAATTGGCTCGCGAACTGTGTCTTGTTAAAGAAGTCAAATGGAAAGTAGAGGATATGTATCAATTTCACTGACTTAAATAAATCATGTCCGAAGGATGTTTCCCTTTATCTTAATTAGATTAGATGGTCGATTTGACCTTGGGATATGCCTTGTTGAGCTTCATGGACACTTTTTTCTGAGTATAATTAGATTAAGATGCATCCTCTAACCAGGTACATACTTCTTTCATTATAAATTTTGGGATTTATTGCTATAAAATCATGCCTTAGGTTTGAAAAATGAAAGAGCCACATATTAGAGGTTGGTTACGAAGATGTTTAAACCTTAAATACACAAAAATATTGAGGTTTATGTATATGATATAATAGTTAAAAGCAAGATTAATGAGGACCACCTTGTTGACCTAGAAGAGATCTTTGACACATTAAGAAAACACAATATAAACTTAAATTGACAGAAATGTATGTTCAGTGCAACTTTGGGGAAATTCTTAGGCTTCATGGTGATGCAATAGGGAATTAAAGCCAATCTCAAGAAGATTCAGGCCGTGCTGGATGTAGAGTCACTACAGTCCATTAAAGGGGTCTAAAGGTTGATTGGTCGTGTGACAGCGTTGAACAGGTTCATTTCCAAAAGTGTGAAAAAATGTGTGGAATTTTATTGTGTTTTGAGAAATCCTTTTGAATTATGATGGATTAAGGAACATGATTAGGCCTTTAAAGCCTTAAAGGAATCTTTAACCAAACCACCAATCTTATTGAAGCCAAAAGAAGGAGAGACTCTTTACTTTCATTGAGCGATCGAGCTCTCTCTTCTGTACTAGTATGGGTAAAAGGATAAGTGCATAGGTTGATATATTATGTGAGCCATGTTTTGCAAGGTTTGGATTTATGATATACTAAATTAAAAAGTTTGTCCTAGCTATCATCTTAGCGGCTCAGAAACTCCAATCTTATTTTAAAGCTCACCAACTTATGGTCTTAACTGATCAACCACAAAAGCAAGCTCTGCACAAGCTTGATACTTCATGATGGATGGTAAAGTATGCCTTAGAACTTAGTACTCTAGGGATTTAATATCAACTTAGAGAGGCATACAAGGCTCAGATCCTTACTAACTTCACAGTAGAGTTTATTGGGATTGGGAAATCTGTTATAGAGAATAAGTAGTCAACTTGGAAGCTATACATTGATGGCTTGTCCACTTGTGAAGGAAGTGGAACAGTTCTAATCTTGAAAGGTCTAATGGGAACTTGGATTTCCTATGATTTGAATTGGATTTCTAATCGGCAATAATGAGTTGGAATATGAGGTGTTATTAGAAGGAATGAAGCTGGCCAAAGAGGTCGGAGCAAAACATTTGGATGCATTCTCTGATTTCCAATTGATGGTTAATCAGGTTACAGGAAGTAGTATGGCCAAGGATGAAAATATTGTTAGTATTTACAATTGGTAAGAGAGATTGAGTCAGACTTTGAGGCCTGGCAATTGATGGAGATTCTAAGGTTAGAGAATTACGCGGTAGACAAGTTATCTAAATTAGCCTCTGTAGGTTTGCCATATTGGAAGGAAAGGATTTTCTTTGAATATTTGCTAGAGAAAAGCATAAAGAGACAACCAGTGGAGTGTTTGGAAGTTTGACAAAAAAATTTAGAGTATTGTTAGATGGATCCTATCTTCGACTATTTGAAAGATGGAGTTTTGCCTTAAGATACTAAGGAGGCTCAAAGACTCTTATATAAGGGAGCAAATTTTACCATCATTGATGGAAATTTGTATAAGAGGGGTTCGAGCATGCCTTACCCAAGGTGTTTGCAACCATCGGAAGTTGAGCAGGTCCTTTCCAACCTGCATTCAAGAGTATGTAGTAATCATATTAAGGCTGTAGCATTACATATAAGGGCATTACATTTAGGATGGTGGTGGTCTATAATGAAAAAAGATGTGCTTTGCCTAGCTTAGACTTGTGATCGGTACTAGAGGAATGCTTTGATAAAGAGAGCCCCAAGCTTTTATCTAATTCCTCTCACTAGTCCTTAGCCTTTTGCTTAGTGGGCATTGGATATACTCGATCTACTCCTAAACATGACAAAGCAAAGGCAATATATTATTACTTCACAAAATAGGTTGAATCCAAGGATGTAATGAGCATAACTAATTAGAGTATAGAGGCTTTCATGGTCAGCAACCTCTTAAGCAAGTTTAGGATACCTTATGCTATAATAATGGATAACGAGCCACAATTTGACAATGAGAAGTTTCAAGAGCTTTGTGAAGCTTGGTAAATTAGACTATGTTACACATCTATTACGCACCCTTAAACCAATGGTTAGGTAGATGTTGTAAACAAGGTAATCTTACAATGTTTGAAGATAAGGGTGAACCGAACTGGAAGCAAATGGGTAGATTAATTGCCTAATGTTTTGTGGGGATATAAGACTACACAAAGGACCTTAATAAGTTATACTCCATATTAACTGGTTTTTAGGTTGGAAGTTATATTTCAAGAACACTAAGCTAATACTTAAGAAGAGGGTGAACTGAGTATTAACAACAAATTTTGATTCTCTTTAAGAATTAGTAATAAATGCAACAATAGTAAGTAAATTAAATATTAATAATAAATGTAGAAATTAAAAGAGATAGGGTACGAGAGAATCAAGTCATGATATACTGTGGAGTTTAGACCACCTCCTACTCTCTATATACACCAATGCCTCCAACCAAGGACTCCACACACCTTGATTAATCTCAATATCACAATGCTCAATCAAGAGCTTACACTACTTCACAATCACACAATAATAACTCAATAACACTTAAGCACAATCTTTATCTTTCAAGTGTAGTGGCTTTTGTAAGATGAATTTTCAAGTAGTAAACCCTTGTATTACACTCTTAATTCTTTCAAATAAATAACAAGACAAAGAACAATTACTAGAGTACAAGAATGTAAGAGAACGTTTAGAATTTGTAATTAAAGATCAAAATTATTTCTTCTCTTTGACAAGTAGTTGGTGTACAAATAGGGTTGCAAAAATTCTTCTTATTGTTGCATTAGATGTACCCTAACAGTTAGTTTCAAAGTGCTACCGATCAATCAATACACAAGCCATTGATTGATCAGCGGAACAAATTTCTTAGCAATCGCCTTCTACCAATCGGTTGCTCTGAGGTGTCGCTAATCTTCAAGATGATCATAGAATGCTCTAGTTTTGGGCTCAAGCTACCATTGATCATTAAGTATTCTATTGATCAATTGGTAGAACAAAAATCCTATCAATCTCCTTTCCTCGATGCGTAACTTAACACGTTGCTAACTTCACTTCAACCACAAAATGTAGCAATATGAATTTCTAGACACCAATCGATTGTTAGGCCTCCTACTGATTAATTGTTAGGCTTCCTACCAATCGATTTGTAGGCCCCTACTACTTCTGATGAGGCTTTGATTTACTTATAACAGAAATTAACACCAAACCAAACACAACAGCTATATAATTTTTTTTTCATAAGATTGATATCTTCCATTTTAAAAATTAGTCAAGTAAATTTCCTTATAAAGTTCTCAAGATAATTCTCATAATATAATCTCAATTTTAATTAAGTTTTCTCCCATCAAAATCACTTAAAACACATGTTCAACAATCTCGCCCTTTTTGATTAGGACAAAACTTCCATTTCTCATGCTCCCCCTCCATCAAGCATTCAAAAAGTATTGCATAATTTAAAGTTCAAAGATGAATGCCTAATTTGTGAATATTAGTTTAAGGAGAATACAATATGCTTATAATTTTAATCTATATATTAAACTTGATTGATTGCTAAGATAGACAAGATATAACGACTCTCTTGATGACTTGAAGTTTTCTTCCCCTTTGGCCTCATAAAAGAAGAAGAAGAAGAGATTTCGAGCGATGACGAGGAAGGGACATGCAAGTCAAAATTTTAGCATAGTCATCACTTAAGCTTTAGGAAATGCCTCTTGGCTTCTACGAAAATCACTTCAAATAAGACCAACTTCAACAACTACAAAGTTACAAGAACTTAACCCCAACTCCAAGAGCTCAAGAACTTAACTTCAATTCCAAAACAACAAGAATATAGGTAGTTGAACATATAGCATAAAAAATCCATACAACTAAAGGCCATCGAGGCCAATCCGAAGGACAACAAAAGAATAATAAAAACTAAGAAAGGGCCCTAAGATTCATAATCGGAAGAGGAGGAAGTTGGACAATGGTATGGGAGCTTAAAGTGAGCATACAAATTACTGAAGCTTGAATGGATATACTGATTGATATTGGATAATCCCTCTTGAACTTCATTCTAAAGTTAGTGAACCTTAGTATGGAGCTGTTGGAATCGACCCTCAACATATTGATAGAATGTTTGTTAGGTAGTAAGGGGTATGGTTAGGTTAAAGGGAGGCATTTGATGAGACAGTATGGGTGTAGCCCTATGAATGCCAGCATACGCATTGTTGGGCTTACCTTCCCCTTAGTGGGATCCATATTAAGAATAGAAGCTTCATTTCTAATCTCACCATCACTATGTAGTGGAGATAGATCCCCATCCTTTCTTTCCCATTAGTGACTTGTCTTTTTCTAACCAACTTGAGAGATCTTAGACATTTTATAAGTTGGAACTTTAACAACTTTAGGGGTTGAAGGAAACTCAACTCCTTTCCTTTCTAATAATAGGGTGTTGAGCCTAGATAATCGAAGAATGCTTCAATTAGGACCATTTGTAACCTTTTTGACGTAATTAAACACCAAGTCAATGCAGTTCATCTTAATGTCCTTCATTAAGCAATATAGGATCTACAAATGACCTTGATTTACCGTTTGATGTTGGCTAGCTTCAAGACAATAATTATCTACCATGAAAAGGTAGAGGATGCATTATTGAAGTGACAATCAAGTGGCTCTTAGATTTTTATCATTGTGCCAGTGTTCTCTGACACCATGTGTGCCAAAAACAACATCATAGTACTCAACTTAATGATCACTAAAGCGATTCATATATTCGAATCCACCCATCTTGACACCTAATAAGTCACAAATATTGTCTTTGTCAGTCTCAATCATACTTCCATAGACATTGGTGTAGGGTTTTCTCCTCCTTCTTTTAGTTCAATCATTAATTTTAGATTTCCATTATCATCTAACTTATTCATTAAATTGCAATAGAACAACTTGAGGACTTCTTCATGAACCCAAGTAGGATATTCTTATGATTCAAAGACTTTGTTTGAAATAACACTTGGCATTCAAAATAATCCTAGAGTTTGAAAGACTTCCCTTTCATAACTTCTAGCAATGTATGGAATAGTAGCGTAAAAAAGTTCATACCTTTGCGCATGGCAGGAACTTAGAAAGAGGTTTTGATCATAGGAAGCTCTACTATTTTTGGTTGGTTTACTACTTCTATGAGCCATCGAAAAATTTCAATGAACATTTGGTAGATGTTGGGTTTTTTGGGTTTGAAGAGAGTTTGTAAATGAATAAGAGTGTGAGAACATGAAAGAAGAGGAGTAGTGAGTGTTTATATAGAGGAATGTGAGTGATTTTGGTGAAAAAAAAAAAAGAGTTTTGGGTGAAGGTAAGGATAGGAGGGTTTGGAGGAAGAAAGGTGAGGAGAGAGGTCGATAAGTTTGTGTTTGAGAGGAAATGAGAAAATGTAGGAGGTCAAGAGTGTTATTTAAGTGATTTGATCTGCTCATTTATCAATGCTTATCCTTACCGATCTATTGGTTTAGGTAAAGGAAAAATAGAAACTTCTATTTTGATTAAGTAACTAGCAATTGATTGGTTTTATGTGTACTAATCGTTTAATAAAAGAAAAGTACTAATGATAGATTGTTTTGATCCTTAGTGATTAGTTGCCTTAATCCAAGGAAGATCAAAACCTACTGACTGAGGTTAGGGATTTACTGATCGATCGGTAGCTACAAATTTTGCAACTTTTTATAGTTTGTTTAGTGGACCAATTTTACTAATAAGCAAACATTTAATAGCTTTGAGAATTAGCCAAAAAGCAAATTAAATGCCACCATCAAATTTCATATCTAAGAATGAACAAAACTAACATATTTTGAGCTCCATGCAAAGGGATTACCAAATTTTCACCTTGAATACAATTGAAATATAAAGAGAATCATGTTGGAATAACATTTTAAGCACAAGAAACAAGTCTTGTCAAAATCACATCAAGTATTCCTTGAGAAGCATACATAATTATGAACTAATTCGTCAAATTTCCAAAAACATATTTGGTTAAAGGTACTTTGACAATTGTATGTGCCTAATAGATCATGAGAAAAACAAGGCAAGACATGAAACATACAATAGAGTAATTTAACCACTATGGTTCCTAAAGGCATGTATTAATCTAATTGGGATATAGAGTGCAAATTTGCATAAATTTACGATTTAACCAAATTAACTACATAAACACAATCTATGGACAAAATAGAATATGCTGGAACTGGTTTTGGGTACAGAAATCAATGCAAGACAAAATGGTGTACATATGAACCTACAATGTCATAATCAACTTCAATTGTGCCCAAAACAATTTAAATGGCAATATTTTTGCATGAAACCTATATGCTCATGTTTCTTAAGGCTAATATCATGTTATATGTCGGCCAGTTCATTAGATAAGTCAATTTTTGCAAAAATCACTATCTTGGTCCCTAAGTGCCTAGCATTCTTCTTACATGATCTGAATGTGCAAAATCTATCTTCACTTGAGGGTTTAGTAAATATATCGGCTATTTGATTGTTTTGTACATGATCACGGATGAAGTCCTTGAGTGTTGGATTGGATTTTTTGTTAAATTTATTGCACTTGTATTATCACACCTAATTGGGATATTAGTATATTTAAGTCTATAGTCATGAAAGGTTTGTTTTATCCATAAAATTTGAGCACAGCAATCATTAGTGGCAACATAATTGGCCTTGACAATTGATAGTGCTATATAGTTTTGCTTTGTAGAATGCTAAGATACTAAGGAATTTCTTAGAAAGTGACTAGTGTCACTTGTGCTTTTTTGATCAACTTTGCAACCGATAAAGTTGGCATTAGAGTATCCAAGTAAATTGAAAAAGGTAAACTTAAGATATTATAAGCTGTTTTCAATAATACCCGTAACGTACTTGAAGATGCATTTTATTGTACTCAAGTGAGATTCATTAGGGCAAGATTGGAACTGTGCACATAAACATATGACAAACATGATATCGGGCTTAAATATGGTTAGATACAGCAAGCTACCTATCATACCCCTATATAACTTTTCACATATAGGTTTTCTATTTTCATCTTTATCAAGTTTTAATGTGGTGCTCATTGGAGTAAGTGTAGTCTTGCAATTATCCATCTTAAATCTTTTTAAGAGCTCCTTAGTATGCTTAGCTTGATTAATAAATGTTCTATTTGTAGTTTGTTTAAGTTGGAGACCTAATGATACGAATTGCCGAGAAAGGGTGACATAAGGTTATCAATATCATGCGAGCCATAAGGGTGGGTCCGAACTACAAGATGGTTCGAATGAAAAATGGGAGTCGAAGGTTAAGTAGGGGGTTCTTGTACATTGACGATCAATATGACTCACTGATGCTTCACACAAGATTGAACTATACTTGATATGACATATAATTATAATATCAGGTTGCTCTCCACTACTCCACTCTCAATGGCTTACATAAGAGCTCTTTAAGAACTCGGTTCTCCACAAGAAAAACGTAAGCTCCAGAAGAAGGAAGAGTAAGGTCTGAAGTTCAATATTAATGATCTAATGATGCAACTATCGCATATTACGAGTATTTATATGGCCCAATTAGGTAAATCTTAGGTATATTTAAATTACAAAAAAGATTCTTACTAGAAAAGGAAGGGGGAATAAGTTACAAGGGAAAAACTGTAAATAGACAAAAGAATATTTGACTACAAAAAGGACTATACAAATGTTAGAAAATAATATACGTATCAACTATTTAGTTAATTGTCCTAATGTTACTATTGCAGAACAATGTTGATTCTAAGTAGAATGCGTTAGGTCGGCTACTCGGTAGCTCGATAGTTCAACTATTTAAGGCCTGGGCAAGGTTGGTCTAGTAGGTGACCATTCTTTGGATCAGCTTCGATTAGTTGGCTTGGTAACTGGTTGGGCACCTCGGGAATCTTCTCAATGAGATAAACAGAGGTTAGGGTAGCGTATGTTAGTAGATTACGATGGGAAATACATTGTTCTTTAAAGCTCATCTTCCCTTAGATAACTCAACGAACCATATGGGTAAATCCTTGAGCTCGAGAGCGAGTGATTTGTTCGTGATCCCTATCATCCCCCTTGAGCTGTTTGAGATTTTGGATCAAATTTGTCTCAGCTTCTTGTTGCTCATCTTTAGGGACATATAGATGGAGGTCGACAATGTTAAAGGAGTCAGAGACACCATGATCTTTGGGTAATTCAATCCTATAGGTATTAGGGTTGATCTTTTCAAGCACTTTAAATAATCCATTGGCTCTAGGAGATAACTTGCTCTTCTTTAAACTCGAAAATCGGTCTTTACTAAGGTGGATCCAAACTAAATCATCAGGCTAAAATTCTTTGTTCTTTCATCTTTTACCTCACCTCTCAAGCTTAGTGGTAGCTCAACTCAATTGCTTTATGACCTTTTGGTACATCATCTTGATGGCCTCTGATTCATTAATAACAAACTAGTCTTCTTGTTAACTTGGTAATGGCATTTGATCCAATGGAAACTCTAGGTTGAATTTGATGACTTCAAATGGGGATTTTCCTATGATGCTATGCATAGTTTTGTTGTAGGCAAACTCAATTATGGGTAGGCATACACGCCAACAAGTAAGGTTCCATCGAACAACAACTCTAAGTAAGGTTCCTAATGTTTTGTTGACAACCTCTGCTTGTTCTTCAGTTTAAGGGTGGTAGGACGTGATGAATAGTAGCTTGGTTCTTAGTCGCTTCCATAAGGTTCTTTAGAAGTAGCTTATTGATAAAGGTATATTTTATTCATATTTTAATGAGTAAATTAGAGAAAATTATTATTGATTTTATAGAAATAATTTAAAATTAGTACTTAGATATTCTTATTTGAATATTTTAAGTATTGGAGGATTCAGAGTGGAAATACGAACAATTTAGAGGAGTTTCATGCAAATAAACGGAACCGAAATGAGCTATGGCATGGCTGGAATTCAACATAACCGGGCTATACTTACACCAGTAGCCTTTAGAGTCTACATTACAGGCTTTGGCACTTATACCATTAGCCTTCATGGAAAAATTAGCTTTCAAAAGCTAAATCTTAGTTTCCTCTATAAATAGTCATGAGTCTTGGATTTTAAGAGAACTTTTCATCTTCTTTACAATTAGATAGTATTAGAATAGTGATTAGATAGTTCTTGAAGAATTCGTCTATATAATGGATCAGATTGTTGAGAAGATTTTTCTTTCGCTATAGAGATCAAGTTTTGGAATTGCAATTGAAGTTTATCTTTTCTAATTACAGAATTGGTGACATTTATTTTAATTATATTTATGCAATTTTGCGAATTATTTATGTTTTCAATTATGAATTTCCTTGCAATTTCAATTAGTAGTTGTACTTTTGTTTCAAATTCCATGGCTAGTTAAATTTATTTATAGGAATTGAAGAAACCCTAGGTAGCTAAGATGATAATTGTGTTCGTGTTATAGGATTAATAGATATATGGATGATTCATGATTACAGTTTCTAGGATTTTGATTATAACTGTTTACTTTATTATAATTGTTAGAAACCCTAGTGATACGGGAGTTGATATAGGGTTTGTTAGAAATTCTTGATTAATTTGATTGATTAATGTAGAAGCAGCGTTAATTGAATTAATTAGAAATTATCTAGATATTAATGTAATGTTTGGTGATTGATTATTTACTGAGACATTAGGGATAATTGATTTAGGACATTAGATAATCATAGTATTGGGAGATATATGATTGTAATTTAGAGTCCACTGTTAATTGGAGATGCGGGAGCTGACTGATTAATTAGAAGTTTAAATCTTGAAGTTTTAAGGCATAATAATTTCACTTGAATGACCATATAACTATTAATCTGTATAACATGATAACAATTTGATTTGCATAATCTAGGGTAGATTCTGTTTTCCCATAATTCTCAATTGATTGCTTAGTTTTAGATATTTTATAGTTATTTTCTTTTCGATAGTTTTAGTATAATTATTAGATTAGTTAATTTATTTTTTATTGCCTGAATATTGACAAGAACTAGCATAGGATTAGTAATTTCTTAGTTTTCGAGGGATCGACAACCTTACTTGCTCTATATTACTTGATTTCGACTCAGTATACTTACTGGGGTGTTCGTGATTTATTTTATATATATATATATAGTTTAAGCGAATCACTTATAAATTTTGGATCCTAATCAACTACAATTTTTTTTTTGGGCACTCCATGGAGCTTGACTACTTCTTGCAAGAAAAGAAAAAAGATAGTTGAAGCATTGTTAGTTTTGGAGTAGGGCATGAAGTATGCCATCTTGTCGAAATAATCCATGACTACCATGATAGAGTCCTTCCCCTAGGACATCTTTGGCAATCTTAACATAAAGTCCATGCTTAGCTTAGATTATGGTTTGGTCGGGATTTGATATGAATCACCAGGAAGGGGTGATGCATGGCTACCAATAACATGTGAATTGAGAGGGTAGGTCCAAACTGCGAGAGGGTCTAAAGGATAAATAGTAATTGAAGGTTAATTAGGGGTCCTCGTATACTGAAGATGGATATGATGCACCAATACCTCATATGAGCTTAAGTTGCACTTGATATTATGCATAAGTGTAGCCAAAGGTCACTTGCCATAAGTCTATGCTCGATGTGCTAGATAAGAGTAATTTGAGAGTAAGGACACTTAGCTCACAAAGGAAGAGTATGTTTGAAGTTCAAAGATGAATTCTCATTAACCGATGTGGCTATTATAATTTACATGTATTTATATAACCTGATTAGGGTAAGTCCTAGGTTTACATAAATTACAAAGAGATTCCTACTTAAAAAGGAAAAATACATAACCTACAAGGGCAAAATTGTAAATAGAAAAAAAGGATATTTGGTTATAGAAAGACAGTATAGATGTCAAAAAATAGGGAGCATCTCAACTGTCCATCTGTAGTCCCAATGGTGTTGATTGTCGAGTAGAGTAAGATCAGTGCAGATTAGGCTATGGTTGGATGCTCAACAGCTCAACCTTGAATGTTCTAGGCTAAGAAGGGGATTGGTTTGATGGATGGTGCATTGTTTAGTTAGCCTTGGATGCTCGGCTTGAGAGTGAACAGCTTGGCCTTGAACGCTTGTCAACTTGGTCATATGTAGATTCAACACTTGCCCTTGGTACGACAGTAAGTTGTTAGCTTAGCAACTAGTTGGGCACCTTGGCAATCTTCTCAATGCAACAAAGAGTGGTTAAAGTTGCATATCTCAGAAATTTGGTGTGGATGTCTTGTTTTTTAGAGTTTAACTTTGCCTAGACAGCTTGACAAACCATTTGGGCTAGTCCTTGAGCTCGAGAGTGAATGATTAGTCATTGATCCCTATCATCCCCTCTAAGCTGTTTGAGATTTGGGATCAAATCTAGTTTGGCTTCCCATTGCTCGTCTTCAGGGACATAAGGATGGAGATCTGTAATGTTGAAGGAGTCAAAGACCCTATGCTCTTCTAACAGTTCAACTTTGTAAGCAGTGGGATTGATCTCTTGGATCACCTTGAATGGTCTATCTACCCATAGGGACAACTTCTTGTTCCTAAGGTGGGGAAATCGATCCTTATTGAGATGGGTCCATACTAGATCCCTAGGTTGAAATCTTCTAGCTTTGTATCCTTGGCTCTTTCTTTTAAGTTTAGTGATAGCCTAGGTTAGGTGGTCCATAACCTTCTGACACATGACTCTGATGGCTTTGGAATGTTCAACAACTTAAGGTCTTTAGGTTGGCTAAAAGGGATACTCAGGTCAAAGGGCGGGTTAGGATTATACCTATAAGCAACCTTGAATAATGACCTTTTAGAGACGCTATGGGTAGTTCTATTGTAAGCAAATTCAATGATCGGTAGGCATACATCCCAATCGGTTGGAATTCTTCCTATAGTAACTCTCAGTAGATTTCTTAGGGTTTGATTAACAACCTCAATCTGTCTATCTATTTGAGGATGACAAGATGTACTTAATAACAGCTTAATTCCCAGTTGTTTCCATAAGGTCCTCCAAAAATGGCTCAAGAACTTTGGATCTCTATCAAAGATGATTGTTTTAGGCACTCCATGAAGTTTGATGACCTCTTATAAGAAAAGAAAAGAAATAGCTATAGTATCATTAGTTTTAGAGTAGGGCACTAAGTGTGTCATTTTACTAAATTAGCCTATGATGACTAAGATGGAGTCCTTCCTTCGAGACGTCCTTGACAATCTTAACATAAAGTCCATACTCAACTCAAATCATGGTTTAGTTGGGATTGACAAAGGTAAATACTATCCTTATTTGACTCAGCTCTTTGCTATTTTGCATCTAGCACATCTCTCTAATATGGCTTAAACATCTCTTATCATCCTTGGCCAAAAAAATCTAGAGGTTAGTACCTCACAAGATTGGTGCTTGCTAAAATGTCCAGATAATCCTCCATTATGTGCTTTATGCATCAATAGCTCTCTCATAGAACATGTTGAGATACATAATCTCCTCTTCCTGAATAAGTATCCATCCTCCTTATGATAGTCATCAAGTGTTTGGCCTTCTTCACATCTGGCATGGATTGGGCCAAAGTGTAGATCTTTAACTTATAAATTCTTGATCATAGAGAAACCAAATAATCTGGTCTACAACTCAATTAAGAGGGAATGTTTTCTTCATAGGGCATAGGCCACTACATTGTTCTTATTGTTCTTATACTTAATGAAATAAGAAAATCTCTCCATAAATTCCACTTACTTGGCTTGTCTTTGGGATAACTTAGGTTGGCTTTTCAAATATCTCAAAGATTTATAATCAGTATAGATTACAATTTCTTTGGGTAAAAGATAATGTTGTTAGAATGTCAAGGCTCGGATTAAGGAGTAAAATTCCTTATGATATATAGAATAATTGAGTGTAGCTCTTCTAAGTTTCTTACTAAAGTAGGCAATAAGTTGGCCCTCTTACATCAACATGGTGCCTATGCCCAGTCCGAATGCGTTACACTCTACTTCAAATACTTTGTCAAAGCTCAGTAGAGCTAAGACAGGGGCTGTAGTTAGCTTCTCCTTCACCTCCTTAAAACTCCTCTATTCTTTCTTTCTTTACCCAAACTTCGCATTCTTCTTTGTCAGCTCAATGAGTGGGGTCGCAATAGTACTAAAATTTCTTATAAATTGATGGTAGAATGAGGCTAAGTCGTGGAAGCTTCATACGTCAATTGAACTGGTTGACATAGGCTACTATGTGATTACCTTCACCTTTTCCTCCTCCACTCACAACAAACCCAAAGAAGATTAGTTAAGGTCTGTAGAAGTTACATTTCTTCATATTGACATAAAACTTCTCAGCTTAGAGTTATGAAAACACTATTCGGAGGTGCTCACAATGAGTCTCTTAATCAGGACTATAGACAAGAATATCATTGAAATACATAATTACAAACTTTCCAATGAATTCTCGAAGCATATGGTTCATCAATCTCATGAAGATGCTTAAGGCATTTGATAGGCTGAATGGCATCACAAACCATTCATAAAATCTATGGTAGATTTTAAATGCGGTTTTCTACTCTTCCCCTTCTCATATTCGAATTTGATGGTATCCAGATTTGAGATCAATCTTGGAGTGTACTCTTGCTCTATTCAATTCATCGAGTATGTCATCAAGCCTTGGGGTAGGATACTTATACTTAATGGTAATGCAATTGACTGCTTAGCTATCTACATACATTTTCCATACGACACATCGGTTTAGGGAGTCTCATACATAACATCTCTTTGTTAGCTCATCCACTTGTCTTTGTAGCTCACTGCTTGCTCGAGATTTAGCCTATAGGTAAGCTTTTTTAGTAGGCTAGCTCCTGGCTACAAATCTATTACATGTTCAATGCCTTGGATGGGAGGCAAACCTTTTGGTAGTTCACTTGGCAATAGGCTGGTAAACTCATCTAATAAGGCCTTTACCTTGGCAGGTAGCAATTCCTCATCTAATCTTCCAATCTCAAGTAACCTCTTGACCAGTAGATAGGTCAGATCCTCATGCTCCATTTCTCTCTTCAGCTCAGCTTAAGTCATCACCAAAGTTTCCTTATTTAGAACTCGTCTTAATTAAGTCCACATTCTTTTAACTTATTCGTTAGTCATAAGTGATAAGTATAAATCACTTTATACTTGTTAGGCATATTTAGGCATAAATTGGTTATAATTGTGTTTATTTCTCAAGTTCGTAGTGCTTAATTATGTAATATATCAATTTCAAATTATTCAAGAGCAGGGAGATGAAGTTTGCACAAAACCAATGCAATTTAAGGCAATCATGACCATGAGGAGAAGAAAACCTTGAAGGAAAACTAAGACATACTCCATCACGAGTGTGATAATGAAAGATTGGAATGACCCGCATTGATCACGCCCTTCATCAAGGGGCGTGATTAAGAAAGTTCCTATGATCTTCCTATTAGTTATGTCCGTTATTTTATCTTAAGAGGGTAATCACTCCTTCGATCACAGGTGTGATGAGATGAAATGTTTGTGATGAGGAGTTCATGTACATAGCTACGACTGTGATTATCTTAGATTTATGTTATCCAAGACTATCAGACCTCAAGTCACGGGCGTGATGGGAGTAGACATGATTGTTCTTCTTTAACTTTTTCACACGAACTGGTGCATGGAGCAGTTCTTAACACCAATAGGTGTCTTGAAGTGGTGTATTTGAAGCCCTTTGACGAGAAGAGTATAAATATACCATAACTTCTAGAAAAAAAAAAGAGAGATTTTACATCAGATCATCATAATCAACATCATTAAGAACATCACATCACCAACCTACAAACATACCTATTCATTTATCTTGTACCATTTTGTGTTTTGTTTAGTTGATCTTCAGTACAATCATTAATGTAAATCATATTCTTCTTGGAATTACTTGAGAGAGCCGACGAGACTTCGTTTTTTGTGTGTTTGTTAGACTTTAACAATGGAATAAAAAGGGGTTTTTACTTATTCCATGTTTAATTATTGTTTTATCATGTATGAGTAGTAAGTTAGGACTTACTACATCCACTTAGTATCATTAAGTGCATGGAATAGTAGCTTCTTAATGTTTGTTATTCCTGATGAATTGAATTCAATTAATCTAAGTACGGTGTAGTGCATGGCATTGACTTAGGCTAGATTTCAATAGAACATGTTGAGAAACAATTCTATCGAATATATCTAATTCATTGGAACAACTTATTCCTGATAGTAGAGATATTATTAAGAAAGCTGTTACATTCTTAGGGAAATCGATAAATTAACATAACATTAACGTGATTTGAGTTGGTTGTTAATTCAGAAGACATTCTAATAGACATAATTAGGATTGGAAGTAAGTAATTCTAATAAGAATGCTTGCATGCTTGTAATTTCTTGTAGATAACAAGTATTACGACAAAAAAATATATTGATAGTATCATACTAAGTGATGAAGCAAGTCTGTATGTTAATCTTTGTAATGTTAATAGTTTCTGTAGCATTTGTGTTGGATAAAAGTTGTTGTGGATTAGTTTAGTTTAGCTAGCAAATTATATATTTTAATTTTTTTCATCACTTAATAAATTTGGTTGCTAGATCATAAGAAGATTTACTAGTATTAGTGCTTGTATCCATTCCCAGTAGAGACGACTTATACTCATCTGTGATATAAAACGATAGGTACACTTGCTTATTGAATCAAGTTAAGAATAAAATATAGGTTTATAAATTGTAAAACTTGGAAACTCTATTTAGAGGTGATCAATGGGGCTTAACTTCACCTTCCTGCCCTCGTGCTCTAAAGAGCAGGTGTTCTTCCTTCCATTGTATATTACCTCCCGATCAAACATCTATGGTTATCTAAGAAGAATATGAGATGCACTCATAGGTAACACATTACAAAGCACTTCATCTTGATAGTTCCCAATATTGATTGGAGTAGCCACTTGCTTGGTCACTTATAGGGCTTCCTTGTCACTGAACTAGTGTAGCTTATACAGCTTGGGTAAGGCTTGGTCGGTAACTTCAATTGTGGGACTATGAAAGCAGATGTTACATTGGTGCAATTGCTACCATCAATAATTAAGGCACACAACTACCCATTCACCTTACAGCTAATATGGAATAAACTCTCTTGTTGCTCGTCCTCTAGAATAAGACTTACACTGATTGCCCTCCTTAACACCATTGTTGCGGCATAAAATTACTCTCTTCATTATAGATGATCTTTCCTCCGTAGATTATTCTAGGTGTCTAGATTCTTTAGGCTCCTCAATCTCCTCATCAGTACTATCGACCTCAATGGTTAGCAACTTTCCCTTAATCACCATCACTCGTTTGTTCGGATATTGTATGGCTATGTGTCCAAACTCTTGACACTTGAAGCATTTGATCTCATTCATCTTTCTTCCTGAGCTTTGGCCTTTCTTGAACTTCCTCTAAATCTTCTTCTCCTTTAGTCGGGTAGTTTAACTAAGTCAGACCTTAGTAGCTTTGCTTGGTTTCAATCGCACAAGTCTACTCAGAATGGTTTACTAAGGGTAGGTCAACTGATAAGAGCTCGAAATCTTCCTGCTTGGTATCTTTCAATTCTCTAGGCAATTTGGATAGCCTCATTAAGTGAACTAATATCCATGGCCTCTAAAATATCTCCAATCTTATACTTTAACCAACTGATGAATCAGGATATAGTTCAGTCTTCAGGCTCAACAACTTTACATCAGATCATTAACATCTGGAACTCCTTTACATGAGCATCAACACTCGATCCTCCTTATCTCAACTCTTGTAATCTCTTGAAGGTGTCTTGCAAATAATATCTCAGAACAAATCTTCTTCTCATGACTCTTTTCAACTCATGCTAAATCCTAACTTCTCGTTCTCCTTCTCTTCTATGGGTACCTTATAGATTCTTCTACTATAGGGTAGTATAGCTAGTGAACTCTAACATAGCATGTCTCACCTTAGCGTTATCAGGCACTTCATGACATTTGAAGTGCTTCTTAATCTTATCTACCCAGTCCATGTTGTTGAACCTAGGGTTTATTACTTGATTTTGATGAGAACAAAACAAAAAGTGTATAATTAAACATGTTGATTTCAATAAGAACAAAACAAAGTGTATAGTTAAACATGTTGTTACTCGATATATTGAGTTAATTGAAAAAGAACAATTATCTTACATTATGATTATAAATAACGATGAACTTTACAAGATATTTGGCTTTGAAAGTTGCACAAACATTCTTGAAGTTGAATTGTAGAGTATAGATGTTCTTTATTGTGTTTGAAAGATAGGAACAAGTGAAATTGGGCCTACTGACTTGATGGCTCCAAAGCACTACCACTTAATGGTGAAGTGTCCTAGATAAGAAGTTGGAATGGTTTCTGATCAAGGTATCAACATGCCGATAGAATTATCGGTCTTTACACCGATAGTTATCTTGCTTACCATCACGATGATAAGAATGTGAAACCATCATGCTGGTAGGCCTATTTTAACTAGCCATTAGAGTATTTAATGTACAATAATGGGAAGAATTGAATGAGATGATATAAATGTTTAATTACCTGATCATGGACAATAGAGAGTTGATCTTTTTATTGCAATATTTCAATATTCTCTTATATTTTTATTGTCTATTATTCTCATTTTCTCTTGTACCTAGAGAGATTTTAAGTATAGTGCTTGTGAGCTATTAGTTACAAAGCATTGAGAGTTAGAAGCATCATACCAATAATCCTTGAAACTAAGTTTTTCATTGTAAGTTGAGATCATGATTTGTATTGAGAGTGCAAGTGTGAAACTTGTGTAATCAAGTTCATGTATGTATAGCTCTTGTAGCTTGGTTTGAGAAATTAATAAAGTGGTGTGAAGTCCTCGATTGGAGGTATTGTATGTCTATAGAGAGTAGGGGGCAGTTCGAACTCTATGTTAAATCTAGGCTTGATCTTCTTTATCAATATCTCTTTTAATTTTCGCACTTATTATTGTTTTATCATTATTTTGATTATACTCATTCTTGCATTTAGTGCTTAATTTCAAAAAGAAGATCAATTTGTCCTTAAAACTCAATTTACCTTTCTTCTTGAGTCTCAGCCTAATATTTCGGTAGCCTTAAGCATCACCACTCCCAAAAAAACTAGGGATTTTAATATAGGAGCTCGGACATTCCTCTCTTTGAGTTCATAATACTCTTTCATTTCATCATCTCCTTCATCATCCTCTTCTTTGATCTCATTTAACGTTAGTCTGCTTTCAGCACCTCTACCTACTCTTCGAGCCCGATGTGGTTGAGCTAGGGCATTAGCTTGAGCATATCAACCATTGCCTCCCTCGAGTTGTTCATTGGCTTGCCCTTGGTAGGGTTCATTTCTAGCTTGTCTATCTTCGTTTATAGCAGTCACTATACTAGCCATCAGGTTAGTAAGTTTATCTAGTCGGTCATCGAGCGCCATTCTCTTGGTTACCAATGGCTATTTGAACACTAGAATCCGACATTGTTGACTATGATAGTAGATTAATAGCTGAGACATAACTCAAAATTTTCCTTCGACAAACTATAACAAAGTAACACCTAACATACAAATAGTTATAATAACCAACACATGAAAAATCAATTGAACACTAACACTATTTTGCAAATATAAAATAAGGGAAAATAGAGCATTCAATTTCTTTGGCACTATACACCTTCCAAACTCTCACAACAATAACATATAGTTTCTAAAACACATAAAGTAGTAATAAATCACTTAGTATACAAAGTAATAGAAACTTGCTTGAACGTAGCTAAGCTCTAATACTAGGATGATACAGGTTGTTGGAAAGGGGTGAAGTATGACCACCAATATCATGTGAATCAGGGGGTGGGTTTGAACCACAAGATGGTTTAAAGTATAAATGGTAGTCGAAGGTCGAGTAGAGATCCTCATGCATCGACGATGGATATGATGGATCAACGCCTTACACGAGTTCAAGTTGCACTTGATATTACGCATAAGTATGGCTAGAGGTTGCTCGTTGCTAGTTTATGCTCGATGGGCTAGATAAGAGTAATTCAAGAGTAAGGACACTTAACTTACGAAGGAAGAGTATGTTTGAAGTTCAAAGATGAATTCTCATTAACTATTGCGACTATTGCGACTATTACAATTTACAAGTTTTTATGTGACCTGATTAGGGTAAGTCTTAGGTTTACATAAATTACAAAAAGATTCCTACTTGGAAAGGAAAGATACATAGCTTATAGGGGAAAAATTGTAAACAGACAAAAAGGATATTCGGTTACAAAAGAACAATATGGATGTTTGAAAATGAGGCACTCATTGACACTCCTTTATGTAGTCCTAATGGTGCTGATTGTTGAGTAGAGTAGATCAGGGTTAGATGCTTGGTAGCTTGGCTTGAATGTTTTAGGCTAAGAGGGGGATTGGTCTGGTAGATGACCCATTGTTTAGTTGGCCTCGGATGCTCGGCTCGGGAGTGAACAGCTCAACCTTGGGTACATATTAGCTTGATCATATGTAGATTTAGTACTTACCCTTAGTGTGGCAGTAAGTTGTTGGCTTAGTAATTGGTCGGGCACCGCAGCTATCTTCTCAACGTAATAAAGAGTGGTTAGAGTTACATATCTCAGAAGGTTGGTACGGATAATGTCTCATTCTTTAAAGTTTAACTTTGCTTAGACAGCTTGACAAACCATTTAGGTGAGTCCTTAAGCTTGGGAGTGAGTAATTGGTCCTTGATCTTTATCATCTCTCGTGCATCGATAGTATATATGACTCACTATTGCCTCATACGAGCTCAAACTATACTTGATATGGTAGATAAGTCTAATATAAGGTTTGATACGGATTTATGGGTGAACACACGGTTTCGCTATTACACATAACCAAGGGAACAAGTCCTGACTGCGAGATGGCTCAAAAAGTAAATGAAAGTCGATGGTTTAGCAATCCTGTACACTATCTCTATGGATATGACGTACCATAGAACCATACAAGGACTTAAGCTAATACCTAATATGATGTACGAACACTAAGCCTAGGGTTGCTCGCCATAATCTTTGTTAACGGGATTGATAAGAGTGGGTACAAAAGAGCTTTTCAACAGAAAATACTCAAGGGTTTATCATTAATGTTATAAATATGTCTAAAACCCTATATAAGTGTCCTATTTATATGTAGTGACAAAATTATAAATAAAATGACTAAAAGAATGCCTTAGTGGCAATCTCGTAAATGCAAAATATACATGAGGGTAATTTAGGAATAATATGAGAAATAAGAAGTCCTTATAACATAAGTAAAAATAAGTAATCAAATGAGACATTTGAGTAAAGAGCTTATGAGCTATTGGAGACCTTAGAGACCTGATCTAGGTGGACCTGAAGAGCAAAGAAAACCTTGTAGAGTAGAGTAGACCGAATAGAGCATAACAGATGTGGTAAAGCAAAGCAGATTAGTAGAGTAGAGTAAAGTAGAACTAGTAGAATAGAGTAGACTAGGTAGAGCAAAGTAGCATTAATCGAATAGAGTAGGTCTTCTACATTAGTAAAGCTTAGAAACAAGTCTTCTATGTACGAGGAGCTCATAAATAGTTCTCTAACATAGCTCGAAACTTGGTAATTGGTTAGCTCGATCCCCTGTATCATATCATCCCCTCTCATTTGGAGAAGTTTCAGCTTGAAACTTGGTACGGGGTAGCTTCAAATCCCGCCAAGATCAAATACCAACCTATAAAAATTAAATATAAATATATGAAAATACTTAAGCTTCTCTACTAATGTCATGATCAGCTAAGGCTCTTTCCATTTATCATGAGCTCGATCAATCAAACTTTTCCTTAAGTATCCTTCCTTCCCTTCATCTTGTATCCGGTTAACTTCACTCAAATAACCCTAACAACCATCATTAAAGGAGAATAACACAACATTTAGCTCAAACATCATGTCATAAGCATGGGCAATCTGAACATGTAAGATCTCAAATTGCTTTTCTACCTTAAGTAGCTTTAAGGCTTCATGCCCTTCTATTGTTGGCCTTACCACATCATCCTTAGTAACTTTTACCTCTTCTACTTCCTCACAATTCAACTCTTGTCTTTTCTTATCTACTTTCTTTGCATCTTCAACTCTTCCTTCTTTTCCTTTCGTTTCCTCTCCTTTAATACTCTCTAAATGAGTAAGCCTTCGTTGTCTTCTTTCTTCTCTAATCTCCTTGAGCTTAACAAGTATAATCTCTAATTGTTCTTGTACACTAGAGAGGTTAACTTCATACGTGGATTTTCTCTTATGTAATTTATCTTAATAATCTTAGGGCACAAATTTTCTTCGCATTAAATGTCTTATCTCTTCCCACGTAATAACTTTAACATTCCCTCCCTCAATTCTTTGACCTATTGATTCATCTTTGGGGTTGGATACACAGAGAAACACCATAATGAAGAGCAAACAAAAGGAAATGAAGAAAAACTAGCAAAATCCAGGTATGATACACTAATTTATCCTACTCGGCTTATAATTCATTGGATATAACTTACCGATTCGAACTAAAAGATCACTTAACACTACTCCTTATTAAAGGGAATAGATAAGAATTCCAAGGTAATAAGAACATTAGGGTTGCTCAAAGGAAAATTTGTATAAATTCTGATAATAAAGTTGTTGTCTATGTACATTAAGTGGGGGTTTATATACCCATCTCACTAAGGTTACTTTATATGTATGAGAAGACAAAAGGGTATTCTACAAATAGGATACATAAAATATACTAAAAAGGATAAAAGAGACAAAGAAGATTCAGTATGGGAAAGTAAAGAACCCTTCTAGAATATTGTGCTAGAAGACACGTGTTGCATGGTGGCTGGTCACTGTTACTCTGAATTATAGTACAACTTGGGTGAAATGAAGAAAAAGAGGGTATACAGTTAGAGTCAACCTGATTTGGATCAAGACAATCCTCGGCCAATTAGTCATTAAGGAATACCCACCTTAGATTGGGGTTATATCCTAGTCGATTTGAGAGCTTGGCCTCGGATAGTTGTTGAGCCTAGTATGTTTAAATGTTGTCAGATTAGGGTGTGGATGCTTAGTAGGTAGGCATACTTACCCAAAGGGTCGACATGTCTACTCGGCAGTTTCAGAGACAATGTTGGTGTATGAGAGAGCTTGGTACTTACATCGGATGTAGCGTAAATCATGGAGGTTGGAATATGAATTCTTGTCTTGAATGGGGCTATGAGCCATTATTCTCTTCGTAAGTCTTTGGAGTCCTCTGGCTTGGTTGTGTGTGATCGATCTAGAGGGTTGATTCCTATCATCCGCTTGAAGGTTGGGAAGATTTGTCCTCAAATTTAAGGTAGTCTCCAGTTCCTATTCTTTCAAGGCACCTATGAGATCTTATTATTTTAGTCAGTAGGGAATTAGGTCAGATACATTGAAAGTAAAGGAACCACTATAGTCATTGGGCAACTCGATTTAGTAGGCGTTATGGTTGATTTTCTTTAGAATCTTGAATGGATCATTAGCTTGTGAAGATAATTTATTCCATCTCAAGTGCCAAAATCATTCTCAGTTGGGGTGAATCCATACTACTATCTCCTAGCTTGAAAGAAACAGGTTAGTGGCCTCGACTACCAATCTCTTATTGTTTCTTATTGAACTTAGCGATCTTCCTTGTCATAGTTTGGTGTAACTCTTGTAATTCTTGAGCTCGGTTAACTTCGGATTGACTTTCTTCAGCAGCTATAGGGGTACCGATCAAATCTAATAGGATAGTACGGTTACGACCATATACGACCTCGGATGGGGTCATAAGTATACTACTTGGTGATAAGTGAAAATCTCAGCAACATTGTTTGCAAAGTGGTTAATAAGGTTTGCTAACGAGACAAAGCATTGGCGACTACGTTGGCACTTCCTTTCTTATGTTGGATTGCTTAGGAGAAACCCTCCATGAACTCTAGCCACTTGGCTTGCCTTTTTGAAAGTTTGTTCTGACTCCCAAGATGCTTTAATGACTCATACTTAGTACAAATAACAAACTTTCATAGCAGTAAGTAGTGTTGCCAGATAATAGGAGCTCGAAAAAGAGAGTACAACTCTTTCTCATACATAGAATAATTTAGGGTAGCACCACTAAGCTTCTCACTGTAGTAGGTGACAGGTCGTCATTCTTGCATCAAGACGGTGCCATTTCTAACGCTTGAGGCATCATATTCCATTTCAAAGGGCTTATCAAAATTTGGTAATGATAGGATAAGGGCGGAAGTGAGCTTTTCCTTGATTGCCTTGAAGCTCTATTTAGCTCGATCATTCTGTTTGAACCCATCACTCTTCTTTTCCAACTTGGGGCAGCTATGTACTAAAGTTTTTAATGAATCGCCTACAAAAAGAAGCTAGACCATGAAAACTTCGAACTTCAGGAACATTCTTTGACGTCAGCTACTCCAAAATAGCTCAGATCTTTTCCTCATCTGCTTAGATTCCTTTCCTCGACATTACAAACCCAAGAAAAATCACTTCACCTTGACAAAATATACACTTCTTTAGGTTCCTAAATAACTTCTTAGCTTATAGATTATCAAAAATAGCTTGAAAATGTTGGACATAGTTGTTTAGGTCAATACTATATACCCATATGTCATCGAAGTACACGACCACATATCTTTCAATTAGAGGGCGTATCACATGGATCATTAATTGCACAAATGTGCTCGACATATTAGTAAGTCTGAATGACATAACCAGCTATTTGTAGAGACCATGCCTTGTCTTGAAAGCACTATTCCATTCTTTACCTCGTTTCATGCAAATTTGGTGGTAGCCACTTCGCAATTCAATTTTAAAAAATATCTTGGTGCCATGAAGCTCTACATCATCGAGCCTCGATATTGGATATTTGTACTTGACAGTAATTTGGCTGATTGGTTGGCTGTCAATGCACATATGCCACGAACCATCTTTCTTTAGGATGATTAGAGCGAGTACAATACAAGAGCTCATGCTTTCCCTTACATGTCCTCACTTTATGAGCTCATTTACTTATCTTTTTAGCTTGATGGCTTGCTTAGGTTCATTCTGTAGGCAGGTTGGTTTAATAGGGTGGTGCCTGACTATAGATTAATATAATGCTCTATCCTTCCGATTGGAGGTAATCCTTTAGGTAGTTCCTTAAGAAATAGGTTGGAAAACTCATCAATTAGCCTTCAGATTTCATTTAGGATGTCTTTGAAATCTCTCATCTCTAGTACTCTTCTAATCAATGGAAACATAGGCTCATTGGCCTTCTCAGTAGCTTAGAGTTCTCTTTAGCTCATCATTGGGGCTTTCTTCTTATTTGCTCGAGTGACCTGGTTATGGGTCTCATTTACTTGAGTTGGGGTCATAGGTTGCAACATTATATTCTTTCCATCCTTAACAAAGGTGTAGGTATTCTTATACCCGTCATGAGTAACACATCGTTCGAACAACCAAGGTCATACAAGCAACAGATGTGAAGCCTCCATGGGGACGACATTGCACACTACTTCATCCCTGTACACATTCCTAACACTAAACGACACAATTACCTATTTAGTCACGTATAAAGCACCCTTATCATAAAGCTAATATAGCTTGTAAGGTCGAAGATGCTTAGAAGTCGACAAACCTAACTTCTACATGAAGGACTTTTCAATTACGTTAGTATAACTTCCTCTATCTACTATGATGTTGCATAACTATCCTTTGATGGTACACTTAATATGGAATTATTTTTCCCTCGGGTCTTCCTCAGAGTTTGGTAGGGAACTCGGTACTCATCTTAGTACTAGGGGCATCACTTCTCCCTTATCAGCATAGATACATGTCTCGTCTTCCTTCTCAGTTTTGGCTTTTCTAACATCCTTTTCCTCATCGAGTTTACTCTCGTTGGTGCTATCCATTACATCTCCTTGGAGCACTATGACACATCGGTTTGGACACTCAGTAGCCATATGTCTGAAGCCTAACAATTTAAAGTACTTCATCACACTAGTCTTTCGTCCTGAGGTTTGCCCTCTTTCATATGGTCTCGGGGTCAGTTTAGCCTCAGTTTGGCTCAGCTAGCCTCCTTGATTATCATTAAGTTGGTCATTCCTCTCCTTGGCTCGATTTGAATAGATTGGCATGGAGTAGGGGCTTAGGAAAATGTTGTTTTAATTCAGCTCAGAGCACTATATTTCAATTTTTCGACCCTCTGTGCTATCTTAATTACCTCTTCTAATGTATAAAACCTTTGCACTTCCATAATGCTGTAGATCTCATATTTAAGTCTAGAAATGAACGTCGATATTGTGCGAGCCTCTAGTTCTTCCATGTTCGCTCGAAGAATAATTATCTAGAATTCTTACATAATCATCAACAAATTGACCTCCCTAGTAGAGTTCCTGTAACTCTCCAAATGTATCCTATAAGTGGGACTTGGCATAAATCTACCCCTTAACAACCTCTTCATCTTATCTCATGTTCTCATACCTCTTCTTCCATCCTTTACTCTGGTTGCATTTAGATTTTTCCACCATATAGTGGCATAGTTAGTAAACTCTAGTGCAACAAGTTGGACCTTGACAACATTTGTATATCCATAACAATCAAACAGTTTCTCAACTTTTTCTTCTTACTCTAAATATTCATCTACATCTCCACTTCCATTAAAAGGTGAAATTTGGACCTTAACATGGTCAAGTCCTCAAGGAGTTTGGCGTCCTTGCTCTTGTAGTTAATAGTACTTAGCCTTTACTTCTTCCCCTTCATCAGTCTCCACATCTACTTCCTCATCATCCTCTTCTATCTCTTATAACTCTAGCCTTCGTTTATTGGCTCGGTCTACAACTCCTTTAGTTTGTTGGGGTTGAGTTGGGTAGTTGGCTCGGCCACCTTAGCCATAGCCTTTCTCTATAACATTTTCAAGTAGGTTGCATTGTGGCATACCCTATTACGCCCCGAACAAGAGGAGTTATAATAGTCCCGCTCTGTAAACTAACTTAAGATAGAAGCTGACCTCATAGCTGCTATTGTAGATACAATTCACACAAGGCGTGCACGACTTAACCAGCTTAAAGCATCCGTTCTAATACTTTTAAGTAAGCAAACCTGTGGTATAGCTTTACAAAATACTTATTCTATATAACCTGTTGTCTCGTAACACAACAATACTAATGTAAATGTCTTACGTCCAAAGTTATAATTTACAATCAGAGTTTATAAAAAAGCCATAGGTTTTGCAAACTATTTACAATAAGTTAGAAAACTAGTGGGCATCCTAAGAAATTCCCAGTTAGTTTCCCCAAAACTTAAAAAAAAAAAATCAAAAGTCAAGGTTTAGTTAATTCTTAGTTCCTCATTTTCCCAAACAACAGCACATTACTATACAATCATAAGCAAGGTTATTAATTATGATGAAATACAATGTAATCAATCAAATGAAACATTATATAATGTTATTCGATCCATTGAGAGGTTAGAGAAATTACATCCACTCCAACCTAGATTGAGGAGTTTTATTGCGACTTAAATCAAACCAAACCCGGGCTTATGCAATAGAGAACATCCTCCTCTTTTGATCGCCTTCAAACTACGGCCTCTACTCTTGCCATGACCTCCTCGCTTGTTACTTAGTTTGACTAAGGAAGGGAAAATGATCATTTCAGCTATCCTCATTAAAGTAAGTTAGTATTTGGCTTGGCTCTCTTAATCGTTTCCCCTAATGGGTGTTATGCATGTCCAATTTCGTTTTAGTCGAATAGATGTTAGTTTTAATTAGGGAAGGCTAAACAAGTTCATACAATACAGAAACAATGCGAACATATAGAACAGCACATTAAGGAGTTCAACTCCTACCACAACTGAGTATCATACACACATATAGCATGCGCATAGTCAAATAACTACAAACACAGCCAGATGTACTCTTGAGTCTCCAGATACTTTAATACAGTATCCTAACAAGCCGTGAAGTCATAATCCCAACTTATTTGTTCAGACGCTCACTATAGTAAACTCGAGTTATCAATAGTCAGTTCACTAAGAGATCCTATATATACAGAAGACTTAAATTCAGTTTTCGTAATAATTACGAAAATATTAGGGTTTGATCTAAAACAGTTATGTATATACATATAAATATATTATCTCAATAGTATATAGTTTTATTATTATTATTATAATATATCAAGTTAAGCTATTAATTATTAATAATATATGTAATTTATACTATTACGCATTATATATTATTTCGATCGTATCAAAATGTATTTTTAATTTATTAAATCAAGTTTTAATTTCAATAGCGTTACCGAAATGCGCACATTCTAGAATATTATAGAGTTATAGGTTATATTACCTAAGATTGTCTTATTTTTATAAAATTATTATTGTTGGGTTTGTATAGACCTAATGATACGTTTTACGGATCTTATTTCTAAATATGACTTTTAACGAGTAGTTCAAGTTTTCAATATAGTTATACGTATCTATATAAATATTATCGTATTATATGTAATTTACGTTATTAAATTGTATTTTACATGATTTGTTAATATAATGTTATAATATGAGTATTATTTAATCCTAATATACCTATGACAATTCCAATTAAAAAATATTAGTAAATATATTAAAAATACATTTTTTATCTAATCTGATTAGTAACCTCAAACATAGTTTTTAGTTAACTATTTAATTTATTTTAACTTATTTTTACTAAACATACGTCTCGACTTGTAATTTAAGCCATTTTATTAAATAAATTCGTAATAAATAGTTTGGGTGACCAAATAATTTCCTGAAAATTTCTATAGACTCTTAAAAATATGGGGAACTTATCTATTACTTGGTTTCAAGTTTTCGACCTATCGCCTATATATTGGTATTTACGATTTTAACCCTAAATTACTTAATTATGATTCTTTTTACAATAGATAAATTTCAATCTGACCCAACGTTGTTATTATTCACTAGAGATTAGTACAAGTCCATTTCATCATTAAATTTCATAATTTCCTATTTGTTTCACAATTTCAGCCTATTTTCGAGCTATTTTTAGGCTAAAAAATGTAATAAATATTAAAAATATTCAAATCAAAATTTAGGTTACATAGCAATTATTTATATATCATGCACATCCTACACAAAAATTTTAAGGTAGAAACAAAATTATTTAGTACATTTATTTTATAATTCAAATTTTGGATGAATAATAGTTTTTTTAAGCAAGTATACTAAATATTACAAAACTTTCAAAAATAAAAATATCACATGAAAGCATGTTCAAAATAATCTAACTACAATTCTTTTTTTATAATTTTTTAGGTGGTTTAGGTATTTTTGACAAATTATTGAAAAATAGGGTGAAGAATTGACCTTTGTGTTCTTAGGTTCTTTGGTGGTCATGGGTTGGTGGGGGTGTATCGGAAGGCTTAGACACTGGGGGTGCTCTTTGGTGGTGAACTGGCTCAACAGTAGAACATAGAAAGTCCTAGGAACTAGCCTAGCTTGGTGTATGCTTTGTTTTTTCTATTTTTCTTTCTATTTTTGTAAAAAAAATTTCCGAACTTTTTCTTAAGTAACTTGGTTCCTAAAGTGTTTTAATATGATGTTAGGGACCCTATATATACTAGTTGGGAGTGGGTTATTGCCTCTTGGATTTTCTTTTAATTTTTTTCCCTTGTATTCCCCCCCTAAATGAAGCAAGAGGTGTCAACTTGATAGGAAATTACTTTTGAATAGGCATATTCAACTCCTCCATAGCAACAACAATGAATTCCAAAATTTCCTAGTCGCAATTAAGTCTTTTGGATGAGATTTGCTATTATTTATAGCATTTTAGGTATATTTTATTAATATTTAGTTATTTATTAATATATTGTTATATATCCCACGTATATATTACGTGTAATATATGACTATACTTGTATAATTAAGTTTCTAATATATCTTTTATTTTTAGGATATGGTTCTTGATTAATTTCTTGAATTTAACACAATCTATATATAATTACGTAAATTAAGATTAATTTACGGGTATAATTATTATTTATACCGGGCATATTCATAAAAAACGCGCATATTCATATAGTAAATTATATTTTATTAATTTATTTTATAATTTAATTAACTTATTTATAAGTTTTTGTCGTAATTCGAGCTTGATTTTTGGGATTCTGAACATTTTAGTATTATATTAAATAATCTTATTTTTAAGGGAAAAATTGGGATATTATTTAAAAAATTTGACTTCACTGTGTTACTTTGTTTAATTTTTCTATTTTAATCGTAAAGTTTGGACTCAATCAGTTAACTTTTTCTAAAAGCTCTAAATTTAGGCTCGGTTATTCTAAACTCAATTTTAAGGGCTTACATACCCTATGGTTGTTTCCTATCAACTTACATTGCGGTGATCGGACTCTAAACAAGGTTGGTGAGTTTATCAAATTTATCATCAATTGACTCGGGATTGTTACTACCATTTTGGCCATGACCAAGTTGAGTACCATTACTTTGGTCTCTAATAACATATTGAACACTGAATTCCGATATGGTATAATACTTTTCAAACAGATTAACAATACAATACATAGGAAAATAGTGTTACTCTATTACCCAAAACTTCAACTAATACACTAACAACTTTAACACACAATAATATCTCGAATAAGACAAAAATGAACTTGCTTTGTTTTCGGAATGAAAAACAGAGTAAGAACGAAGTAGCAAAGAATTACACTTACTAACACACAAATACACTATAGTAGCTCCGAAAGGAACATAATAGCTACTAAGAGCAAGTGAATCAAAATTTTATTGCAACTTCACATACTCTCTCAGGACCATACTTTGATACCAACGAAGTTGATGCGTCTACGGGGTTAGATACATGGAGAAACACCACAACGAAGAGAAAACAAAAGGAAATAAAGAAAAGCTAGCAAAGTTCGGACGGTTATCAATTGGATATGATACACCAATTAATTCTACTCGACCTACAATTCGCTAGATATGATTTATCGATCCAAAATGAAGGGTCGCTTACCATTACTCATTGCTAAAAGAAATAAATAAGAATTAAAGAGTAATGAGAATACTAAGGTTGCTCAAAGAGAAACTTGTATCAATTTTGATAATGAAGTTGTTGTCTGCATACATTAAGTGGGGGTTTATATACCTATCCTAATAGAGCTACTTTACATGTATGAAAAAACAAAAAGATATTTTACAAATAAGATACATAAAATATATTAAAAAGGATAAAATAGATAAATAATATTTAGTATAGAAAAGTAAAGAGTCCTTCTAGAATATTATGCTAGTACTTACGTGTCGCATGGTACCTAGTCACTTAGAATATAGTACAACTTAGACAAAATGAGGAAAAAGAAGATATGTAGTGAGAGTTGACCTAATCTAGATCAGGTTGGTCCTTGGCTAATCAATCTTTGATAAATATTCGCCTCGGACTAGGATTGAATCCTAGTTGGTTTGAGAGCTTGGCTTGAAATAGTTATTGAAGCTGATATATTTGAATATTGTTAGGATTATGGTGTGGCTGCTTCGCAAGTAAGCATGCCTACTTGGAAGGTCGACATGTCTGCTCAGTAGTTTTGGAGACAATGCTGGTACACTAGAGAGCTCGATACTCAGGTTGGTACCAGCGTAAATTATGGAGGTTGGAATATGAATTCTTGTCCCGAATGGGGCTACAAGCCATTATCTTTCTCGTGAGTCCTTGGAATTCTTTGGCTCGGTTGTGCGTGATCTATCCGAAGGATTGATTCCTATCACCTATCACATCCTTCTACTAAGTCACTACAAAGCCACTTAATAAACTCTTAACCAACCTTACTTTTTCATATTTTGGATAAGAATAATTTTCAAAAACCTGATTAACTCAAAATTCTCAATTCAAATATTCATTTGGAGTCCCATATCCATTACATTTTTGGATACTCGATTTTATCCATACCTAGCTCGATATGCCATACTTGATAATTCTAGTCTTGATCCTATGGACATAATATAACTTAACCTAACCTCATAAAAGAAACAGCTCGGCGCAATGGAATACGACCTGAGCTTGCCAAATATTGCACTTCAATTTACCGTGCAGGCCTAATCTCAGCACAACATGATACATAAGCTTGCAATGCAGACGCTTGAACAAGCTTGGACAAACAACACAGCTCAGGTGCAATGATAATTATCTCGGTAGAATTCTTAGACAGGACAGCACTTCATACAGTACAATTGCTCGGATTTGTATGCTTCGTTACTGACCTCAGACTTTGAACACATTTGTACAGCTTTTGGAATCACGTCAGTTCGGCATGTTATACTCTCACACAAGCAACTTGGACATGTAATAGCTCAATACGAAATCTTTGGATATAGTAGATAGCTCGGCCGTAATGTTAAACGCCTCGACACATGCAAACTTAACATAGATTGGACACAAATTAGTTTGGCAATTTCGCGAACAAATCAGCTTAGTAATTCTTGATTCAGCCCTATACGATGTGCTCGTTTGACTTCAATTTGCACAGAGCAGTTTGGCCAATTTGAAAAGAGCTTCACAGCTTGGCTCGATAGTTTTACGGTTACAGCAGTTCGACAACTTTGAACTAAAAGATCGGACATATACAGTAGCACAGCACAAATTTAGCTCGGCTTTGCACTTCACTTCTGCTCACTAGCATAGTCCCATAATATGCTCGAACACAAGGCTTGACTCAGTTTACAATTAACAACATCTTAGAAATTAATGAAAGGTACAAGTCACTTTAGCTCATCACACACTTGGACTGATACACGTGTTTGGCCTGCACTCCAGTCACTGATCAACTCCATAGCATACAATGGACAATAGCTTGGCACATCCACAATTGCAACAAGCAGAGTTATGCGCACAATAACTTGAAGGCTCAAATTACAGCAGTTAGCTCAATACTCTACTTCGCTCGCCAATACACTATAGCTTGATAAAAAAAAAAAAAAAGTCTTTAGCACTCCAGCAACCGCTCGACATTTAAGTTCAACCCCACTCATGCACACTTCAGCTTAGACAAAGCTAGTTAACAGTTCGGTACAATTAGCAGTTCAGCATAATTCCAAGCTCGACAAAAGTTGTTCAGCTTGGCACTTCACAAAATAGCTTGGATACATACTTTGTTAGCTCGATTCGGACACTTTTGCACTTCAGCTAGGCAATTTGTGAAATACAGCAACGCGGACTTCACTTTAAACAGCTCGTTTACATAACTTAACACAGATCAAACATGAATTAACTCCGCTCGCTAAGCACTTTGGATATACACACAAGCTTGGCACTATCTTTCTTTAAGCACACAACTCACAGGAGTCCACAAAAGAAGGGTCAACAATGCACATGATTTATTAGCTTAGTAAGGATTCAATTGCACTCACAACGGTTTGGATCTTACATGACACAATTGCAGTTACACTATCAAGCTTTGGAAAGTTCAGGAAGTGGTCACTAGAAGAGTAGCTCGGAGACACACTACGGCACCAACACAAATCAACTCACACTCGGACACTTGCTATACAAAATTGCAGCACACCCACGATAGTAGCAAACACCAGCCACCTATTCGTAGCACAACATCCACTCGCTTGCTTGCTGCTATTTGCGATAGCTCGGTAAGACAACATTGCACTTTCACTTGAGCTTTATTGTACACAAAATGACTCAGTCACTTCCACTGCTACGCTCATAGACAGTCTCCATCGACCACCACTTTCGCACGACAAACACTGACCCACCGACAAGCTGATACTCACTACTATACAAGTCACGGCTACAACACCACTGTTCGCACACACAACAGCCACCACCAACTCAACTCTAATTTGATTACACTTCATTGATTGCATTGAATTTCACCAAAAACTCGTACTAGCTCCAATCCGCATACAGTAAAACTATAGCTCCACTTCTACGGGACCCAGAACCACTAATAACCACACTAGCTACAGGACTCAATGGATACAACCAAACTTACAGACTCTCTTACTAACTTGTTCACACACTGAACATGTACAACAACCATCTACATTTGCATTACTGTAGGAGCCACAAAAACCCACTTGCTACTAGATTCAAAACCCAATTACCAATTCTTCCAATAATCCACCGTCGATTTTAGGAAATCCTAGGTTCTCCTTCATAAATCCCACCTTCATTATTTCTTCGACAACTTAATATGAGAAAATTAAAACTCCTCCAAGTGCGACAATTGTTTCTTTCATTTTCTTTCTTCGACAACTTAATGGACCCATTTCGTCTTTTGAAAAGTGAGAAACCTAAAATTTTCAAACCTATGACAACTTTTGTCACAACACATGTGACCAACCCTAAACATTACAATCAGCGTTTAAGGGCAACACTTGATTATAATATTGGCTTCAAGGTCCATACTCATAAGCTACACCCAATAAGTCCAAATCCAAGTCACAATGTAAAATACAGAATTTCAATATTTCCCTTCGTGTTCCTCCTTTCTTCACATTCAAAATAGTATCGTTCCAAAAATGCAAGAAATCCTAAAGGATTGAAACATAAGGTTTTGATACTAAGATGATACAGATTCGTTGATGAACATATGGTCTCGGTATCATACTTAACCAAGGGGATGAGTTTGAACTGCAAGATCACTCGAAAAGTAAATGAAAGTGGATGGTTCAGTAGTCTTACAAACTAACTTTACAGATACAAAGTACCGTAGAACTACACATGAACCTAAACTAAGTACCTGATATGACGTATGAAACACTAAGCCTAGGGTTGCTCGTCACACTCCTCACTAAAGGGATTGATAAGAGTAAGTAAAGAAGAGTTTTGTAAGAGAAAAGAATCAAGGGTTTATCATTAATGTTGTAAATTTATCTAAAATCCTATAAGTGTCTTATTATACATAGTGGCCAAATTGTTAATAAAATGACTGATGCACTAGTGGTATTCCCGTAAATATAAAATAAATATGAAAGTAATTTAGGAATAATATAAGAAATAGGAAGTCCATATAACATAAGTAAAAATAAGTAATTAAATGAAATATCTAAGTGAAGAGTTGATGAGCTATTAAAGACCTTGAAGACTTTATTTAGGCAGAACTGAAGAGCAGACTTGGCAGAGCAGAGTAGACAAGACATGCAAAACAGAATAGACCCGATAGAGTAGAGCAAACATGGTAGAGCAGAGCAGAACTTGTAAAGTAGAGTAGACCTTACTAAACAGAGTAGGTCTTCCACATTGGTAAAGCTCATAAACAGGTCCTCTATGTACGAAGAGCTCATGAATAGGTCTCCAACATAGCTCAGAACTTGGTAATTGGTTAACTCAATTCCCTGTACCATATTAAGGTTGCTTGCTACTAGTCCATGCTAATGGCCTAAATAAGAGCTCTTCAAAGACCGGTTCTCAACGAAAAAGGAAGAGTAAGGTCTGAAGTTCAATATTAATGTTCTAATGATGTGGCCGTCACATATTACAACTATTTATATAGCTTAATAAATGTAAGTCCTAGGTATATGTAAATTACAAAAAGGATTCTGATTAGAAAAGGATAAAATTGTAAATGGACAAAAGAATATTTGGCTATAAAAAGAATAGTACAGATGTCAGAAAATGATACGTGTGTCAACTATCTAGTTTATAGTCCCGATGTTACTACTTACTGAGGAAGGTTGATTCTAAGCAGAGTGTGTTAGGTTAACTACTCAGCAACTCGAAAGTTTGGCTGTTCAAGGCTTGGCCAAGGTTGGTCCAGTGTGCGACCATTCTTTGGATCGACCTCAGCTGATTAGGTCGGGAGTAGGCAGCTCGGCCTCGGATGTGTGTCAGCTTGGCACTATGTAGATTTAACACTTAGCATTTGCGTGTCAAAAAGTGGTTTGCTCTGTAATTGGTTGGGTACCTCGAGAATCTTCTCAATGAGATAAAGAGAGCTCGAGGTAGAGTACCTTAGCGAATTGCAATAGGAAATACATTGTTCTTTAAAGCTCAGCTCCGTTTGGATAGTTAAGCGAACCATTTAGGCGAGTCCTTGTAATCAGGAGTGAGTGATTTGTCTGTGATCCCTATCACCTAGAAAATAGTAAAGTTCCCCTATCATGCTCATTTCAAACTCTTTCTTCATGCACTTCACAAATTCATCCACTAGATCCATGTTAGTAACTCCAAACACAATATCACTAATATATATTTAAATAATCAATGTATTTGACTTGTGATTCTTAATAAATAATGTTGTATCTAATTTACCTCTTAAAAAATCATTATTTATTAAGAAACTACTAAGCCTCTTATGCCAAGCTTTAGAAGCTTGTTTGAGTTCATAGAGTGCCTTGTTGAGCTTAAATACATTATTGGGGAATTTGTGATGTTCAAACCACTAGTGGTTGCTCACATAAACTTCCTCTTTAATATAACCATTTAGAAAAACACTCTTAACATTCATTTGATATAATTTGAAGTTTTTAAAGATGGTGAATGCTAAGAGCATCCTAATAGCTTTTAGTCTAGCAACTAGAGCGAAGGTTTCATCAAAGTATATTCCTTCTTCTTGATTATGTCCTTTTACTACCAATCTTACCTTATTCTTAGTTACTACACTGGTTTCATCAAGTTTCTTTCTATAGAGTCATTTTGTTCTAATTATTGGTCTATTATTAGGCCTAAGTACAAGATCCCATACTTCATTTCTTATAAATTGATTAAGCTCCTCTTGCATAGCTTGTATCCAAAATTCATCTTTTAGGGCTTCATCAATGTTCTTAGGTTCTACTTAGGATAGGAACATTACATTGCTTAAGTTTTTCAAGGAGGCTCTAGTTTTCACCCTATTAGATGGTTCACCTATGATCAAGTCCTTAGGGTGATCTTTCATAAATTTCCAATCTCCAGGCAAGTTCATATTAGATTGATCAATTTCTTCATCTTCGTGAGAGATTTCTTTATCTTTAGAGTTCTTATCAAGACTAAGGTTTTCTAATTGAGCACTAACATTGTCAATTTCATTATTTGGCTCTATAAATGCAAATGCATCATAAAAAACAACATAAATAAATTCCTTTATTACTATGGTTCTCATATTGAACACTCTCTATGTCTTACTAGTCAAAGAATAGTTAAGAAATATAGCCTCATCAGATTTAGAATTAAATTTACCTAGTTGATCGTTACCATTATTTAGCACAAAGCATTTAGTACCAAATGGATGAAAATAGGAAATATTAAGTCTTTTGCCTCTCCAAAGCTCATAGGGTGTTTTCCTTAGGATAGGCTTTATGAAAACTCGGTTTGATATATAGTAAGTAGTATTTACTACCTTAGCCCAAAAATGTTTAGGTAAGCTATTTTCACAAACCATTGTTCTTGCCATTTCTATAAGACTCCTATTTTTCCTTTTGGCGACTCCATTTTGTTGTAGAGTTCTAAGTGCTAAGAATGTGTGTTTTATGCCATTTTTTATTACAAAACTCTTCAATTGCATTATTTTCAAATTCTCCCCATGATCACTTCTAATAGAGAAGGACCTCTTTCATTTTGGACTTTCTTGCAATATTTTAAGAACACATGGTATGATTTGTCCTTACTTGCAAAGAAGAAGGTTTAAGTGTATCTAGTGAAGTTATCAACAATGACGAATGTGTATCTTTTCCCTCCTAAACTTACAGTTTGAGTTTGACCAAAAAAATCCATATGCAATAGTTATAGTGGCCTAGAAGTTGAGATGATATCTTTTGATTTAAAAGATGATTTTGTTTGCTTGCCATATTGACATGCTTGACATACTTTATTTTTATCAAAACTAATATTTGGTAAGCCTTTACTAAGGTCATGTGTAAATCTGGTAAATTTAGCTATTTAAGAGTAGGATTGAGTACTAATACTATAGATGATTTGAAGAGTCATTAAAACCGAGTAAGATAAAAATTTTATAAATCATAAATAAAACTATATTATAACTAGTAAAAACCTTAAAAATTGACCAAAACCTTAAATCATATATTAAAACCCTAAAACTGTTTTAAGCACCATTAATCAAAATTGAACCCGAATTTGTTCGAAATCCTAAAATTATAAATATAAACTTCTAAAATAGTTAAATATTACTCAATAATGATAAAATTATAGTTAATTGCAATTTTCGACTAAATAGCTTATTCGCGTGAAATTATAACGAAATCGCTATAATAACTTGTAAAAATTATAATTGTACCGGGTACCAATTAAATTGATAAAATTTCACACAAATTTAAAAATTAATTTATGATGAGATTTGTTATAATTTTTATGTTTCGAAAAATTACATATATTTGTTATTAATTTTTATTTTCCTTCGCATTCTTTTTCAATTTATTTCTTTTCTCTCTTTTCCACCATTTGCAACATCCTGGAAATGAAGCAAATTAGTCGCCCACGTGAAGAAAAAAAAAATACCCTATGTTGAATGGAAAATAAAAGAAAAATGAAAATAAAGATTGGATAATTACTTAACTTAAATTTTAAGCTAGTTACTCACATGTATAAAAGGAGGAAAAAACAAAAGAAAAAGAAAAAAAATTTCTGCACAAATCGAAAACACTAAAAGCAAACCGTGAGAGAAAAAGAGAAAAAAAGAAGAAGAAAAGAAGAAGGAAAAGAAGAGGAAAAATAAAAACTTAAAAGGTAAGTAATTTAGTTTTTAGTATAGATGTATGTTATATAGTATATACATGTATAAATGAAGTATTTGTATAGTATTTTCTTTAAATATAACATTACTAATACATGTATATTTGCATAAATACATAAATTGAATAATATATGCATGTATTAGGCTATGTATGTATACATGTATGAACATAAGTATATTATACGGAAGAGTATATATTAGGTATTTTTTTAGTATACATATGATTAGTATTAAGTATTTATATTAAATAACTAAAGTATATCTATGTATATGTATGTACCGTAATTATGTATATATATATATATGTACCCTTGTATAATTATTATTGTATGCATATATATAATCGTATACTATTAGTATATGTATATAGGACATATATATAAATATAAATATATATATATAGGAATAATATAGTGTATGTACGGTGGTATATGACATATACCATATATTACATATATAATATCTAGTATACACATTTTATAATAAATACTATGTAAATATATATATATATATATACCGAATATATATAATATAAGAATAGGTATTTGTAAATTATTTATATATATCTAAGTATTCGGAAATTATTTAAGTATATTATTATGTATAAATACAAATGCATGAATATATATATATGTACATAAGAGTATGTTTATGTTCATAAAATAAGTATATATATACATATAGCATATAACATATATTAGATATATGTAGCATACCGAAAATATATATAGATATATATATATGTATGTATAAATCGTGAAATACATAATTAATAAGAAAATGAGAAGTAATAAAAATAATAAAGGTCATAATAATAATAATAATAATCATAATAAAGTAAAAATCTCAAAAATAGGAAAATATGCTTAAAATATTAAAAATATTAAATATATGATTTAAATAATTATTAAATCATAAATATATTAAGAAAAAGAGAAAATTAATATTTCATAATTTTTAAACTAAAATAATAAATTTTGTGATATTTTTCTGTCACAATTCAAATTGTGAGTCACAACGTCCAAAATGGACCTCGCTACGAGAAAATACGCTCGAAAACGATAAAAATGGACTATAAGTTCATAACAATCCGAGCTAAAACGAAAAAATTATACGCGATTTGATAAAAAGCTCGAATCGATGATTTCGCGTAAATCAATAATTGATTTAAGTAAACTATACGATTTAGTATGCTAGTTTAGTTAGTTAATTCCTAAACTTATTACTTTCCACATTCCTCTAATGTTAGGTGATCCTAAGATCGAAATTGACTTACCTTTGAACTAATACAATCCTTGACATCATTTATGATCAAGTGAGTACTCTCGATGACTCTATACTTGTTTTGTGCTTATAGTTAGTGCACATGAATTAAATATTAGTAACTTGATGCATGGGGTTTTGGGTTATGCATGCGACAGATATTGATTGATTACTATGCAAAATACTATTAAATGTGAGATAATTGATTGCTGCATTATTTGAATGATTTGTTGATAATGTTTGATCACCTCATAAGTTGTCGTAATTATATTCAACCCAACCAAAATTAAACGGTTCATGCATAAAGCATGAACATTACATATAATATTCTGGCCATCACCTCACGCGATTGGTAATAAAGGGCCTTGGAGGGATGGATTCCAACATTATTTGATTAGTACAGTGCAGGAGCATTGATACAATAAGACCTTATCATTGGTTCGCGGGTTCTATTGGCGCCGAATACGCTAACCGTGGGTGGCTAGGGGTCGCGTGTAGAGACCACCGCTGTAGGGTGTGAGCGTGGATTGCGTAAGCTAGCTCACCACTAAACTTGGATATTTGTATACTACTGACTGAGGGAAGTAGAAACCTGTTTAGTGAAACAGGAAGTGATATATATATATATATATATATAATGATATAAGGATAAAAACCCAAGTGCTAGAGCCCGATTGTGATTGGTGTCGATGTATCTCAACCCTTACTTCGGAGGGCGTTAAATCTGATGTTATATGCAGTACTAGTCAACTGTATATATACTGTTTGGCATATTGCTTGGTCATGCATTCATATGTTTGGTAATAAACTGTTTGATAACTTGATTGCTGGTATAGTATGAGGGTTAACTCACTAAGCCTTTGTAGCTTACTCTCCAATAGTTTTCTCTTGTAGGTTGTTAGATGATTGGGCATGGGTTAAGAACTGAGAATTGAGTGCCAACGTCGAGGTGCATAGAAGTTAGACTTTGAGGGCAGATTATATGGTTCATTTGAATTATTACATATATAGTTATTAATACTAAATTTAAATTTTGTGACTTTAGTAAGTTTGAGTGTTAGAACTTTACTACCTAATCTTATTGTTTGGTAGAGGATACCGATTATCTACAATTCTGTTGGACTATGGCTTATCGGATATCCATAGTCATATATATGTGGTCGTAAGTTAATGAAATAAAAACTTTAGTGACTAATTGTTTTGGAATCTTGCAATCTCTGACTTGCAAGATGATTTTGAAATCATCATGGGTGCACACATGATATAAAAATTTTAGGTAATCTTACTAGGCTTCCTTTAGGGTCATGACATCATGTTTTTCTAGTTTTGATAATATATGCATGCTAGCATGCCCCAGCTTACTATGCCATAACCAACTATCATCGTTTTGAGTGGATAGACAAGATATTGGACTTATAAATAGATTGAAATTGATTTTGTAAATGTTTGCTCATCTATACCCCTCAAAACAAATTTGATCATTCTCAATGCATTCAATAGAGTACTTTGAAGCTATAAATGTAACCTTATAGCCAATATTACATAGTTGACTTATACTAAGTTGTGCTTTAAATTATCTACAAGAAGAACATTTTTAATTGTAAGATCCTTATTGATGGGAATGTTACCTTCACTAATTATATGAGCTTTCTAATCGTCTCCAAATGTAACATTCCCACCATCCTTCAAGTTTAGTGTTGTGAACTAGTAATAAATGCTAGAATAGTAAGCAAATTAAATGTTTAAACAATAATAATAAATGAGGAAATTAAAGAGATAGGGTAAGAGAGAGTCAAGCTGTAATATAAAGTGGAGTTTGGGTCGCCTCTTACTCTCCACGGACACTAATGCCTCCAATTGAGAACTATGCACACTTATATTAATCTCAATATCACAATGCTCAATTAAGGGCTTGCATCACTTCGCAATCACAGAACAATCACTCAATAACACTTAAGCACAATCTTTATCTTTTAAGTGTAGTGCTTTTTATAAGATGAATTTGCAAGTGGTAAAGCATAATTAATAGAGTACAAGAATGTTTGGAATTTTCAGTTGAAGATCATAATTATATTTCTCTTAGACAGGTAGTTGGTGTATAAATAGGGTTGCAAAAATTCGTCTTATTGCTACATTAAATGCACCCCAATGGCTGGTTTTAGAGCGCTACCAATAGATCGCTACACAAGCTATCAATAAATTGCTATATAAGCTATCGATCGATCGATAGATCAAATTTCCTAGGCATCATCTTCTACTGGTAGGTCACTTTGAGGTGTTGCCAATCTTTAAGATGATCATAGAATGCTCCAATTCTGGGTTCATGCTACTAATTGATTAGCAAGTATTCTATCGATCAATTGGTAGAACAAAAATCCCATTGATCCCCTTTCCTCGATCGGTCAATTAACATGTCACCTAATTTCACTTCAAGCATAAAATGTAGTAATATGAATTTCTAAACACTGATCGATCGGTATGCCCCAGCTACTTCTAATCAGGCTCTAATTTATCTACAACAGAAATTAACACCAAACCAAACACAATGACTATCTGTTTTTTTCACAAGATTGATATCTTCCATTTTAAGGATTAATCAAGTAAATTTCCTTATAAAGTTCTCAAGATAATCTCAATTTCAATTAAGTTTTGCCTCATCAAAATCACATAAAACATATGTTCAACAGTGTTGCCGATTGAGCTTCAACTTGAAAATGCAAGAGTCTAAGCTTACACCCTTAAATATAATGACATGGGCTTTTGAGCTGATTTGGATATCACCTATGAGACGTGAGTGTTGGCTAAAGCTCATCTTGCTGCTTATTAGTAGCAAGTAGCTTGGTACTATGGCAAACAGCTCAAGCATAAATGCTTTTGAATTGGTGATTTGGTTTGTAAGAAGCTTGGAGCATTGGGAGCAAGAGAGTGCAAGGGGAAGTTAACCTCGACTTAGGAAGATCCTGTCAGGGTGAACGAGGTCATAGGAAATGGATATGGTTACAAGTTGGAAAGGCTTAATGGACAGCCAATTGCTAAGGTGTAGAATGCTAATAACCTCAAGCTACATTTTGAATGATGGATGTTCGAAAGAAGATATGTTTGCTTGTTTAGGAAAAATATCTTTATTTATATGCTTTTTTTTTATCACCATTTGTTTTGTTGCTAGTATGTTTGTGAGTAAACTTGTTCCACAAACATGTTGGATGCTTATTTGTTTTTGTTAACGTATTATGTAAGGTTAAGACTAATAATCCGACCTTGTTCCTTTTTTAATGTCCTGTGTAATGAAATTGTACTATGTGAGTTGGAGCCAATGGACCAACCTAGTTTCTTTTCAATGTTCCATATAATGCAGAGTTTATTTATTTGCCATCATTTGAGTTTATATGTCACCTTGTTTTAATATAGTGCTTTTGCAAAAGCGCAAACATAATCACAAGTGATGATATGATCTTACTCGACCTTTTTAATAAGAGGAAATTGAAAAATCTCTAAGCCTTACCAAAGGGTAACGAGCAAGTTATAAAGCATTAAATCCTTAAGTCTTAGATTTGATGGACAATGGGAAAAAGGATATCTTGAGATCTCTGAGTCCTAAGAAAGGATGATGAGATGTAAAAGCCTTGAACACTCTTAAGAGTGATAGGCATGGTAGCTATAAATCTTTTTGAAGAATGATAAGCTATTTATGAGTCCCTAAGTCTTTAGATGACAATAGATACTTTGCTTTCAGTCTAACAAATAGATGATGAGCTATTCAAATGCCCTAAGCTATCTACTAGTGATGGGCATAAAACTCTAAATATGCTAAGTAGATGAGCAATGTAAAGACATTAAAGTGCAGGTATGACTCTTAAGTCTAGCTTATGGACAAATATGCTACTATCAACTTAAGTGTTTTGAACCAATCGCATTGGTAGTCTTCCGAAAACTCTTAAACTATTGGAATCAAAGCATAGTACTCTAAGCCTTATAATAGATAGGGGCAATGAGTTAAGCAATAGTCCAAATCTTTAAAAGCTTATAAAGGTTGTGAAGCAAATTCACTAAAGAATTTAACGAGTACATACATAAGCGTTCAATGACATAAATGCTTATCAAAAGTTTTATTGTAGAAAGGTCCTTTACAAGTCCTAAGCAAGAGCTAAACAAATAGTTCATTACAAAGATTGAAGGTCGGCATTACCGACCTAGAAATAAGTTAAAGATAATAATCAGATAAATGAAAAATAATCACTTTTCCTGAGTTTAATCGATAACTATAGCTTGGTCTTTTGAAGGCAAAACAAAGTTAGTTTAAAGGTCAGTAGAGGGATCAGAAGCAAGAGCCTTAAGGACTTTAGGAGTGTCATATGCTTCTTGCATGTTTGCAGGGTTAGCTATGGTGGTATCAACACCTATACCTAGTTGGTCTTCCACCATGACCTCCTCCCAATTGGTTTTGTTTATAGGAGTCTTCTCCTCGTGACCTAGTCTAGCAAAGTTTAAACAACTCAGGTCATAGTCAAGATGGTGGATAAGGACCTCCTCTCGAGTTAGATTTATCCTATCAAGATTTTTCTATGACATTAGGCTTTTGTACTCTTGACTCTCTTGAATGCCTCAATAAGTCTTGTCATAAGCCTTTTGGTACGATGAACCCTGCTCCTCCATAACGGCCATTTAATCTTTAGCTCTTTGTATGAGTTCTGCTAGTGGGTGACCTCCTTACTATGTTAACTCTTGAGGGTTTCTACCTCACTTTGTGTCCCTTAGAGGTCGAACACCAACTGGGAGCATTTCTTTTGTTCCTCCACTAGGGCTACTTCTTTCTCTTCTTTAGTCTTAGCCTTCCTCTCTGCCTTTTCTTTCTAGTTTTTGAGCTCCTCCTCCATTTTTGCTTTCTCTTCCCCCAGCTTGTCCTTCTTAATACCCCATTTCTCCTAAAGGTTCTTGTTCTTAGCCTCTACACCAGTAACCTCGTCTTGGCTTTCTTAACAATCTGAAGGAAAAAGGAGTTTTTAGCTTAAACAATTAAAGGAAAAATATAAATAGAACATAGAGGAAAACTTATAGCCTTTTTCTCCTCTTCGAAAGCCTTAACAACCATAATCAAACATTGAGAGTTATGGAAAATTAAAGTTAAGTCAAGTAACAATCCACTAATATTACTTATAAAAGATTGGAATAAACTTATATCATATATTTTGGAAGCGGCTTTGCAAAATGTTGGAGTGTTTATCATGGTAGGAGACTATTTCCCCTGACCAGCTCTAAAGTAACCCTACCATTCCCTAGAGCATGGTCAGCAATGGCGACGTTCTAGCAAGGGAAGAACCATAAGACCTCCTTATTTTCTTTCCTACTGGGTATAATGGAACTTAGTAGCCTAAAGGGGGCCTCCTTGCCTTCCTTTAGATCTTTAGAGCCATACCTTAGTTTATCACCTTTGGGGGTCTTCCCTTTATTTAGATCCCTCTCCAATAAGGGGCAATCATGGGTAGTGGGTCGCTTCCTCAGCTAGATAGCATCAATAACCTTTCTTTTAACAAAAAATTTTGTTTATTGGGCCTCCTTGGTGTTTGGGAAGTGGTAGATTTTACAAGTGGATTGGTTGGTGGTTTTGTAGGAGCCTGTTTTATAGAGGTCTTCTTTGGATCTTCCTTTTCCTTTAAGCTACTAGCCTTCAGCTTAGCAAATAGGTCCTCAGAGTTGTAGTCCCTGAGCAACATGTCTACAACAAAATGTCTAAAGATTAGATAGGAAAAGTATTTAAATACAGATAAAAGAACTTACAAACATTGTGCCGAACATGGGCAAGGAAGACCACTTAGCTCTTGGAATAAATGTGAAGCTCCCTCCTCTTACGAGCCCTTCTAAGCATAGTAAGATCACAGAAAGCTTGTACCATGGTTGACAAAAATACCTTCATTAGGGCCTTTAACATCCCCATCATGAGTAACACTAGCACCTTCGATCACCTTCACCTCATCTTTGGGGAAGATTGGAGCACCACATGGGTATTTGGTGATTATGGTGTTTGCATCCTAGAGAAACCATCTATGGTTATAGGCCTTCATGATTGTGTCATGAGCCTTCTTGTTATTAGGGACTAAATGTTTGATGTCGAATTGCCTAATCGATGGCTTCAAATAGTAGGGAAATTAAGTTTGGTAATCGACTTAACCACTACCCATTTTTGCTTCCAGTCATGAATGGAAGATTGTAATCCTATTAAGAATTTCCTATAAGGTTAAGCATACACATAAAATTAGTCGTCCTTTCTCTTTAGTGTAAAGAAGTATTGAAACAAAGTAACTGATATGTTGTATTGAGAGATGACAAGGGCGATAGTATCGAGGTGGGTTTAAGCTTGAAGAAAGCTTGAAAATGAAGATGGAAAAAGAAATGTGCGAACAATGATGAAAGTAAAATTAGCAAACCTTTGATCTACTCTAAGGATATTATGTATAAGGAAACTACTAAGGACTCATAGTTAAATTTGATATGACGTACGAATTGGTCCAATAAGGATACTCACCACATAGCCTTATTTAAGAGTCAAGATAAGAGTGAAGTAAACAAGCTAACAGAGAGCAATTTTCACAAAAAAAAGAAATATATTCAATATTAGATGTATGTTGTTGCGGCTACAAGTTACAAGGGTATTTATACCTGAAATTTAGGGCATTATTCCTAAAATGGAAAAGATAAAAAGGGTATTGTTTGAAAGAAGTAATGTATAAGGAATAATAAATGAGTACAAATGAAAATTCAAAGAAATCAATGATTTGTGCAGCAGAATCCTTTCACATTGGATTGGATACGTGGCATTAGGTCACTAGGGATGCTTCTGTCAGAAACACACAAATGGTATGGTCAAGATGGAGATTGCCGAGTAAAGGTGTCGAGCAAACCCAAGGGTCCTTCCAAAAAGACATGGGTGCAGATGTGCGTTAGGGTTCTTAGCACCAATACTTCTAAGCTAAAGGTCGACATAGTAATGGTTGAGTAGATCTATGATGGGTCGGATTATCAGTAGAGCATATTTGAGGTCGACACTTGAATATTGAGAGATGAGAGGTTACTCGACTCACCATATGGAGTTGGTTGGTAGTGAGGATTAGCTCGGTTAATTTGCTAAGCAACTTTCTCATAGATCTATTGTAAAGACTGTATTGGGGCTCTTACATCAGGGTCTTCTTGCTTAGACATAGGTATAGGGGAGTGGTTAAGGGGTAGCTTTGGATTGAAGACATATGCGACTTCAAAGGGTGTTGATTTGGTGGTATCATGCACAATGTGGTTGTAAGTAAATTCCAATATAGCCAAACAGACATTGAAATTAGTTAAGTTCCCTCCCCCCACTACTGCTTAGAGTAGTGATCTTAAAGTACGATTAACTACTTCTATTTAGCCATCGATTTGGGGGTGATAGGAAGTATCGAATAGTAGTTTAGTCCCAATACGACACCAAAGAGTCCTCCAAAAATGGCTTAGAAACTTTGGATCTTTGTTCCAGACTATACTTCTCAACACGCCGTATAATCGAACAATTTCCTCTAAAAAGAGAGAAGTAATAGCCAAAGCATCGTTAGTTTAAGAGTAGGGCACAAAGTGCGTCATCTTGCTAAATCTATCTATGATGACCATCACAAAATCTTTAATTCTAATGGCTCTTAGAAATCCTAGGATAAAGTCCATACTTAATTTGGTCTAAGGTCGAGTTAGGACAAGCAAAGGCATTGTTTTCCCTCATTTGTCTAAGCATTTGGCCTTCTTGTAAGTAGTATAGCTCTCAATAATTTGATGTACATCTTGCCTCATCTTTAGCCAAAAGAACTATCCACTCAATAGATCATACATCCTCTTCTCCCCAAAATGTTTAGAAAGCCAACCATAATGAGCTTCTTTAATAAGTAATTCTCTCAAAGAATAGGTCGACATACATAACTTGCCTCCCCAAAATAGATACCCATCTTCCATGCGATAGTCATTCATTGTTATTCCTTCAACACATCATCCAAATATAGGACCAAAATGGGGGGCTTAGGGATATTGTTCTTTGATGCTTACAAACTTAAATAGTCTAGCCTGTAGCTCAATGAAAAGGGCATGCCTTCTTAACGAAACATCTGCAATTACATTATTCTTACCTTGTTTGTATTTGATGACAAAATTAAATTTTTCTAGAAACTTAATCCATTAAGCTTAGAGCTTATAAAGTTTTGATTGACTCTATAGATACCTCAAGGATTAATGATTCGTGTATATGAAAAATTCTTTTAGTTGAAGATAATGTTGCCACATGCGAAGAGCTTTGATAGTGCCAAGAGTTCTTTATCATATACAGAATGGTTTAGTTGGGCTCCTTTGAGTTTTTCATTATGATAAGTGATAGGTCAACCATCTTGCATAGGTACAACTCCGATACCGACACTTGATACATCGCATTCAAGTTTAAACACTTTATCAAAGTTTGGTGTAGCTAAGACTGGTGTAGAGGTCAACCTCGCTTTCACCTCAACAAAACTCCTTTCTTTGTTTTTTTTTTTTCTTCCCTACTTGAATTCTACATTGTTTTTTGATAGCTCAGTCAAAGGTGCTAATATAGTACTGAATCCTTGAATAAAGTGTTGGTAGAATGATATTAATCTATGGAAACTCCTCACATCAGAGGTTATGGTTGGCCACTTAATAATGTCTCGAACCTTCTCTTCATCAACTCTCAATCTTCCCCCACTAACTACATAGCCTAGGAAGATCATACCTCTTCTTAGCAAAAACAACACTTTTTCACATTTTGGAACAATCTTTCTACTTGGCGGACATCAAAAATAGCTTAGAGATGATCAATATGACTTGCTAGGTTAGTATTATAGACAAAGATGTCATTGAATTAGACTATGATTAGATCTCTCGAGACATGGTTCACCAGTCTCATAAAAGTGCTTGGGGCATTTGATAACCCAAAGGGCATGACCATCCACTTGTACATGCCATGTCGAGTCTTAAAAGCAGTTTTCCATTTATCCCCTTACCTTATTTGAATCTGGTGGTGTCTTTACTTTAGATCAATCTTACTAAACACTTTGGCATTACTTAGTTTGTCTAACATGTCATCTAGCCATGGGATAGGGTATCTATACTTGATCATAATCTTGTTGACAGCTTTGCTATCCACATACATACACTAAGTGCCACCCTTCTTTGGCACAAGCAATGCAGGCATAGTACAGGGGTTAAAACTTTCCCTCACATATCCTGATAGGAATCAAATCCTTAGACAGATCACGTATAGTCGAGCTAAAAGACTTTAAGGACTCACTTCAAGGATACTAGCTCTAATCCATAGCTGAGACGGTAGCTATCCCAAGCTTGTCTCTTGCCGACCGGACTATCAAATCCTTACTTGTGTCAGATTCGCCCTTATCCAATAGTGATGATTTATCCTAAAAGACAACCTAAGAATGGCCGGGGCGAACTCCTAATCTGACTTCAGGAATCAGACCCCGAAACAAGCTGACTTTTCTTTAGCAGAACTAATTAGTCCCTGACTTATTCCAAATCAGGTCGACCACTAACTATGACACTTTTTTGCTTCCGCCTACTTTGTATCATATTTCTAATATCTAGCCACCAAGCGACACATATCTTCTAGAACAACATTCCAGAATGATTCCTTCTTCTTTTATATTGAATATTCTTTATCTTTTTTACCCCCTTTTAGTATGTTTTATGTAACCCAATTGTAAGGATACCCTTTTTTGTCTTTTCATACATATAAAGTAACCCTAGTAAACAGGTATATAAACCCCTACTTATTTGTATACAAATAGATTGATCAATATCAGATTGTTCAAGCATCCTTTGAGTAACCTTAGTGTTCTCATTACTCTTCAACTCTTATTTATTCCATTTAGCAAGGAGTAGTGGTGAGTGATCCTTCAGTTCGGACTGATGTATTATATTTAGCGAATTATAGGTTGTGTAGGATCTTGTTGGTGTGTCATATCTAACTAGATAGCTCATAGATTTGCTAAACCCCCATTTTATTTTCTTATTTTGTTCGTTGTGGCGCCCCTTTGTGTGTTTGACCCTAGAGACGCATCAGGTTAGCTACCTTATCAATCCAGTTATTTGTACTTCTAGGGGTGTTCTAAGGTTGTCGTCCATAGTAGAGAACACCGTTATTATCATCTCCAATGCTAACATTAACACTTGGAGTCATCATTCTCTTGACAAAGTTTAGTAAACAAATTCAAAATCTAACAAACACTATCCTTCTTAAACTAAACAACTGTCACACACACACTTCTCTATACAACAGTTTAAACCAACTATGAACAAAACAATTACTCCAAAGAATTATAAACCTAGTTGAAATTTGTTCTGTTTTTGTGTATTTGAAATGTAGCAAAATAGAGTACATATCCACAACAAATACTACTTCATAAAAACTTAAATACAACTTACCTAAACGAACTTTCACTTCGATATTAAGATGATACATCGCACTGAGAGTTGATAAGGTTGATAGTATTGGGGTAGGTCCAAGCTTGCAAAATGCTTGAAAATGAAGATGGAAAAAGAAATACACAAACAATGATGAAAGTAAAATAAGCAAACCCTTAATCCGCTCTAAGGATATTATACACTAACGAACTACTGAGGACTTACGTCTCAACTCAATATGATGCATAAGCTAATCTAATGAGGTTATTCATTACTTAGCCTTACTTAAGAGTTAGGATAAGGGTGAAGTAAACAAGCTAATAGAGAGTAATGTTCACAAAAATGAGAAGTATATTCAATATCAGATATGTATTGTTGCGACTACAAGTTACAAGGGTATTTATACTAAAAATATTAGGACATTCTTTCTAAAATGGAAAAGATAAAAGGGTATTTTCTGAAAGAAGTAATGTATAAGGAATATTAAAGGGGTATAAATGAAAATTCAAAGAAATCAATTATTAGTATAGTAGAATCATTTCATGTAAGACTGGATATGTAGCATTAGGTCATTAAGGATGCTTTTGTTAGAAACAGACAAATGGTATGATTATGATGGAGGTCGCTGAGTAGACTTAGGGGTCCTTTCGAGAAGACGTAGGTATGGATGTGCATTAGGGTTCTCAAAACCAATACTTATAAGCTAAAAGTCTGTACAATCATGGCCGAGCAAACATGTGAGGGTTTGGATTGTCAGTAGAGCGTATTTCAAGTCGACCCTCGACTACTGAGAGATGAGAAGTTACTTTACTCAATATATGGTGTTGGTCGCCAATAAGGATTATCTCGGTCTTAGTAGGAGTTAGCTATAACAGTAGAATCCACTTTGCTAGTCCCACAAGTCTTGGCACTCAAGCATGGGTTAATCATCCGATAATTTAATTCTTATTAGTAACCATAGCCCTAACTTCTAAGTCTTCACAGATACACTCAAAAGCTACTAAAAAACTATAAGAGTTTAGAGTGAACATGGACGGATAGATAAGGTAGTATGTAAAGTAAGATTTCTAGAAAAGAGAAAGGGGAATATTAAGCCAACCTTAAAGTAGTTCTTAAAGAGAGCAAATTCTTGGTCCCCAAGTGCAGTGATCCACTCGTATGGTTGAGGCCTCTCAATCATCCAATCTAAGGGGGTAAAACGGAAATTGAGCCTCAAGGAATTGAACTCTTGCTTAGTAAATGTGTTAGCCTCATTATTAGGACTCATATTGTACTTGATAATAATATATAAGGGGATAGCTTGAAATTTGCCCTCATTATCTAGTGGATAGTTGTCAAAAGGAAGCTTCTTGATTTTCCACAACCTCAGGACATGGACTCTTACTAACCCTATTAACCCAGATTAGTCTTAAGAGCAATCCTCAACATCAGAATCTATAGTGTTAGGGGGTTCTTTGTAAGGAGGAAGGTCACCTACCCAGTATATGGTGGATAATTCCTAAGTTCGTTGCTATACACGTATTAAGTTATCAGATTTAGTGGTTAACATTGTTTACCTTAATAAGTGCAATTGATGAAGAACAGAAAGTACAGGGAAAATGAGTGGTAGTCAAAACAAGCAAAAGGGAAAGTTGAAAGTAGGAATAACACAAAGAAAAGGAGAAGGAGAAAAGGAGGAGTGTGAAAATGAAGGAAGAGTTATGGCTTTTTGGGATCCATACGGGCTATAGTTAGTAATTAATGTAGTTTGTTCGATTATACACGCATGACCTAGATTTGATGGCCTCTATTAAATTGTGTTTCTAAGAGTGCATGAGTTTTGACATGGTTGCGCCAATGTCGATAATGGGAAGTAAAACGTCATGTTGATAGGTATAATACTTTCCTAATACGTTAAGTGAAAAGTAGAACTATATTCAGAGAGTACCTCATTACCATTACGAACAGGGTTGAAACAAGGAGCTCGGAGCTCAAATTTAAATATTAACACATCTTCTAAAAGAACTTTCATAGTAAAGAACTTGAACCAAAATACTAAGTTAGAGAAATATCGATAATGCCCTTGATGCACCCATCAAGAGGAGTCGAGGGGCAAATGATGATAATGATTTCTCCTAAAGGTCAAAACAAACCTAAACTAAAGGGTACCTAACCAATCTATTCATTCTCACCCTCCTTTTACACTATTTTTGACCTCCCTTACATAACTCTTAATGAATAAACTAGCTTAGGAAAGTTGATGAGCTAAATGTGTTCAAGCAGTATAGAATAACCTGAGCAGAATAAGTCGGATAGGCCTTGTTTAGCTCGAGGTAACTATTTGCAGCTTAATTCATCACTTGATCAACCTTAGAGGATTCAAATTCTGACACATAGTGTGAGTAGTTAGACCTTTTGTAGGAATTATTGCCTATTAGCTACCATTACGTAAGCCATGTCTCCCAATATTGGGAAGTGGTCATAAATTCAAACTTACAGCACATGCAGATTTTTGGAGGCAATGGTTACCAAACAAGAACATACCTTTAGCTATAAATAGAGCTCGGAATGTGATAATCAAGTTCTTTTGGACACTTTATGTACTCAGTTAGCCCTCTCCTTATACTAAATCCATTAATCTGACTTAGGCATTGAAGTGGCCATACCGGAGTCACCCTGACACCTCCCATAGCCTAACTTTCTTTCCATTTTGTAGATCAATCCTACATGAAGTGTCTTACTTTTCCTAATACCAATTTCTAGCATCAACAGGCAATATGTAAAAATCATTTTTCTCTTGTACAATGGGTTCTTTGATAACCTTTGGTAATTTGATATTTTAGTCCTTAATTATGCAATCAAGGATGATAGGAACTTTATCAATAAAAAATGAAAGTGGTAGAGCATTCTCAAAAACATTATTCCTTTCTTTTTGTTGTCACTACATCTTCCTTAGTATGCAAAGTTCACAAAAGGCCCTTGCTTCCTTTTGAGTTCACCTCTTTGTTTAGAGATTGAATTGTTGGTCATCTAAGCATTTTCCACCAATGTTGCAAAAGGATTCAATGACAGGTTTTCTAGAAGTATGGCTTGCTCTGTAAACATGCCTTGGATGTAGATTGTGACAAGTTCTTTCTTATCACATATATCTTAGATATCAAATGAGTGATCCCTACAGCACTCAATGTAATTCATGAGGTCTTTCCTTGGTCATTGGCTAATGCTCCCCATATCAATAATAGCTACTCGCTTTTTGAGTCCCAAAAAGTTTCTTTATAAATAGCTTGCACATAATTCCCGATAAATCAACTGATCCTGGTGGTAAGTTGACATACCAAATGTACCCCCTTTTTGTTAAGGACTTTGAGAATTCTTTCAACTTAAAATCATCATCAATGTTGAACACATCAATTGTTTCAATAAATTTGAAGAGATGCTTCTTAGCGCTCCCTTACTTTTCATTAAATTTACTAAATTTAAGAATAGTATAGCTCTTTGGGTAAGAATTATTTACAACCCTTTGAAGGTATAGGAACTTCAAATTGAGTACACTAGTAGAGGGTGTCACTTATATCTGCCTAATGTGTTGTTCTATATCTTCCTTTGTCACATAGGACGAAGTAGCAGGTGTAGTGATGCCTCCTACTTAGAGCATCGGCAAAGTATTGCAGGGTGTGACTATGCTAGTTGTTAGAAACTGCATGTTACACCTAAAAGAGGAAGACCCTCTAAGGGGGGCCCCTATTTCCTCCATTACAGGCATATGTTGAGCTAGTGACTAACTATTGTGATAGATGTATGTTTTCTTGTTGCCCTCCTTCACATTTTGTAATAGCTAAGTCAACTTGTTTGTGTTATTGAGTACCCTCTAGGATGATAGCAATAGCTATTAGTTTTGAGGCTTGTACTTCAAGTATAAGTAAGGTCGTCTCAAACAACATACAAATAGGTATAGCAGTAAGGGCAGGTATAAACCCTAATTTTATCGGGCCTAAGATTTGACTAAGAGTATTTTTTGAACGTTCCTAAGGATCAACTAAACTAAGAACTTAAGTTTATACTTAGAAACAAATTAAATTTTTCCAATTCAAAAACCAATTATCGATAAAACCTTAAATAACTGTGAGCTCTAAAGTCACTTAACACCCCAAACCCTAAAACAATTAAGGAATTTTAACCCTAAGCAACCAATTGATAATTTAATTTGAAGAATTTTATTCCACTCTAGAAAATTTCATAATTTTATAAAAATCGAATCATAATTTACAAAATAATGCAAGAAGTAAATTTTAACACAATTTCTATAAGATAATGCCCTTATCTTTATGCTAAGCCTTACATATAAATAAGAAGACCAATCAATCACTTCAAAGGGCTTATTAATTAAAAGTTGTAATCATGTATCGATTGATAACCTATCTAAATTTAGTGATAAGATACATTCCTTATCACCTTTCTAATACTACATATAGATAAACTTTCATAAGATTTCACATGCTTAACTTTAATAAAGGAGACAAGACAAGTCCATGCCCAAAAAGAACATCCCATGGCCGGTTTAAACAAGAACGAGAGGGGGGCCATGCTCTTGTCTTCCATCCATCAATCACTTTGTTTTACATACCACTATTTACCTCTTAGTGCTTATATTATCAATAGTTGCAATTGTTGATTTTTGTATACACTACAAGATAACTAAATCAAACTTTTAAAACACTCATTCATTCCATCCCCCAACTGGTCACTCTTTCCTTCATTTCTCTCTCTTTCAATTTCATTTTCACTTCCTTTTTCTCTCATTTGAAACCAACCTAAAAAGTGAGAACACTTAAGCCTCACAAAATCAACTTTGCCACCACTTTCTAAGCTTCACTTACAATACTTTCATTTTCTTTTCTCGTGTCCTTTCCTTTCAATATCTAAGCTCCTTTAAGAACCTTAGAACCTTCCACAAACCCCACTCTAAAGGATTAAACAACTCAAGTTTCCAAAAAGGTGCAAAAGAAGGAAGTAAGGTTAAGAGCTTAAGTGGAATCTTTGTGCACAACCACGATACTTTGCTTTAAGAACGAGTAAGTGTTTCTTCTGTTAATAGGTTAGTGTTCATGTTAAGAGACTTTGATTTCTTGAAGATATGAATATAATTATAAGTTTTTATAACATCAAAGACCATCCTAAGAAACAAACTCATGAAACCCTTGCATGAAGTTGAAATATGAGCATGTAAACTTGGTGTTTTGTAAAGATACTTGTTTAACATTTTGAATGGAAGATTTTAAGTTGAGAAAATCTTGAAACGAGAACTTGAATGAAAGATGAATATGCAAGATGTGAGGATTCAAAGATCATTTAGATGTTGATTTTATTTTCATTAAGCTAAACATACTCAAATCTAGACTTAGGTTGAGGAAAAATCCATCACATGAAGTTTTTGAGAAAACCAACTTTGTATGACATGAGCTATGATATGGAAGTTGTAATAAGTATGAGATCTTCTATTTTTTGTGCAAAGCATGAGTTAAAGAATCATCCTACGGAAGAAAAGTCAAGTTAAGATTTGAATACAAGTAGTTTGAGTTTATGAGCTAACACTTAAACTTAAGGAAATAATGAAGCAAGTTGGAAAATCAAGTCGGAAACTCTCATATACAAACCGATCAGATCTGGAACATCCTTGGAAGATACTTAAAAATATGATAAAAGTGAGTAAACAAAGTGAAAAGACCAACCAAGGTAAGTACGATAAGTATATTAAGCTTAAAAATTAAAACTGAGCTTAAAACTTCTAAAACGAGCCTCAAATGTCAAGTTAAACTACCCTTAAATTTCTGACCAGTAACTTGACATATCTATAAGAGTTGTTTTAAGACTTTTAAGAAGCCCACAAAATACTTTCTAAGCCTGAAAAAGTGACCATCTTTAAGTTGAACAAAAAATAAGCCCATTTGATAACTTAAGCCCACTAAAGAGCCCATAAAGTGGTTGTTAGCTTTAAGAGTATAAATCAAAGTTGTAAATCTAACCTCAAGGAGTATTTTTATCTTAGGATAAAATCTTAAGACCAAGCTCAAAGGATTTCTCAAGTTACCAAAAAGCCCATTAACCAAACAAGGCTTAAAAGCACTCCAAAACATAAGGATCGCTACTGTACTGACCTATGGATAGATTTACGTACCTCATCTTGAAAATCTAATCTCACCACATTGAAGTACACTCGAAAAAGATGGAGATTAACTATAAGATCATAAAAATCGGATTTAAAACGAAAAAGTTATACGCAATTGAACTTTTAAGTAAAATCGAAGAAAATACAAAAACTAGTCAAGAGTATAACTTAAGGAGTTTTACCTTAGTTTCCTAAGTTTTATTTCAATCCCTTATAGTATCATGATTTCGATGATCAGGGGACCCCATTGTACGAAGACGATTTGCCCTTGGATTACTTTGACTGACCACATGGTGGGATGAATAAATTCCTGATGACTTTTTACTTGAGTTTACTTATAGAATAGATGCACTTAAACTTATATATATGAATCGTATGCTTGTGGGAGATGAGAAATGCATGTGTATGAAATTGTGATTGAATGTTATGGCTTATTAATTATGTAATAATGAGGAATTATTGTGATAACTTATACATGTATTTGTATGGAATGAAATTATCTGATCACCTTGAAAAATCGGATTAACTATTTATATGACTAAGAGGTCAAATGAATCATGCATTCCCCATAATTGCATTTGGATAACATTAACTGCCGCTTCACGCAGAAGACGAGAAGGGACTCATAGGAGGACGAGCCTCTTGCAAGATTGGGCACTAGCTATGTCATCATTTTTATTGGGTTTTTATCCAAAGCTGATAGGCTTACTAGGGCGTGTGTTTATGGATTACAGAAGTCATCACACAGCTAGACTTGGGATTTTGAAAATATGATTTATCGTTCGATAATGAAAGTATATATATACATACACACATATATATAATTTTGTTTTGACTTAAGCGCAATAGTGCAAATGGAATAAAACCTAAGGTCTAGAACCCGTATTTTGGTTTGAGTCGGTTAATTATCTCCAAACCCTGACTACAGGGGATGTAATTCTGAGTTGTACGCAGTTCCTAGGCCACTGCATGCGTTATTTGGCATACTGATTGTTCATGCATTCATATGATTGTGCATCTAATAAATTTCTGCCATGTGGTACTAACGAGAGTATTTATCTCACTAAGCTTAAGCTTACACCCCGATAGATTTTTGTTGTTGCAGGAAGACCTCTTCTCTAATCCAGGTCGAGGCATGCCTGTGGTAAGTCTCATGTAGAGACGAGTTGGAGTGATTAGGGAGTGAAGAAGAAATTTTGTAATAATTTGTATATATTTAGTTACTGTTATATTTTTTTTCATAACATAGATTAAAATCTCTAATGCAGTTCCCTTATGAACTGCTTCTATCTATAATATTCTTTTAGTGTAGATCTTACGAGCCTACACATCTAGTTAATTTATACTAGAGAAGTAAAATTAGTTATGTTGCTCTATATTACATATCTATGGGCCTGGTGATAACATATAGTGGAAGGAGCCTTGTACGTCGTATGAAAGGCCTGCGATTAGCAAGGAATTGATAATAGACCTTTGTACGGTATACGGCAACCTACGGCGACAACGATACTATTAGGTCGTGATAGCAAGTGATGGAGGATTCAGTCGAGGTAACATAATACCAGTTGCAATAATAGCGATAGGTGTTGAAGGATTTGCACTAAGTGAAGCAATAGCCAGTGCAATAGTAATAGCCACCAAATTAGATACTAATAGGGTCATACCAAGTGACATGCCAGTAGGCGAGGTAGTGGTAGTTGCCATGGCCAGTAGAAATGCATAAAAGTGACAAGGAATTGGTTGATCATGCGGGTATTCTCTTGTATAGCGTATTACAAGTGAATCATCAATAGCAGGTGGTTACATGGCTGTTGGCGTAACAATGTCTTACATTACTTAGGCCTTCACATGAATCTAGGTGCTTGCATGGTTGTTGGTGTAACAATGTCTTACATTACTTAGGTTTGGTTAATCCCTTCATGTTAGTTCTCTTGTTCGTATCCATGCCTGTCATTTCCACCTTTCTTATGTGCAGGTGCCATTCTGTTACTTTCGTTCCCTAATAGAGTCACCAAATAATGTGTGATGAGGTTGCTATAGTTGGTCTATTGTGTAGAACAAGCGTGCTAGTCGACTTAGGAGATATCTTGAAATGATGGCACGTAGAGAGATGTCATTAAGAAGAGGTGTAGAAGGAACAACGAACAAATTCGGTATGTTAAGTGCATGCGTATGCATGATAGTAGATCAAATTCAGTATTCTTAATCATTCTTAAGAAATCAGTTGTGTAATCTTTTACGGAATGATTCCAACGGAGCTTTGATGTTTCTCTCAAGTTAGTCAACACTTTGAATGAATTGAAGAAGCATCTTATTTATAGAGTTTGAAAGTTAATCTTATTTGTCAGATGGCTTTGAAATAGGTGGCTGAGATCAAATCTTATCATTAAAGCCTCATCCTTGTTCCTTAACATTCATGAGCTTAGATTTGGGCTTGAATGTGTTTAAAGCTTATGGCAACTAAAGGAGGCCCATTATTTCCATAAATAAGCCTAAAGCATAATCAAATCTTTTAAGGCCCAATAAAGCTAAATCAAGCCAAAATGAATTCCAAAAGGTGACCAACAAATCTATTGTTTACATGTAGATAACCAAGTAAGGCTAAGACCGAAAAATCCAATTTGACGATCCTCGTTTTAAGCCTACTAAGCCAAATCTCCTTAAAACATCCCTAATTACGCTTGATTTCTTGAGCTCTATTACTAGCTGGAGCATCGGTTCATGGTATTAAATTAGGTTATAAGTTTAATTACTAAAATAACCCTCTATAGTACCTTATTTATACATCTTTTTTTTTATGTTAATTTATTGGAGAATTTCACTTTATTGAATATTTCTCCGTATACGATTTTAATTTATCTCATCGTTTCAATTTTTTTTTTTTTTGAGGATTTTTATCAGATGTCTTATTTGCCAATCTTTTTCATGTTCATTTATTGGAGATTTCACTTTTATTGTGAGTTTCAGCTTTTTCATGATAAGCATAGGTTAGTCTTTTACTTCACTTCATTATCTCTCTCTCCTTCGCTCTCTTACTTTTAAGAATTCATTGAGGATTTCACTTTATTGAAAGTTTTTTGGTATGTCATTTTCAATTTATCTCATCTTTTCTTTTTTTAAATTCCTTTTAATGTTATCTTATTTACCCATCTTTTTTTGGCTAATTTATAAGAGGGCTTCACTTTGTTGAGAGTTTCTTGATATATACTTTTTAATTTATCTCATCTTTTTCTTTTTTTTTAAGGGTTTTTATTCAGTATCTTATTTACTAATCCTTTTTTACGTTTATTTACAGGATTTTGCCTTTATTAAGAGCTTTTTCATGTCTTTTATTCACTTCTCTCTCTCTCTCTCTCTCTTAAGAATTTGCCAAAGTCTTTATTGGTTGTATTTTTGCATGCATGGAATTTGTTCATCATAAGCATGTGCATCAAGTTTTAAGTCCTTTTTATTTTATTTTAAAAAGACATTTTACATATTTCATCAAATTATTTATTAAACACATTATACTTAGAAAGGAACCTCTTTATTCTATTGGGAAGAAAGGTTTTTAACTTATTAATAAGTCAAGATTTAAAGCAATTTCAAACTATTAAAGTGACCATTTTGCTTAGCAATTGAGCAAATAGTTCACATACAATTATTTGTGGTCTATGTCAATATCAATTGATTTCTACCAACTTCAAACCGTTGAACTCAATTCTCTATTTGACAATTTTATATAGATGGCTGAAAGCATTCTTCCAAGATGAAATTTTATGTGCATTTTCTTCAATGGTTTTTAATATGGTTATTTAGTTCCTTACGATAATGTCTTTAGATATCAATATTCTCCATGAATTATATTACATTAAACAAAAACACTTCCCATCAAAATCTTAAATATTGAAAAATGATATTTCTCTTTTGTATGATATTCCTCATTCATTTTCCTAAGATTTCAAAATGACTAACATTTATCTTAAGGTTAAAATAAAATTCTCTCTATTTACATTTTAAAGACATCAAATCAAATAATTTCCAGCATTTCTCTCATCGAAGTTTAACTTGTATAATCTTAATTTCTTGAGACATATGTCATGTCATTTATATGTTGCTAAAATGTGTGTTTACAAATGTTATCAAAACTAGATTGGAGTTTTAACCCTGATAAGCCTAGAGGTTAAGGGTCAAGGGGTTGAACTAGGGTTAACCTGGAATCAAACCGGGGTTGCTAAATTTTTTAAAATATTACATCAACAAGCATATAATTATATATCATTAATTATTTTAATGATTTGTTATATTCAATTTTATTTTTGAGAAAATATAAAAAAGGGAAAATTTAGCTTGTAAAAGATAAAAGGAATTAGATCCTTTCTTCTGAAATTTTTATCCTAATAAAATGCACGTGTCAATAAATATGGGTTTTCTTAGGAGTTCTAACATTAAATAATAAAAAATAAAAGTATAATGGTAGAAACAAATAAATAACATGTATATTAACAATGAGTGGTGAGTAAAATAATAAAATCAACCGTCATGAGGATTTATTTAATATTTATCTTCTCCATTAATGAATTGTAAAATTAATTCCAACATTTGGTTAAGGTTAGAGATTTAGATAAGGAAGCTTTCCTTTGATCCATTAAAAAAAGGAACGAGTCAAATTACTATGGAAGCAAGTCTGGATCAGGTACGTTGATATATGTGTTCCAAGTCTTCCTTGTTGAGAGCAAGTCTGGATCAGGTACTTTTTATATGGAAGCAAGTCAAATTCAAGTCCGATTCCTTGTTGAGAGACTCACACCTATAACTGGACTCCTTTAACTACGTTGATATATGTGTTCCAAGTCTTTCATCGATTTCTTTTGAATTCGATTGACAGTTTGATCCTTATAAAAAGATTTCTTAAGCCACCTTGTTGATATTTGTGACAAGTACCACATCAATTCTTTTGTGTTTGAATTTAATTAAGGGCTAACACCTATAAATGCGTTTCTTAAATCATCTTGTCGATATTTATGTTGAGTCCCACATCAATTTTTTTTTTTTTTGTAATTTAACCGAGAGTCTATCGCCTATAAAAGGACTTTTTAGGTCACCTTGTCGATATTTTGTGACAAGTCCTACATCAAATTTTTTACTTTTTACTTTTTGAATTTAATTGAGAGTCTAACGCCACTGAAAGGATTTTTTTTAAGCCTTATGCACTTCCAATTTTGGGCATGTGATGCATTTGCTTTGGATGTGACCATACATGGGTCTATTCATTATGTTTTTTTAGTCATTATTAGTGCATTCTGAATCGTCAGATGTGGGTGGTTCTAAGTGGAACCCAATTTGCCTATTCGGTTTGATGATATGCCTGTAAGTTCCTTTTAGTTCGAATATTTTAAGACAATTGTATTGACATATATACTAGTTCACAATTGAATCAATTCAATTGGTCGAGCTATTCTAGATTTAAAAACACTAATGTTTGCTATTCGCTTTTAGTTTTAAAATTCGTTATTAATGATCGTTTATCTCGATTTTGTTCGAATTCTATTTTAAAAACTTTGAATGAAGATTACATGTTAAGGAATCATAAGTTAACCTATATGAGAAGGGAGAAGATGCTACACAGTTTATGGAATATGAAAATGGAATATGAAACCATGTTTTATTTTTATTTTTTTTCCTTTTTTCCCCTACCATGTAAATATGTAACCATGTTTGCTTGGCTAAATTCTTCTATATGCAACATTTGACGCAATTGAGGGTAATATATGCTTCATTTTTTTTTTTCTTACATTTCTTGTACTATTTATGCACATATATATTATTTTAGTCATTGGTTTATGTACAATATGATGAAGTAATTATAAACTTATGTACAAAACGTTATTTCCTCATTTTTAGTTTTTTAGTAAGTTTTTATATGATTTTATTTTTACTTTTCTTAGTAACATAAATTATATTATAATGTATATTTGAATACTGGAAAAAAGAAAATAATAATTAAAAAAATCTCAAAAATAGAGCTATTAAGAAAATATTTTTAATAATATAATACTTAAAATTGTTTTTTAAAGTGCCGATCTTAAATTGAATTAAGATCTTATTTTAACACTTAGGGATAAAATCGCTCAGACTGTACATTCCCGTGTTGTCCCAATCTGATGCCACAAGAAACCAAGAGAGATACCGGGAAGCTACTGTACATTAGGGATTAATGTTAGTGCCATGGCGGCAATCATCTTCTAGCCAAATTGAGCAGCAGAAGAGTGAAGTCTATAATACCCCCACATGTTTTCGTTTTGAAAACCTCTGCTCAAAACCTACTACAACCAGGAAAAACACGGCAGCATCCATCTCTGGCTTGAGCTTCTCGTAGAGCTGAGGGCGGGATGGTGTTTGATGATCAGATACAACTTGACGGATCCCGTGTAAAGAAGCATACCGGAGATGTAAATCAAAGGAGTAAATGGGAAACTGCCTTGGTGGTTCCCATGCGTAGTCTGATTTTCCTCTCTCTCCTTCATTCTCTCTCTACCCTCGGTTTCGTTGCCCCTTTTGATTTTACTATCAGGCTTAGAATTGGCCATTGGAAAGGTGATTTTATATTTGATAGTAAAATCGCTTTTTTGATTTTAAGTACTGCCATATTTTTGGCCTTTTTTTTTTTAAAAAAATTTTGTCTTCTTATTTTCCTTTTTCTTTTTCTTTTCTTTTTTTTCTTGTTCATATGCATCGAGAATGCATCAACCATCAGTACCATTTCATTTCATAACTTCAACATCCCAATAGCATCATGCAAATTTCAATAGATATGCATTCATTATCTCATGTTAAAATAGCAGTTATCCACTTATAAAATCCATGCAGATTTCAATTATTATACAATCGTTAGTCCTTTAAAACTTCTAGACAAATTTGAAATTTCAATTCCTATACATCCATTTTCTAGTATGACATTTCCAACTCATTAAGAATAATAGTTTATCAATTTTAAATCTTAGTAAACATTAATGAGAATTTACGGAAGGGTTTCGCTTGATATATAATTTTTAATTTATCTCATCCAATTTTTTAAGGTTTTCTTAATAAGGACCTTATTCATACATTTTTTTTTTATTTTCCAAATTAATTTATTGGAGGATTTCACTTTACTGGTAGTTTCTTAGTATATATATTTAATCTATCTCATTTTTTCTATTTTTTAAGGATTTTTGTTAGATGTTTTGTTTACCAATCTTTTTTCTATTTTCCTATTTATTTATGGAAGGATTTTGCCCTTATCGAGAGTTTTAACTTTTTTACTATAAATAGAGGTTAGTCTTTTATTTCACTTTATTCTATCTCTTTTTTCTTTTTCTTTTTCTTTTTCTTTTTCTTCTAAGAATTCATCAAATAAGGATTTTGTTTTATTGAGAGTTTTTTGGTATACGATTTTTAAATATCTCATCTTTTCTATTTTGTAAAGACTTTTTAATAGATATGTTATTCACCTTTTTTTAATTAGTTAATTTATAGGAGGAAAGAGTTTTATGATATCTATGCGTTTTCATTTATATCTTTTTTTTTTAAGTTTTTATTTGATATCTTATTTACCGATTCTTATTTCTCTTCATTCATAAGATTTCATCTCTATTGAGAGTTTCTTAAGGACAAGCATATATTAGTCTTTTATTTCACACCTCTCTCTCTTTCTCTCTCTCTCTCTCGCTCGCTCTCTCGTCAAAGTCTTTATTGGCTATAGTTTTGCATGCATGAAATTTATTCATCATCAGCGTGTGCATCAATTTATTTTTTCCAAAAAGACATTTTATATGTTTCATAAAATTATTTATTGAACATATTATACTTGAATGGGAGCATGTTTGTTCCATTGGTAAGAAAAAATCTTAATTATTAGCGTGTCACAATTTAAAATAATTTCAAATGGTTGAAGTATTAGTTTATCTAAAGCAATATCAAATGGTTGAACTTTAATTCTCTCTTTGAGAAGTTTTATAGACGGCTTGAAGCATTCTTCTATGATGCAGTTTTATATACACGTTTTATGATAACACCTTTAGATATCAACATTCTCCAAGAATTGTATTACCTTGCTACCACTTTCCATAAATAGAGGTACTAGCCATTAGAATCTCAAACATTAAAAAATGATATTCTCTCTTTTGTATGACATTCCTGTTTTATTTTCCTGATTTGAAAAGAACTAACATTCATTTTCAAGTCGAAGTAAAATTTTCTCTATTTACAAGACATTAAACCAAATGATTCCTGGTATTTCTCTCACTAAAGTTTGCTGGTCTTAACATATCTCATGTCATTTCTATTTGCTAAAATGTATGTAAGCTATTTATTTTTGGTTTTAAGATTAGTTATTGATAATAGTTTATCTTTATTTTGTACAAATACCTTTTTAAAAGCCTTAAGTGAAGATTATACACAGAATACTATTTGCTCATTTTTAGCCTTTTTAATAAATTTTTATATGATTTCATTTTTACTTCTTTTAGTAAAAATGCAACTGCATAAGTTGTTAAAGAATATCTAGTCCATAAAACTGGATAAAACCTTATTGGGTATGGGATTGGATTTTAAGATTATAAAAAAAAAACCTGATAGAAAACTTTATTAATGTATGTAATAAAAAATATTGAAAATAAAATATGTTACTCTCAAACTATATATATTTTATTCTTAATTTTTTTTATTGTATACTTTGATAAATATAATCATAATCTTAGTTAATTTCTTTTCACTTTACTTTCTCCTTAATCTCATCTAAATTCTATGGAAACCTACCCATATAAAGTTTTTTGAATCATATAAAAATCCCTTTTTTACATAGACATGCTTTGCACTTATGTCCAAAGCTGATAAGGTATTTTGTAAGCTTAATTCCCTGTAAATCCCTTAAAGCTTTGGCTCGAAATGTATGGTATCTTCCCTTTATATAAAAATCTATCTCTATACAATTAAATTTTGTTAGAGTGTGTTTTGATAATAAGAGGTAAAACTTTATAAGGATTTTTATAATTTTTATAAGATTCTACGAAACGTTAAGCCAATATAGATTCGAATTTGGGTTTCCTTACATCTCTATCTTTAGTAACATAAATATATTATAATATCTATTTGAATATGAATAGTTTTGCTCTCTTTTCTGTTATTTATATAGTTGCAAAAGCTTTTGCTCACAGATTTGCACACCGCATTTTTCCCCCCTTTTTTTTCTTTTAATTTATCCAACCATATTATAACTTGGAAAGATAGATTCAAACCAGATTCCATTGAGAGGAGGAGTTGGACAATACTGAAAATACACCACAGTTCGCAAATTTAAAATAAAATATGTAGAATTACAATTACAATTCGGCATAATCCCATGGGAAGAGCAATAACATAAATTGTAAAACACCGTTTCAGATTCATCATGGGAGAATCAACGCAGGATAAGCATGTGAGAACTTTGAATGTGAACCAACAAGGCAACTTCCATACCATAAGGAATCAGAATAGAATATTAGTGCCGGAAGTAGCTCAGTTCAGTTCCCCCGAGCGGTACATTACCGTCCAACTTCAATGCATTGTAGCCACAAAATGAGTCCTTGGACTTAATTAAACCTTTCACAAATGAGAATAAGCACTAGAATAATACAACTGTCCTACAAGCAACAGACAAAATTTAACAGAGAAAATGAGCTCAAACTACATTACAGATTCGTTCTACGCAATTCAAGAACGTTAAATAATAAGCACTAAAAATTGTAAGCTCTATTTCTTAGCATAGGTAATCAACATTGGGTTTTGCGGTGTTAACTTGAAACCCTGGAGTCCTTGCATTGCAACTGTTGATTGCATCTCATCCCCATACTCCACAAATGCGATCCCTGGCTTTGTTTCAACCATCCTCACTTCCTTAAACCCAGGGTACTGAAGGAAGAGCATTTGCAACATCATGGGGGTTGTCTCATGTGGAAGATTCTGTACAAAAAGTATATTGTTTGGTGGAGCAGGAGCCTCTGGAGCTTTAGTGCCGCTTGGATAGGGTAATTGTGATAGCTGTACCATATCAGAGAGAAACACTATCAGAGTATGCAAAGAAGTACCACATCATACCATAGTCAGCATACAAAACAATGTTGAAGCTACTCAAGCTCCTTTCTGTGTCCAATGGCAAAGTGGTTGAAACCAGTAACAAAATGGACAAGGATAAAATTTTTGTCTAAGATGAAAATATCAATTTATGGAAGGATTACAAGCTCGACCTTAGGCACAAATCAACAATAGTTTTAAGCAGGAAAGATCATAAGATAATAATAGAGTAACAGCTTACAGGAGGTGCTCCACCATATGCACCGGCATAAGCAGGATTAAGAGCAGCTCCAGCTTGATTGGCATCATGTTGCTCTTTTCGTTTTTTGCCTATTGCACAAGCGGAAATTAGACAACATCCTTGATATTTTTCTTAGAGCTATTCAAGAAAGAAAAGCATATTAAATTAAGTTAAGAACATATCTACCTTTCTCTTCATGCCGCTTCCTCTTTTCACGAGGAACAAATGTGCCATCAGCCTTTGCTATTATGTCTGACTTTGTTTTTGCATATTGAATTCTCTGAACAGACAAAGAGAACCAACTTTATATCCAGATTTAGCAGAGAAGAAAAGATTAACCAATGGCAACCAGAACATCAATAAGCAACATAGCAAAAGTATGTTGAAGTAGCAGGTACAGCAATGATAAAGTAGAACATTCAAATGAAAGTCAGCATTTCAATTAAAAAAAAATTATCTATGCAAGCCACCAGAGTCAGCTAATTATTGAGACTGCAGACTTTCTGGTCACATACTTCCTGAACGCCCAAAAGGCTATTAGTAAAATGATTAGTGATAAAAGCATATAACGAAGAAAAAGTTTGAACTCTTTGTTTCATGTCCACATTTAATGAGGCATAAAATGAAGGTGGAGAGATAGAAGGAAGTATATAATAAAAGCAAAAAAATATATCCACTCTAATTGATAAGCACATTAATGGACTTCAATGAGATGTTTTCACAGTGCAGCAATACTCGGTATTTTTTCTCATATAGTCATATTGTCAACTGTCAGTCTTTCTTTTAATCACCATTCAGAAAAGAATGTAGTACTATCTTATGTCCACAGCCATGAATATAGCTAGAAAGGAACTGTGCTCCTGTGAGCAACTCTGTTTCCTTTGTTTTGGGTAAAACTTTAAAGATGAAAAACCAGTTCCACAAAAATTAGAATTCAGGTGCAGAAGGATTTGAGGGTAACCTTGGTGACACCATTATGTCTTAATCTGGCGCGGCAAAATTAATTATCAATGATACAGGCAGCTATTTGGAGTTTGGGCATAATTATAGTTGTGCCTGGTCCCGGTCTCCAATACAATTCTGCTTGTTGCATTGAGAAAGGAAACTCTCCTTGCAAGGGACAAAGAGGCATTAATTGAAAAATGTAACTTACATACATTGTTTTTTTGGGGGGTCAGAGAACTCCCCAGTAACACCTGTATTCCATATTCTTCCAGCGAAAGCTGAGAGGACAGAACACGACTTGTGTAAATTTCATCCTTTTGATAGCTAGACGATTTTCAAATTATTGCTTAAAATCTGATGGTGAAATCTTCCAATAAAGAAAAGAGACCAGCAGAGTGGGATTCTCAAATCTTTCAATAATGGTAGCTTGGCATGCAGATTACATAATCAAGATGAGAATATGAAAGTTCATTTCAGATGGGGAATTATGGGGCCAAGGGTAATTAGGGTTTTCCCAGTCACCCTAAACCTATAAATATAACTAAGTTCTATTCTCATTCTCACTCCAGCAAGTTTTCCTTACTGTGATATGGAGAAGATGGAAGTTACTGAATTATGACTACAAGAAGATGGATAAATTTATAATTGACTGTAAATTGCTAATTACAAGAAGATGGAAGTTATTGGATATGATTACGATTTGACATTGTAGAGTTCTGATAGACCTAACCACACTTCATATCAACGAAATAATGAGATTAAACTTAGAACCATACTTGAAGAAATTGAATAGATTGAAACTAGGGTTTGTAATTTGGCTCCCATAGCAAGGAATGTGGAATAAGAGCTAAATCCCAGGATAATGGAAACTATTATATCCGTGTGATTGTAACCTAGATATCACTCTATGAAAGGACAAGAGATCTGTGGAATCATTTTTCAAGATGATCTTTTTATACTTTTTTCTTTTGGATAATTTAGTAAATACATAATTTTTTGGATAATGATGATCCTTTTTTATACTTGTATAAAAGTCAAGAGGAAGAAGGCAAATGATAAATTCACTTCTTCAGCTTTAGACGTAATGGTAACTCGTGATAAACTAGTCCACACAAGATCTGAATATTAGATCTATCAAAAGAATAACAGGCTGAAAGTTGAGTTCTATAGTTAGCAAGGCAATTCATGTGCTTTATGCAAGAACAGTTAAAACAGTTTTCTTGAAAATTACTAGAATGTGAGGTTTTCCATCTCCTGTGTACAGATTAATGAGCTTTTGGAATGCATAAGAGAAGATGATTCTGGTGGAATTAGATGATGCTAAAAAATTTGAAGGTTACTCAAGAGTCCAAGGAGAGAATCTCAATTGATTTCTGGCTCTCTTACCAGGACTATTCATTTTCCCCCTCTAATACCAGTGTTTGACTATATGGAAATGGGGAAAATTTGAAGTGCTCAACACAAGCATGAAAAGGAAAGCCTAGGAAAGAAAAGTTCTGTGAAGATAAAGGCTTAAAAATTAGAATCCTTAAGAGTGTGTGAACATCTCAAAAATGAGTGATGTTCGAAGACAAGCAGCTGGGGCACTGCTAATGTATCTTACCTTTTAAGGGCAGATTTTCACTCAAAACTTTGTGCTTTTTCATAAAATTCTTGGGTTCTCTCTTATCAAACCCAAGCTGTTGATGTAAACAAGGTGGAAAATTCATCAAGATAGATCTATGCAGATTTTTTTTTTAATAGACCTCTTACTAGAAAGTAATGGATAGTGTTCAATAACGTTTATACTCTGCACTGAATGATCTCATTTGTTTGCTGCCAATTTGCTCAAAGTTAAACTTATAAACTAGTAAGCTGACATACATAGGCTAGTGGTTGTCAAAACCAACCGTTGAATGTTCCAAACCCCACCCCCACCCCCACCAACCCCCAACCCAGCACACCCCCCACCCCAAAAACCAAAGAGGGGGGAAAAAAAAATCCTTACCCAAAAAAATGATCCCAAAAAGTGCCAGAAAAGAGTAGCATTACAAAAAATAAGCTCAAACTTCATGAACAGTGTAGAGGACCTTTCTTCTTTTTCCTTATTTTTGAATAAGTTCAGTAAATATCATTTAAGTAAAAATTCTGATACAAGAGGAGTCCCTAAGTAGGGAACATACACTGCACAATCACAAACAATTCTCAATGCACTACACGCAAAAGCAGGTAATGAGGACTCCCTAGCTAGTAGCTCTCTCTTCCAAGGTCCCTCACCCTATAACCATTCCACTCCTTCCAAATATAACTTCCAGCTCCAAGAGCATGTTCGAGCTAATAAAAGGACAATCCTCTAATCAAGATAGGAGATAAGGCAATCCACAATGTCTTTCATATCGTTAAAGTTCCTAGCCAGGCCAATCTTGGATAAATGTTTCTTGGGCCAACCCCAGTTCCTATCTGACAAACGCTTATTTTACTACATTCTATAAATGACTGGCTTAGATTTAGAGAGTTTGTTGAGCCTATATGACTAGTGAGAGGAGTTGCCTACCAGAAGAAAAGCTTTCATATCATGTTGAACCTTAATAACCTCAAGAATAGTGAGTGGGATGAAGAATTGCTCAATAAATGTTTAGAGAAGGATTGAGATGCCCGTTCGGATATCTAGAATATTAGAGCAAAAACAAAAATGAGAATTGTGGTGGAATGGAGAGTTTATAGAGCCAAAAATAAGCCTCAAGAGTTATTTACATGGAAAATACATGTCCTCGGTCTTATGAATTAGAGAAAGGGGAAAGGCATTAGAGTCATGTTGGTTTAGAGGCACTTCCTATTACAATTTTCTAGCAGAAGTGACTTTGTCTGTTCATTGTAATTTCTTTTGCCTAGAATAGAATAAGTGCCTCGGCTAATTCCATAAGTTATTCCTACATGGGCATGTCCAGTGTTGGATTTAACATTCATCACAAGCAATCAAGATCTAGGGAAAGGCACTTTCTTGGAAAAGGAGAAGGGAAAAGCTTTTTTCTTCACCTATTGAAACCAAGTCTTTTACCCCCCATATGGATATTGTCATTGATGCTCGCAAAAGAAACTTTGCATGGGATGGAAAATGCAGGAATATCCAAAAGGAGATCCTAAAATGCTTCCAAAACTACTTGATTCATTTCAAAGACTTCCTTTCCGAGCAACTAAACCCTTAGCAACAGAAAAGGGAACCCCCCTTAATCATATTGTAAAGAAAAACAAATTCCACTCTTCTTTCCTTTGTGCGAATCTTAATTTTTCAAGACTATTCCTTTTCTAAACCTATTTCCAAGCCACAAGTGCAACAATTTCAAACTGAGGAAACATAATACCAATCACAAACACCCCCTATTATCTTCCAATATATCATCGCTAAAACATCATAAAACAATACAACCAATTGCACTTTCACTCTCTGAAATATAGAATTCATTCAAGTCCCCTAACTCTCATAATTTTAAAATTGCTAAGCATATTAACCTGCAAAACATTGCCATTTTGTGAGTGTACAGAGCTACAACAACTTTCCGAGGAATTCAAACTAACAAAATCACCTCAAATTGACCTAATTCCAATTGTTAAAAGTGATGAAGTCTTCAATGTCACGGTTCAGTAATCCCCACGGTTCCATCTTTCACCTTTTTTCCATTATACATGGCAACACAAGATGGGCAGAGACATAGGGAACAGCGAATCACATTCCATTTAAAGGAGTAAAATTGAAATTATCCAGAAGCAATTATGTATAGAGCATCATAATACGGAAAATATTAATAATAATAAAAATGAAGCTAAAAGGAGAGACAGACCATGGGCTTATCATAGAAAGGAAAATCCTGCATTTGCCTGATAGCATTGGTAGCAGACTGAACATCCTTAAACACAACCCAAGCTTGTCCCTTGTGTTTCAGTGTCTTGAAAGCTAATACTTCCAATATCTCCCCAAACTGCGAGAAGACTGCTTTAAGTGACTTCTTTAACCCTGTCACAACCAACTCACTTCGTCACATAACCCAAAACAACAACAACAACAAAAATCGTAATTTCCTAATCAACTACTAAAAAATCCTTAAGGTAACAACTTTCATTATGTAACTAGGGATTTAGTTAAAAATGACCTTCCAGTTTGATTTTCTCGTTGAGGTTGTTGATGTATATCGTCATGTTTGGAGGAATTTCCGTGCCGGTATTGGTCTCAGCCATGGCGCTCTCTCGTTCTCTCTCTTCCGTTCGGTGGTTTGGTGGTAGGGATCGGGCCGAAGATGGAGCCGGACGGAGAAGAAGCAGGGAGTAGAGGAAAGTGTGGGTTTTACCGTTTTCAGAAATGCAAAGGGGGGTTTTGATTTGAAAGTGGGATCGCGTCGGGACTCGGATTTTCATATTATTTCATCTTATTTTACCGTGGGATTATTATTATTATTTTTATTTTCGGAGTCTATTAAATGTTGGGCTTTTAACAACCAAGTGATTAGGTTTGATTTGCAACTTTTTCGATTGTAAAAACGAGAGTCAATCCAATTTGATTCACAATTAAAATCGTTCTTTATCAAAAAATAAAAAAAAAAAATCCGACTTAAACAATCTCACAACCCTTTTTAGATATTTTTCGGCCCAATAGTACTAAGTCATCAATTTGAAACAATAGAAAGTTTATTCATTTATCCGATGACATGTATGTATATAGGAACACTGTTACTTATAACTGCTACTTATAAGATATTATAATGCTGTAATTGAATAAGGTAGTATTACCACTTTTATGTGAAATAATTATAAAGTAACTCAACAATATAATTAGTATGTAGAAGTCGTCAGCGTTGTAAATATTAATTTTTTTTATATACTATAAAATTTTATAGATAGTCCTTTCAATCATCATTATCGATGTTTTTTTTTTAAATCCTAAGTTATTAAAATAAGTAAAAGGAATCTAGCTAATCATAAAAATCAAAAATTAAGAAAAGATGAAGAAGGCAACTACTTTGATGCAACATTTATTTCAATATTAGCATTATAAAATAGTATACAAAACATTATGATCTAATACATGGAAAATATTTAAATAAAATAGATGTTGGAAATTGTGTTGTTTATCTCTTTGTGGGGCACTTCTTATAATGTTACATGAAGTATTTGTTGTCCGTTATCTCCCATAAATTTTCTCTACTTCATAATTTGCTTCATCAAAACCACTTTTTTTCCACGTTTAGCATTAATAAAATCTTCTCAAGTGATGCAAATGTTAAAGATAAAATATTTGATTTTGAATTTGTTAAGGACTTGAAGAAAATAAATGGAAAATAGAGTTGGTAATCACTTGCATATAATCAATATACTGGAGCCCCAAGAAAAGAGATGTTAACACTATTTGCAACACATATTTAACTATAAATATCTTATGTGCGTTGGACCCTAACTTTATTTGTATTCTACAGCACTAGAAGTGAAACTCATGTCTTATCATAGTGTTTGACTTCCATATCTCTCTTTAATTCCTGACTGTGTAAGCGATTTCACTCCAATCATCTACATTAATAACTTAGGATTTTTAAAAAAATGAGATAAAAAACACCACCAAAAGAGATACTAATGTTTATTGATTGTATAGAAATGAGAGAAAGTATGACGATGTGAAAATTGGAAGGTATGTTACAAACTAGAGGAAAAGAAGCAGCACCACAAACTTGATTTTTCTCTCTTATATTTTTATAATTTTATTATATTATTAATTTAATGTATTTGATAATACTATTTTATTAAATTAATAAATTTGAACCTAATAGATGTTAACACATGTCGTACTCTTGATGGAACTTTTGACTGAGTTAATGAAAAGACTTGAATATAAAAATTTTAAAATATTGAGGATTCAAATAGAAAAAAATAAAATGTTAAGGATTAAATTTGTACCTTTCCTAAATAATTATTATATCATATACAATTAAATTATAATGATACTCATTAATTTATATCCATATTTATTATCTACATTATTCAAGTACACTAGAATTAAAGATACAAATAATTTAGAACCATATTACTAGGCATCATAGAAAGATAAATTGGACAAGAACAAAATTTATTTGTCATAACTATTTGATATAGCAAGAATTTAGTACATTAGAAAGAGAGGAATTTATTGCAATCATAATCGGTATTGATTATTAGAATAACAATTATTTGCTTTATATGCACACATCATAGGTTTGTCATAAGCCAATTTCTATCATTAAGTCAAAGCTAAGGTTTTGGATTCCACAACTCAAACATTTTTTAAACATATAATTTAAAATATCAACCTTACTTTTTCAATTATTTACGGAGTTGTTGCTTGAATAACTAACCTTCCATGTTTTTGAAAAGATATATGTACTTGACTTCTCATATACTATGGCCCCTTAATAAAATCATTTTTCTCTACATTAGTGGCAAATGTAAACTTGTCTAACATTTAAATCGTAACCTTTTAACTATCATCGTATATTATCACCTTCCATGCTTATCTCCTTAGTGTAGGTGTAGGACTTCAATAACAATGGTCACGTACATGTTACATGGATCTTTTGCTACACATAGCCTTAGAGGGGTAACATGGTAATGAAACTTAGGGATGACTTAGTGATGTGCTTAAGAACTCAGTAATCATTAGATCTTACCATAGGAAATAAAAACTAAGTGAATCGTTTGAATGTATCGAAGAAAAAACAAAGGGAGAAGTTAGCACATTGGAAGTAATAGCTTACGTGAAGCTGCTCGAAGGATATTTCTCATCAACGTATACAACACAACTTGATACTTCACTTGATATAGCGCACAAGCTAATGCTAAGGTCTACCCACCACTAATCTTGAACTACCCGACAAGATTAGATAAGAGTGTATAAAAATAGACTTAAAGAGGAAAATCTCATAAGAACAAGTATATTCAATGTCTGAAAGGAATGTAAGATAATCTAGCTATAGAGAGAAGGGACTATTTATAGTAAGTCCTTAAGACAACAATACAAACAAGGAAAATTACAAATAAGCATTCATGAAAAGGAGATTCTTAGTATATACAAAAAAGGGTAAAAGGGACAAAAGAATAAAAGTGTAGTGTAAGAATAAAAGTGTAGTGTTAAGTAAAAGAATAGGCGGCAACTCGCCAATGGTTCCATACTAAGGAATCTTTACATGCAGTAGTTGAGTTGAATCATGATGTAGTGGCATTAGGCATTGCCGAGACAAATAAGGAGTGCCGTAAGAATAAGGGTTTGGCCGAAAGAGAAATAGTTATCCAAGAGGGGCCTAATTCAATCTACTTAGGAAGTTGCTCTTGTCACTCGATAAATAATCCTTGGTACTTGAGTTCTTGACAACAGAGCAAGGGTTCACACAGAGTAAGGTGTAACTGAGTTAAGTTCTCAGGGAGTTTGCCCACTATTCCATAGTGTACTGTCTCTCGTCCTCGGTAGGCTGACAAAGTAGAATACTCCCGGTAAAAGATTGAAGCCCTTGGAGGAGTGCATGAGTAAGAGGGCCAGAGGTCGGTAGTCTATCGGCTCTCCGGGGTTGTTGAAGATTTAAACTCAAATCTTGGTCTTCTTCTTCGTCAGGCATATAAGGCGTCAGGTTAACAACATTAAAGGTGGCAGATATATCATACCCTTCAGGTAGCTCAACTTACAAGCATTGTCATTGTCATTGATATACCTAAGGATCTTGTAAGGTCCATTTGCTCTAGGGGATAGTTTGGTCGTCCTCTTCTCAGGGAAATGTTCTTTATTGAGGTGAATCTAAATAAGGTCCCCAAGAGTAAAAATGATTCGCCTCCTTCCTTAGCTTCCTTGTTCCTTCTATTGAGTTATAGTCTTCACCAATTGTTCGATAACCTTTTGATGCAACCTATAGAATTCCTTAGTATGTTGTAAGCTGGATTGGTTTTCCCCTTAAGGGGTCGGACTAATAATCAGATCTAAGGTTAAATTCGAGTTAAGTCCATAAAAGACTTCAAATGGTGATTTTCCTATTGAGCTATGGGTAGAGCAATTGTAAGTGAACTCAATGGCAGGCAGGCATAGATCCCAGTCATGTAAATTTGTCCTAATAGCCACTTGTAGGAGGTTGCTGACTGTCTTATTAACAACTTCAATCTGGCCGTCTGTTTGGGGGTGATAAGAAGTATTGAATATGAGTTTAGTGCTAAGCTTCTTCTACAGGGTCTTCTAGAGGAAGCTGGTGAACTTTGAGTTACAGTTGGACACAATACTTCTTGACACTTTATGCAGTTGTACAATTTCCTACAAAAAGAGGTTAGAGACAAATAAGACATCATTGGTTCTGTAGTAAGGAATAAAGTGGCTCATCTTACTAAACCGATCAATCATTACCATAATAGAGTTATGTCTTCTTGATGTTCGAGGTAAGCTAAGCATCAAGTCAATCCATAGACGCTCAAGCATAGGTAGGGACGTGTATTCTCCATATAGTTCCTTCCTTCCTTTTGCATGTTTATACACCTCATACCTCTTAAGAGCTTAGTGCACATCCTTCACTATCCCAAGCTAGTAATGTTCTCTTGAATCCCAAGCTAGTAATGTTCTCTTAATATCTCAACTATTCTTTTTTCTCTAAAATGGCCGATTAAGCCTCTAATATAAGCTTCTTACACAAGTAGTTCTTTAGCTGAACCATTTGGCACACATACATGTTTGCCCTTCATTAGGAACCTTGGCTTATGTAAAACCCATCTACAGCTCTAACATTGCACTTGGCCACTAAGGGCCTAAAATACGTATCATGCTCATATTAACTAAGTAGGGTGCTAAATCCAAACACCTTAGCTTGCATTGTTGCAATTAGGGTATGACGGCGAGAAAGAGTGTTAGCTACAATGTTAGTGTTTCCTTTCTTATTCCGGATGACGTAGCAGAAGGACTCTAAGAATTTTACCCATTTGGCATGACGTTGAGAAAGTTTTTGTTGCCCTTAAAGGTATTTGAGAGATTCATGATCTGAATAGATGATGAATTCTCTTAGCAACAAGTAAAGTTGCTAGTTCTGCAGTGTTTGGATAAGGGCATAGAACTCCTTGTCATATGCCGAGTAATTTAAGGCAGCTCCTTTGAGTTTTTTTGCTAAAATAGGTAATGGGTAGGTGCTTTTGCATAAGGATAACACTAATGCCGACTTTAGACACATTACATTCTACTTTAAAAACTTTCTCAAAGTATGGTAAGGTGAGTATTGGGGTAGATGTCAACTTAGATTTTATATCTTCAAAGCTCTTTTGAGCTTTTTTTGACCACTTAAACTTAGAGTTCTTCTTGGTCAGTTTGGTTAATGGTGCAGCTATGGAACTAAAGTTTCGAATTAATTTCCAATAGAACAAAGCTAGACTATGGAAACTCTTGACTTCGGCAACATTAGTAGGTGTTAGCCATTCAAGAATAGCTATGATTTTCTTGTCATCAACTCGAATTCTTCCCTTTGAAACAACATATTCGAGAAATATAACTTCGCTTTGGTAAAACACACATTTCTTCAAGCTACCAAATAATCTCTCAGCATGGAGAGTATTAAACACAGATCTTAAGTGCACAACATGAGAAACGGGGTCAGCATTGTAGACCAGAATATCATCAAAATATACCACAACATATCTACCAATTAATGTCCTTAGGACATGATTCATGAGTCGCATAAACATGTTGGTACATTCGTTAGACCAAATAGCATCACCATTCATTCGAACAGACCATCCCTTGTCTTAAAGACAATCTTCCATTTATCTCCAAGTCTTATTCATATTTAGTGGTAGCTACTCTTTAGATCAATTTTTGAAAAGATGTAGGCACCATACAACTCATCGAGCATATCATCTAACTATAGGATTGGATATTGGAATTTAATGGTTATTTTGTTGATGGCATGGCTATCAATGCATATTCTCTACGACCCATCTGTCTTCGGTACTAGTATAGCCAGTGCGATAAATGGGCTCATGCTCTCTTAGACATATCCGTGATTCATTAACTCATCCACTTATTTCTTTGGCTCGGTTGCTTACTCAAGATTGAGCCTATAGGTAAGTCGGTTCGGCAGCAAGCTTCCGGTTGAAGGTCAATGCAATGTTCAATGCCTCTTAAAGGTAGTAAGCCTTTCAACATCTCAATAGGAAATAGGTCGGCATACTATTGTAATATTATCTACACTTCGGTAAGTAAGCTTTTGGCTTCTTTTAACTCCAAAACTTTCTTGACTAAAAGGAGTACACACTCCTCGATCTTGACTTTACGGGCAAATTGAGCTCATGAAATCACGAAGGACTTCCATTGTAGTGATTTGGCAACCTTATCTTGTGCCTCCTACACTTCCTTAGGACTCATAGGGGTCAGTATAACCTTCTTCTGGTCCTTTTGAAGCATATAGGTATTCCTATAACTATCATTTAATACCCTCAAGTCAAATAGCTAGGGTTAGCCGAGTAAGATGTGCAAAGTGCACATGGGAAGGACATTATACAACACCTCATCCTTGTACCTATCTCCAATAGCAATCAGTACTCTAACTTGCTCGGTAATAGGTAAACCTACCTTCTCATTTAGCCAATGAATCTTATATGGCTTAGGGTGCAAAAGGGTCGGCAACTTCATGACCTTCACCACTTCCTGCATTATAATATTGGTATAGCTTCCTCTATCATTGATCAAAGTGCATAGCTTGCCATTCACTAGGCAATTTGTGTAGACGAGATTCTCCCTTTGCACATTCTCATTGACCATAAAAGTGCTAAGAGATAGATGAATTACAAAACAGTACTTAGCACCAGCTTCAGGAGGTGTTATGGCATCAGGGTCTTCTTAAAACTGTTCCAGCATCTGTTCAACTCCTATCTCTTCTTTTCCTTCACTTGCACTCTCTACTTCAAACGAGTGCTTGTCTTCCTTTATAGTCATCACTCGTCTATTCGGACATTGACTAGCCCCATGTCCATAGTCAAGACATTTGAAACATTTATTTTCTCGGGTCTTTTTTCCTGAACTTTGACCTTAGTCCCTGCGGATCTTAGGCTCCTCAACCTTACCTTTACTTCAGCCATCTTTTAGTCTGCTCTACACCTGTCCTTGGTGGTTCACCTCAGAACTATTGAGGTTATGGTCATTTCTGGTTTGGCTCGGCATGCTGCTGTTATTTGGCAACACTGGTTGGCTATTCGACATTCGGCTAATCTAGCTCCTCTTCTACCTCTCGACCCTCTGTACTACCCTGATGGTCTCATCTAAAGTTGCAAGACTCTATAGTTTCACTATATTACTAATCTCAGTTATTAGCCCAAAAATGAACCATGCTATATTTCATGTCTCTAGCTCATCAACATCACACTGGATTATGAGCAATTGAAAATCTCGGACATGGTCATCCGCTAATCTGTTACCTCATCTCAATTCTTGGAGAAGTCTTGCGACATTAGAAAGTGACTTGCTTGTAGTGTTTGGGAATAAACCTACTTCTTAGGATTCTCTTCATCTCATTTCATGTCCAGACATCATGTCCGGACTTCATGTCGAGCTCTCAAGTGAACATTCCGTAGCTTCTTCCACCACATCTTTACATATCTAAAAAATTCCAATGCAGCCACTCGAATTCAAACAGCATCCTTATAGTCATAAAAGTCAAATATCTTCTCAATCTTCTCTACCTAGTCTAGGTAGTCATTAATACTACTAGACCTGTTGAAGCTTGGAATCTATGCCTTGAGATGCTCGGCTCCCCTAAGAGCTCTAAGCTCACGTTCATCCATCCTTACATATTGCTCTTCCTCCCCATACTCCTTGACTTCATCTAACTCGAGTCTCCTTCTCGTAACTCTATCGGTACGATAGGGTGGTGCTTGGTTCACAGGAATGAGTTTTGGAGCTTTCTTCTCATTCATCTATCATCTTGGCCCATCTCTCATTTCTCGGCCCTATTCAATGACAACTTTCACTCATAACCTAGTCTCTAAGACTCTTTGTACCGAGATAGCTAAATTGGCCACAATAGTAGCAAGGTCTTATATCTATTTATCAGTAGTACGTAATGTTTGTTAAGTTACACGAACAGGACCACGAACATCACTCTCGGTATTGTTAATCTCTCCTTGCACACTAGGATTCAATATTCTCAATACAAAGTTTTAAAAGAGACTCTTCACACAAGAAATTCTTACACTCATAGAAAATACCAATTGAATAGTGAATTGCAACTTGCTCTGTTCTTCCAGATGAAAACATAGTATAATGAATAATACCCTAGTAGGAACGATCGCAACACAGCTATCGGTCATAACCTTAAGCTCTGTTACTAAGATTATATAATGTAGTTAAGAGCTCAGTAATCGCTAGGGCTTACTGTAAGAGATAAAAACTAAGTAGGTCCTTCGAAGGTATTGAAGAAAAACAAAGGGGGAAGTCGACACATTGGATGTAGTAGCTTACGTGAAGCTACTCGGAGGACATTATTGACCATCGAACACAATACAACTTAATACTTCACTTGATGTAACACATAAGCTAATGCCAAGATCCACCTGCTACTAATCTTAAGTTACTCTTCGAGATTAGATAAGAGTGTACAAAAATGGACTTAGAGAGGAAAATCTCATAAGAAAAAGTATATTCAATGTTTGAAAGGAATGTAAGATAATTCGTCTACAGAGAGAAGGGACTATTTATAGTAAGTCCCTAAGGTAACAATATAAGTAAGAAAAATTACAAAAAGGCATACATGAAAAGGAGATTCCTAGTACATACGAAAAAGGGTGACAAAAAACAAAAAGGAATAAAAGTGTAGTGTCAAGTAAAAGAGCGGGTAGCAACTCATCAATGGTTCTATACTAAGGAATCTTTGAATGCAGCAGTTGAGCTAAATCATGACGTAGTAGCATCAGGCATTGTCGAGAAAAATAAGGAATTTCGTAAGAATAAAGGTTTAGCTAAAAGAGAAATACTTGTCCAGGAGGGGCCTAGTTTAATCCACTTAGTAGGTTGCTTTCGTTGCTCGGCAAATAGTCCTTGGCACTTGATTTTTCGACAACAAAGCAAAGTTTACACAAAGTAAGGTGTAATTGAGCTAAGTTCTCAGGGAGTTCGCTTATCGTTCCTCGGTGTACTGTCTTTCATCCTTGGCAAGCTACCTAAAGCCCTTGGAGGCGTATGTAAGTAACGGGGTTAGAAGTTAGTAGTCCATTACTTAGAGAGGAAGGTGTAGGAAACGGGAGTAGGCAATCTTAGTAAGTTTCAATGCAAGCGTAACAAGTGGAGGAATTATGGAGTGTTAACCCCATAGTTCTTGTTGAGAGGTAGTGTGTTCTTCATTTTGAACTTTATTGATCTTTTTAGATGGTAATTTGATAGCACAACGACGTTTCTCTAACTACTTTTAATTCTCTTAGTTGTTCCAAATTGGGAAGAGCTCTTGAGTACTTATAGAACTTGGTCATTGACGATATTTGTTGGATTATGTGGATAGTCAACGATTAAGATGATTCCAGTTATTGATGGATCTTCACATGGGTTATTATGAGTCTAAGGCCATATAAAGCCTCTCTAAGTGCATGAGCTTTCCTAAGAAGAGTTGAGAGTGGACAAGTAGGTCAAATAATCCTTACTCTAAGTTCATCATGTTAAATCTTCTTAATTCATCCTAAATTCATAGGTTTAACTCCCTGGTCCTTATTACCTAGCATGAAGAGTCAACCAAGGTTATTATTGGGCTTAAAGCTACACTTAGTAACTTTTCATGTTGAATTATTGATAAAAGATTGAAAAGCAACAAGAAGTACTTAAATAAATGTACATAGTCAATAATTTTTGGGCTTTTCTCTGATTTATCACAATCTCCACGACATTCCACGATCTTTTTATTAGAAAACAAATGCTTAATTAATAATATGGTATTGATTTCTTTTCCCCCCTCATGCATTGTATAAAACCATTTTGTTTTCATCTTCCTAGTCTCTCTAAACCCATTAGTTCTAATTTTTATATATGCTTAGTTTCTTTATTCAATTGAAAAGTTTATTTAATTTTCTATTCCATTTAATTTATTGATTTGTTAATAATTATGCAAATTGTTTTATATCTTTTTCATATTTATATCTTTTGGTTAACATGTTCGTTTTTCTTTTAACTATCATCATCTCATGAAGTCCAATTTCATTTATGAATAACTTTTTATAAAAGCAATTCTATTGTTTGTATATGAATTTTATTTGTAATTGTGAAATACTATTGATATTCCATTATTTTATCCTATGCATATGCATTTTTTTTATTAATATTGCTATGCATATACATTTTTTTTTATAATCATTTTTTGTATATGATATTCCATTATTTTATTTTTGTTGATTTCTGATTTGTTATTATAGACACCCAATTTTTGCTCTCCTTAGATTTATCTCTAATTTAGAAACTCCTAGTTTTCGTAAAGGGGAAAAAATAGAAAATTCGAAAAAATTGAAAAATATAAGAAAACCCAACAATTTTTTTTTTAAAAAAAAAAATCATGAAGTGCTGTGTAGTGGTCCATTTGGGTCAATTCAAAGTGGAAATTTTTTTAAGTTAAAAAACGTTTTTTAGAGTCAAAATAGATATACATGATTTGACCGAATTAAGAATTCTAAGTAAAAATGGTTTTTTATTAAAAATCAAAATTTTTGGCTTAGGTTTGACTAACTCATTTTGAAAATTTATATTTTTAGGAATTTATGACCTTAAACCACACCTTAATCGAAGTTAAAATGAGTATTTAATGGCTATTTGAAAATTTTGAATAAAAGCTGAACTTGAGTAGAAATCAGGATCCTAATTTTGTTAAATTGAGAAAAGTTTAAAAACATTTTGATCGTATATTTATTAGACTTCACATTTTATAAAAAAGTGAGGTGTGATTTTTTACAAAATGAATAACTAATCAAGTCATATTTTCGAGTGTTCAACTAAAAAAAAAAAACAATGAAAACAGGAATCAATGCCAGTGGGGGAGTAAAGGAAAAATAAAAAAAGAAAAAGAAAAAAAGAAGAAGAGAGTGATGATACATGTCACCCATCTAGAGTGCTACGCGGCACCTATTTTTGGGTGTTGCATGGCACCATTGGGGGTAGTTACGTATAGTTATGTGCTGCTACGTAGACCAACTACATGGTGACATGTGGCAAAAAAAGTCAAATGGTCGACCCTTTCTCCTTCCTCTCCTAATCTCTGTGAACAAAATGTTCAAATAATGGTTTTCGTATTTTTTTAGGAAACGATCCTGATTTCTTATATCCAAGTTTGTACATCATTTGTTAAGTAAAAAATCCAAAAAAATATGGACACAAAAGCTCAGGAAGTCTTCTTTTTAGGAAGGTTCATTTGTTGAATTATTATTAAGGAAATTGTGAGAAATAAAAATAACCTATTCAGATAGTAAATAAATACCCATTTATAACACCGTGGACAAAATAAGCAAATCCGGGTAATTTTCTTGCAATAATTCGAGATAAACCCTTACAAAACTAGAAAACACATTCCCTATGAGATAAAGGAAAATTAATTCACCCAAATTGTTCATGAAATCGTGATCAATTTGAGAAAAAAAGGAAAAAAAAGGAGAAAAACGAACTTAGGTGCCATTAATGAGTGAAAATCAAATCTTTCTCTTAAATGAAAGTTTCTTAGCCTATGCTTACATCTCAACACTATAAATAAATGCCTCCTTTATGTATGCATTCAATTCCCAAGTGTTAAAAATCATCACATTACATGAAATCATTACTTTCTATGGTGTTCATAATGTTAAAAAAATTTTCTCTCTTTGATTTCTCTCATTATAAAGCAAATTGATCAGTGATAAAATAGTGAAATATTCTATATCCATTCCAAAAGAAAGCCCAATGAGTGGATTATTTCAATTTTGCGATTAGAGGGAGTAATTTAAAATTGAATTAAGATTAACATTCTCATTGAAATTGTAGGAAATAGGCTTGAGATTTCTAGAAATTGACATAGTATTTTTAAAGATTGGTGTCTTAAGAGTCCAAAGCCATCGGTCCTACCTCGAGAATCAGCCAAAACTGACCTGAACCTGCCATCAGTCTGTTGTACGTATAAGGTAAGTTTCTTCCCTCTTTCATTGTTTTGTTGAATGTTTGAAAAAAAAAAGAAATAGAAAGAATGAAGAAAATTAAAAAGAAAAAATATGTGTTTTGATCTTGTGTTGTCTTGCCTTTCATGAGAATAATGAGTTTGTGATTCTTAATTTATTTAAATAACATGTTAATATATAATTTATTGACTTGTTATTTTAGTTTGAATAATAATTTGTTAGACTTAAGTAATTGGTATGTTAATTATAATTAATTGGCATGTTTAATTGGAATAGCTTGTATGTTAATAAACTTGACTTGATAATTAGTATGATTTAATTTAAATAATAAGTATGGTAACTAGCATGTTAGTTTATTTAGTTTGTATGTTGAGTAGCTTGCTAGGAATAATGAATATAATAGCATAATTTAGCTTTAATATCTTGTTGAATTGAATTCATTAAATTAGCATGCTAGCTTGATCTTAATAATTATTGTATTGATTAGTGAATGATTAGTATTGTCATGGATATGAGCTTTATTTTTTAATAAAACTATTTTCAAATAAAATGGGCTTTTTCTCTCAAAATTAGTTTTCTCACACATAAAATGTTGTTCATAAATAAAAAAAAAATGAATGAATTGCCCTTTTCAAAATTTAGGGGTTTTTCTAGATTTTTTTTTTAAAATGGACCAAAATTTCATTTTTCAAAATTAATAAACTAACCAAGTAAAGTTTTCTTAAATTAAGAAATATGTAGGCTTGATCTCACTCTTCAAGTACATGGGCATTTTGGGTAGCCCAAAATAAAAAAAAAAACTTATTTTCCCTTTCTTTTTTAAATTCTTTTCATTTTTCAAATAAAAGCAAAAGAAGGCAATTTTACTTGAAAATAAAATAAAGACCCATTTAATTAGTTCATGGATTCTTTTATGAAAACTGTTTAGGTTTTAATAAGTTAGTCTCTAAGACCAAGGTTTTCTATTTTCTATTTTTCTATAATTTTTTTTTAATGAAAACCAAGGGTTAGTAACTGAAATTAGAGTATCCATCCATGAGCCATAATTTCACTTTTTTCCCACTTTCAATCTGGTAGTGACCTCTTTTTCAAAAGTTCTTTGTTTTTTTCTTTTATAAAAAAACTTTTTCTTAGTCTGGTTGAGAGATTTATATTGGGCGGGTTAGGTTTAATATAAATTGAGTTGGTAAAAGAGGGAAACCAAATTTTCAGCTCAACAATTATTATTCAGTTTCTCTCTAGCCATCCATTGATAAGATAAGTAGTTTGCATTGCCTGTAATAGATGTTAAAAAATGTCCTAATTACAACTATTTTGGAATAAGACTACCACTGTTTCATTTTTCCTCAAAGGTTGAATTGCTACTACCAAGAAATCATATGCACATAAATTTATTTAAAAAAATTCACTGAGCGTGTTAAGCAACACTAGTACTGTCTAGTGAATAATCTCCCACTGACAAAAATATAACATGAAAAAACTTTAGTAAATTCAACTTCGCAATTTTCTTCTTTTCAATACGTGTTCCCCTGTTTATTCTTTCTTTAGTATTAGTGGTATGTTAACTTAAATTATGGAGATTATGACATGAACGATGTATGTATATTTATGCCTCATTTTTTTAGGGTAAAATATTATGATATTCATCCCATTAGCAGAACAAAAATAGTCTGACTACATAGCACAGGAAGGGCATCCCCTTTTAAAACACAAACAAGGTCTTGATAAACACAAAACAAAAGTAGAACAATGGTTTGATAAAAAGAGTGGAACATGATCAATAAAAGTACTATCTAAATGGGAATCAAGGCCTTGTTTAGCTTTTTGTTGACCTTGTTAATGATAATATGATAAAAGAACGTAAGTAATTGTTTATGTTCTCTTAGAATAGGATGACAAATCTCTAAATCCATATTTGTATTTGAAGCCAAATAGAGCTTGTTAGGAGTCAATCTCACGTAATACTTTATCCACCCCCAAGGTTTTTGCTAGCATCAACCTCCTCTCTAAAAGCATATAACTTAGCCTCTAATGGTGAAAGTTTAGCAAGTTTCTTATAGACTTTACCCAATACTACACGTTGTCAATCCTTGCAAATTGCACCAATTTTTTATTCCTTGCTTTCTTCTGCAACTGCACCTATTGATTCTAATCTAGTCTTCATCACTATGCTTAGATGTCCTAACTCGTCCTTGACTTGCAAGTTGCATCTTCTCCTTGCAAATAAAGAACCACCACTTATTTGCCTCTCTCATAATGTTTTACACACAAGTAAGGCTAACTTGATTTGTCTGGAAAACCCTCTTATTCCATTCCTTCCATATCCCCTCGATTGTAAAAAGCAAAGTAACTTCTCTTAGAGTCATCATTGAAGACCAATTCCTTTTAAACCTTTTGTACCAATTTTTTAACCATCACGTCAGTTCATCAAAACAACATTGCTTACATGGAATAGCAAAGTCTAGTTCTCCCCAAAGGTTCCAATTCCATTAGCATTGAATGAAGATATGCTTAATAGTTTCCTCCTCAGTATTGCATAAAGGGAATTTTGTCTTTAGTTGAAAATCCCCTTCAGCCTAGATTATCTCCAATGGCAATGCCTTTATTGAATATTCTCTAAATCAAGAATTGGATTTCGGTGGAATAAGCATTTCCCAAATCTAAGACCAATATCAAGAATACCAAAAGTTTTTGTCTTGCCATATTGAGAAGCGTTGATTTTTAACCTTATAACTTGGATCTCAATTTGTTTACCATAAAATTCGTGTCTGCATTTTTTAGTCTCCTGATAGGTTTCAAGGATCGATCACTCGATCGAAGGCGTGTAGCCTTATTTCCTTGGTGTGTCGAGTAGCCGAGAAGGATTTGTCCCTAGACGAGGAACAATTCATTTAAGCTGACCTAGAATTCTTTTCGAGCTCACTTGAACCGTTCATTATCTCTTAAGTAAAAGAAGAAAAAGTCATTGCTGCTACCAAGTTGAACCGGCACCAAACAATGAACCTACTTACTATCGATTTGACAAGAGTCCGAACCCTAGCTGCCCTACTGTTGAGTCAACCTATCAAGGCTAAATAGACGAGTGACCATTCGTCGAGACAATACTCCCTAAACCCCCATTTGCCAAGTTACCGACTTACTGAACCTTAGGCCTGATTAACTTTGCTCGGCATCCAGTATCATTTGGACCATCGGATTGAGAAGCGGACACGCATCCCACCCTCCGACATCTATACTGTCCTCTACAAGAATATCCGTATTGTCTTAATTATTGTGTTGCCCTTGTAAATTATGCACTTTTCCTTTTCCAGTTGGTGTAAGCCTTATACTTCTACGAATAGGAATGGAGCAAGTAATTTAGGGCATTGGTAAAACTAACTTGATTGATTTAAAAATTTAAAAGTAAGCTCGAGACTTTAGTTGAAGAGATCCCATAGGCTCAAATATTAAAAATATAATAAAATAATAATATAACTAAGATAGTAGAATTTCACTATACTATTTAATAATTATCGTAATCGCATAGCATAGGCTTTGATAGCTTGTATATTTTTAGAGACAATTATTCACCTCTAAATTAGAGCTTTCGAGTTTTAAAATTTATAAACCTATATTTTATCCTTAACTTAGTTTAACATGCAAGTGTACTTATCATTTTATAGCAAGGATGGGTATAAGGTTGTCTTACAACTAGGAACAGATACAAGCACTAGTACTAGTTAACTTTCCTATGATCTAGCAACCAAATTATCAAGTGATTAATTATTAAAATTCTAAATTACTGACTAAGCTACACTTATTTACAAACTAATGCTAACTAACACAATGATTATAAAAACAATAACTAACACTACACTTGACATGCCAACTTACTTCACCACTTAGCACTACCAATACACTTTTTATCCTAATGCTCATTATTTGTAGGGAAATTATTGGTTTGTAAGCATTCCTTTCATAATTACTTACTCTTTGTGTCTATTAAAATCTCTTTTGAATTAACAGACAATTCGGATCGCATTAATGTCATGTTAATTTGTCAATTTCCCTAAGGATACAACTTTCCTAATAATATCTCTACTATCATGAGTAAGTTGTTCCAATGAATTTGATTTATTCAATAGAATTATCTCTTGACATATTTTATTGAAATCTGGTCTAAGTTAACGTCATGCACTACACCGTACTTAGATCCATCAAGTTCAATTCATTAGAACTAACAATTATTCGGAACTCACTATTCCATGCACTTAATCATACTAAGTTAGTGTAGAAAATCTTAAACGATTGCTCATACATGATAAAACAATAACGTAAAATAACAGAAATTATAATTAAAAGAAATAAAATATGGAATCAGTAGAAAGTAAAACCCCCTTTTTATTTCACTGTAGAAGTCTCACAAATACATGAACAATAAATTCTTGTCGGCTCTCTCGAATAGTTCCAGGAAGAGTATACGATATAACACTAGTGATTATATAGAAGAAACGGAAAATACAAAAATGGGTACAAAGATGGATAGATGAATGTGTTGTGGTTAATCTCTCAACTAAGGTCTTATGAAGATATGTGATGATGTGATATGATATGATATCTCTTGATGTATGATGTCTCTTGTCTAAAAATTGTGATGTATTTATATTCTTTTTATCAAAAGGCTCGAAAAGACCCCACTTTAAGACACTCCTTGGTGTTAAGACCTATTCCACGCATCGGTTCATGTGAAAAAGTTAAAGAATAGTCATGCCCATGACTCGAGTTATGATAGTCTCGAAAAGTAAAAATCTCTACTAATCACGACCATGATCATGGACATGATCTCTTTGTCGCAAACATTTTATTTTATCATGCCCGTGATGGGGGGAGTGATCACCCTCTTGATGTGTTATCATGGGGGTAATAGATAGGGAGATCACATTACTTCCTTTGGTTACGCTTGTGATGGAGGGCGTGATAGGCACTCGGTACTCAATTATTCCACTATCATGCTTGTGATTGAATGTCTATTGGTTTTCCTTCAAGGTTTTCCTTTCCTCATGACTGTAATTACCTTAAATTACATTATTTTTGTGTAAACTTCATCTTCTTGCTCTTGAATAATCTAAAACTGATATATTACATAATTAAGTATTAAGAACTTTAGACATGAATATAATTATGAATTATTTATTCTTAAATATGCCGAGAAAGTATAGAGTAATTTATTTTTATCAATAAATTATATATATAATAAAAATGTTATATGATACAAAATAATGTATAGAATATATGTATGTACCTTGTATGTAATTATTATGTGCAATTATATACTTGTAATTATCTAAAATGCTCGATTTAATATAAATTAAGCTAAAATAAGTTAAGAAAAATAATTATAAAATTATAAAATTTTAGGATAGATGGGAAATCACTAGTTTAGGCATGGAAGTGTCCTAGACAAATAATTTAAGTCTTAATCCAACTTATGTTAGTATAAAAGAGTATATTCTAGCATGAAGGAGAGAGAAAACCCATTTTAACCTCCCCAAATGCTCTACAAAGTTTTGGAAAACCACTTCATGAATAACTACATGTAAAGGAGAGTTTACGAAAAATAAAAGAAAATGACGAAAATAATTAGTAAAATTTAGGAAAAATTGTAGATAAACTGGTGCAATTCGAAGTGGTTTCGAGTTTGAAGGCTTCGATAGAAACTAAGAACAAACCAAGAGCACTACCTGAAGGAGGGGCCAGCGCCAATCTCGACTGACAAGAGTGGTAGTTGGAGCATCTAATTCCAGTAAGATCTAATTTTAAGCCGAATTTCTTGAAATTATTGAAAATATCCCAAAAAATTAAAAAAAAATCTATTTCTAACTATTTTCATATGTAGAATGTAGGAAAAATATTATTTTGTAAAAATTCAGTAGTTATATTATACACCTTTAAGGAATAAAAAAATCGAGAAGTTTTCAATATTGAAATAAATTACTTAAATAGTATAGTTTCGATCCCTAAATTTTTCTATAAGCTTTCCTATACTTAACTTATATTGCTATGTAAATTTTTTCAATAAATCTATTTTCTATATTTTTCATAATTTTTTAGCTCCTTAATTATCAAAAATGGACTTTTCCTTAATTATTTCACTTGGATTCTCAAGTCAAGTGATTGAAGGAGTATTTGTGGTATATTGGAAGCTTTTGAATAGGGTTGATGGGAAGGAGTTATAAAAAAAAAAAATCAATAATGTATCCTAAAATGTGTAGCTTTGTGGTATGTAAACTTGAACAAATGGTGGATGATGATGGGTTACATGAAGAATTAGGATGTAATGAGGCTAAGAAGTATTGGTTGAAGTGTTACTTTGGTTATTTTTACTGGAGTTTATGGTGGAAGTATTTAAATCAATAAGTTTTATGTAACTTAAATTTAGGCAGAAGATGACTTAGAGGAAGTTGGGGACAAATATTCTACTAGATATTCACTTAGAAGCTAACTTAGAGGCAAGATTATGAGTGAGTGGTGAAACAAGGGAATCTCAAAGATTAAGTTTGAAGAAATATTCTCAAGAACTCTAAAGTTGCTGGTTTTAAAGGAAAGTTCAAGGGGTAAATTCCTTAAAATTATGAAGCTAATCGAACTTAAACAATAGCTTAGAGGGTCTTCAGTTTAAAAATTCAAATTCTTGTAGACCTAACAACTCATTCAAAAGGTAACTTAGAGAGAGTAGTTAGGGTAACTATAGATATGTGAATCCTTAGAAGCTATGTCAGAGGGTGTTTGTGGAGAAATCTTGGGTATTTACCAAATTTAGGGGTTGACTCAGAGGTTAAACCTGTTATGAGCTTCAATACCCATATGGTTCAGAGAGTAGCTTAGAAGTTTCTCCGGTTAAATACTTCAAGGGTATCTCGACTCAAGGAATAGCTTAGAAGGTAGCAAAGATAAAATAAACTTATATCACCATTTTAAACTTCCAATACTTAATGCATAGGATAACAAACTAATGACTAACTAACTTAGTTCTTATATAGACGAATAAATTAGCAATATTTCATAATTTATATGCAGAACAAGGTACTAAATTGGGATAAATATTAAGGGATCACTAATACAAAGCTTAGTTAGTGAGCAACCGAGTTCCAAATAAGTGGAATAAGTGCTTCATTACACTTTGAAGTATTGTTTAAGAATACTTGGAGGCCTTAGTATATGTCTTGTTTATGATTGTAAATTAGTTACCTATATGTATGCAACATGAATGCGTAAATATGGTTGTGCTATCTTGAGTGCTGTACTTTTGTATTGATTGCTTTATGATATTGTTTGCATTGGACTATTTGAAATTATTTTACCACCCTAAAAGCAATCCAAAACAAACTTGGCTTAACTTCTAACCAAACATACATTGCAACTAACTAGGGGAAATGACTAAGATTCTCAGGCCAAATTTAGACCCTTTGACGAAGATGGCCGAAATGGTCTTCTCCTTATCTTTAGTCAAACTAAGTGATAGGAAAAGAGGTAATGGTAAGAATAAGGATTGTAGTTCGAAGTGAAGTCTCGGGCGGAGCTTGTTCTCGATTGCATAAGCACTAATTTGGTTCCTATTCATGAAGTGTATAGTGTCAAACTCCTCAACTCGAATTAGAGTGGGTGCAACTTCTCTGATCTCATGATAGACTAGACAACATCATGTAATGGTTTTTTCTTGAACATGCATTGCATCTAACTAACCTTACTTGAAAACCCTGGTTGCTTGATGTTAGATACGTATTATTGTCTTCGTCCCACTTATTAAGCAAGTTATCACTCATTTCCTTATAGCTGTTTTGTAGGTTCCCTAATAGGTTCGCTAGTACTATTTAAGTTCCAAAAGATTAGAGAATGGGATCGGAGAGTGAGATTCAAGAATAATCGATTGGATTTCTCCTTTGTTTATCGATTATATTAACCTTTGAGAAAACTAATAGAATCTCATTGAGTGAACCCCTAGTTTTCAGTTAAGGGGATTTATTCCATGCTTTGTAAACCTATGGATTTTAATAAAATTTTAGTGGTCACTTTATCTTGTTATAACAATGTATTTCTTGAAACTTTTCATTAAATTTAAGATTTATTCTTTTACGACTTATAAAACTTGATTTTTCTTAGATATTTAAGCCAGAAAGTTATTTTTAGAAGCTATTTTGAAAAGTTACACCACACGTTGATATCTATCAGATACTAAGTTGGATACTTCTAAGTAGTGGAGCTGTTAACACCTTGTGTAAACTATACTTAAGTTAGTGGTTAAAGTAGTTAACTTCTAGTTTAGGTTGGTTTATACGGTGGAGTTGTTACGACTCTTTAGTTTGGGGGTATAACAATAGGAATCCTATTTATTTATTTATTTTTTTGTAATTTTTAGTATCCTAAGACCTACCCTAAATAAGCCATATAAATGGTTATAATTTCTATCACTTGCATTAGTCAATCATCATTGGACTATAGAATTTTATCCTTTGTGTAAACCTCACAACTAGCCATTTGAGGTTTCAATCACTTGAAAGACCCGATCGAGTTTAAATTATAAACTATTGAGAGAAATATTAGTAAAAATGACCCTGTAAACTTGAATTTAAGAAAATAAGTAATAAAATAGGAGATTGTAAAATTTTCAAATTTTAAGCATAATAATTGCTAATTACCGAAAAGGCGAAAAGTGTAATCTAATAACTAATAAATTACTAAAGATAGATTATATGTATACTAAAAATTTTAGAATGACCAAAATATAATTAAGAATGTTCACATGTACCCCACATGTAGATAAAAATACGCGAAATTACCTAAATTGGCCAAAAACTAAGTAAATAATTAAAGAAAATTATAAATTAATCATGGAAAAATCAGAAGATGATAGAATGATCCAAATCTGGTCATAGCAAGTTAAGATCTACAAAATAAAAAATTAACCAATTAGAATTAGATAACATAAAAGCTAAAAATTAAGGAAATTAGGCAAAGTTATATCTAATTAATACATATTAATTACCAAAATCGTCTATAAATAGGGGAAAAATTTTTAGAACTCATTTGGGCAATGAGGAATCAGAGAAAAATCGAGAGACTAAAAAATGTAACAGAAAATCCAGAAAATAAAAAAAGAAAAGAAAATTGTGCAATTAGGGCCTTTAAAGGGAACCCACACCAGACAAGCAATTGGGAGTGGACGACCACCACCACCATACGGTGGTGGCAGAGCCCAGGCCGGTCGATAAGGCCACGGCGGTCGGAGGTGGCTAGAGATACCCCGACCGGTGAGTCCCTCATTTGCCTCGATTTTGAATAATTTCGTAAAATTAGTTATTTTGCCTAGAAAATTATGAAATTTGTTATTCTGAGATTTTATTGTATGTAGATTTAGGAAAAAATAGTGATTTAGTTTAATCACGTCTGAAAATATAGGGTTCTTAACAAATTGAATAAAACCAAGCATGATTAGAATGAAAAATAAATAGGCTTAGGAGTGTAGTTTGGAGCTCAATTTTTTTTCTGTAGAATGCCTATGTGAGATAGAATAGTGCTATGAAGCCATTTTTTTAAAATTAATTTTTGAAATTTTTAAGTTAATTTTTAGCCCTAAAATGATGGAAAAATTGGGTAATTTTGGGTAAATTAGGTGATTAAGATACTAATTATTGATTTAGATAGTAATTAGATGTTTAGGGATGTTAATCTCTGATATGGAACCCTAATCCTAGCCTTTGGAGTATTAAGTATAGTTAATTTAGGAAATTAGGTAGTTATTGTAAGAAATTAGTAATACATGGAACTGAAAATTAATAAATCTAAAACATTAGAGTTATTTAAATAATATTAGAATAAAAATTAGAATAATACTACATCTGAATTAAGATTTAATTTTAGGTAATTGTATAAAAATGTAAGATTTTCTCACATCGGGGATAAATCCGATACCCCAATTAGGATTAGCGTGTACCGAATAGTTTAAAATATTAAATTAAGACTCAATAGGATATTTGAATACTCGAGCTTAATGTGATTAATTTCATATTAGGATTCGAGCATATTTAGGACTTAGAAATTGAACTAAAACCTAATTTAAAAAAATTAATGCAAAAACCGAACCCGAACCTAACCCCAAACCTAGAATAATCATAAAAGACTTAAGACCTAGATAATTAGGCATATTAAACCCTAAACAAAACATTACAATAAGCGTTATAGGATAAAATGAATCTATAATAGTTATATGAAAAACTGAAACCACGTTTGTGTTATAGGGATGATCGGCGATGGCCTGAGCAAGTTGGACCTCGAGTGAGTGAGCGAGGAGTCGAGGTAAGTTGGGATTAATACATTGACGTATTTTAGAGGCTTGAAATTATGCTTGGCTATGCTTGTTAGGTAGTTGGATGTGTGTATGTGCTTGATTATGTGTGATGCTATGATTTGGTTTGTTGTTCTAGCTTGTATTGCGTGATTTGTATGAAATGATTGATCACCCTAAATTGAAACTAATCAAATATATGACTTATAATCATAATCGGACCTACATGGCAACCCATTAGGGGAACTTAGGACTCTTTGGCCAAATACCGACCTCTTCGAAAGGGATAGCGCAGGATTGCAATTGGTCCCTTCTTCATCCTCAATCGAACTAAGTGACAGGAGAGGAGGTTGTGGTGAGGGTGAAGTCAATGGTTCGAAGGTAGTCACGGGAGGAGCGAGGTCTCCATTGTACAAGCCTGGGTTTGGTCGTGAGCTGTTGCATTAATGGTAACTCCTCAACCCGGATTAAAGCGGGTACAATTTCTCTAATCTCACGACCGATTGGACAACATCGTGCGATGGAATTTGCTTGAACATGCATTGCACTTAATAAGTTGGTTGATAACCTTGTTGTGTTTATGGTATGGTTTTAAGTTCTCTATCCTAACTTACTGAGCTGTGGTTGTTCACATCCCTATAGACGTCGTGCAAGTATTGGCTAAGAAGCGGTAACCAATTACTCTGAAGCTATCAACTGCTGGATCCTGGGGAGTGAGAAAAAACATTTGAAGAATAGACATATATTTTTAAGGTTTAAGCTATTATCGTTGAAAACGCTAATTGTAATAATTGAATTCTGTTATATATATATATATATATATTTCCTCACTTTCTTAGGTAATAAATTTTAAACTGTTTACTTCAAAGCGGGTTAGTCATGGATGCCTTGTGTAGATCAGGTCTAAGATAGCAGTTATAAGGCTAACTTCTATTTTAGGATGGTTTACACGGCGGGGCTGTTACGACTCTGCCGCTTCGGGGCGTGACACTTTGTGAGCTAAGTACTCCCTATTTACTTGCTTTCCCTTACTCTTATCTAAGCCATTTGAGCATGAACTAGCAATGAGAGACCTTCGACCATACTCGTACATCATATCAAGAGTGACCTTTAATGTGAGGCATTGGTGTACCATATCCATTGTTGTATGCGAGAAATCCTTCCTTAACCTTTAACTAACATTTATCTTTTGAGTTGTCTTGAGGTTCAAATTAACCCCTTTGGTTACGCATAGTATCGATTGCTGTATGTAGCGTTCCTGGTGATCTGTATCACTCCCATCATCCTTAACTAGTATACCCAGATACCTTTCAAAATTTGCTATTAGTTTAATCCTAAATATGTATGGTATTTTCTATTTCAAACCCCTGTCCGTATTTCATGAGAAAATGATGAAAGAATTTGCATAATTCACCTTTTACCTCGAAAGCTGTAGAAAAAAATCCATCACATTCTATAAGAATAGATACAACAATTGAATAATTTTGCCTCTTACTTTATGGGGTTTCCAACTTCCTTTGGTTACTTTGAAGTAGATCATTCTACTCAACATTTCCATTGCTAGAATAAAAAAGGTAAGGGGAGAGAGGGGGTCTCCTTGTCTCAATCCCCTGCTTGGAAGAAAAGTTTGCGTCGTTGCCCCATTGAAGATAATCTGGTATCAAGTAGTGCTCAAATATGAGCTTATGAGCTTTGACAATTTTCAGGGAACCTTAAACTTTCTAAAGCACAAAAAATAAAGTCCTACTCCATCTTATTGTAAGCCTTCTCCAAATCAAACTCGATCATCATTCCCTGCCTCCTAGCACTCCTCTTCCCCAAAATATGAAAAACCTCCTAGAAGATAATTATCTTATCCCTAGTTAATTATGTAGGGATGAAGCTTACTTGTTCCAGACTTATCAAATCATTTAGCATGTGTCTAATTCTGTTCACTAAGCATTTATTAACAACTTTGTATAGAGTTTTACATAAGTTAATGGGTCTAAAGTCATTCACTTTGTTTGCTCCAACTTTCTTTAGGATCAAAATATTGAGTGTCTTATTTAGTTCTTCTAACATAGATCTACTTGTCAAAATATCCTTGATTGCATCACAAATCACTACCCCCAACAATATCCTAACATGATTTATAGAATTTCACGTCTACCCATGTACCCTCGGCGACTTATAGTTTGCTATGCACCAAAGGCCTCTCTTAATTTTGTCATTTGACCACTCCTTTTCTAGCTCCCTTCTCTCTTCTCCACTTAATTCTCTTTGTCTACTAACCTATCTATGGGGACAAAAGTGTATAGCAATCCTTTCTATTGTGAACAAATCCTCATAAACTTGATAAGTAAATTCTTAATCTCAATTTCCTTACTCACCTAATTATGTGCCAAATCAAATGTTCTTCAATCCTTATTCTTGACCTTTTGGCAATCACACTTGCATGAAAGAATTTGGTATTTCTTTCTTTATGGATAATCTAAGTTGAGCAAGCCTTAGTTGCCCATAAACCTTCTTCTTGTTTCTTGATTAGTTTTAATTCTTTTTGGAGCTGCCTTTCTTTGAGAATTAAGGGTTGGCTTAGTTGTTGAAAGAATTGTCTTCTTACTTTTTGAATATGATAAACTACTTTCCTTTATCTAAATGGCAAGAGTCTAAAAAACCTCTGTATTCCAAGATTTCAACACCTCTATAAATTTTTGGTGGCAATTGATAACATTGAACCAAGGTCAAATCTAGTTTATAGCCACCAAATCTTTCAAAAATGGACGTTTCAACCAGATAGGCTAGAAGTAAAAGGGTCTTAAAGGTTTCGTTCCTCCTCTTACACTTGGCATTGTATTTAGTAGAATCGGAAGATGGTCAGATTAGTGTGAAGGCATATAGAAAACTTTTGTTTCAAGAAAAGCTTTCCACCATTCAAAATTACCTCAAGCTTAGTCAAGCAGAGTTTATATCAACTCATTGAGATTCTTGGATCTTTTGGACCAAGTAAAGTAGGGTCCGACGAATCCTAAGTTTGCCATACCTTAAACATTCGTGCAATTTTGATATGCCATAACTTTATTTTGGTTTAGATCTTACCCAACCCATTTCTTATCCCTAGAAAGAATATCATTGAAGTTTCCCATTAATAGCCAAGAGCCATTCAATTTATTTGCCTAGTTATAGAGATCCTCCCATAAGAAGCATCTATTTTCTTAGTTTGTATTGGCATAAATTGCTGAGAAATATTAAGTAAAGTTTGAATGGTGCTAACAGGAAATGTATATCTTATGGATGGCCAAATCTTCAACATTCCAAAGAACTAGGATTCTACCATTGAATTCCTCTACTTTAGATCATAAGAAACGGTTGAATCTTAAATAGTCCTTCAACTCAATGGAAGCATCCCTCCCCATTTTTGTTTAAGAAATAATATCCACCCGAAGCTCATAATTTTGAATCAACTCCTTGTTAGCTTATCTATGGCACTTAACATTTGCACTACGTGCATTCTATGCTAGTGCGTTGAAGGGTTTTCATTGTGTTTCCAAAGATAATTTGTCCATGAAATCATTCATAACCTAAAAGTGGAAATCTTGTACCATTGATCACTTGTATAAAGCTGTTGAAAGTGATCAATGGTTATCCTCCATCAGCTTGGCCAAAATGGCATCTACAATATTGCCATTTACATCTCCCATGTTGTGATCAGTGTAGATTATTCTCTCGTTTCCATCATTGATAGGTAAAAGGAATTCTTTAGATAACCATCAAATGTTGAGCTTAAATTTTTGGTTTTTTTTTTCTTAATTTAATTTAAACTAAACCCTATACCTATTTAGTTTAAATCTTTGACTAAAATTAAGGAAAATCTGATTTCTTTATTTTTGAAAAACATTAGCATTACCACTTGGTGGGAACAAGAAAGGCAATTAAATTAGAATCATTGCCATTAGTTTGTATGTAATGAAAATTTTTTCAAAAATTTTAAAGAAACCAGATTCAACAATTTGAGTGTTATCTTGTTAGACCTTATGTAGGTACCACTTTAACCTTCGAAATTTAGTAATGTATTTCATAATACCTAATTGTTCAAAAGATGAAATAATTTACGTGCATGAATAAAAGAAAAGATAAGTAAATTGATTTATTTACAGTAAAGGGGAAAAAAGAAAAAGAATCGTATTTTAAGTTACCCTATAGTTGCCCATAGGTGCCTATGGGATCGAACTTTTCATAGTTCATTTTGGAAAACATTAGTGGGTTGGTGAGTTTAATTTTGAAAACTTGTTTGATTTACATTTTTATCCGTTTTATTTTTCTTTAAGAAAAAGACCTAAAAGGGTCCTATTTATTATTTGAAAAACCTCTAAAAGAAACATTAAGTTTTGGAAAATAAAGTTTATTACTATTTTTTTTTTAATTTTTGAAAACATTTTCCAACTATCAAAGGCTTTTAGTTTATTCTAAAAAAAAAACTCTAAAATAGGCCTTAACTTTTAAAAGGTTTATTTATTCATTTATTTCAAAGAAATAATAGATTTATCTAAATGTAAAAGAAATGCTTTTATTTATTATTATGATTATCCAATTTCAAATTTAAAATAAAAACACATACTTAAAAGAAAGAATCTTCTATTTTTGCTTATATATATTTTTTTTATTCTCTTTTTTTTTTATAATAAAGTATTTAAAAAAACTTGTTTTAAATATTCTGATGTATATTTTTCAAAACTGGTTCTTTATAATAAGGAAATTTTTTTTTCTTTTCTCTCTCCTCTCTCTCTCTCTCTCTCTCTCTCTCTTTTAACGAAGTCATTTGAATAAGTGAAATAAAATAAATAAATAAAATAAAAAAGGGGAAATTAAACTAACCTAGCAATAGAGGATGGGTTGTAAACTGAGTAGACGGGCAAGACTCGCGAGTTGATATCAGGTTTGAGTAGTCCAAGTAGGTTAAGGTTAGAGTTGGGAATTTAGGTTAAGTAAGGAAAAGATATAGGGACGGGTGATGGGGGTAGATATGGGTGGTTTCGAACACAAAAACAAGTGGGGGATTAGGTTTTTATGTATATTTCATTGGAGATAAAGGGTATAGAAGTGATGCCATGGCCAATGGTAGACATTGGGCATTTTGAAGCAAGGGGGTAGGGTGTTTGGTGGTTTTGAAGCACCATGAATGTAATCGTGGTATCTGTTTCGATCGGAGATGAGTGGAAGTAAGGGTTTTGATGGGGCTGCAACCAGTGGTTAGGGCTTAGGTTAGTGGCTCAAAAGTAGGGCTAAAGGGCATGGCGACATATAAAAAGCATCAAGTTCATAAGCTTAGTGCATAAGGATCAGGTAGTGTAATCTTATCTCAAGAAGCTGTGAATATGCACAAGTTCTAGAGAGACAAAGCTTGTGTGAGTAGAGTAAGAAAGCTTCGATAGGCTTGTAATTGAGATAAAATGAACTGTGATTGGTCTTTAAAGATGAAGTTTGATCCTCTATTTATAGTTTTGAAGCTTGAAACGAGCTTGGAAGGTCCAGACGTGGAGGATTTGAGCCATGTGTTTATTAGCAATTCTTGCTTAAATCATCTTCACAACTTAAAGAAACTTCTTATTTGAGTGAATAAAATGGGTAGGAAGAAACTAATAATTGTCATTCATAGCTTAAGGTCAATTATTTCTGTCAAATAAGCTCAGATTTGACAACTTAGCTAAACAGTGTTGGTAATTTTTTCCCAATTTCAAGCTTAGATTTGACCTTCAAAATAGATGAATTTAGATAGGAAAAGAGGTAAAATGCATAGTATCACATGTCAGCAATCCAAAAATAAGTATTTGGGCTGATTTTGATGAAAGATGAAAGAAAAAAGGCTAAGAAGAGAGAGGCTTGAACATAGCAAGTTTGAGAGTCTACTATTGTTCTTGCCATGAAGAAGACATTAACGGGGCTTTTATGTAGCACTACATTAGCTACGTGGACTGGCAGATGGTCACCATGCATAGGGTATGATATGCAGCACAATTTATCATGATACGTAGCCTTTAGGATGTAGTAAAAGCAAAATGCGGTTATGTACATCGAATGGGAATTAAACTTAAGACTTCTCCTTTCCTTTAGCTACAAGATCAAATGCTTAACAAATAGGCCAATTAGCCCATGCTTTGACTTATATTGCAAACAAAATAAATTCAAGTCATCTATCTAGGCTTAATTAAAAGGCGAGAAGTCGCCAATGGCTAAAACACTATTAGTAATAAAAGCCTATTTTTATACCAATTATTTTTATTGCTTACCTTTTTTTTTTTTAGTTTTCTCATCCTTTTTATTTTTTTATTTTTTGAAAATTTCCATCTTTCTTTTTTCTTTCTATTTTTTAAATTTTTAATTTTTTGTATCTTTTCTAAATTTCTAACTTGCTCTTTTTTCTTTCCACAAATAGGACTCCTTGTCTTTATTCTTAAAAAAGGAAAACTAAACTACAAAGGGGGCAAAAAAATGGAATGTTTATAGTTGTCTCTCTTTGTAGTGAAGTTTGAGTAAAATTTTGTTACAAAGACAAAAGGAGATACCATTTTTGCCTTAGAGATAAACTTGCCCTAAGAAGTGCCATAAATAGTTAGTTATCTTAGGTCTTATCCACTTGGGATTAGGTGAAAGGTGAAAGATGTTTTAAAAGAGAAAGAAGGTACCTTAAGAGCTCATTGAAATATAAGAGTCGATTTTTCAAAAAGGTATAATGCCCTTGAGTTAGCCACTTGTGAGACCTTAGAAAATTGGCTAGTAAGCTTATGATTGGATGGTTCAAATTTAATATGTAAAACTTTTGGTGATTGTGAAAATTGTCTAATCAAGCATAAATTTTACAATGAAGCTAGGAAAATTAGTCGAGACAACTCCATGAATCTAGATTTAAGAAAATAAAATAATCATATAGCAAATTCATTAGGTATAAATATAATATTCGTTATTTATAGAAAACGTGTAAAACAAGTTCTAATAATTAGCAAATTATTAGAAGACGAAGAAGGGAAAGAGTAAGTAATCTAGGTCATTTGTTGACTTAGAAAGTATACACTTTATTACTAGATTAAGCTGCTCACAAAACACGATCCCTTGAAGTATTTGGTAGAGGAACTAGTCTAGATTGGTAGGATCTCGAAGTGCCAGATGTTACTATTAGACTTTGACATCACATATGTGAACCATAATTTAGTTAGGGGGTAAGCCTTAATTGATCAACTAGTTGAAACCTACTTGAAGATACTCTTCGAGAAGTGCAAATTAGATTTTGCAATGAAAATATCTTAGTAGTTGAAGATGATTCCAATAAAGAAATAGATAAACCCCACCCCCCCATAAAATGGAAGATGTTCTTTGATGGATCTACCAATGTGTTTAGGTGCAGAATTAGGGCAATACTAGTATCCTCGACAGTACACAATTTCCGATAGCTATGAGACTCATTTTTCTATACACCAATATTATTACTAAATACGAAGCATGCATCATGAGACTTAAAATGGCTTTGGATAAAGGGATATAAGAACTAGAAGCATATAAGAATTCTTCACTCATTATTTATCAAGCTCGAGAAGAATACAAGATGAAAGACCCCAAGCCAGTACCTTACCACCAGCATTTAATCGAGTTAGTGGAGAAGTTTGAAGAAATTGCAATCACATACATCCCGAAGACTCATAATCAATTTGTTGATGCTTTGGCTGCTTTAGTATCCATGATTCAGATATTTAGTGGGGTAGAAATTCAGCCTCTTTAGATCGAAATCGAAGAGAAGCCTACCTTTTGTCTAGCAATTGAGGATACAAGTGATGAAAAACCTTGTTATCATGATATCAAAATGTTTTTACAACAAGGCACATACCTTAATAAGGATGAAAAGAAGGATAGGAAGATGATTTGGAGATTAGTCAACCCAATTCTTAATAAGTAAATCCACCTTGTACTTGCGATCGTTTGATGGTACACTTTTAATGTATGTAAATGAAAGAGAGGTTGAAGTTTTGATGAAAGAAGTACACAAGGGAATATGTGATCCTTACATAAATGGCTATATGCTTCCTAAAAAGATTATGAGATTGGGATATTATTAGTCAACTATAGAGGGAAATTGCATCAAGCATGCTAGGCACTACCACCCGTGCTAAGTCTATGTAAACAAGGCAAATGCTTCGCCTCAAGAGTTACATACACTATTTGTACCATAGCCATTTTCAATGTGGAGTATAGACATCATTGGCCTAATTACTCTAAAGGCATTTAACGGTCATTGGTTCATACTGGTAGCCATTGATTATTTTAGTAAGTTGGTTAAAGCCTCATCTTATTCAAATGTTACCAAAGGATTGGTGGTTAAGTTCATCATGAGGGACATTTTGGCTCGATACAGGACTTTAGAGACAATTATTATCGATAATGGCTCAAATCTCAACAACAAACTCATGTCAGTTGTATCGATAGTTTAAGATCATCTACAAGAATTCCACTCCCTATTGACCTTATAAACACTCTATTTTTGCCCTCTCTATTTTAAGATAGGGTAAAAGGTTTTAATTTAGGAAATATAGAAAGATAAAAAAAGTAGAAAATTTACAAAAAATAAGAAAATGCAAAAAGTGAAAAAAATGAGAAAATTTAGAAAAAATACAAAAAAATAGGAAATTTAGAAAAAATTACAACAATATAAAATTCAAAAAAATTTAAATATAAAAGTAAGAAAAAGAAAAAATAATAATAATAATTTAGAAAAATAAAGGAAACTAGGATTCATGCTTTAATGTTTTCATTTTTTTCTTTTTATTTTATTTTTTATTTAGTTTATTTTAATTATTTAAAATAAATAAATAAATAATAAAAAAAGTAGCATTGCAAATTGGACTAGGTTTGAACCTAGTCCTTAGGAATCAAATTAGAACCTAAGGCCCTTCGATTGTAGAAATTGCAGTACGCGCCCTTTTTTTTTCCAACAGACGCGTAATATGTACCCAGCACATGACTATGCGCCTGCTTTAACTTTCTTCCTATTTCTTAGCTGATTATTCAGTTTTCTTTCCCCTTCGTGCAGGTAAATTGAAGACCATTTTAGACCTTTTTTTTATACGATTCCATCCAATTAATGATGGAATCATGGAGAATACGTGACCTAGCTTTGAATAAATCCCAAACTTCATCCATATTCAACCAAAATTTGACCTTAAATTGGCTCCAAAAAATGAAAAAACCTCAAAATCTGGCATCCCCATTCATGGCCGATTTCTCTATTAATGAGCTTTCCAAGATTGTTCAAGTAGAGATTAGTATATATAGGGGCTTGTAGACTTTTTTTCAACACAAAGCTCGATAAAAAACACTCCATGCAAGTTCAAATATGAGCTTCCTCTCTTTACCACGATTTCTTTCTCTCTCTACGGTAGCATTTGTCACAGCAGTTTCTGACAAAAATCACCACCACTACGAGCTTTAATACCCTTGAAATACTAAGACCTAACCTCTCTTTCATCTTTAGAAACCACCATCATAGCCACCCATATCTAATCGCAACCACCCAAGCTTCGATCACTACCTAAACTATTGTAGGATACTAAGGCGTTGTTGCTAACCCTACTAAGTCCAATTAGAGACTCATAAATCCAACTTTTCCCATTCTTTTTGGTGAGCAAATCATCCTGAGTCAACCCCAAGGCTGTTGTGGCTCTTCAACCCAAGTAGAGCTTCGCCCTGGATTGACGAATTGACCTTACTTAACCTTGGTTCGATTTTGCTTAGTTTTGTGTTTTTTTTTACTTTACTTGTATCTATAAATGTAATAAAAAAAAGAGAGAGAAAAAAAGTTTAGTTTAGTTTTATTCTTTGATGCATAAGTAAAAATGAAATAAAGAAAAATTAAAAATAATGATAAAAAAAAGTGTTTTATAACTTAAAAAAATTCACTTTTCAAGTAAATATAATAATCAACCACTTTTTGAATTACGACTATTTCAAAATTTTCCAAAAATAAATTGATTAAGACCCTTTGGAGATTTTCTTTAAGTAAACAATCAAATAAAAAACATAAACATGACTATTTTCTTAAAGTAAAAACAACTAATACACTAAAATTTTACAAAAAGAACTATAGAAGTCTAATTCCGAATAGCGGGTACGTAGGTACTCATAACAATTGTGAGACGACTTAAAATATGGAAAGTTTTCTTTTTTTCATCTTTTGTAAATAATCAATTTAATTAACTTAGTTGCACATGATATTATTTATTGTTTGGAAATTGAAATCTAAAAAGTGTATTATTGAAAAGTGAAATTAATTTCTAAAAGTTAAAAAGTAGTATCCATTTAGGGTTTAATAGTAGAAACAGATCTCTAATTTTAAAACCATTTTAAAATTAGTTTTATCGAAAAATCAGTAGCTAAGTTATAACTAATCCACCAAATTGGTTATAACTTAACTTTTTTTCTTAACTTCGGTCAGGTGGTGACTTGGAACAATTTTTAAAGAAAAACTAATTTTCTTTAATGCTTAGTTGAGGACTAATATTAAATGGGTTAGGGTTTAATATTGGTTAAGTTAAGGAAAATATTAAAAACCAGACTCAACAAACCTCAGATGAACGGGGCTATAGAAGCGGCTAGAAAAATCTCAAGAGAATCATTGAAAAGATGGTTGTTACATATTGAAATTAGCATAAAAAATGTTACCATTTGCAATCATGGCCTATCAAACTTTTGTCAAAACATCAATAAGGGCAATACTCTACTCTTTAGTATATGGTACTGATGCAGTATTACTAGTGGAAATCAAGATCCCATCTTTCATACTACTATTAAAAACTCAATTGGATGAGGGTGATTAGGTGAGGAAGTATATTGAGCAAATTGAATTTAATTGATGAAAAAAGATTTGAAAAACTCGAATCATAATCAATGTTATCAGTAAAGAATGGTTTGAGCTTTTAACAGGATGGTGCAGCCCAAAATTTTTAATGAGGGTGATGTGGTATTAAGAAAAGCTCTCATAAATGTACAAGATTCCAAAGGGAAGTTTGCTCTAAATTACGGAGGTCCTTATATTGTGAAAAGAGTACTACCTAAAGGGCCTTTAATTTTATCACAAATAGATGGTTCGGATTTGAGAGACTTTATAAACGTTGATGTAGTGAAGTTGTACTACTTATAAAAATCAATGGAATTTTTACTTAGATTATAAAATGCAAGTAATCTTAAATATTATTGTGGTTTAATTTTCATTTTTTACAAGCAAAGTCAATATTTGTAAACACCTCATTTTTGTTCCCCTTATATGTTTATTTTTATTGTTTTTTAGAATAGGAAAAATAGTCCTAGTTGAGAAAAAGTTCAAAAAAATAGAAAATTTAGAAAAAAAGTAAATATTAAAAAGAAGAAAAAGAGAGAGATAGATAATTTAAAATAAGAAATGGAAATTTAAATAGCTTTAGTTTTTCAATATCATTTGGGTTGGGTTTCAAATAAAGATTTTGCATAAAGGGTGTTGAGCCTTGGTTGGAAATTAATATACCTCGAGCCACCTAGTCCATATAGGTAATTTGATTGCATATATGAACAAGGTATAGGCCAACAGTCTAATGCTAGTATACTTAGACTTTGCATAGCATATGGGCTAGAGGTTCGAACATGGAACAAGATGAAAAGAGTTATGAAAAGTAAATTCGTTCTTGAACACTACGAGTAAGACACTTCTGACGTCTCCAAGACTTGAGATAAGGAATAGATCAGTAGGTGAGTATATTTAAGGATTTCAATTGCTTATGATCAGATGCGATGTTGATGAGCCCGAGATACGGACTATAATATGGTTCATTTTTGGGCTAAGGACTGAAATTGGTAACATAGTGGAAATATAGAGGCTTGGGACCCTAGATGAGACCATTTGAGTAGCATAGAGGGTTGAAAGTCTGAGGCGGAATCAAATTAGCTAAATGTTGAGCAGCTAACCAACCAATTAAAGGTATCGCTTTGAAAACCTTGTACTCTTTTATCATTTTGTTACCTAAACACCATTCAGTTGTCCAAAGTATCTCCTTAGCTTACATGTCTTGAAAATATTGAACCCAATAATTAGTAGATATATTTTCAAGTAAATGGATCCATTCCTCAAAAGATTTGATGAGATCATACTATTGCATGAACTTAACTTGGTTAAAATAAAGCCAGTGACTTCTTATGTGAGTAATAAACCATAACATGCTTAGCACCATGTTAGTCTTCAAATCCCCATGTTTCTTACTTTTGAGGTGGCTCAGTGGACAAATCTATTCATCCAGGAGAGTGAGTATATATGACTTCACTTCCAAGAATAGGGCTACCATTTCTACAATCCTAAAGGAAATGCGGTGCAACTCATCTAGGAATAGGATGGCATTAAAGATCACTAAAATATAAGCGTTGACCTAATGTTGGTGCCAAGTTTTTGGATCTATACAGAAAATATCTCATTTCTCTTTATACTTCAACTTAGTGGAGAACCAGGCAATGATGTCATCTATCTAAATGGCTTTCCTTTTAACCAAGATCCCTTTTTTTTAGTCTTCCTTTCTCCCAGTAACTTACTAAAAATATCACTAAAACATAAGCGTTGACCCAATGTTGGTGCCAAGTTTTTGGATTTATACAGAAAATATCTCATTTCTCTTTATACTTCAACTTAGTGGAGAACCAGGCGATGATGTCATCTATCTGAATAGCTTTCCTTTTAACCAAGACCCGTTTTTTTTTTAGTCTTCCTTACTCCCAATAACTTACTAAAGATTTTTGGTGTAGCGGCTTTAAGGTCTGGAACATAGATGTCGTTAGTGATAGTTGGAGCCAAGAGCAATTGGGAGTATTTTTCGATGGTTGGACTTAGTTAGTGTAGCTCAAAACAAAAAGTGACAGCTTTAAGCTTCTAGAAATGTACAAAGGCCTGTATCAGAGTAATGTTTGGAGTGATAGTTTGTAAGGATAAGATAGGCCCAATCTTACTTTTGATAAATTCTTGCTTATCTGGGCTGAAGAGTTGAAGCTAATTCTCAAGCGATGTCTAGCGTTCAAGAGGTAAATGGACATGGCTCTCCTTGAAAGTAACCTAAGTAGAGCTAGTTATCTTTACAAGAGAAAATGTTACATCAAAAGCCTATTTTAATCTTTACATGTAATTTTTACAAAGATAATTACAAGGAAATTTACAATGGGTATGTTATAAGAATAAACACAAAGGAAAAATATAAGGAAAAAAGAATACAAGGGAACTATGATGGCTCTACAATTGCAAGTTCTTTATTCGAGGTGGCCACATTATAGGTTCTTGCCATTCCTTTAAAAAAGGGTTTCATGTATGCAGAAGGGTAGGTTTTAAAGGTTTTCAAGGTCTGTGACCTTACATGTTTTCGCAGAAACGGTTCCTTCGTCACATTGGAACTCGAGTGGGAAAACTTGTGCGAGTAGAGTGAGAAAGCTTCATTAGGCTTATAATGGAGATGAAATGAATTGAGATTGGTCTCTAGAGACAAAGTTCAACCCCCTATTTATAGTTTTGAAACTTGAAATGAGCTTTGAAGGTCCATACATGGAGGATTTGAGCTACATGTTTATGAGTTGTTCTTGCTCAAATCATCTTCACAACTTTAAGAAATTTTTTATTTGATTAAATAAAATGAATAAGAAGAAGCCAATAATCGTCATTCGCAATTTAAGGTCGATTATTTTGCCAAATAAGCTTAGATTCAACAAGTTGGCTAAATTGTGTTGGTTATTTTTTCCTGATTTCAAGCTTAGATTTAACCCTCAAAATGGATGAATTTTGACAAGAAAAGAGGTGAAATTCATAGTATTGCATGTCAACAATCTAAAAAAGTTAGGGATTTAGGTTGATTTTGATGAAAGATGGAAGAAAAAAGTTTAACAATAGAGAGGCTCAGCATGGCAAGTTTGAGATTCTATAGTTGTTTTGGCCATGAAGAAGACGCTAACATGTCAAGTGGACCAGTAGATGGTTGATACATATAAGGTGTGACATACGACCTAATCATAGAGTGATACGCGGCCTTTGGGATGCAGTAAAAACAAAATGCACTTATGTGCATTGAGTGGGAATCGAACTCAAGACTTCTCTTTTCCTTTCACTACAAGACCAAATGCTTAACCAATGAGCCAATTAGCTCATGACCAAAGTTATATTGCAAACAAAATAAATTTTACCTATCTATCTAAGCTTAAGTAGAAGGAAAGAACTTATCTATGGCTAAAATAAAACTCATAAAAAATGCTAAAACAATTAGTAATAAAAACCTATTTCTATAACACTTATTTTTATTGCTTTTCCTTTTTCCTTTTTCCTTTTTAATTTTCTTCTTTTTATCCTTATTATTATTATTATTTTGAAACTCTCCTTTTTTTATATATATTTTTCAAATTTTTAACTTTTTGCTTTTTTTTTTTCTCTAAATTTCTAACTCTCTCTCTCTCTCTCTCTCTTCTTTTTTCAAAAAGGAACCCTTGTCTTTATTCTTAAAAAAGAAAAACTAAACTACAAGAGAGTGCAAAAATGAGATGTCTACACTGTCACGCCCCGAAGCGGTAAAGTTGTAACAGCCCCGCCGTGTAAACCATTCTAAGATAGAAGTTGGCCTTACAACCGCTATCTTAGACCTGATCTACACAAGGCGTCCACGACTAACCTGCTTTGAAGTAAACAATTTGTAATTTAAATAATTCATTTACCTAAGGAAGTGAGAAAAGTTATATATAATCACCATAATTCAGTTATTACATTATTCAGAAATGAAAAGTAATAACATATGTGTTGATTCTTCAATGTTTTTCCTCACTCCCCAGGATCCAGCAGTTGCTAGCTTTAAAGTAGTTGTTGCCGCTTCTTAGTCAGCACCTGCAAGACGTCTATAGGGATGTGAGCAACCATAACTCAGTAAGTTAGGACGGAGGACTTAAAACTATACCATACACACAATAAGGTTTTCAATCACTTATTAGGTGCAATGCATGTGCAAGCAAATGCCATCACACGACATTGTCCGGCCCGTTGTGAGATTAGAGAAATTGAGCCCGCTCTAATCCGGGTTGAGGAGTTACCGTTAATGTAACAGCTTACAACCAAACCCAGGCTTATGTAATGGAGACCTTACTCCTCCCGTGACTACCTTCGAACCACTGTCTTCACCCTCGTCGCAACCTCCTCTCCTATCACTTAGTTCAATTGAGGATAAGGAATGGACCATTTTGCAATCCTGCGCTATCTCTTTCGAAGGGGTTGGTATTTGGCCGGAGAGTCCTAAGTTCCCCTAATGAGTTGCCATGCATATCCGATTATGATTACTGGTCATATATTTAATTAAGTCCAGTTTAAGGTGATCAATCATTTCATACAAATCATACAATACATGCTAGAGCAACGAACAGAATCATAGCATCACCCATAATCAAGCACATGCACACATCTAACTATCTAACAAGCACAACCAAGCACAATCTCAAGCCTCCTAAAATACGGCATTGTATTAATCCCAACTTACCTCGACTCCTCGCTCATTCACTCGAGGTCCGATTTGCTCAAGCCATCACCAATCATCCCTATAACACAAACGTGGTTTCAATTTTTCATATAACTATTATAGGTTCATTTTATCCTATAACGCTTATTGTTAGGTTTTGTTTAGGGTTTAATATGCCTAATTATCTAGGTCTTGAGTCTTTTATAATTATTCTAGGTTTGGGGTTAGGTTCGGGTTCAGTTTCCACATCGATTTCTAAATTAGGTTCTAGTTCGATTTCTAAGTAATGTTTTATATTCCAACCCTAGAAATTTGTTTCAACTCATAATGTGAAATTAATCACATTACTTCCCAATCTCCTAAATATCATTATTACCCCTAGTCAGTATTTTATTTCATCCGGTACACTTATATCCTTATTAGTGTACCGAATTTATTCCTGATGTGAGAAATTTTTACATTTTTCATATAATTACATAAATTCAAGTTTCTTATCAGATTTATTATATATCCTTATTATTTATATAATATCAATTTTTATCCTAATATTTTCTATTTATTATATTTTCAAAAATTACATATTATGCATTATTGCCTATTATGTAAATAATGCATTTCTAATATTTCTATCACTTTAATTATCATCTCTAAACATCAATTATCATTTCAAAATATCTAAATTCTAACTAAATCAGATTTTACTCCTAATTTCCCTAATTTACAAAATTAAGTTAAAGTTAACTATTTTGCCTTATTAATCATTTACTACATAATTAACCTAATAATTACATCTAACACCCTAAATGCTACAAGTATCATACTCCATCGGATTTCAATATCCTAAAACATATAATTATTCACTAAATCAGTGATTAATCATTTAATTACTTAATTAACCCTAAATTACCTATTTTATGCCTCATTTTAGGGCTTATAAAATAATCTAAAAATTTTGAAAATTAATTTTTGAAAACAGGCTTCATATCAATATTCTATATCATCTAAGTAATCTACACAAAAATTTTGGGTTCAAAACTATACTCTTAAGATCATTTATTTCTAAATCGAAACATGTTCGATTTTGCACGATTTCTTAAGGACCCTATATCACAAGACATATTTTCATCAAAATAATATTTTTTATAAAAAATACATAAAAAAATATTCTAGAATAACAAGTTTCATAATTTTATAAGAATATTTACTATTTTACAAAATTACACAAGAATCGGGCTGGAAATCAGACTCACCAATCTAGGTGGCTCCGGCCACTGCCGGTGGCCATGGGTGTGTTAGCCCACCTGGGCGTTGCCACCACCGTGTGGTGGTGGTGGCCGTCCACCCTTAACTGCCCGTCAGGTCTGAGTTCTCCTTTGTGGCCCTAACTATACAGTTTTCCTTTTCTTTTTTTTTTCTTTGGTTTTTCTCTCAATTTTTGTCTCTCCCTAATTTTATCTGATTTCTAATTGTCCAAATGAGCTTCTGAATTTTTCTTTCTATTTATAGAGCTTTAGTGTAATTATTGTACATTAATTAGACATGACTTTGCCCAATTTCCTTGATTTTTGGTTTTTGTGTTGTCTAATTTTAATTGGTTAATTTTTATTTTGTGGATTCTGACCTTCCACGACCTGATTTGGATCATTATTGATTTTTCTTGATTTTTTTTATTTTTTCTTAATTAATTATGAATTTTATTTAATTATTTAGTATAATTTTAGCACATTTCACGTATTTTAAGTAATTACGCGTATTTATACCAACATGTAAATTCATATATATTATAAATAAATATTCCTAAATATTATTTAGGTTATTTTATAATTTTTAGTATATATATAATTTATCTCTAGCGATTCGTTAAGTACCGGAATGCATTTTACGCATTTTCGATAAATAACGAGTTATATACTTAAATTTGAAAATTTTGTAGTCTCCTATTTCATTACTTATTTTCTTAAATTCAAACTTACAGGATCAGTTTACTAATATTTCTAGTTTTACTTTATAATTTAGGCTCGATCGAATAGTTCAACCGATCGAAACCTCGGATTGCTTAGTTGTGAGGCTTACATACACTTAGTTCAATATAATCTTTTTGACGACCATTTTGCATGTCTACTTTAAGACGTCGAGGATGTCCCCTTACCCTAGCAAGTCTGGTTTAAACATTGGCATCTTGACTACTAAAACACTTTCCATGGCTATTTAGATGATACTTTCCCCTTGAAAGTGGAATCTATCCCTCCTCACGATTGGTTGGAAACCGATCTCTAGATCTTCTCTCTTTTTCATCTCACATCTATTAGTACTATACTTAGCACTTTCATTATCACTTACCTTAATGATGATTCCATTTTGATTTCCTAAACTTGCATGTCGGAATGCATTTTTGGTCTCCCTAACTTGTTATTTAGCAATATGAGACTTAACTCTACTTCTAACATTCGTAGAAATTTGTTTCACTACCTTTTTCAAAGAAGTAAGAGATTTTCACGAGATAGAATCAAGAGACTTCTTATCTTTCTTGAAGGAGAATATAGGAGATCCTTGTGATATGTTTTTCTTGTTTTCAAGCCGCTCTTTGGATGACTCAAAAGGCATGCTTGTATCTTTAGTAGATATTATTTCATCTAATGCCTTTGTATCTTTAATAGATATTATTTCATCTAATGCCTTTTGACTTTCTTTTAACTTAACCAACATACTAGTTCAAATATGTGTCTAAAGATCTTAGGAAATATTCTTTTTCCACTTATCATTAGTTTCCAAATTTTCGATTGTTTATTTTGATTCCCGCCTTTTTTACCCACCTTTTTTATTGTACTTTCACCTAATCATTGTACTTATCATTATTTATTATATCCGTACTGATTCACATTGCTTATCTCCTTTAAACCCCCCCTTACTCGCATTAATTTCCTCTTACTTTTCTTTACCCAAATCTTTTACTAGTTGCACATTATTACTCTCAACTTCCCTATCCATGCATTGGTCATTCCTTACATTTACTCACCTAACCCCCATATTTAATTCCTCTACTTCATTCACCGATTCTTCATTCACCGATTCTCCACATTAATGACTTTATATGGACAATTAATTTTGTTGTGGTTTAAATGTCCATAACTTTCGAACAATCTTGGAATCCCTTCATATTGGATTTGATATGTATAGTTATTTATAATTAGTATGTTTCAAGGGAGTGTTAATATCCACTTGAGCACAAATACACACAAAATTTCCCCTTTTAGGTCCTACAATATATGAATCATAACATAGGACTAGGCCAATCTACTCTTCTATTTTCCTAATAGCCAATGAGGAGTAATATTCCACATGAAGTCCCACTATTTGCACCCATACTGCTATAGAGTTAAAAAAAAGTTTATTATGTGCAGAAATTGGGCTCGTATTTTTTAAGTGCTAAATAATGATCATTGATAAACCAGAGTTCATTTTAGATAACCCATTGAAAATCAAAATTCCTAACCAACATTTATAATTTTTAGATTACTGATTAATCTCTATAATTGTTTTAGATGATCTAACAAGATTTTGAATCCCGGATTCAGCCCCATAACCTTGCCAATAAAGATGAATTGACATGGTGCACAAATGCTATTTTTTTTTTTTTTTCGCTTTCGAAAAGACAACATGACAAACTCTTGGTTGAGCTATCTCATTCAGTCTCATTTCCTCTTCAATCACGTTCTCATTATCATGATCCATAGTACCATTAACTTACGCATTTTCAAATTAATACTGCTCATAAGCCCCAGGTATGTTTGTTAAAATAGAATCCCTAAAGGACGTCTTTCCCAGTTGATACTCTTTTCCATTTGTTGGTCCATCAAAGATTATTGCTTTGGGTAGATTCTCCTCGTCTATTGCTAGTCGTTTTTTACTACGTTGGGCACGACCATTGGTTTCATCCTCCGAGGGGCTAGGATTTTTGCAATCTATTCTCACTATAAAAATATTTTCTCCTCATTGATTTTTCTATTTTGTGAATATTTCTTTCTTTTCTCTCATATATTATTATATCATATCTCATTTTCTTTGTCTTTTATTCATTCCCTACTTAAGGTCCTATAGTTTACCCATTCTGTGAATAGGTAAAGAATTGTAGTTCTTTTGACATCAATATTGCATTTACTTCACCTCCTGTTGTTTTTATTAACTATCCTCTGCCAATTTTATTTTATTTATTTATTTTTTTTGGTTAGGCGCATTTTTTTTTTTTTGGTTAAAATTATCGTCCTTTTGTGTTTTTCATTACTTGTTAAATTCTAATTTTTGTATATTTGTGTGCTTGATAAATAGGTGACCGTGAAGAAATGGATTTTTGGAGTCTAAAGGGAACTACAAAGGCAAGTAAGATAATATTGATTTTATCGATTTAATTTTCTATTTATTTTTTTATGGATTTCTTTTTGGCAAATTATCATTAATATTTTATCAATGTAACATTGTAAACATTCATAAACTTATTGTTCTTAGTATGTAAATGTATGTGATTTGAACGTGCATGTGTATTTGTCACAAAGATTACGATGAAGAAATGGACTTATGGAGTGTGAAGATAAAATATGGAGATTAAATACAGAGATCTAATTTATAAAAAGTAATTACATATATATTAGTAAAAATTTTTGGAATAGAGATGCATTAATAGAAAATATGTATTTGATGAAAAATATAGAATAAGAATGAGAGAAAGGTATATTTAACAATTTTGGAATATAAATTATGAAAGTGTTAATTATGAAGTATTGAATTTTATTTTTTGATGATTAACAATGAGAAAGGTTTAAGATTGATTCAAATTGACGATAAATGTTAACTAATAGTAAAATTTAAAGAAATCCAATAATAGCATTGTGAAGAGAGTTAGAATTAAGGATTTTGATAATTAAGAGCTATGCTACTAGGCAAGGCATCACATAAAAATGGGAAATTCTACTGTATTATCACGTTACGATAATTTCGTAATAAATTATATCCGATTTTAGTAAATTATGTATATAAACAATAAATAAAAACTATCAAAGTTTTGTTTTTATCATTGATGAGTATAATTTATTAAAATCTAATAAAAATAAAACTATTAATAGATTATATTTTATCGTTCATAGCATAATATACTGAAATATAGTATGTAATTTTATGTGATCTCATTATAGAAAAACTCCAATGGACAAGAACAAAGTTATGTGTCATCAATTGTTTGAAATAAAAAGTTTTATATTCCATGAAAGAGAGAGGAACTCATTACAATCACAATTGATATTTATTTTATGCACATATATTGTAACTGCGTGATTAGCTAGTAAATATATAAGGTATACAAGGATTCCAACAATAAGTAGATATTTCCTATAAATGATTCTACGTTAATTTGATAAAGTTTAGCCCCTTAGTTTCACTTGGAATCAATAATGTGAAGTTATAAAAAAAAAATTATAGATCATGAAAAGTTTAATAAATAAAGAGGGATAGGTGATAAAATCTTCAAAAATAATATTTATATTATTAAAATGAGTAAAGTTTTTTGTAACCGCCGCTCAATTTTTCTATAAAATTCCATTAAAGACTCTTAAAACATTTATACTATTTAATGTCGAAAAATAATTACATAGTAAATTTTTATATAACATCCTTTTAACAGCACTAACTTACTAGTTTTTCTTCCACTCCTCCATTATTTGCTCCTTATCCTTCCTCTTTTCCACATTTCTCTTTAGTTTCTCTTTATCAATTTTAATATGTTTTTCTTCCCAAGATTTTTTATGACCGAAAACCTTTTATTATTTGATGCACGAGGTAGAAAGTTGTCATACGTAATAAAAATTGATATAGTTTAATAATAATTTAAAATATTTGAATATAATATTAATAGTACTAACGCAAAATAATACGGTAGTAGTATGCAATTTACCATAAAATCAATTTATACCTCTACTAACGCAAAATAATACGGTAGTAGTAGCAATAACTTTTGATAATTTGCAATGTTTGTTGTTCGTCACTTATATCTTTTCGCTCTGAATACTTTTTGACCGTTAGTAATTCTTTTCTTTTAACTATGTACCAAATAAACATGTCCTCATGAAGATACTTATCGATGCTATGCAATGTTTACATGATTTAATTTATTCTAGAATGACCTGTCATTTCCTATACATTTAAAGTATGGGGGACTATTTGTAAATGATACATATCATTTCATGTAAATCAGGAAGAACCTTCAACAGTCTTATTAAACTACAACATAAAATTTTCAATTATTTATGAAAACTAGAATTTATGAACATACATCATAAATATGATAGTAGTGACATCCTTTTAAGTGGACCTATTAATTTCATTATAAATACATCTTAAACCAAAACTACCTATAGTACGGGAAGTTAATTAGTTTATTTACAATAACAAAAAAAAAAAGAAAAAGAAAAAATGCACCTACAGAAGATATAAGTAGTAGAGACCGAGAAATATACAATGGTTAATGCAATAATTATTATTATTTGGGTTATATGTTTTCTTTTGAAAGCTTAGAACTATAATTCGCATCTATGAAGACATCCTGGGGATGGCATTTACACGACAAGGCATGACATTGGCACGTAAAATTTATGGAAAAAATAAGATATGCTATATTTTCAACATCGGATAAAAAGTGTGTGTATATATATATATATATATGTATGTATGTATTTAACCCTATTTATTTATATCCATTCATAGTCACAAAAATTCAACTAGTAAAATTGTGAATTCTGAGATAATGCTTCGTGTCCTGCAATTTCTGGTTGCTGAGATTCAACTTCGACTGAATGTATGGAGATTCTGTAATCAGAAAGTTAGACGAGAAAAACTAGAAGAGAATTTCTGGACTCTTCATTAGTTCACGAGCTATTTATACCGGTTATATTGTAACTGAGTTGGTTGAATGCTTAGCTGTCCGCTGTGATGGCTTAACTAAATTTTTCAACTAACTCTAACAAACTAATCCTCACGTGTCTATATTATATCAGCTACAAATGCAGAACCATCTAACTACTATGCTTAATGCAAAAAATATAACTGTCATTACAAGCTAATGAATACAGACCGATAATGATAATTATATTTACATCCCCCTCAAAGTTGGTGCTCCCTGAAGGCCCAACTTGTCATTGATGAATTGAAGAGTGATTTTGTGAGACGGATTTGGTGAGTTCATCAGCTAGTTGCAACTTGGACAATATATGAATGATCTTAATCTTCTTTGCTTGAACTTGGTCTTGAGTGAAATGAATGTTAATAGAAATGTACTTTGTTTGATTATGGAGACTGATTACATGCAATGAGTTGGGTGGATCGATTGTCACAACAAAGAAACAAAGGAAACTGTATATCAACATCTAGATCTTGAAGTACATACAAAACCCATAGAAATTCTTTAGTAGTAGAAGCTAAGTTTTTGTACTTCGCTTTAGCATTAGAAATAGCAACAATATGCTAAAGTAAGACCAAGAAAGATGTAATATCCATTTACATACTTTCTATCAATTGGACATGATGCCCAATCACTATCAGAATATCTTAAAAGAGATAAAAAATTGTTAGAAGGATAATATAATCTAAGCGAAGAAATTCCTTTTAAGTACTCAAGTAAATGAAAAACGCCTTGCACATGTGATTATCTTGGAGAAGTAAGAAACTGGTTGAACCTATATACTACAAAAGCAATATTAGTTTGGGTTAGTGTTAATATAACAATTGACCAACTAATTGATGATAAAAAGAAGTGTTGCGAACTGTGATCAAAGATAGACAAGGTCGGTCATTGAATAGGTCCAAGCTTGTAGAAAGCTCGAAAAGGATTAATGGGGAAAAGTGCGAAAGGGTAAAAATGAAGAATAAAATAGTAAGCAAAACCGACGAATAGTTTCAAAGGATATGACGCACCAATGAAACTTTTGAGAACTTATGGTTTAACTCGATATGATGTACTAACTGGTCTAATGAGGTTACTTGCCACCTAATCTTACTTAACAGAAAGGATAAGAGTGATGCCAAGAGTAAATAAATAGTGTTTACGCAAAGAAGAAAAGGTACTCAAAGAATGTATTACGAAAAATCTGGTGTTCTTACAATTACAATTACAAGTACAAGGATATTTATACCCATAAGTTAGGGCAAATTACCTAAAAAGGAAAAGACAAAAAGGGCATTTCCAAGGGAGTAATGTATAAGATATAAAAGGGTAAAAATGAATATAGAAGAAAAAAAATAATTAGCCCAACAAATTTTGCACATGATACTATATATGTAGCAATGCTACATTGGCGAGGTCGTTAGAAGATGCGGATAGATGGGCTTGTCTAAGTAGGGATGGCTTAGTCAGTCCGGACTCTCTCTCTCGTCTTCTCAACAAGGAAGATACCAACTAATTGGTTAGCTTGGTGTTGGAGAGTAATCATCAACTTCGCATACTACAAAAAAATGGGCGGTCATATGACACAACATGAAGGGTAACTCGGTAAGGAAGTACTCGGCCTCGGGGGTTGGTTGGAATAGAAGGATTCATAGCGATAGCCTCTTTAGTCCTCAGGGTTGGCTACGGGTCAGAGGTTATAACTTGATTCCCATTATTCCCTCCGGATTATTTTGGATTTGGGATCAAATCTGAATGATGTTCGCTTAGTTCTCCTTTAGGTGATATAGATTAAGGTCGGCAATGTTGAAGGTATCAGAAACCCCATAGTCCTTAGGTAATTTCAACCTGTAAGCATTGTCATTGATCTTCTAGAGGATTCTGAAAGGTCAATTTGCTTTTGTAGATACTTTATTCCTTCTCTTGTTCGGGAACCACTCCTTGTTGAGGTGCAACCACACTAAGTCTCCCAGTTGAAATCGTTTAGTTCTACCCTTGGTCTTTTCTTACATTCTTTTGGCAGCTTGGTCGATGTGCCGAGTGATCCTATCATAGTTGTGCTGAAGTAATTATGCTCTGGCTGTTGTGTCAGGGTCCTCTTGCGCGAGTATTGGTACAGGGGGAATGGTTGAAGGATAACTCAAGATTGAACCCATAGACTACCTTGAAAGGAGCTTGCTTAGTAGTGTCATGTACTGTTTGGTTATTGGCGAACTCCACCACTGGTAGGTAGAAGTCCCAATTAACTAAGTTCTTGCCTACTGCAGCTTAGAGCAGTGACCCCAAACTATGATTAACCATTATTGTTTGGTCGTTAGTTTGGGGGTGACATGAGGTATTAAAGAGTAATTTCGTTCCCAATCAATGCCACAAGGTTTTCCAAAAATGGCTCAAGAACTTTGGGTCTCTGTTGGAGACTACACTTTTTGACACGCAGTGTATCCACATAATCTCCTACAAGAAAAGAGAAATAATAGCCGAAGCGTCGTTAGTCTTGGTGCAAGGCACGAAGTGTGCCATCTTACTAAACCAGTCTACGACGACCATTACAAAATCTTTGCTTCGGGCGGTTTATGGTAGTCCGAGAACAAAGTTCATGCTTAACTCAGTTTACAGCCTCGTCGGGATAGGTAAGGGCATTGCTTTCCCTTACTCGACTGGGCACTTTGCCTTATTGTACATGACACAACTTTCGACAACTCAGTATACATCTTTCCTCATTCTTGGCCAAAAAAATCGGCCATTTATCAATTCACAGGTCCTCCTTTCCCCAAAATGTCCGAAGAGACCTCCATTGTAAGCTTCCTTAACTAATAGCTCCCTCAATGAGCAGATCGTTACACATAATTTTCCTCCTTGAAACAAGTAGCCATCCTCTACATAATACCCTTCTACTCTCCTCCAGTCGACACATCATGAAATTATGGGTCTAAAGAACGGATCCTCGGAGGACTATTCTTTGATACTTACAAACCCAAATAGCCTGGTCTTCAGTTCTAATAAAAGCATATGTCTCCTTAAAAGAGCATCGACAACTACATTGCTTTTTCCCTGCTTATACTTAATTATAAAATTGAATCCTTTAAGGAATTCAACCCATCTCGCCTGCCACTTTGGTAACTTGGTTTGACTTTAGAGGCACCTCAACAATTCATGGTCAGTATATATGACAAATTCTCTTAGCAATAAATAATGTTGCCATACTTATATTGCTCGGATCAGTATTAAGAGTTTCATGTCATATACGGTGTAATTCAGCTGTGATCCTTGGAGCTTCTTACTGTGGAAGGCAATTGGTTGGCCTTCCTGCATCAGGACAATGCCTATTCCAATGCTCGATGCGTTGCGTTCTAACTTAAAAGTTTTTTCGAAGTCGGGTAATACTAACACTAAGGTAGAGGTCAACCTTTCTTTTACTTCGGCAAAGCTCCTCTCCTCCCTTTCTCCTCATCGGAAGTTGGTGTTTTTCTTCATTAGTTAGTAAGTGGTGCAGCGAAAGTGCTGAAATTCCTAATGAATCTTTTGTAAAATGAAGCTAGTCCGTAGAAACTTCTCATGTCGGTACAAGTAGTAGGTGTCAGTCATTCGAAAATTTCTTGGATCTTTTCATCATCGAATCACAAGCCTCTTCTACTGACTACATAGCCCAAGAATACCACTTCCTCCTGGCAAAAGCAACGTTTCTTTAGATTGCTAAATAATCTCTCGATACGAAGGATATCCAAGACTGTTTTGAGATGGTTACAGTAACTCGGCATGTTAGCACTGTAGATCGGGATGTCATCAAATTACACCATGACACACTCCTCGATGAGATGTCTCAGTATGTGGTTCATAAATCTCATGAAAGTGCTCGAGGAGTTTGATTAGTCGAAGGGCATGACCATCCACTCATAAAGTTCATGTCGAGTCTTAAACGTAGCTTTCCATTTGTCACCTGGTCTTATGCAAATTTAATGGTAGCCAGATTTAAGATCAATCTTGCTAAAAAACTTGGCTCTACTCAGTTCATCTAACATTTCTTCTAGTCTCGGGATCGGATACCTGTATTTGATCATGATTTTGTTTACGATTCGGCTGTTTATACACATCTACCAGGTTCCATCCTTCTTCGGCACTAGAAGTGCAGGTACAGTACAAGGGTTGAGACTCTCTCTTACATAGCCTCTCTTAGCAATTCATTGACTTGACTTTAGAGCTCAGAAGCTTACTTAGGATTCATCCGATAAGTTAGCTTATTCAGCAGTGTAGCGTTGGGTATTAGGTCCATGTAGTGCTTTGTTACTCAAGTTGGAGGCAACCCCTTAGGTAACCATTTTGAAAATAGGTCGGCATATTCATCTAACAACTCCTTGATCTCCTAGGGTAACTCACCCCGCTCCCTTATTTCCAACAGTTACTTGACCAACAAGAAGGTTGGCTCATTAGCATTGATGGCCTCTTGAAGCTCGGCCCTACTCATCACCAAAGTTTTCTTCAATCCGTGAGCAAGTTTTATCTACAACTTATTAACTTCTCTCGGCGACATTGGATTTAGTGTGATCTTCCGGTCATCCTTCTCAAACATATACGAGTTCCTACAACCATCATGCATAACTCTCTTGTTAAACAACCATGGCCTACCCAGCAACATGTGAGAAGTGTACATAGGTAATACATTGTAGAGAATCTGAGTAGAGTAATTCCCTATAGTGATCGATAGTAGTATTTACTGAGTGACATGTAATGCTCCTTTCTCACTCAACTAGTGCAGTTTGTATAGCTTCGGATGTGAAACAGTCGGCAACTTTAGTTTTGAACAAGATCGGCTTACGCTACATTGGTGCAGCTTCCACTATCTACAATGAGGGCGTATATCTGATCATTCACCTTTTTGGTGGTATGGAATAAGTTCTCTCTTGGCTCCTCTTCTCGTGAAGGTTCTATGTTCATAGTGCATTGGATAACCATGAGTAACTAATCAAGTCCTTAGGAAACGTGTCCTCCTCAATCAGCAATTTCTTGGAAGGAACCTCCTCCTCTTCGGGTTCCTCATTCATACTTTCCACTTCTAGCTTCGAGATGTCTCCCTTGATGACCATCGTCCGTTGATTCGGGCATTGAGCAACCATATATTCTAACCCCTAGCACTTGAAGCACTTGATCTGACTGGTTTTCTTGCCAGACCCTTACCCCTTCTCATATGTTTGGGTTGGCACTACATCATCTAGTCGGCCTTTTCGCTCGACTCTATACTTGATTGAGCTCGATAACTTACCTGTCCTGGTCGATTAGTCGGCACTTTCACTGGTACTCAGCTCCTTCTTTGCCTCTTTACTTACTGGGCAATCCTAACAGCTTTATCCATTATGTCGAATCGTTGAAGCTCCACAACGTTTCTAAAGTCTCCTCTCAACTTAGTAATGAACCTAAAGACTGTTCGAGTTAGTAGTTCCTCCACTTTGTAACACATCATAAGCATTTAAAACTTTGAACATACTCGTCAATAGTTCAGCTTTCTTGTCTCAACTCCTGAAGTCAAGTGAATGTATTTTGGAGGTATGTTTCTGGTACGAATCTATTTTTAAGTACTCTCTTCATCTCAAGCCAAGTGTTAATCTCTCGGTACCCCTCTCGTCTTCTCATGGCCTGAAAGTTCTTCCACCACATGGTGGCATATTCGAAGAACTTATTAGTAGCAATTCTCACCTTTTCATAATCTTCATATTGGTAATAATCAAACATATGCTCTACCTCCTCTTCCCAATCTAGATATTCATCAGCATTCCCAAATCCATTGAAACTCGGAATTCGAAGCTTCACATAGTCAGATGCTTTAGGGATTCATATACACTCCTCTTCAAAATACTCCTCTTCTCCTTCATCAAGCTCTCTCGAGTTTGTCCTTTGCCTTACTCGTCTGCTAACTCCTCCAACTTGAATGGATCGAGCTAGGTTCTAACCTCTAATAAGTTAAGTAGCTTGTGGAGTGTTTTGTACGGCTTCAGTGGGTCGTTAAGACAATGCATAAACAACTCGAATCAGATTTACTAAGAGGTTAGCTACCTCATCAAACCTCTCGTCAATACTTCTAGGAGTTCCCTAAGATTGTCGTCCATGGTGGACAACTCTACTGTCATCACCAGTAACAACATTCATATTTGGGTCTATCATCTTTTCTCATAGATTCAAAGCTCAAACAAATACTTCAGAAAGTAAACAACTAACAATACAGCAGTCAAAAGGACATAGTAACTTGCTCTGTTTCATACACGCCAAACATAGTATAATAGAACTTCAAAAAGAACTACCACAATTCATACAAAACCTTCACTCTGATATCAAGATATTGCGAATTGTGACCAAGGACAGACAAGGCCGGTTGCTAAATGGGTCCAAGCTTCCAGAAAGCTCGAAAAGGATTAATGGGGAAAGTGTGAAAGGGTAAAAATGAAGAATGAAACAGTAAGTAAAACTCATGAACAGCTCTGGAGGATATAATGCACCAATTGAACTTCTGAGAATTCATGGCTCAATTCGATATGATGCATGAATTGATTTGGTGAGGTTACTTACCACTTAACCTTGCTTAAGGGAAATGATAAGAGTGATGTCGAGAGTAAACAAACAGTGTTTGCGCAAGAAAGAAAAGGTACTCAAAGAGTATATTACGAATGATTTGATGTTCTTACAGTTAAAAGTACAAGGATATTTATACCCATAAGTTAGGGCAACCTACCTAAAAATGAAAAGACAAAAGGGCATTACCTAAGGGAGTAACGTACAAGATACAAAAGGATAAAAATAAATGTATAAGAAAAAAAATCATCGGTGTAACGGATTCTATACATGATACTGTATAGATAGCGATGCTACATTGGTGAGGTTGTTAGAAGATGCAAACAAAAAAGGACGGAGAAATGGGCTTGTCTGAGCAGGGATGACTTAGTCAGTCTGAACTCTATCTCTTGTCTTCTCGATAAGGAAGATGCTAAGTAATTGGCCAACTTGGTGTTGAAGAGTAATCATCAACTAGGTATACTATATAAAAATAGGCGGTCATACGGTACGGTATGAAGAGTGACTCGGTAAGGAAATACTCGACCTCGACAGGTGTTGGTTGGAACAGAAGGATTTATCATGCTAACTCCTTTAGTCCTTTGGCTCGGCTGTGGGTTAGAGGTCCAGTAGCCTAATTCCCATCAAGAAGGATTACCAAGAAGTTTGCTAGATGTAGTATCAAACTTTACATCAAGCTACGTAAGAGTAGCAACTGGCTTCAACCCAATGAGTCTAGCATCAGCAAAGACATCAAGTAGATATTTACGCTAAACGAGAAGAAGACCATCTGTTATATAATACAATTCCAATCCAAGAAAGAAACGTGCATGTCCTAGATCTCTTATTGTGAATTTAGAATGTAAAGCCTCTTTTAAAGCTGTAATGGAAGACTCGTTAGTGCCAGTGATCAACATGTCATCCACATATAACAAAATGGAAAGATATCCATCAAAATTGGTTCGAACAACATAAAGAGTAAACGCATTTGGACTTCTTAAAACCTTCTTGAATCATAAATTGTGAAATCTCTAAGTTCCACTGGCGAGAAGTTTGTTTCAAGCCATAAAGCGGTTTCTTAAGCTTATACACTTGATGTGGTAGACCTTTTGTGTAGCCTAAAGGTAGATGCATGTAAAGTTCTTCAATTAAATGCTCCTATAAGAAGGCATTGTTGATATCAACTTGGTCCAATGGCCATCTCTAGCAATTGCTATAGTTATAAAGATCCTAACAAAACTTAGCTTAGCTACAAAAGAAAATGTGTCTGTATAATCCTCACTAGCCACTTGAGTGAAACCTTTTGTTATTAAGTGAACTTTATAATGCTCAACAGATCTATCTGGTCTAAACTTAACTTTGTCTACCTACTTGTTTCCTATTGCCTTTTTTCCTCTAGGCAACTTAGTTAATTCTTAAGTCCCATTCCTTTCTAAAGCACCTATCTCTTGATTCATCGCATCTATCCATTTAACATGTTTAATAACTTTTGTATAGCAATTAGGCTTAGGAATAGCAGGAACATTGGCTATTAAAGCTACGTAATCAAGTGGATAATTGTGAAAACTTTCTATTAGAAACAATGGATAACTAGAAGAGGACACATAAATCATAGGCTGTGAATCACTGGCCTACAAATTATGAACTATATGAACAAAATCATCCAACCATTTGGGTGGACGTTTACTTTGTTTGAAATACGAGAACCAATCTGTGTATTATCAACTGATATGCAATTTGTGTTACAAAGTGAATTTGTTCCTGGCTGAGTGTTATGATCAATATCAAATGAAGGAAAATAAACATGTGGAGAACTAAAAGCAGTTAAAGTAGAATCGATTGACTTTGATGAAAAAGTATCCTTAAAAGGAAATATAGTTTTGTAAAACTTGACATCTCTACTAGGAAAAATATTCTTTGTGATAGGGTCATAGACTTTATACCATTTTTGATGTCGTAAATATCCTAAGAACACATACTTTACCTCTCTTACATCTTGCTTATTAAATGAAACAGGATAACAAGCAACAAAACATATAATTCATATGGAGTTTTCCAGTTTAACAATTGCATCGACATTCTATTAATCAAATAGGCTGCAGTTAAAATACACTCACTCCATAATTCTTTTGGAATATTAGCATGTCATCTAATGGCTCTAGAAGTATCAAGTAAATGTATGTGTTTTTATTCAACATGACCTTTTTGTTGTAGAGTATAAACCATTTTTTTTTTTTTATGAATAACTTCAAATTCCTCAAACAAAGACTTACAAGAGAAAGACAAAAATTCTATGCCATTATCAGTTCTAACTACTTTAGGAACAATGTTAAATTGATTTTGAACTTGTTTGAAAATTTTTGTTAAAGTTGAACTCAGTTGAGTCTTATTATTCAACATAAAAGTCTAAGTACTTTTACTGTAGTCATCTAAAAATGTTAAAAAATAGTTTGCTCTAGTTAAAGAAGTCATTTTATACGGTCCCGACAAATCAACATGAATGAGATCAAATGCAAATTGATAATGAGATTGACTTCTAAGAAAAGTAACCTTGTGAATTTTTGAAATATTACAAACATCATAGCAAAAATCCTCTATTACAAAAGCATCACAAACCTTTAAATGTCCAAGTTTATCAAAGGAAATATGTCCTAGCTTAGCATGAACAAGTTGATACACTTTGACTTTATTCCATTTTGAGATTTTATTTGCAGGCAATGAACAATTAGAAGCAACGACATTTATTTTTGAATCTAAGACACATAGACCAAACAACTAAGGCAGTAGCAACACACCTATTCCTTTAGTCCTAAAACGTATAGAAGTTGTTAGTAAATGTTGCAATCAGACCTCTTTTACAATCTTACTTACTGACAATAGGTTATGAGTAAAACCAGGTACTAAGAACACATTTTGTAATTCTAAATCTAGCAAAATCTTAATTGTTCCTATAGTATTAACCATCTTATATGGACCATAGGCAATCTTACTAGTATAGGCATAGTTAAACAATGTTTTTATGAAAATAAACTTGTATTGGGTAACATATGATTAGTAGCCCTTATATCAATAATCCATGAACTAAGGTTGATACTAGTAGTATTTAAACATTGATGTTAAGAAGTGATAGTACCAGATAAGTGACACCTACCTGTTGATTGAATGAGGTTAGCAGTAGCAACAAAACTATTTTTGTTAACAATTGACTTTCCTTTGAGCATCCTCATCATCTCATGACATTCTTTCTGTACTATAGCATGTTCATCACTAGACCCTAAGCAATTCATATAAGCATTAGAATTAGTTAACGAATGTTCAAAAGGAGTATCAGGAATAGAGTCAATCCTCTTATCCTTGTAGGACAAATTTGCAGCATTTGAGCCTTTGTTTCTTTTAGTAACCGTTTTTCCTTTGTACCAATTAGGATAACCTATTATTTGGAAGCATGATTCAACAGAATGACCTTCAGTTTTGCAATGTTTGCAAAAAATTCTATTTCCTACTGCCTTTGGCTTCTTTTTATTAGCTAAGTCTTTGTTTAAGAGACACACTACAACATCTACTTCTGTTCCAAAACTGCTTATAACAAACATTTATGTTTCTACTTGTTACACCAAGTAATATGAATAATTAACTAAAGGTAGGGGATCTATTCCCACATTCTAACTCCTAAAATGCTTAAAAACATCAGATAGGCCCATTAGAAACTATACTAACCTTTGTTTAGACTCAAATTCTGCTATCCTAGTCCTTCCAAGTTAAGCATCCTCGTATTTTATCCCATTCAAAGCATTCCAGATAGCAATATTTTTCTTGCTATAGAAATCTCAAAAGTAGATAAGATTTCATTGCGTCTAATAGGATTTAAACCTATACCAAAGGTTTAGAAGACCTCTATCCTATCCATTAGACTATGGACATTTTCTTTTATTCTATTCCAATTTTAGCTTGGATCATTGTTGTTGAGATCATGGTCTACTTCTTTGTATCTACCATGCAATGCATGTAGTTATTGATAGATAGAAAAATCATGGTATGCACTCTATGTACTAGCTAAAGCCTTACGTATGTTTAGTGGAGATCAAATTCACCGTAGTAGGTAAACTTAAAGGAGAAAGAGAAATTACTTTAGGCTTTGTTGATTTATTACGTGATGACTTTATTGAAAAAGATTGAAGCTGTGGTATTTATTTCACTCAAGATTTGGTCTCTTTAATGCCTTTAACCCAACTTAAACTGAAGAAACTTATTCAATGGTCACTACTAATCGCTTTTGGTCCCAAGTCTTTTAGGTTGCTTTTCCAATAAACGTTGGTTATATTTCTTTATGTTATTTGTACTACTAACCAATTTATGGTTGAGTGCTCTTGGAGTAGTTAGTTTAACTAGGCCATTGCTTTTACCAGATATAGGTTTGGATAAACCAAAAACCTACCACTAAAACCCAACCCTTAAGGGGATAAGGTCAAAAGGGCATACCATTAAAACAATATCCTTACCAAAGGGTCAGCTTTCATACAAGCATAACTACTTAAATAATGAAAGAAACCGCGCACACAATGGAAATCTACCTAAAGTCATTTCTTTTTGGAAACAACTATTAATTTCGCAAGGGAAAAAAACTAGGGCAAAGATTAAGTTAAGCACATAAATTTTAAGAATCGGAGGATAAATCTTCAAAAAAAAAAAAAAGGAATTCCACTTCCTTTCATTTGTTTCTCCCTTAGTCGCCCATTCCCTTTCCCCCACGAGTTGTTGTGAAGAGGCCAAGCTTCTTCTATCACTTGATTTGACTTTAATAAAGGGAAGACTATAGGCATAGAGGGTTCTAACTCAACCGTTTTTCAAGTAGCTATAATTCACTTCAAGTGGATGAATGGATTCGTTTTCTCGGCCGTTCCTAAAAATGAAGTCTAGATTTTCCTTGATCCCTCCCAATACCTAGGTAACTTGAAGAAAGCAACCACATGGATGTATGTCTAAGCTAAACTAACCTTCCCTTGAGAGATAAATAGACTCCTTCATTAGCGTTAGAAGGGCCCTTCCCCATGCAAAATCAATCCTTGCCTCAGGTGAGCCTTATTGTGCCTAAGGTCATAGAAGGGCAAGTGACTTCATACACTAAGAAGATAAACATTATTTGAGAAAGAGCTTCAAAGAGAAGTGTAATAAAACAAGATGAAGGATTTTCCTTTTTTCATACTACGAAATTTAGTACGAGACGGATTTTAGATTGACAAAGAGACTGAGTCAAGCACTACAATATTAGCACAAGGATTAGTACTGTAAAGGTTGATATGATTGATTTGATTTGCTTGCCTTTATGTGTAATAAGCCAATTTGCCATAGGTGCATTTCGGATAAGGCTTTAGGATCTGTAGTTCGTCCCATACTTTCTTAAGCTTATTGTAATATTCTAAGGCTAACAGATTTCCTTGTTTTAAATTGTCATTAAAGGACCATTAGTATGTTCTTATTATTCCTCAATTTCTAACCACAACTCTCATATGGATTGAACATGTAAATAATTTGGAGATATTTTCGAATTCATTGAATTAAGTAACCAAGATCTCACCATATAATCATACTTAATCCATTTACCCAAGTCAGGTGAATCTTCTCTAAGTCTTAAGACTGATCTATTGATGAATCTTAGTTTCAATTTAGCTCCTAAACCTAGCTTTATTGATTTACTCCATGTGACAAAATTTTTCCCATTAAAAATAACATTTCCAAGCATCATGTTTGGATTATCCAAACCAGAAATGAAATAAGGATCAAGACTTGATTGATCTATCAAAGGCATTTCAATGCCTAATAGAATAGACTTACAGAACAAACGACTAGATTAATATGCGTCTAGGTGATTGCTCTAATACCATGTGAAAATGAGATTCAACTTCGACTAGATGTATAGAGACTTTGTAATCAGAAAATTAGACAAGAGAAAAACTAAAAGAGTTATAGAAGAGAATTCTGGAAAGGGAAAAAGTGACTCTTCATTAGTTCATGAGCTATTTATATAGTAGATATTGTAACTGATTTGGTTGAATGCTTAGTTGCCTGTTGTGTTGGCTTAACTAAATCTATTAACTAACTCTAACAAACTAGTCCTTACGTGTCTATATTACATTAGGTACTAATGCAGAACTATCTAACTACTAATGCTTAATACAAAAACTAAAATTGTTATTATAAGCTAATAAATACAAACTAATAATGATAATTTTACAAAAATTATCTAGAAAAGATAAGATAAGGATCAACACAACATAATGTGGTTTATAGATTTATAATTTAAAAAACATATACGATATAAGAATCTAATTTGGTTTTTGAAAAAATAAGAATATTCATTGAAAAATTTGTAACTCTATTGAATCAAAATTAGCAACTCGATCCTTATTAACATCGTCAAACAGTACATAGTACCAACTTGTCATTTGTCTAACATTTGCTGAAATCGGTAACCTCATGATAAAGTGAAGTATATTGATTTTGATGGAGTGATTGTTCATTTAATTATGCTGAAATTGGGTTCAGGTCACTTAAATTTGGTATATATATATATATTTATATATGCACTTTGTGCTATCAAATAGGGCATAGTAGAAATATACATAATGTTATACCCCAACATGAGGAGTTGTAATAGTTTGCTATGTAAACTAACCTAGGCTAGAACTTACCCTTCTTAGCTGCTAACATAAGTATAGTCCATATAAAGTAAATGACGATTCAACCAACTTTGAAGCAGTTTGATGGGCACTTATAGTATATAAGACCTGTAGAGTAATACTTTACAAAATATTTTCATTTACTTATTAGTTTAAATCTTTTACATTCTTTAGAGTTTAAAAAAAAAAAAACTGTGCATCTCTATAGGAGGGTTACATTACATATTATAGATATAACAACAAGTCAGTAAAGATTATAAGGCCTCTCAAGAAGACCTTATAATCTTCCTATAAAAGATAAAAAGAAGTAATATAAGCATAGATCCATTCCTTAGACTTTGACACCTCACTTCCCAGCCCATCGGAACTAACCTATGGACAACTAAAACGAGGCATCTTCGAGTATTACTCAACATCTGCAAAATAATCTATTGGGATGTAAGCTTAACTAGCTCAATAAAAAGGGATGAAGTCACTAGAGTACGTTAACAAACATGGTTGTTCAATCACTATTTAAATGCAAATGCAATAGACAAATGATAGAGCATCCCATAATGTTTAACTGGTTCATTATGAAGTTAAAGTAATTTTGTCAACTCTAAACTGGATTCCCAAGAGTTTCAATGCGACACTATCAAACTAAATTCGGGCTTGTGTAATGGAGGGCACCCTCTTCCTCAGACAACATTTGAAATATAGATCCTAACCTTGTTGTGACCACTTCTCCTGTCACATAGTTCGATTAAGGGTGGAAAAAAGACCATTTCTGATATCCTTAACAAATGTGTTGATATTTAGTCTGATAACTTAATCGTTACCCCTATTGGGTTATTGTGAATGTCAGGTTAGATCTTTAGTTAACTTAAGATTTGTCTAGATTATTAGGTGGGCAACCAAGTTCATACACGCAAAACATAATATATGTTCAAGTAGAAACAATACTCAAAGTTTAGTTCCCAATCAACAATTAGTATCATAAATACACACATAGCATACACATAAACAATTTAGCTACAACTACAAACAAGTACTCTTACTCCTCCAAGTATCCCGATATGATACTTCAATATGCAATTAAGCATTGATGCTAACTTACCTAAACGTAATGTCACATGATCCTATATGTTACGTTTGTGATCTTCATTAATAATCACTAGAAAGTAATACATAACTTCAGTTTTAAATTCACATATGAAGTAAGAAGTTATTTTCATCATTAAGTATGTTTACATTCTTATATAAGTAGGTTATTTAGTTATTTATTTAATTTTTAGTTGACTTGAGATAGGTTCTGACTAAGTTTCTAAGTAAGGTTCTGACTACTATTGATAAGGTCCGAGTTAAGGACAAATAAGGCTGGCCATAAGGAATGGGTCTGATCCTGGTGAAGGAACGAAAGATAGAGTGGTTTTAGTACAGGTTTTAGTGTTTTCATGAGCCACCTAATTGGATATGACACACCAGCTAGATTCTGTACGGACCTAGGACTCACCAGATGTGACATACCGATCCGAGTAATAGGGTTGCTTGCTATAATACTTGTTAAAGAGATTGATAAGAGCTAGTGAGGGAGAGTACTTTTCGAGAGAAAGACTCAAAAGGGGTTTTTCATTAATCTTCTGTGTATCTCTTGCATTGTTACAAATGTTGCTATTTAAAATATGTCCTAAACCCTAGTAACAAAACTGTAAATAACGTACAAAGCCTTAAACCCTAAAGAATTGGACCCATAAATAAAATAAAGACAAAAATGTATAAAAATATAAAACTATGCGTTTTATAGGAAGAAGTCAGCATGCAGTCATTCAGCATGCCTTAGAAGTAGTCTTGTAAGGCTTGGCTGAGACACTAGAGAAGTCGGCCGATAATTGTCGAATTTTGAAGTTAGTTGATGATAGTCTCTTTAGGCCTTATTGAGTGGATCTAACTCTCGGCAACATGAGCTCTCAGCCATTAAGTCGACGGTAGACTTTACCAAGTGAATCTAACTCTTAGTAACACGATCTCTCAGTTTATCGGCAAGTATGGAGTCGAGTAACTTGTCAGGCATGGGTGAAGGATCGGTTGTTGTCTTAACTTATGCTTTTCGGCACTCTATTTGCGAGAAATAAGGTCATTTGGCTTGATAGACGGAATGAGTCAGCAAGAAAGTGAGCTTGGCCTCAGTAGTTGGGTTGGGTCAGTACCTTGAAGCCTATCATTTCTTCTCCCTTAGAGAAGTTTCAACTTGAAACTTAGTAATTAGCGGCTTTAAACCCCATCGGGATCAAATACCATCCTGTAACAACTAGAGAGTGATATAGAGATAGTTCGTGTTATGATCAATGCTGGCTTCATCCTTGGCTCCTTCCATTCGTCATGAATCCGATCAACCACATCTTGGTAGTCCCAACTACTATTTAGTACAGAAAGTAACACGATCTTTGGGGCATATAAAAGATTATGGGTGAGCAGGTTTGGTGCCAACGGGAAGTAAGATGGCTCGTCAGTCATAAGTACTTTCAACTCTTCAAGCTCAGTTAGCTCGAATTTCACACTCTCCTCATTCGTTAAAATCAGTATTCCCTCTGCTTCTTTGCAAATCGATTTTTCTTCCTCCTTCCACTTGGGGTCATGATCATTAGTTTAGATGGTCAATAATGGGGATACGTCGGGAATATGAGGGTTTAACTCTAACTCAACTTAGTCCTCTTCCTCTCTACTACTCGCTTCTCCAACAACCTCCTCCTCCTTAACTCCTCCTTCAATACTCTCTAATTCGGCATTCCTCCGTTGTCTTATTTTATCTTGGAACACTTTAAGTCGTCTTTCATTCTCCTTTAGCTGATCTTGCACTTCTGAGAGGTTAGCTTCATAGGTGGGTTTTCTCTTATACAATCTATCGTGATGATCTCAAGGTACAAATTTTCTTTGCATCAAACGTTTTATCTCGTCCCATATAATGATTTCAAGGTTTCCTCTATCAATTCTTTAATTTATCATTCTCATCCACTAAGTAGCTATAAGGCCAATCATCGAATTCTTTATAGCAGACGCTCTCTTATGCTCAGGATAAGAATAATCCTCGAAAACCTGATTGACTTGAAATTCCCAATTCAAAAATTCACCCGAAGTGCCATATCCATCAAACTTTGGAATTTGTGACATCACGTTTACATAATAATTTTCATAATCATATCTATCTTCATATGCCATGTTGATGATATTCAATTTCAATAGCATAGTACTTAAGCTTATATGCGAAAGAATTGCTCAGTAGCATTAAAGAAATGTGGCATAGATAATCAATTGTGCAACATCGCAATTCTTTTCTTTTCGAAGTTCGGCATAATTGATTAGAGTACATCGAATCTAGCTGTTTAGAGTACAATAACTTAGCACAGACAAGCATTAGAGTTGGCTGAGTTGACAAATAACTTGCCGAATTGTCTAAGCTTAGCATAATTGTCTAAGCTTACTGTTTACGTAAGTCGCAACTCAGATAAATTCCACAATCGCAGTTCAACAACCTTCAAATAGCACAACTTAGCCACTTACGTACTAGGAGCTCAGACAACTCTAATGCTTGTTTAGAGTACAATAACTTAGCACTTAGGAAACAGTAACTCAGAGTTGTATAGCAGTTCAACACTTAGCCATAACGGCACAGTTAGCATAGTAGTAACACGTCACAACAACTTGTTACAATAGCAGGCTTCAACAAGTATAACAGTACTTTCTCAACCACTATCGCAATACTAAAGTGGGATAACACATTGAACAGCTTGAAGGAGTGATATCTCGACAAATAACCTAGATTGGAATTCCTAACCTTTTCTTTAATATATATATATATATATATATATTCAATATGGGACTTATGATGTAAAGGAATTGTAATCCAAATTTCCGCTAACCCACTCGTAGGAAATTCAATTGAGACTAAACTAATACCCAGCAAACAAATCCTTGATACCCTAAACAAGCCTAACAAGCAAGCACTTCCTGAAACACAAAATAGAACAGATACAATGCCTAAAACTTTTAGCCCTATCTGGAACCTTGAGCTTTGATAGCAAGATGATACGATCCGAGCTAAGGACAGATAAGGCCAACCGTAAGGGATGGGTCCGATCTTGCTGAAGGAACGAAAGATAGAGTAGTTTTTAATGAGGGTTTTAGCGAATCCATGAGCCACCCAATCGGATGTGACGCACCAACTAGATTTTGCATAGACCTAAGACTCACTAAATGTGACACTCTGGTCCAAGTAATAAGGTTGCCTACCATAATCCTTACTAAAGGGATTGATAAGAGCTAATGAGGGAGAGAACTTTCCAAGAGAAAGACTTAAAAGGGTTTTTTTCATTAATCTTCTATGTATCTCGTGTATTGTTACAAATGTTGCTATTTATAATACGTCTTAAACCCTAGTAGCAAAAGTGTAAATAACGTAGAAGGCCTTAAGCCCTAAAGAATTGCGCCCATAAATAAAATAAAGAAAAACATGTACAAAAATATAAAACTGTGAGTTTTATAGGGAGAAGTCAGCATGTGGTCATTTAGCATGCCTTAGAAGTAGTCTTGTAAAGCTTAGCTGAGACACTAAAGAGGTCGGCCCATAATTGTCGAATTTTTAAGTTAGTTGGCGCTAGTCTCTCTAGGCCTTGCTGAGTGGATCTAACTCTCAATAGCATGAGCTTTCGACTACTAAGTCGACGACAGACTTTGCCAAGTGAATCTAACTCTCGGTAACGTGATCTCTCAGCTTATCGGCAAGCGTAAAGTCGAGTAACTTGTCAAGCATGAGTAAAGGATCGATTGTTGTCTAGACTTATGCTTCTCGGCACTCTATTTATGAGAAATAGGGTCATTCAACTTGGCAAACAGAATGAGTCGGTAAGTAAGTGAGCTCGATTTCGGCAGTTGGGTTGGGTCGGTACCCCGAAGCCTATCAACTACCTTACATAAAACACGAGCTTTGGCCACTATAAGGAGGAAATGGTATGTTGGCTTACCTTTCCACTAGCTACTCTTTTAGGCTACCACTTGGTTTTGCTTTCATTTATACGTCTTCCTTAGGTATTCATAAAATCCCAAATTTACCCTATATTTTCTAATTTTTATTTCCTTCACTCTCTCTCTTTATTTCTTAACTTCTAAATTTTTTTCTAGACTAGTGAATGACCAAACTTGTTAAAAATTACAGGAAACCATTTTAATATCATCATTTGAGTAGCTTTTGATTTTTTTCTTCTCCATGTTACACATGTACAGGTCATATTTAGGTGTCAAATTGAGGGTCTAAACTTAATTCCACATGTCTAGATAGTTTTTAATTAATTTTCTTATATTTTTCCATTATTTATTTGATAATATTTATGCATTTTTATGTATTTATGCTAATTATAGGAATATATATTTATATAATAATTATACTCGATGCACATACATGTCTTTTATATATTATTTTATGTCTAATATTAATTATATTACTTTTATAATATATTTTTAAGCATTCATTAATTTTTTGAACCTACGTCACGCGTAACGGATAATATAATAACGATATAGTAAATTCCTACTATTTTAACTATATTCTTAATATTTTATTATATTTTAAAATTATGAGCTTATGAGATTTCTTTGACTAATGTTTTAAGTCTATATGTAAGTTTTTTAATCAATCAGATTAGCATTACCAACACTTTAAATTTATCCATTTGATTCTTAATCGCCGACTACGAGGCTCAACATAAGTTTTTGCTTTTACTTTTTCTTTTTTAAGGATAATAATAGAGTACAAACATTCCCTCCTTCTTGTCACGCCCCGAAATGGTAGAGTCGTAATAGCCCCGCCGTATAAACCATTCTAAGATAGAAGTTGTCGTTATAACCGCTATCCTAGACCTAATCTACACAAAGCGTCCATGACTAACCCACTTTAAAGTAAACAGTTGTAATTTAAGTCAATTATTTACATAAGAAAGTGAGGAAATATATATATACACTATAATTCAGTTATTGTAATTAAAGCTTACAATATTTCTACGTAATATATTTTTAGTTATTACATTATTCAAAAATGTTTTTTCCTTACTCCCCAAGATCCAGCAGTTGTTAGCTTCAGGGTAATTATATGGCACTTCTTAGCCAGTACCTGTATGATGTTTATAAGGATGTGAGCAACCACAACTCAGTAAGTTAGAATGGAGGACTTAAAACTATATCATAAACATAACAAGGTTATCAATCAACTTATTAAGTATAATGCATGTTTAAGTAAATTCCATCGTACAATGTTGTCCGGTTCGTCGTGAGATTAGAGAAATTGCGCCCGCTCTAATCTAGGTTAAGGAGTTGCCATTAATGCAACAGCTTACGACTAAACCCAGGCTTATGTAATGGAGACCTCGCTCCTCCTGCGACTACCTTCGAACCATTGTCTTCACATTCGCCGTCACCTCCTCTCCTGTCACTTAATTCAACTGAGGATAAAGAAGGGACCCATTGCAATCCTGCACTATCCCTTCGAAGGGATCGGTATTTGGCCGAAGAGTCCTAACTTCCTCTAATGGATTTCCATGTAGATCTGATTATGATTATAGGTCATATATTTGATTAGGTCCAGTTTAGGATAATCAATCATTTCATACAAATCATATAATATAAGCCAGAACAACAAACAAAATCATAGCATCACTCATAATTAAGCACATGCACACAACCAACTATCTAACAAGTACAACTAAGCATAATCTTAAGCCTCCAAAATACAGCATCGTATTAATCCCAACTTACCTCGACTCCTCACTCACTCACTCGAGGTCCGACTTGCTCAGGCCATCGCCGATCATCTCTATAACACAAATGTGGTTTCAATTTTTCATATAACTATTATAGGTTCATTTTATCCTATAACGCTTATTGTTATGTGTTGTTTAGGGTTTAATATGCCTAATTATCTAGGTCTTAAGTCTTTTACAATTATTCTAGGTTCGAGGTTGGGGTTAGGTTTGGGTTTGGTTTTAACATCGATTTCTAAATTAGGTTCTAATTCGATTTCTAAGTATTGTTTTATACTCGAACCCTATAAATTCGTTTCAACTCATAATGTGAAATTAATCACATTACTTCCTGATCTCCTAAATATCATCATTACCTCTAATTAGTATTTTATTCCACCCGGTACACTTAAATCCTTATTAGTATACCGAATTACTCCTGATATAAGAATTTCTTACATTTTTCATATAATTACATAAATTTAAGTTTTCTATCAGTTTTATTATATATCCATATTATTTATATAATATCAATTTTTATCCTAATATTTTCTATTTATTATATTTCCAATAATTGTGTATTATGTATTATTACTTATTATGTACATAATACATATCTAATATTTTTATTACTTTAGTTACTGTCTCCCAACATCAATTATCATTTCAAAATGTCTAAATTTATCTTAAATCAAATTTTACATTTAATTACCCTAATTTACAAAATTAACTTAAAAATTTACTATTTTTCCCTATTACTCATTTACTACATAATTAACCCAATAGTTACGTCTAATACCTTAAATGCTAAAAGTATCATGCTTCATCAGATTTTAACATCCTAAAACATATAATTATTTACTAAATCAGTCATTAACCATTTAATTACTTAATTAACCCTAAATTACCCATTTTATGCCTCATTTTAAGGCCTAAAAATTATCTAAAATTTTTGAAAATTAATTTTTGAAAATGGCCTTCATATCACTATTCTATATCATCTAAGTAGTCTACACAAAAATTTTGGGTTTAAAACTACACTCCTAAGGTTATTTATTTCTAATCCTAATCATGTTTGGTTTTGCATGATTTCTTAAGGACCCTATATCATAAGATATATTTTCATCAAAATAATATTTTTCATAAAAACTACATACAAAAAAATTCCAAAATTCCAAAATTTATAATTTTCTAATAATATTTACTATTTTTAAAAAATTACACAAAATAGGGTTGGAAATCAGACTCACTGATCTGGGTCGCTCCGGCTACTGCCAGCCTCCGTGGCCTTATCGGCCGGTCTGGGCGCTGCCGCCATCGTGTGGTGGTGGTGGCCATTCACTCCCAGCTGCTCGTCGAGTCTAGGTTCTCCTTTGTGACCTCAACTGCACAACTTTTCCTTTTTTTTTTCTAACCCTAATTTTGCTCTCAATTTTCGCCTCTTCCTATTTTTTTTTATTTCTAACTATCTAAATGAGCTTCTGGATTTTTCTTGCTATTTATAGAACTTTAGGGAAATTATTGTGCATTAAATTGGATAAGATATTGTCTAAATCCCTTAATTTTTAGCTTTTGAGTTGCCCTAATTTAATTGGCTGATTTTTTTCTTATTTTTTCCAACTACCATGCCCCAATTCTGGATCATTCCTTATTTTTCCTGATTTTTCTTGATTTTTCCTTAATTAATTATGAATTTTTTTAAGTATTTAGTATTATTTTAGTACATTTCGCGTATTTTAAGTAATTATGCGTATTTATACCTACATGTAAATTCATATATAGTACAAATAAATATTCATAAATATTATTTAGGTCATTTTATGATGTTTAGTATACATATAATTTATCTCTAATGATTTGTTAATTATCGAAATGTATTTTACGCATTTTTGATAAATAACGAGTTATATATTTAAAATTTGAAATTTTTATAGTCTTTTATTTTATTGCTTATTTTCTTAAATTCAAACTTACAAGATCATTTTTACTAATATTTCTAACATTACTTATAATTTAAGCTTGATCGGATCTTTCAGTCGATCAAAATCTTGAGTGACTGGTTATGGAGCTTACATTCCTCCCTTAACACCATATATATATATATATATATATATATAGCTATCAAAGCGTCATATAGGTTCCTATTGAATTAATGCGACGTTGCATAAGTAGATAAGGACATGGACACGGTAACAAGAAGACAAGACACAACGACTAAAAAGAAAGAATGACATAAACACAAGATAGACAGGATTACACATATAATCTATATTTTTACACTAAGAGAGCCAAAGTTTACACCAAAACAAAATAACTTATGTAACAAAATGATTCATTAGTGTAGTGCAATATTACTAAAATAAAAAGAAAAACCAAAAAATTATAAAAATAATGTGAAATTATAGCTAAAAATTTACAAATATTTAGTTTTATTAAATATAAGGAAATTATATAACAAGAAAGTTTAAAACCATAAGACTCAACATCATCTTTATTTATTAATAGAATCTCCGAATCTCTTTAATGGAAGTCAAAACTTCTGCTTTATTAAGGTTTTATTATGGTGTCAGATTGAGGGTGAAAGGAAATTATAATTTTGAAAAAAATACCTAAAATAGAACCTTTTCAAAAATAATCTGGGAAATACTATACCTAAAATTGACCTTTCAATTTGTGATTTTAAAGTATGTTGAAATCGACTTTTGAAATGCCAAGTAACTAGATTTTAATATGAAAAGAAAATTTCATAGGAAAGGATAAAAAATTCCAAAAATATGGTTGTTCGAAAAATAATCCCACTAATACAATACCTGAAATTGCCTTTTCAAGAAATGATTTTATTTTGAACCGAAGAGGCGATTTTAGATACCAAAAATAAAATCGCGTCTTGAAGAAAGTTTAGCCTGAGTATAAAATCACCTTTTCAAGAAGCGATTTTAGTTGTTAAAAAAGAGATGATTTTATTAAGGCTACAAGCAATAGCCGTTCCTCTCTTTTTCTTCCCGTTCATCCTGAAACACAAGTTTTTCTCTCTTTAACTCTCAAAAGCCAAGCATCCTTCTATAGAAGAGCAATTTTTGTAGATTTTTCCTCAAATCGACTTCAGAGAGATCCTAATACCATCTATACATTTTCGATATCAATTTCGCAAAAACAACAAATACATCCGTTTCCTACACTTTCTCTCCCTACACATAAAGAAAAATTGTATGGTTTTTTCCTTCCTTTCTTCACTTATACATATATATAATTGTTAAAAATAGCATTGTACATACATATATGATACTACATTGATTCAATTTTTGATTATGTTAGTGACTCTATTATGTAAGTATTCTATTGTATATATATATATATATATATATATATATATATATATATATATATATATGCAATTGTTGATTACGTGCATATAGATAAGATGCTAAAATTTGGACATGATTATGATATTAGCACATTAATATCTAATTGTAGTTAATTCAATAATTATGTAATGAGGTTAAATAAAGTTTATAGATTACATGTTATTGAATTGTATTTTCCCAAAAATTTAAAAATGTTCTTGAATGTGATTTGTATGTTTTAGGTGTTATTAGTGAGTTTATCCATCTGCGTTGCAAATTTTGTTAAGTTATTGTGACAAATAAGGTGGGAATGGATAATGTGAAGGTGGTTTGTTATGCTAGAGGAAACATTATAGAAAGGAGGATGGGGTGCACTACAATAAACTCTCAACAACAATAGTCAGGGTTCTAACTGGTACAACTTATGATTAGCTAGTAGGTTTGATAAGCAATCACCTTTAGGTTGACATTACAACTCACTAGGTCGAGTTAATCATAGATGTCCTCTTGTAGGAGGGAGTAAGACCTTGTTCCATGCTGTGTCTATAAATAATGACTATTAGGGGTAAGTAAATAAATTGCAAATCGTTAATTAAACTACAAACCAAATCGAAAATTCATTTTTTTTTCATATGATATTGTTATGATTTGAACCGAATCATACCAATTAAACTGAAAAAAAAATTCCATGAAGTTAGGCTACGCACAAGTCGCAATCATTCTTCTAAAAGAAAAAGTTGCGCCTCTCTTCTCTTTTTAGTTCACCATTACCCTTCTTTTTATCCTCTCTCATAAATCACAATTGTTTGTTACTAGTTGCTACTGGAAAATCAGGTCCAACTCAACGGTTCAGCACTCAATAGTCAAAAGTCGTACTCGAGCCCCAAGGTTATTTTAATTTTAAATATAAACTTTTTTCCATGGTTCGTAGAATTTTAAATGGAATACAATCTTCATAGATACTATATTTTCTTATTAGCTTAATCATTGAAAATCTATATCATCTTTATGACCAAAACCTATATGGCAGTAGTCTTCAATCGTTGCAAATTTCAAATTACTTTCTTAATTCCTTCTTTTGAAGTCTAAAAATATTGTGCTCATGGATCTTGGTTCCTATAGACACTGCCAATCTTAATAGACCAAATCGAGGCTTCATTAGTATTCATTTTTCATGGATCTTACTCCCTTAGCTAAGATTATGAAAAGATAAAATATCCATCGAATACTTCAATCACATTAAAAAAAAAGGGTTTCAATCATGAACTGAGCCTTATTGAATAGTTTAATTTTAGGTTAAAAAAACTCACAAATCGAAAAACCAAATCGTTAAATTAAGTTCGATTTGGTAAGGAGGGAAAATTGTATTGAACTGAACTACATCCACCCTATTGATTATGATGTCCAATAGCTATTGGCATCCTCCCAAGGATGTGGTAAAGTTAGCGACTCAATAGAAATATATGTTAAAATTCATGAAATCAACACCTCTCCATCAGTTGTATAATATTTGGGATGACATGATGGTAATGCTAGGTTTCAAGTTAAAACCCAAGTGTTTGAATTTCAACTAGTTCCACTTACTGAAGAATAAAATAATAGCTACATGCCTCATAAGCTAACATTTTGATCATAGGTGAATCTTACATAAATGCAGAAGTAGAAAATGAATTAGCTTATATGGACATTGTCGAAAACTTTGATGACATTGATTCTGATTATCATATTGTTGCAAGTGAGAGGTGGCTCCAATCTATAAATGAAGCTCATGGGTCAACAAGAGGAATGGTTGGAAGAATGGATTGACCACAGATGTTGATGCAATTGGAAGTTCATAATCTATGCTATTCTATCGGCTAATATTAGAAGTAGACTTGTATTATTTGAGGAGAGCATGAATGATGGTGAATGGAGTTTCAGCGATGAACTTAAAGTAGGCATGTGATTTTAGAAGAAAGAACATTTGCTTAAAGCTATGAGATGCATCATGGTTTAAACCATCACAACTTTGTAGTTGTGGAGTTTGATAAGAAAACTTGGTTTGTCAAATGTGTTGATTTGGATGGGGGTTGCAAATGGAGGCTTTGGGGCAATCCGGAAGAATCATGTTGGGTGTTTCATAATAATTAGGTTTGTAGGCCCACATACATGCTTGAATCCTACTATTAGATAGAGCCACCCTCAATTGGGCTTAATTATCCTGTTTCGCTATATTATTAAGGAAGTATAGGAATCATTGAGTATTAAGGTGAAACACCTTTAGTCGAGGGCCAGAACACAATGTGGCTAAATGGTTAGCCATAGAGTTAGTTTGTTCACTACATTACTAGTAGCTTCAATTATAAGGCGAATAGTAAGGAATGCAAAGAATTAATTAAGATAGTAGCATACTAGATGCATCCACGTAAATTCCATGTGTATTATGATGAGGCCTAAATGATGAGTCTTCATACCCAAGTATACTTTAAAGGTTTCCACCCTAGAATGTATACTCTAGCATACGATAATGGAGATTGTTTTAGCTACAGGACCATAAATATTGTTAAGAGTTATAATAATACCTTGAGCAATGTTAGGAACTTGCCCATTATGGCATTGGTGAAGAAGGCCTTTTATAACTGCAACAATTACTTCAATTAACGTAGGATCGAGATATTGGATCTTATAAGCATAGGTAAGGTGTTAAAGAAATATAATGAGAGGAAGTTTGATAGGTTGCGTAAAGTAGCCAATGGTCATTGCGTTAAGTAGCCAATGGTCATTGCGTTGTTATTACTACAATGATCGGGTATTTAATGTTACAATTGCTTCATCTCTACAGTATATGGACAAAAGGGGAAAACAATCACAGGATTGCACCTAGGACTCACTAATGTACTTGTAATAAGTAGCAAACATATAGGATTCAATGCTCTTATGCAAAGGTAGTTATGGGGAAAATGAGCATAGATTGTGTAATACATGTTGGTCATTGGTATACGTGGTAGAATTAGTTAGGTGTTTATGCATGTTCTTTCATGCCCTGTATTGATAAGGCCAATTGGCCTTTGCTTAATATTCCTATGTAGCACCTAGTTAAAACAGTAGATAGGGTAAGGAAACATAGGAAGCTTTAGGAGAAATGATTCAAGAATGAAATGGATATTTGAGAGGGCCCTTTAGGGTTTACATGTAGACTATGCAATGGGGATGAACATAATAGGAGAAGATGTCTACAATGGGGGTATCGGTAAACATTGAGTGGATCCATGGGTACACTTTGCAAATTTTGCGAATGACTTGTTACTAGTTATCATTTGTTTGCAATTTTTGATTTCCTTAGATGCTATTTACACTTTTCATTAGTCTTGTACCAATCTAATCTTTACTGTTTGATTGTAAACATACAAGTCTCGATGGATTAAGGACCAGCTAATAGGTTACTGCTTTAGTTACAACCATCTCATATGCTGAGCTGGTGTAGGGTAGTTACGTAATAACTAATGGGTTGGTTAGTAACTGTATGTTCATTTGTTATGTTCTTTATAACACAATTTCCTGTTTTCTAAATCATAGGAGAACTACTAGCTTAGGTGATATAGGCGGAAGGCGATCTTCCAATGTAGGAATGAAGATGAGATACCAATAATCTACGGATGATCCCTTACTTTGAGTAGTCAGGTTTTCTTGGTGCCAGGCAGGTGCCCTTCAATAGCTTAAGTAGCATTTGATTACTATCTTAATGGATCTTTGGAAGGAGGAGACACATACATTCCATTTCTACATTGGTGAGATACGATTATGTTGCAGGATATATCTTTACTCGTCGATCTCCTTGCTAATGGTGAGGCTATGACAAGTGTCATACAATTGAGATGGCATAATGTATGCCTTTTCCTATAAGGGTTTGCCCACTCGAGAGTGCTATTAATGATGATTGAGTGAAATTATCTTGATTAAAGGATAATTTTAGTGAGATGCTTGATGACATAGATGACATTATAGTACCATGGTATACCCGAGCACAAATTATGCAGTTCATTAGGGGGATGCTCTTCTTAGATAAGTCAAACAATCGGGTACATCTCATGTTCCTCTCTCTCCTCTTAAACCTTACTACAGTTAAGTACTACACTTGGCGTGGCTTTATCGCTAGTTGTGTCTTACTTCATAGATGCGTGCTGGGGAGATTAGTAAGCCTCTAGTCATACTTTAGGTTATGTTATGGAAGCACTTTTCACACATTACTCCTCTATGCCATCGAATAATGATAGTAATGGGCAACCCACTACTGATGAGTCGATAGGGAGTAGACTTTGATGTAACAAAGTTGTCTATGCATGTGGTGGGCCAACATAAGGATATCTATGGCCGCCAATGTCCAGAGTAAGTACTTATCTTACAAACTCAAGTACTTTTACCTTTTCAAAATGGTAGTTACTATAAATTCTAAACCATTGTGTTTTTAGATAGTTTGAATCCCCTACATGCATAAGGATATGGCTAAGCTCCCTGCATATTATTGAGACAAAAGTGATATATGGGTGACACAGGTCCCATTTATATGCTTTCACATCATGAAGTTTTATTATTCGGATTGTAGGACTTGGCGATTGGGCAAGATTTAAGAGAACTTAGCTTAGCATTGGACAATGTAGACTTGAGGGGTTGGATAGAGACCAACTAAGCTATCACCCATGCGACTTGGCTAGAGCAGTAGGCGGACCATTATAACAGGATTATTCAGATTCAACCACCATCATATGTAGCTCCATACTATTTTCCTTGGTGGCAGTAGGTTACTTGCCAATATATTGGTAAATTCGAAGCCTTTTGAGTATACATGGTATGCTTCTATCATACTTGTTGTTGTTACTTCTTCATTTATGCTATTATATGCTAATTATACCTTTATGTGTGACTTGTAGGTAGATTTTATACATAAGATGCCTTAAATGTCATATGTGGATATTATAGCTAGGCAGTTAGGTGTGGACAGTATCATCCAACAACTTATAGGCATCCATCTAAGCGATCTACTCGTGTCTGGTCCAGATATTGAGTGTGAGAACTCCTTATCAAACGAGCTACAGTACAAAGGGTAATGACTAGGATGAAGACATAGATAGGATAGAAGGTGAGGATGCAGACAAGCCCGATTTGGAGATTTAAGATGATTAGTAACCTTTACACTACTTGCCCCCTACATCTCCTGTATCACCTCATTTTTAGTTTCAAAATTGTTCAAGGAGGCTTCTAGTAGTCAGATTCAAACTCTCACTGCTTTATTTAAGAGGCAACTTGGAACTCTTGATTTAGACATAGGTGAAAAGGTCATGTAAGTTAACCCTCCCTCAATCACTTTGCACTTCACTTACTCATGTACATTCTTAAGGGATGGTACACGGATCACATAGTTAGATGCATATCAAATGGTGCAGCCCTAGTCTAATATAGATACTTAAGAGACACGTGCCTATGTACATATACGATGTATACAGCAGTAGATTCAAATTAGTTGTAGTTATTGAACATTTTGACTGTAATTAACTTCATGCACATTTTGTATATATTGTTAACTTTTATTTTACTCTTGTTTTCCTAACTTTTTGTCTATCAAAGATTATGCTTGCTAGTGTTAACATTGAGAAAGAACTATATTGCATGGTTTTTCGCTTTAATTTGTGTTAAGAAGTTTAACAGTGGTGAACTTTAATTTGTACAAGTTTGGGTTGTGTAGGGATCTTAGGGTAAGATATTGAATGTGGCTGTGAAGTTTAGGTTTTATTTTGTTTGAGTTAAACAGATCTTGACTTTACAAGTATTGACTTAGATGTATGAAGTTGGGTTGTTTGTTGTAATAGTAGATGGAATCTGGAGGTTTCTAATAAATTTGCCTCGTACTTTGAACTAAAATCCTTGACTTGAAAGTTCAGAATAAAATCACCTCTTCAGAAGTAGGTGTTGTATTAGTGGGATTATTTTTCAACTATCATATTTTTGGAATTTTTTTAATTTTTTCCCTTTTCCCCTTCATAATTTGTATAGAAATTAACTTTTCAAAAGTCGTTATTCAATTACACTAAAGAAGTTATTTCATTGGTTAGTACATATCGCTTTTACCTTGTAGATCTAGGTTAGAAACTTGCTATAGTGGGTAACAAACTTTTCACAGGCATTAAAGGAATACTTTTTACATGTAACCGAAGAGAAAATAAAATAAGGATGCTGTCGAGAGTTCATCATGGGTAAGTTGATTCAAACTTCAAAAGATTATCCACTACACCACAACAAGCTATTTAATGTTTCTCTTTATACTATTGTATTAAAGTAATATCATCAAACTTAGGTTGACTTATTCTATCCAACATGGTTCAACTTGACTTCTCTATAAAATTGGTTTGAATCACTCCTTTGACCTTTATTGAAATGATACTGGTTCAACTCAATTTATCTGACCCATCCAACTTGATTCTTGTAAGAACCTAGTGAGTTCTTTCAAGTTAAAACATATTATTTTCTTTTGTATTTTCTAGAAAATATACTAATTTGCTAAAAAAATAAAGAAAAAATAAAAATAATAAATCGTAAAAAGCATTTAACCTTCAATTCTTAAGGATTTAAATAAATTTAATTATATTATAAATAAATATGAATCGTATTACAATATAATATATTGACATCGATTTAATCCTAGCTTGACCCTCTCAACTTTTGATCCCTTCTCTTTCCCAAGTTAACCTTCTGATCTAGGTTTGATAATATCGTACCTTCTAATCTAGGTTTGATAATATCGTATGAAACTTTGAAGAGAAGAGTTGATTTTAGGCTTCTTATTTACAATTGGCTAAGAGGCAATTTTAAATCATTTTAAACTCACATTAAAAAAAAAAAGATTTTCTTTTAAACAAATAAATTTGACTTTTATAAAACCGATTTTAGCTTATTTTAAATTTGCATTTTTAAGAACTCATTTCAATTGTGGTATTTTTGAGATTATTTTTAAAAATATATTAATTTTAGATTATTTTTGAAAAATAAAATATCGATTTCCTTTTCTCTATATAGATCTGGGGTCCACAAAAAATTTGCCTAAAATTGCCATGTTGTAGTTAAACTTGATGTTGAACTATGACTAGCCTACCTAGTGTCGCTTCTAAGTCAATTCATCAGGTTGAGCGATTCATAAGTCAATTCATAGGCTCATAAATCAGATCCTATAGAACATTTTTTTTAATTACAATTTATATATTTACATGTAATTTTATGTGCATTATATTATATTATTTGTTAATATTTATAATATATACAATGTATATAATATACTAATATGTATAATATATATCTACATAAATCGAAAAAAAACTTTTAACTTTTAGTTCTCAATGATTCAAGTAAATTTTATCACATTATAAATAAATATAAATTATATTATAATATTTTTATTGATTTCGACTTGACCTTCTCGACCATTAACCTCTTCCCATTACCAAATCTAACTCTTTGGTCTAGGTATGACATTACCAAATCTAACTCTTTGGTCTAGGTATGACAACACTAAATTAGACTTTGAAGATAAGAGTTGATTTTAAGCTTACCGTTTAAGAGGTGATTTTAAATTATTCTAAACTTGCATTAAAAAAAAAAAGCAAATTTAATTTCACATAAATAAATTCAGCTTTAATAAAATCAATTTAAGCTCATTTTAAATTTATAGTTTTAAAAATTGATTTCAACTGTGATATTCTTGAGATTACTTTTAAGAATACCCTACTTTTGGATTTTTTTTTTTTAAAATACAATATTAATTTCCTTTTCCTTATGATAAACTTGGACGTAGACGTAAAACCAGACCGAAACCGCTAGATGATAGGTCAACTTTATATTGAACAGTAATTGACCTATTTAGGACCCCTCTTGGATTGGTTCATCAGGCTAGCTCATAAACCTATGAACAGAACTCAAAGAACTTTTTTTTCTTGTTTGCAATCATATATATACATATATGTAAAATATGTACATTATATTATATACATATATTATATATTAATATTTATAATATATATAATATGTTAATATGTATATATATATATGCTAATTTGTTAATGTGTATAATAAACTATATATGTTAAGGTTTATAATATGTATAAAAATATATATTAGTATAATATATGTTGAATATAATAATATAAATATATAAAGGAAAAAAAAATCTGGTTCAAATCCGCTGGTTTAAACGAAACCACCTTAATTTGCATGATTTGGTAGGTCTTTAGTTGATTCGCAGACCGGTTCTCGTTCATTAGATTGGGTGGTTGGTTTTATATTGGTTTACGGGCCTTCTTTTAAGTCTACTTTACCCTTTCCTATCTATCTAGAGATCATTAAATTTGGCGGGAAAAAAAAAATGTGAGATTGAGAAATGGAAAAAAATGTAGAGACCGACAAAAGGAAATAATACTAGTTGAAAGATGTTTTTATTATTTAGGTTTCATGTGAGAACTATTGATATTTTATTTATTTTTAGCTTTAAGGTGCTAGAAATGATACATTAGCTCGTCCGACACGTCCATCGTGCATCCGAGACTTGTTATATGCATTTCAAACATTATTATCTAAATTAAAATATAAGGCACTAAACGAACATGACTAACGAGGTCGTCTAGTTGAAATGAACATGACTTACGAGCTCGTTCAGTTGAAACAATCCAGTACCGAAAAGTTCAATTCAGGCTCCACTCTCGACTCAGTTAAACCCATTTGATGTGATAATCTTAAAACAATATAATTAATTTTAACTTGGAACACATTTGATGCGATAATCTTAAAAAGGTATTATTAATTTTGATTTGAAATTCAGAAGATCTTATTTAATCTCACTCGAGCTTACTAACTTGATTGTAGCTCTTTTTAAATTTGAATAAATATTAAATTAAATTCAAGTAGTATATATGAGTAAATTTATATGAAGGATAGAATTGAACAAAAGATTTTTAACAAGTACTCACTATTGGCAAAAGAAAATAAGGTAAAAATTAGCTTAGACAAGAAAATTCGTGTGCGGATGAGTTTTATAATGAGCATTCAAACCATAAACTGCTCAATGCATAATTTATGAATGACTCAAGGAAAGCAAATATTTGTATATATATTTTATCAAGTTCCATCAATTTTTAAATAAATAATTAAGATTATTAAACTATTTTAGGCTTATAATTGAGGCACATCTTATTTCTTACAATTTTAACCATTATACGGAAAATGGCGGAAATTTGTGGCGCACAAGTATACTATTTCCAAGCTAAACGGAAGAATCAAAATCACTCTTCAACTCACCATGACAATCCAAACCACAGCCACACTCCGGACAGTCCTCAAAATTCTTTACTGGAAACCCGGCCGAACCAACACCGACCGAGAACCGCAGCTCATTGCCATCACGCACCACTTCCACTATATTCACCCATACCATCATCACCTTGACTTTCACTCCTTTCAGATTCTCCACCTTCTTCTCCCTTATCACCCCCTCCACGGTGGTTTCATACTCAAGCTCGTACCCACTCTCCAACTTGAACCGGCAAGTGTCGTTTAAGCGAGCCGAGAACTTCTCAGTGCTGGGGTCAAGTTCATAGCCCTTCACGCCCTTTGGAAGAAGCCCCATGGGGAAGCCATATTGCTGGAGCACCTCGTAAGCGGATGCTTGCCCTGATGGAGTGTATGAGAGTGATTGAGATACCAAGAGGAAGAGAATTAGTAGGAATATGGATTTATGTTGCTCGAAGTGGGAAATTTTGCAGTGCATGTTTATTGATACGCTTGCACCAGCCTTTTGATCCTGACGTGCACTACTTGTTGGGAAGGTGATACAGGGAAGTTGGAAAAAGTTTATTTGCATTAAAGAGATATATATATATATATATATATATACATATATATGTAGTTGTATGTAACGTAATGTGGTGGTGGATCCCCAATTTTACTGGGGTTGGGAATTGTAAATTGTTCTTTTAATAGATGAAATATATTATAGCAATAATAATAATAATAATAATAATAATAATAATAATAATAATAATAATAATAATAATAATAATAATAATAATAATAATAATAATAATAATAATAATAATAATAATAATAATAATAATAATAATAGGCCCAAGATATTGGGCCACAGGAGGATGAGCTAGTAGATATAGCAAATATTATTTATATATATTTATTAATTTTAAAGGTAATTTTAAAAAAATGCTGATGACGGGGGCAACTTGATGTAAGTTCTAGGTTCCACCTATATATATTTAAGGATTGGACTTATATAAAACATTTAGTACCAACATTTTCTTTTTTTATTTACAAAATGGATATGGACTTTTGAGAAAAGCTGGTTTAGAAATAAGAAAAAACTTGAATATTATCTAAAGGTGCTATTGAAATTATACCATTAGACAAAATATAATAAAAACCTCTTAAAATAACTTATCGTATAATATATTCGATCTACTAATATTTTCCTATTCTCCTAACAATTTACTATCGTGATATATATATATATATATATATATATATTTGCTGCAAGTGTCAAAAATAGATGCAGTGGCGTCTACACGATCTTCTGTCGGAGGGATGCCATGAAATGCCTTTCATGCAGGTGCACCAAATACCACTAGAAAAAGTTTACGCCCTGGTTTGAAGTCCGAACATGAAGATGTTGGTGTCGTGTCTTCAGCTCTTTTATCTAGAACGTGTATGTTAGCCACGTCCTACGTTGTTTTCGACAGCTAACCAAAATTGATCGACAATTTTGAGGAAGCTTTGTCTTGCTCGGGGATGTTTTCTTTTCTTTTTTTTTCTTTTCTTTTTTCCGATTCTATTTAACATAACCGCATCGATTTCTTAATATTTAACTTAAATCGAGTTACACTCTTAACTGAAAATTCTATTTTGGTTCTAACTCCACACTTAAGTGTTAGCTCTGATTCTGCTCAATATGTTGCTTACGAGCTAGATTATTTCAATAATTAGATCCTTTTGACTGAATTAGATGGAGACCTAAATTTAACTCAAATTAAATAGGCCTTAATATACATTTACTCTTGATTTTAGGTAAATTAGCTTGTAAGCTCGTAGAGCCAAACTGGTTTAAAACTAGTCAAATTAACTCAATTGTATCCAAATCAATTTTGTGTTAAAACTAGTTTAATTGTAAATACACTGTAAACTATTGATTCATTAACATACTAATCATGATATGTCATAATCATATATACACAACATATTGTCAACCAAATTTATAGTTGGCTTGATAGACCGGAACAACATATTGTCATTTGCTCAAATTGTTCCCCTCTTTTCTCACACACACACACACAACCTAACCTAAGATTGGCGATTTTGATACCTAACCTGCAAATCAGAGCACGTACGACATGATTATAGATAGATTCGGATCAATAATTACCAACATGACTAATAACGGGTTAAATTTAGATATGACACATTTAAATTCTGTGTCCAAATTCGTATTCAGATCCAAAATCCATTTTATAAACCCATTTAATTTACAGGTTTTGTAAACAGGTCATGATTTCAATCCTTAAACTCGTTTATCATTAATAACATTTGTATTTTATCTTGTTGTTTATATAAATCTCCACTCACACTATTTTTTACTTAAATATTAAACTAGGTTTCATCTTTTTCTCTTTTTTATTTGGCTTTCCATTCTTCCCGTCTCCAGCCGTACACACAACTCACGTGCTTGGCTCCTCTGCCGTGTCGTGTTCACAACTCGCTTTCTACCTAAGCCATCTGCTCTTGTTCTTGTCACATAATATATGGCTTCGGTAATCTTTCTTACTCACAATATTTTATTATTATTTTGGTTTTTTTTTTTATATTACTATTTCAAGTGGAGTAACTAAAGACAGTGTGCATCTATAGAGATCACACGAATGCCACCAACCACATGAGAAGGTTCCGACCTCAGGATTGTGCAAAGAGTTGATGGTAGTCAATGGGTAAGTTTACTTATCCACAAGTAAATGGAGTTGGTTAGAATTTGTTTCCGGTCTAAATGTGAAAATAAATAGGGTATTTATAGGAGATAATAGGTAAATTAGATTTGTTGGATCATTATATTAACCAATGATTAAGATTGAAATATTTTGTAAATGGATCTTAAGTAGACTTTTTTTGTGATAAATTAGGGAATTCAGATAGGAGGCTTATCGTCTTCACGTATCACTCTCCGTGTTACGATTGTTGAGTCTGTGCATCCTACTCTTATAAATTCAACTCTGGCAAATTCTATTCCTATGAACTTTACCAACCCTACTTCTGTGACGCCAATAAGGATAGAAGTATCTACTTAAAGGACTTTGTTTATGACTAAAGAGGATTTGGATGTATACATGAGAGAAATACAGGCAAAATCCATATCAGCCATGTTAGAATTGAAGTTCCTATACCATTCACGCATTGCTATCAAGCCTTATTTAAAAGACTATATGAGTCCTAAGTTCATATTATTTAATGGGAAGAAGGGGAGTGCTAAAGAATACTTATTGAAATTTATTGAGACCCTAGAGGTTTATAGCTTAGATGATAATTTGAAGTTGAAAGAATTCTCAAAATCTTTTACGGAAAAGGCTTATACTTGGTATGTCAACCTTCATCCGAGATCAATCGACTCATGGGGTGGAATGTATAGGATGTTTCTATAAAAATTCTTCTCCATCGAGGAAAGATTGACTCTCATCGACATGAGAAGAATTTGTTAGAGGTCTAAGAAGGATCTCATGGATTATATTGAGCAATTTAGAGAACATTCTTTGGAAATATAAGATGTTTGTAATAACATTTGTATTCAAGGGATAATCCTTGAATGCATGGTCTATCTCGAGAACTTATCGTTGGCTTCTTGTATTGCATTAGTTAAGAATGTGTAAAGGAATAACAATTTAGCAACTCGACAAAGGAGTGAAGCTAAAAGGTTCAATAAGTATACTTCGTCTGTGAATCCTACTTAAGGCTAATCACAAAAAGAAACAAAAAAACCTAAAAATGATAAATCTTATGACTTTAGACCTATACTGACATATCCTTGCCTAATGGCTAAGGTACATCAAATGCTAGATCAATGGTTGTACGATAGAAATCTCAAACTCCTTAGGGTTAAACATCTCCTTACAAATGAAGAGAAGGGTGATATTAAGTCTTTTAGATTTCATTGGAGTAGCGGTCATCCGATTAAGGATTGTTTCACTCCAAAGAGAATCTTCAACGAACTAGTTGCACATGGAGAGTTACTTATAGACAGCAACGATGTCAAGGATAATCCACTTCTAGCTCATAATGACAAGAGAGGAACCATCAATGGCATCAGCTATGACCCTTCCATGACTGAAGTGGTCGATGCACCGCCTTCTAGGAGTAAGGAAAAGTTGATGGAAACTCAAGATGATGAGTATTCACCTCTTATCATAGCATTATTGAAGACTGCAAACTTTAGAAACTTTTTTGACTTGCTCGGATTTGATGAAAATGCTAGGCTTGCAGCAATAGTTGCATTTACGTAGATCCTTGAAGGTCAATATGTGGAGTGTAGCGCAGTACAAATTGTAAAAAGAATGGCAAGGGCGTATGAAAAGGCCATCTTGTTTACCGAAGTGGATATGTGTATGAAAAGTTCTAACCATAACCGTCCATTATATGTGGAGGGTGTTCTTAATAGCTATCCAATTGACAGAACATTCATTGATAATTGTTCTTCCTTGAATATAATGCCAATGAATACATTCAAGGCCGTGGGGGTTGATATTCGACACTTAATTAGACAACCCATATCAATAAATGGCTTTAGTTGCACCCCTGCTAACTTTGTTGGAAATGTTAATGTTGATCTCAAAGTTGGGCCTATTCATAGCACCATTACTTCTCATGTGATCAATGCGCCTGTGCAATATCACTTGCTTATGGGTAGAAAGTAGCTGCATGATCACAATTTAGTTCCTTTGATGTTACATCAATGCATAAAAGGATACTAAAATGGAAAAGATGTGTTTATTCTAGCTATAAAGAATCTTTTTGAAAAAAACGAGTCTTATTTTACTGAATCGAGAGTCTTTGATGAATTTGTTGATGATGAGAAAACAGTTGTAGATAAGCTGTCTGGTATTCCCTTACTTACATGGGAGGAAGCTTAAGAGGACCAACAAAAGAAGAGAAAGATGCGTGGATGTCATAGAGGGAGGAAGAAGAATAAGAAATCTAATAAAATTGAAAGTTTCATCAGAGAGGATCAATGGTGTATGTATCGCCTATGACGGTTTAAGGGATCTGAAGAAGTATGCTTATCTTCTTCAGATCCCACACCAGTCCAAGAAGTTCAGCTTACCCTACAACAATTATAAGATCACATAAAGCCTTAAGCTAAGGAAATAGAAGAATTGGACTTAGCATGATCAAGAGAATTGTGATGGCCAATTTTCATCAGTAAGAGTCTCCCTAGGAAATAAAGGTTTATATTACTGAGTTACTAAAGGAATACAAGGACATGTTTGCATGGACTTGCAAAGAGATGCTTGGACTAGATCCCAGCCTTATAGTACATAGACTGAATATCACTCCTGGGGCCATTCTTGTAAAATAACGACAAAGAGTTTCCATAAGATTGAAGTAGAAATTACGCAGGAGATAGAGAAATTATTATGAGTTGGCATCATAAGGCCAATCAAACATCTTAGTTGGCTTGCTAATATTGTTCTTATAAGAAAGAAGAAAGGGCAAATAAAAGTGTGCATGGATTTTCGAGATCTAAACAAGGCTTGTCTTAAAGACAATTTTCCTTTACTAAATGTAGACACTTTGATAGATGCAACTATAAGGCATAAGCTGTTTTTATTTATGGATGGCTTTAGTAGATATAATCAAATTAAGATGGCAATAGCAGATGTGGAGTATACAACTTTTCTTATACCATTTGGAAACTTTTATTATACCATCATTCCATTCAGACTTAATAATGTAGGCGCCACATATTAGAGGGTAATGATCGCTCTATTTCATGACATGATGCATGATTATATGAAGGATTATGTTAATGACATAGTCATTAAGTCTAGAAGAGGACCTGATCATCTGGTTCATTTACAAAGGGTATTTAAACGATGTTGACTACATAAGCTTCGTATAAGCCCTCTCAAGTGTGTTTTTGGTGTGTCTTTAGGGAAATATCTTAGTTTTGTTGTATATTGAAAGAGAATTGATGTTGACCCTGCAAAAGTGCAAGCCATAAGATCAATACCATCACCTACTACCTTAAAGGAATTAAAAACCTTTATGGGAAAGGTTTCGTATATCAAAAGGTTTATACCTGCACTTATGGGAATTTCATATTCATTGCATCGACTTTTGAAAAAGTGAGTCTCGTTTGAATGGGATCAAATCCATGAAGAGGCAATTAAGAAGATTAAGACAATTCTTATTTTCTCATAAACCATGACTATGCCTATTAAAGAAAAGCCTTTGGTCTTATGTCTTACTTCTACCAACAGATTTGTTGGAGCTCTGCTTGTATAAGAAGTAAAGGGTTAAGAGTGACCTGTATACTAGCTGAGACGAACCCTTTAGGGAAGCGAGGTCAATTACCTGGCTTGTGAGAAATATTGTCTTGTGTTGGTATTTGCTATGTAGAAACTACGACACTACTTTCTTGTGCACAAGATCTATTTGATGACTCGATATGATCTGATCAAGTACTTATTATCTCGACTAGCTTTGTTAGGATGAGTAGCAAAATGGTTACTTTTTCTTGGAGAGTTTGATATTATGGTGCAATCCCCTAAAGCTCTCAAGTCATAAGCTTTAGCTGATCTTTTGGCATATTTCCCAAACTCTAAGAGGGCTTAAGTACGGATACTATACCAGTTGAATTCCATGAGGATTCTTTTATGGTTGAAACAGAAGGAGAATAGATATTGCAATTTGATAGCTTAGTAAGAAATCAGCGCTAGGGAGCTGGAATTGTATTGGTATCACCTAAGGGACATGAAGGACCATTGGCATTCAAACTTTATTTTCGATGCACTAATAATGAGGTTGCATATGAAGCATTGTTACTTGGTTTAATGTCGACGTAAGAAGTCGGAGCACACAACTTATGTATTTAAGGTGATTCAAACTTGATCATTAAATAAGCCACAGGTGAATTCGAACTAAAGGAACCTACGCTAGTACCTTATAGGGTTGTAGTGTAGCCCTTTGTTAGAAAGTTCAACTTTGTGCAATATGAGCGTACAATACGATCCATGAATTGATATTCTGATGCATTAGCCACTTTGGCATCTAAGATTCCAATTTAAGATACAAGCGATGGTGTAAATATCTAAGTAGTTAAGAAATCTATCCCATATACAACACTAAATTTCCTTGAGGAAGCTGAAGAGGCATAGAATGATTGGCGCATCCCACTTATGGAATAGTTAATGCATCCTAATGCAGCTTCTGTTTCAACATTAAAGAAGTTTATAAAGATTAAGGGAATGTTTTATTATAAGGGTCAAAAAGGTATGTTATCCCACTGCATTGGTTTAAAGGAGGCTAGCATTAAATTAGACAAATATCACTAGATTTGGTGTGGAGAGGAAGGGCTTCTGCTATATCAATGTATTCAATGTACAGGTTATTATTAGCCCTTGATGGCGATAGACGCACTTTAAGTTCAAATACATTGTCCCAAATGTTCTGAGTTACCCGATTAAGGTTAATGTAATTTTGTATCTAGTGTGGGAGATTAGAGGTGTTTGTACATTGATTACTTAGAGAATAATGTACTACTTATGAATAGTACAGGTGCTAAACTTGTAAAGCGTAAGGTTATGAAATATCTCATGCATGACCGTAAACTTTATAGGGTATTATTCATGGCGAAACCCTTAAAATGCATTGCCCTTCTTGAAACAGAAATGGTTTTGGCTAAGGTATATGCTGGAGAATGCGGAGAACATCAAGGAGGTTGAAAGTTGTATTATTATTTACTTGATAGGGGGTACTATTGGCTTACAATGGAGGCAAACGCTTTCAATTTTACCAAGAGGTACGTCATTTGCCAACAACGTGGTGATGCCTTCGTAGTTACACTTCATAGTGTTACAATCTCTTGGCCTTTCCATACATGGGCATTCGATCTCATTGGACCTATACATCCTCTGTCGAAGGGATATATTTGGATATTGGTCGGGACAGAGTGCTTTATGAAATGGGTAGAGGCTTGAAGAAAGCAATGCGACCAACTGTTGCAACTTTTACAAAGGAGAACATTATATGCTAATTCGGGATCCCGAAGCGCATCCTTTCTAACAATGGAACTCCTCATGTCTGACAACTACTAGTTTCTTACAGTATTAATCATGTTAAATCTACACCCTACTATCCAAAAGGGAATGGGCAAGCCGAGGTAACAAACAAAAGTTTATTAAAAGTCCTTAGTTGTATGATACACGACAATCATGATGAATGGCATGATAAGCTGCCATTGGCGCTTTGGGCTTATAGGATACCAAAACGAAGGCTAACGCAAGCAACTCCCTTCTCATTAGTATACGAAGTCAAGGCAGTGGTTCCAATAGAGGTTTTGATCTTATTTGCCAGACTGGCTATAAATGTTGAGCTTGAACCTAATATATTATGAATGATAAATTTGGAAGCATTGGATGAGAGGTCTGATGCTGCCAAGTATAGTCTCATTAACTATCGACAAATACTTAGAGTGGCTTATGATTGCCTAGTAAAGAGGAGATCATTTCAATAGGGTGATGTTGTACTTCGTATAGCCAAGCATATGTGTCGAGGTATTTTAGCGTTGAAATTTATGCCTAAGTGGGAAGGGCCTTTTATTGTTGAGGAGGTACATGAAAGTGGGCATTGTAAGCTCTGGAATCCCAAGACTGATGCCATTACAACACTTATAAATTTCCAATACATTAAAAAATTTCATATGTAAGAAGTATGATATATCATAATTCAAATGAAATATGTGGCTCTAGTCACATGAGCTCACCTTCAATCAATCATCTTTTCATTCAACATTTATCTAGAGTAAGTATAGCCCTGTTGCTACTTAGTAAGAGCTTTATCTCCTAAGTGCGCAATAGCCTTGGGTTCATGTCATACTAACTAGTAAGAGTGTTGTCTCTTGGGTACATGACATGATACCTTTTATACATAACTCAATTTCACTATCTAATACTTTACACATAATCATATCAATGGGGTTAAGAAGTGGGTAATACCCCCTTAACACATTAAATGTTGCTTTTATCGATGACGGATTGCAAATTATAGTTAAATGTTGCTTGTAAATAAAATGCGCAACATTCTATTATCTATTTTTTTTAAATGAATTATTAAAGTCCAATCTAAAGTTATTATGGCATACATCATGATTGTGTTGCTAAATATAACTTGTACTATAACTATTATGCTATCCTTAATGCTTGTAAAATAATTGATTTAGTATGATGGTTCATTCAACAACATAAAAAAGCATGAGAAAGTCTAAGTAGCAAAGGAGAGGTGTTCTTTCATTTAGTTTCTACAAGCATGCATAAAAGTCAAAGGCATAAATAAAAATACTCAAATGAGGATCACTCGACGACGAAGCACTGATCTAACAGAAGTTTTGTGATCTATGTTTCCAATACATTTTTGTATTTCTAGCTTAATCTCTTTAAGTTCAACCTCAAGTCGATTGTTTTTGATATGTCTTTAGGGTTGGACATAGGGAGAGGCACCATAATAAAGCAAACCAAAACAAACAGGAAAAAAGGTTAGCAAAGTTCGGGCAGTTACCAAATGGATATGACACACCACTTGATCTTACTTTGCCTACGATTCGTTGGATATAACACATCAGTCCGAACTAAAGGGTCACTTACCACTACTCTTTGCTAAAGGGAACTCTTTGCTAAAGGGAATAGCGAAGAGTTGAATGATAACAAGAATACTAAGGTTACTTAGAGTGAATAATTTTTATATTGACAAGATCATCCTTACATACAAGAAAGTGGGGATTTATATACCTGTCCACCAGTGTTACTTTACATGTATGAAAATATAAAAGAGTACTCTACAGTTAGGTTACATAAGACATACTAAAAAAGGTAAAAGAGACAAATAATATTTAGTATGAAAAAGAAAGAATCATTTCGAAATACTATGTCAGAAGATACGTATCACTTAGCATCGGGATGGAAGAAAAATGATATAAGGTAAGTGGAAACAGAGTAATGCTTGTGGTTAGGGCCGACTTGATGTGGACTAAGTTGAGGACTAATTAGTTTTTTTGAAGAGAAGTTAGCTTGATTTGAGATTGGATTCTTGTGGTTGGATCAGGAGCTCGCCTCAACTACTTTTAGGCTGTCTCCTAGGATAAAGTGTTGCTGCTAAACAGGGGGAAGATCTAACGCATGTAAGGATTTGATAATTAGGTCAGCACGAGATTGGTTTTGGATAGGAATCCCCATTTTGGCTATAGCCCAAAGCTAGTATCCTCCAAGCGAGTCCTTAAAGTCCTCTAACTCAACTATGCGTGATCGGTCCGAGGGGTTGATTCCTATCAATTGCTTGGAGGTCAGAAAGATTTGTCCTCAAATCTAAAGCAATCTCTACTCTTTCTTTTGGGGCACTTACAAGGTCTTCTGTTGGTTAGTGAGGGATCAAATCGAACACATCGAAGGTGAAAGAAACTCCATAATCATAAGGCAACTCGATTTGGTAAGCGTTACGGTTGATTTTCTTTAAGAATTTAAACGAACCATCAGCTTGAGGAGATAGTTTGTTCTGTCTTAAGTGTGGGAAATGTTCTCGGCTAAGACATATCCATACCAAGTCTCCTCGGTGGAAAGAAATAGTTTGGCAGTCTCAACTACTAATTTCATGTTGCTTCTAATTGAACTTGGCAATCTTCTTGGTTACAAACTACTGCAGCTTATGCAATTCTTAGGCTCGATCCGCTCCAGATTCACTCTCTTCAGTAGCTACTGAGGTACCAATCATATTTAGGGGAATGGTAAGGTTAAGGTTATAGGAAACCTTGAATAGGATCTTCTTAATAGTGCTATGGATAGCCCAGTTGTATAGGAACTCCACAACAGGTAAGCACAAATCCCAATCCCTCAAGTTGTCCTGTCAGCTCTAAGTAGATTGCCTAGTGTTATGTTTACCACTTCATTTTGGCCATTAGTCTGAGGGTGGCTATTGGAGCTGAATATAAGTTTGGTTCCAAGTTTTCTCCAAAGAGTCTTCCAAAAATAACTCAAAAATTTTATGTCCCAATCTAAGATAATAGTCTTTGGTACCCTATGTAGTTGGACAATCTCCTGCAAAAACAAGTTAGTGATTATAGAACATTATTAGTTTGATGGCACAGAATGAAGTGTACCATCTTACTGAAGCAATTTACTACGACAAAAAATAGAATATCTACCTTTAGATGTCCGGGGTAATCCTAGGACAAAGTCCATACAAAGGACGACCTAAGGTAAGGTTGGTGTTGGCAGAGGCATGTATTCTCCATAAGATTCTCTCTTCCCTATTACATGTTTGCATACTTCATAACTATTAACTACCTTATGGACATCTTTAGCTAAACTTAGCCAGTAAATGTTCTCCTTCAACAAATTAGCTATCTTGGTTTCCTTTAAATGACCAGATAATCCTTCCTTATGAGCTTCCCAAATTAACAGCTTACGTGTGAAACAGTTTGGTATCTACAGCCTTCGGTCCTTAAACGGGTAGTTGTCTTTGAGATAATATCCCTTGATGGAAATTCCATCTTTGCACTGTTCTATGATAGGGCTGAAATGAGAATTATGAGCATGTTGTTCGGTAATTAATGAGAATCCCAACAATTTTGTCTGCAAAGTGGTCAGCAACATTTACCTTATAATAAAGTGTCAACAACCACATTTGCACTTCTCTTCTTGTACCGAATAACGTATGAGAAACCCTCCATGAACCTTAACCACTTGGTTTGTCTCTTCGAAAGCTTATTCTGATTCCCTAGATGCTTTAGAGACTCATAGTTTGTATAAATACCAAATTCTCATGGAAGCAAATAATGTTGCTAAACAGAAAGGGCTCAGTAAAGAGAGTACAACTCTTTCTTGTATATAGAATAGTTTAAGGCAGGACTACCAAGTTTCTCACCGTGGTAGGCGACGGGTCGTCATTCCTGCATCAAGACAACACCAATTCTAACTCTCGATGCATCGCATTCTAATTCAAAAGGCTGATCAAAATTTGACAGTGATAAGATAGGTGCCGAGGTGAGTTTTTTCTTGAACGCTCTAACGCTTTATTTAGCTTAGTCATTCCACTCGAATCCTTCACTCTTCTTAGTCAACTTGGTCAATGGAGTGGTTATTATGCTAAAGTCCTTAATAAATCGCCTATAGAAAGAAGTTAGGTTATGGAAACTTCGAACCTCAATGACATTCTTCAGTATTGCCCATTCCAAAACAGCTCAGATCTTCTCGTCGTCTACCTAGATTCCTTCCCTTAACACTACAAACCCTAGGAATATCACTTTTCTTTGGCAGAACATACACTTATTCACATTTCTGTACAACTTCTCAATTCGTAAAATGCTAAATACTTCGCGAAGATGTTGAACATGGTCGTTGAGGTTAGCACTGTATACCAATATATCATCAAAGTACACGACCATACATCTCCCAATTAGGGATCGCATTACATGATTCATTAACCTCATGAATGTGCTTGGCGCATTAGTAAGTCCAAACGGTATAACCAACCATTTGTAAAGTCTATGCCTAGTATTGAAGGTAATCTTCCATTCATCGCTCAGCTTCATGTAAATTTGGTCATAGCCACTTCGTAGATCAATCTTCAAAAATATCTTTGTGCGATGAAGCTCATCTAACATGTCATCAAGCCTCAGTGTCAAGTATCTATACTTGATAGTAATTCGATTGATTGGTCGGCTGTTGATACACATACGCCATGAACCGTCTTTCTTCAAAAGGAGCAAAGCTGGCACAATACAAGGGCTCATGCTCTCTTTTACATATCCTCACTTAATGAGTTTGTCCACCTGTCTTTTCAGCTTGACAGTTTACTTAGGGTTCATCCTATATGTAGGTCAGTTCAGTAGGGCGGTGCCTAATTGCAGATTAATACAATACTCTATATCGTGGATTAGCAGCAGTCTTCTAGGTAGTTATTCTAGAAACAAGTCGGAAACTCATTTAGCAAGCTTCGAATCTCTTTTGGAGTATTTTGTAACTCCTTTATCTCCATTAATCTCCTAACCAATAGGAACATTGGTTCATCAGCCTTATCAGCAGATTAGAGCTCTTTACAACTCATCACTAGGGATTTCTTCTTACTAGCTTAGGTGAGCTGATTATGGGTTTCATTTACTTGGGACAAGGTTAGGGGTCATAACATTATCCTCCTCCCATCCTTAACAAAGGCATAGGTGTTCTTATACTAGTCGTATGTAACACGTCGGTCGAACAACCAAGGTCGTCCAAGCAATAGATGTAAAGCTCTCATGGGGATGACATTGTACACTACTTCATCCGTGTATACATTTCCAACACTGAACGGTACGGTCACTTGTTCATTTACGTACAAAATAGCCTTATCATGAGACCAATGCAGCTTTTAAGGTTGGAAATGCTTTGAGGTCGGCAGACCCAATCTCTACACAAAGGATTGCACAACCACATTGGTGCAACTTCTTCCATCCACTATGATCATGTATAATTATCCTTTGATGGTACATTTAGTATGAAACAAATTCTCCCTTTGGTCCTCTTCAAAGTTTGGCAAGGAACTTAGTACTTACCTTGGGACTAGGGTCATCACTTCTCTCTGGTTAGCATAAACACAAGTCTCCTCTTCCTTTACAGCCATGGGTTTTCCAACATCCTCTTCCTTCTCGGGCTCGCTCTTGTTAGTACTATCCACTACATCTCCTTAGAGTGCCATGACGCATTGGTTCGAACACTTAGCGGCCATATGTCCGAAACCCAAGCATTTAAAGCATTTTACCTCGTTTGTCTTTTGTCCAGAGGTTTGCCCTTTCTTATATGTTCTTATAATTGGCTTAACCTCGAATCAACCCAGTTGATTGACTCGGCCCAGTTGACTGACTTGGCCTAGCTAGCTTACCTAGCTGTCATCAGGTTTGTCACTCCTTTCCTAGGCTTGATATGGTCTCTTTGGCTCGACTTAAACAGGTTGATGTGGTACTGGGGCTCGCGGAAATGTTGGCTCAGGTCAACTCTGAGTATTTCTCCTTTGCTTTTCGACCCTTTGAGTGATCTTAATTGCCTCTTCTAAGGTATAAACCTTTGCATTTCTACAATGTTGTGAATTTCATACTTGAGCCTACAAATGAATCTTGACACTGTGCGAACCTCTGGCTCTTTCACGTTGGCTCGGATCATCAACATTTGGAACTCTCTTACATAGTCATCTACAGATTGGCTTCATTGGTAAAGCTAATGCAACTTTGCAAATGTATCTTGTAAATAAGTATCAAGCATAGATCTGCCTCTTAACAATCTTTTTATCTCATTCTAAGTTCTAACACCCCGTATTTCATCTCTTACTCTAGCCACATTCAGATTCTTCTACCGTATGGTGGTATACCCTATAAACTCCAGTACAACAAGTTGAACTTTGACAGCATCCGCATGCTCATAACTATCTAACACTTTCTCAACCTTTTCTTCCCATTCCAAATATTCATCGGTATCTCTACTTCCATTGAAGGGTGGGATTTGAACCTTGACATTTTCTAGTCCTCAAGGAGCTCAGCATCCTCATCCCTATGCTCAGTAATAGTTATCATCTTCTTCTTCCTCCCCAAACTCTTCAACATCCAACTCGTAGTCATCTTCCTCAATCTCTTGTAACTCTAGTCTTCATCTAGTAGTTCCTCCAGCTCGAAGGAGTCAAACTGGTCGATGGGCTCGACTACCTTGGCCATAAACCTTCTGTTGAGTATTTTCAAGTAAAATTTGAGATAGCCTTCCCTAGGGTTGTTGCCTATTAACTTGCATTGCTGTGACTAAATTCTCAACAAGATTTATGAGCCTATCAAGCTTATCATCAATGAACCCTGGGATGTTACTATCATTATGACCACGATCAGGTTGAACACCACTACCTTGGTCCCCAATAACACCCTAAATACTCAAATTTAACATAGTACAATACTTTTCATATAGGATAATAACTTACGAACAATCTTATTACCTATAGTCACTTAAATAGAATAGAAACAAGCTTGCTCTGTTTTTATAGTGAAAAATAGAGTAAGAACAGAATAATAATGGAACCACTATCACATAAACACACTACAGTAGCTATGGAAGAAACACAATAGCCACTAATAGTAAAGCAAACAAAAAATCCACTACAACTTTACACATTCTCTCTTGGAACTATGCTCTGATATCAACGAAGCTAATGTGTCTTCGGGGTCGGACACATGGGGAGGCACTACAACAAAGCAAACCAAAACAAACAAGAAAAAATGTTAGAAAAGTCTGGGTAGCTACCAAATGGATATGACACACCACTTGATCTTACTTGGCCTACATTCCGTCGGATATGACACATTGGTCTGAACTGTAGGGTCACTCGCCACTACTCTTTGCTAAAGGGATTAAATAAGAGTTAAATGATAACGAGAATACTAAGGTTGCTCAAAGTGAGTAATTTCTATATTGAAGAGATCATCCTCGCTTACAAGAAAGCAGGGGTTTATATATCTATCCACTAAGGTTACTTTATATGTATGAAAAAGACAAAAGAGTATTCTATAGCTAAGTTACATAAGACATACTAAAAAGGGTTAAAGAGACAAAAAAATATTCAAAGTGAAAAGGAAAGAATTATTTTGGAATGTTGTGTCAAAGAAACGTGTCGCTTAGCGTCTGGATGGGAGAAATATGGTATAAGGTAGTTAGAAACAAAGTAACGCTTATAATCAGGGGGTGACTTGATGTAGACCAGGTTAATGGCCAATTAGTTCTTTTGAAGAGAAGTCAGCTTGATTCGAGATTGGATTCTTGTAGTCAGATAGGGAGCTCATCTTGGCTACTCTTAGGTTATCTCTTGGGATAAAGCATTACTACTGAACAAGGGCAAATATGACGCATGTAAGGATTTGATAGTCAGGTTGGCATTATATTGGCTCGGGGTAGGAATCCCTATCTCAACTATGCCTTAGAGCTAATATCCTTCGAGCGAGTCCTTAGAGTCCTCTAGCTTGGCTGCGCGTGATCGGTTAGAAGGGTTGATTCTTATCAATGTCGCTTTACAATATCTTGTGATTCTAACTTTTTTTAGGTTTCAAAGGCAATCACTTCCATATTTGGTAATTTGAAGTTCAAGCTATGTGCTCCAGTAATATTGCTCATCAATAGCTGCAAGTCTCAAGTAAGTACCAATTCTCAGGATTTTGTCTAGAAGTGAAGTAGCTTTCCCGAGAAAAGTCGCTATAGTATTTGTCACTTTAGTATCAAGACAAATTGATCCAACTTAGAAATTGCCTTCCATAGTTCGTAAGTCCTCTAGCTGTTGTAAGAGATTCAACGGAACTGTGAATCTATGAAATAAAGAATATGCCCTGGAAGACTGAGGTGCCTTTGCTACTACTGTATGGGATACACATCCCTCAATTTGCTTTGATGCCTAAATAGCTAAAGTGAAGTTAACATTGTCATGAACCGCTGGCGAAGGGAACCGACTCCACATTAGGATGATATCATCAATTGTACCGGTACCTAAGGAAATGCCATCTACTGTACTATTTGGCTGGCTATTAAAGAGTTCAGCTGCCCTTAGAACCTCGGTGTACTCTTGGATATCAGCTTCCTCTAAGTGTACAACCTCATGGTCATCTCAATCAACAACATTGCTTAGCTCTTTCAAAGCTTGAGTCTGATTTTTAGTTGGCTGTTATGATTGATCTGCTTCAACGATAGTTTAGTCTTGAGTTTCCTCTTAATCACCAACACTACCTAATGGATCATTTCCATCACTATTTTCATCCGTATCGTTAGAAGATCCATTACTATTTGTAGGTTCATCATCATTTTCACCATCATCTACAATCTTAATGGGATGATCGTTTGTTTGAGGAACTTTCCTAAAGCCATGTCAGACAGGGAAAGGAGAAAAGATAGAAGAGAGCTCCTTGGATGTTTTTTCATTCTTTAAAGTGGGAGTAACATTCCTATTGTCTTCATCCTACAAAGAAACAAAGAAAAGCAATGAGTAAATAAGTCATGAGATACAAAATGTAAATATAGAGAGAATGATATTAACAAAAAACCTCACAAATCCATGAACACTTGATTTGTCTGATGGTAGGTAACTTGGGGGTGGAATGGTCTTTCTTGTTTTTATTCTTTGCATTAGAAAGCAATGTCTTATTTTCACTAGGAGCTTAAAATAAGAATTCATCCTTATAAATAATCTTCATTAAAAGCTTACTCTCAACTCGTATAGTCATATATTTCCTAAAGTCTTCTAGGCAACTTGTCAAGTACGTAAGCCAACTAGTAGAAGCAATCCTGCAATGATTAATAGATGGAAAAAACAACTGTCTCACTCCCAAGCAGATATTTTGAAAGTCATCTTAGCTCAATGATCTACAACACTCATCAAAATCATCATCAATTGATATTTTTGAGGGGATACCTTAGTTGAAACCAAATTGGTGGGCGACCCAATGTGGTGTGTATAACATTACCTTATACTCCAGATAACAATTGCAAGAGTCACCCTAGTCAAGTAAAGAGGGGAGACCTCAAAGTGAGTACTAAAGGATGAAACCAACTTCAACAGCATTAAGTGAGCCCTTACACCCTAGTCTAGGTGCTCTAACAACACATTATTGCTCTCCAAATATCCATATCGTTGGAATGAAGAAAGCTGAAATGGGAGGAAATATACATTAGAAAATATATGTCTACCTTCTCTAGAGCATCAACATAGGTTGTGTTGCTCAAAATATGATTTACTCAATCAACCCAGCCAACTATAGGTATCCAAAAGAAGCGAAACAAGCTTTCAAATAGCGAAACCTCTTTCTTTTCATTTCTAAATCGGAGTGTTGAATCCTCTTTCATATTTTGCCTCTCATGAACTTAGGGTTTTCGCTTGTTGAAATGTAATGTACCTTGAGTAGTTGGTTGTTGATACAAGTCTTGTCTTCTTATGTCGCCCTAAAAGGAATATTCTTTTGTCACTACGTCGAACCACTTGTCCCGTGGTAAAGGCACAACTGGAATGTGACCATCTTAGATGGTTAGCACCTATTTACCATTAGTCTTCTTGGGTATCTTCTTCTTAGATTCTTTACCGATCTTTAAATATCACCTACGGAGTTGAATAATAAGGATCAATTAGTCACATAATGAAAAAAAAAAAAAAGAAATCTAGCATTATAAAGGATACCACATGTTGGATGAAGCAAAAGAGAAATTTGTATTGGACTAGCTTCAACAAAACAGTCATAAGAAGGGAATAAATATAGAATTGCGCAACAAAGCAATTGCAAGCACAAAGAGGTAATGCTTACTAAGTTTAAGGCTATATATACGTAGGGCGTGTAGCATCATAATGGAGTAATAATAGACCACACCAAATTTTATGTTGACTAGTTACTATGCATAGATGAGAAATGAGGAGAAATAGCATTTTATTAGTTTTTATAGACTTGAGAAATAAATACGATAGCTTGTCTAAATGTGAAAATAATGGATGAAAGGAATGATTTAATAGGGCCCACATGTCCAATTGGAAACATGTTTAAGTGAAAAAATTATTGTAGCTCGAAGCTTGAAGATGCCTATATAAAAAATACTAGTGGTTGATGCATTCACGTTGTGTATGCAAAATATATAAAATGAGGAGAGAGAGAGAGAGAGATATGTTGGTGCAGTTAGTGGGAGAGTGTGGAAAAAGAGAAAAGAGAAAAAAGAGATATAGGTACAATTAGTGAAAGAGTGAAAAAAGTTAGAAAGAGTAAAAAAATAAAGAGAGAGAAAAAGAAGTAAGTGGATATATTTATCTATTAGTTATAATTTTAATAATTTATTTAATTATTAATTTTTTATTAAATAATAATAAATAGAAGATAAATATATAATTTAAAAATAAATAAAAATCTCTTTTACTTTAATAATATATATATATATATATATTCGGCCTCATTTCAACAATGGGTAAAGAGAACTATTTTTTTTTTTTTTTTCCCGGTGTCTCAACGGGACTGGAAAGTCCACTATTCTACATCTTGATTTCTGGTTCATAAACAAGAAGGCTCTTTTATAAAGTTTGCCATTACTTAATCCTAGGCTATTCCCCCAGTTCTTACGACGTGAAGGACACTGCATCTTATCTGCATTTTCAGGAAATCAGAAGGCACTCCATTTTTTTTTTCACTCTCACTCTCCCCTTTTGTGTACTCTACTGTTTCTCCGTATGAACACATGGACTTGTGTCGCTTATCTTCAACCTTACCCTCACCCTCCCTCCTTGTATACATAACTCCATTACTTGAAAATCCTAATTTGAAAGCACCCAACATGTCACGATACATGAAAGCAATCTTTGGTTCCTTAAAATCCATATATGCGAAGGAGCAGTTTGCATGATTTAAACGAAGGAAGGACTTGCTTTCGAGAGGGAGATTTCAGTTTCAATGAGAATAAATTAAAGTACTAGATATTGGATTTATTAAAGATGATGATGATTTTAGTAGTGCACCTAAGATGTTTGATGCATTGCACAAAAGAAAAAAAAATAATGTTATAATACATTGCACATTGTACACTGAGGTGTAGAGCTTTACGGTAATGGTTATAAGGCGCTTGATCGGTTAGGTTGCCGAAAGTAGAATATTCTACTATTAAGGCTTGGAGTTCACTTTGAGGATTTTCCCCTTTCTTTTTAATAAGCTTGGGGTGTTGATGTGATGAATAATGTGATGAAAGTTGGGCTATGTTTTGAGGTTTATAAAGTTACAAAGCGATTTGTTTCAATGACTATTTGTAAATGATGGGGGTGCCCGGGGGTGGTGGGGGGAGGCGGTCGGTGGGGTGGGTTGTGATGTTATGGAGTTCCTTATTTAGGGGTGAGCAATTTAACATTAAAGAGTTGTTTCAGCTGGATGTATGGTTTTGTAAGTTCTTTCACATACCTTGCCATGGTCAATTCTTCATAGACTAGGTCTCATATTGACAAGCTTTAGAGAATTCCAGATCATATAAAGAGAGTCTATCCTCCATGTAATACATCAGGGCTTCAGGACAAGATTATACATGTAAATGAGCTCTACTTTAGTTTGTTGCATAGGTTCCTCTTGAGATGTGTTCTGTCTAGTCAACTAGAAGATTACCTTAATGGGCGGATTTTGAAAGTTGAAGATAATATATTTATTTCATGCCCTTATTGTTTGGAATTAGAATTTGGTGTTGGGGATTGATTTCATGCCCTTCCTTCCCTATGTTTATGTTGAAATAAAGTATTTAGCTAAGGAAGGAGCACTATGTCTGCATGGTAGATCTTCTTGGTTACTCAAGACATCTAGAAAAGGCCTATGAATTCATTTTGAGCATACTAATCAAGCCAGCCTTAAGTATTTGGGGTGCTTTACTAGGTGCTTATGCATTATACAAGAATATGGACTTAAGCTAGGGGGTGGCGAATAAGCTCTTTCAGCTATCCCTTGATATTGCGTCTTACTAGGTTTTATTATCTAATATGTATGCTTCTACTGGGAGATGGGACTTAATTGATAAGCTGAGGCAAAGAATAAGGAAAAGAGGTGTCAAGAAAGTAGGTGTATATAGTACAATAGAGTTTGATGGTGAAATCCATATTGTTTATGTGGGGGTGATAAATCCCACCTGCAATTGACAATATGCTGAGATGAGGAGACATCAGCTTCAATAGGATGCTAAGGAAAAGGCATCAAAAGTAGTTAAAATATGTAAGTCAGTGTTAGGATTTGAAGTTTCAAGAGATAATATCTTATGGGTTCCTGGAGAGTATGCACTGTGGATTAACAATGATCATAGAGTACGACAACAAGCCTACTTTAACTCACTACCAAGAGTGGTGGTTGCTTATCACTAATAAAGTAGTATGGAAGCTACTTCCAATAGCTTATGTTCTTTTACAAAATGAACTTTGCATTGCTCTTGTCAAAGTAAAGTTTGTTGCAAATTAAGGGATGTAGCCATACAGCGAGGGATGGGATAAAGAGTGAGAATGGATTCCACCTACATGAGGAGGGTCATAGCAAATATAGGCTTAAAAGCCTTGTCGAGTGCTAGTGCAAATAAGCTCGAGAAAATGCCTAATAGTAATTTACATGTTGAGTAAACTGGAATGAATACCCAAAATTAGAGAATTTGTGTTAAAGGCAGTAGAGAATAAATACTTCAAGAAATGTACATGATATAAAGCAACGATAGTGACTCAGTTCTTGGCCTTACTGTAATCCCAGGATCTACTACAGCTCTGATTGTAATGGGGCTCCAAATACTCTCCTGTACAAAGCAAGACAAGTTGATGTTAATTTGGAACGAAGCTGAATTCTCGACTTTCCAATTTACTAGACAAGATATTATTACCTCTAGTTTAATAATTCACTATTGATTTTCCAATGCTTTGCCTTTTCTTTACTATGTTTGCTGTTCTTCCTTCGGCATTTATTTCAAGTGGTTGTCTAAGCTTTGATTCTTGGTCTTTTTTCACGGCTTTAGCTTCAAAAGGGGCTCTACTATATCTGAATATTCAAAGAGTATACTTCAATAGCATATGTTGGCTGTCCTGCAGTTTTCAAGGTATTGATTGTAAAGCTTCACTGCAGTTGGTTATCGGTGATGGAGGCAATATGAAAAGAAGAAAGAAAGAAGCTGAATAAAATGTGTATGAGGTAGATAGAAATAAAATCGAAAAAAGAAGAAGTTGTACGGAGGATGAATTTGTGTTTAGCGGGACTTGAATTTAGTAAGAAAAAAAAAAAAGAAAAAAAAAAAGAGGGGGTAGGTGGGGTTGGTGTTGGGAATGAGTATGAGACGAGGAAAAACCAAAGGAAACGTGTATGAAGGTAGATATGAGTAAAATCAAAAGAGGGTATATGAAACAGACGAAAACTGAAGCTAAAAGAAAAAGAGGCTATGGAGTCAGAAGCAGAGTGAAAGCAATATTGCATGAAAAATGGAATGCGACTATGAAATGAAGTGTTCGATTATGCTGTAAAAGTTGGATGTAAATGATAATGGACAAGTGAGAAGTTCAAGGGATATAATTTAATGAGGATGTCAAAGAAGTATAAAAGAAGTTGTGTATATTTTGGTTAATCGAGTAGAATGAAAAGCACGGTTGTGGCTACATGTATTTTAGCAAATTAAGTGACATGAAGAAGAAGAAGGAATGAGAACAGGTAAAGTGAAATGAAGAAGAAAGAATGGGAATATATTGATATATATATATATATATCTATATCAGAAGTAGCCATGGAGGATATCCAATAACAGAAAATATTCCTTCACAAAAAATTTTCCTCAATTTCCTCTACAATAGGAATATGACACTTACAGTGGGCATTGTGCTAATATAACAGAATTTTCCCTTTTGGCAATATTAATCCACGCCGGTTGCTTAAATAAATATGATCCTTTTTTATTCTGCAATGATTGACGGCCGATGGACCATGGATCTATCCAATTTTCTACACGTGGGTTTTTTAAGGGATGTGACATACTGCATTACTGTAAGCTAAGATTATAAATTATTAAATTATTAATGCATGGAGTCAATACGGTGAGTCGGATGGTGCACAAATAAACAAAGTGAATTGGCATCACCTAAAATTCGTAAAATATGAAAGAATCCATATTGAAAATATGTGTATATATGTTTATTTTGAAGGCAAAATAGCTCCATTTAGCTGAAGGTATTTATTGTTCATGACTTGAGGACTTCACTAAAGGAAATTAAAATTTTGCTTTGATCATTTTTGAAGATTGTCCAGCAAGGATGTTATTTTGGCAAGTTTGAAGTAATAAACAAGTAGATGGTGCTATAAGTTAGTGCGGTGATATATATCTACATAGTGAGCTTAGAGTGATGGTAGTTAACTTTTGTATTTTAGATTACCCAAAAAAGACAAATTGATATGTGAAGACAACTTTATGAAATCACCAATTCCAATTTGATGTATAGATTCAATTCAACGATACCGTTGACTTATAAAGATCAAGTTGAAAAAATTGAAGTTAGCTAAAAAATGAACGACTTAAAGGAGATTTACTTCAATATTGCTGTGAAGGCAATGTATAACTCAATTTAGTCAAAATATGACATGTAAATAAGAGAAGCTACAAATTGGCACACTTAGCTAATTCTTCAATGAATTTGGTGGCGGCGCAACTGTTCAATAGCATACACGCTATAGTTAATTGCAAGATTTATTCGATACACAAATCCCTTTGACTTCATTTGAAGGACTTTGGTCAGGGAGCAAAATTTAGAGGGCTAAATTTGATTTATGGGTTTCAAGCCCAATAATAATATGGACTTAACTCTTTAGGTTGAGGTGATAAGGCTTAGAAAGTCGAGCTTATGAAATTTAAGATAATCAAGGGAGATTTGGCATGATGAACTTGGAATAAAGTCCGTTGAGTCAATTTACTCGATTTAACTTTTCTTAGTTTGGCTACATTAAAAGATAATAAAGTCTTTTATTTGGGTCTAAATGCATGAAAAAAGCCTATTTGAGATCCATTTACAAAAGGCTTCAATCTTAACCATCGATTAATATAATGATCTAACGGATTTAATCCACTTACTATCTTCTATAAATACTCTATTTACTTCCTCATTTGGATAGGAGACAAATTTCAATTAATATCGTTATTTTACTGAAATCTTATCTTAAAAATTAAATACTTGAACACCATAAAAGTACTACCTCGTTTTTCGTTAATCGTGAAGTTTGATGCTATTGTGTTCCTTCATCTATTACCTAGCGTGTTAGAGCTTACCAAAACTATCTATTCCTCTTTCTTATCTTAACCCACTTGATCATCTCATACATATAAGTCAAATAATTTTTTTAGTTACGCATAGCACGACCTATCACTTAATATGCATGTAATCTCTTTCGATTTGAACCCAACACAATTATTATATTTTAATATATAAGTTTTATTGTATTAGGTTCAACAAAATGTACATGCAATATCATATAAAGTTAAGATTATTTTCCTTAAGGTTGGTCTAATTCACATAGCATAGCTCTAATTTATTCTTTAAAATTCACGTTGAATTCTTCTTCTCTTTTCTCATTTTTTCTTGGAACTCTCACTCCCTTTTCTCCATTTGGTCCTACTCTCTTTTTCCCATTTTTTCTGGTAGCTCCTGCTATCTTTTTTTTTTTTTCATTTGCTTATACATATCTTATTGCATTTTTTTAGTATTTCTCTAAGTTGCTCTTGAGTGATAATGGATGATGAATCCTCATGACTTAAGCTATAAGAAGATGAGCTCTTCCTATTCTAAAGTATATTATCCAATTTTTCTCGAACCTCAAATCCATATAACTTATCCTGACTAGGACCTTCAATTGCTTCTACCCATTCTTCTGAGTCAAAGATAAGTTGTGATGAAAAATCTTGTCCATTTTGCCTTTAATGATTCCATATATTTTTCCTAAAAGATCAAACTAAACATATTAGATATTGAAATTTATGAAAGATTAAATAAAGAATCTAAAGGAAAGAACAATGTAAACTTACACTAACAATCTTTGACTTCTTGTTAACATATTCACCCAATTTATGTGCTTTCCTATGTGTACATTCAAATAATTTGATTTGGGAGATGGGACTCTTTAAAGTGTTTTCCTACAATAATAATATTGAACTATGTTAAAAGAAAAATCTTATAATTTCTAATTCTCAATCATACATTTAATACTCAAATTGTACATCATAAGTATGATCAATATGATCGAATGACATATTCTCTGCACTATATAGATAAACTTTTATTAATAGAAAGAGTACAATTATATTTAACATAATCTATAAGAATGGGAATCCAAAATGGACAATGCTTTGATGTTTTGAAATGTAAGGCATAAAGCAAGAAAATGAATTATTTTTAAAATGCTATAAACATGCATACTGATTTATATGGTTAGGTTACTAGTAAGGGAGTTATTTCTAAGTAATCAGATAGAAACTTCCACAATAGCCATAGCCACAAAGAAAATCATAAATAAGTTATTTATAATAAATATAACTAAGATAGTAGTGTATATACTTTTAGTAAATAATAATGACACGATATAGGCTTTTAGACAATCTGACCATAATAACAGTAAATGAGCATACCATTGGATATAAAACTCTAATGGATCATATTAGTTCAAGAGCTCTTTCAAGTATAAGTTCTATTATTGTAAAACCTAGAATTTTTAAAATTAAATGGGGAGAAATAAGAAAAATATTTAGGGAATTAAAGGGTTGGTATGGTTGGTAAATGATTGAAATCTATCAGGGTATTTTAGTCAAGTGAAAAAATAGAAACTCTTACCCCCTTAACACATTAAGATTAAAAGAAAACCTTACCCCTAACCACTCTCTTTTCTCCTTACTTTAACTCTATTATCAAAGAACTCCCAAGCCGTTTGGAAACTCCAAATCAAATTTTGGATTCTTAATTTAAGGGTGCTAGAAACTGTAAGAGAACGAAAGAAACAAGAAATTTAGGTAAGTTCTCTACCTGTTATCATGAAAATTTGTAATTCTCCAAAGGAGCATGTTAAACCTTAAAGAAAATTATGGTTTTATAACATTTTAGAAGTGGAAATTCAAGCCTTAAGCGTTGTCTTATCAAGGAAACATATAAGTATTTACAAACTCTTGCTTGCTCTTTTAAATTTTGTGGTTATAAGTAAATTATGGCTAAGTATTAGTAAATCTTGGAGGATGGAATTGTTTAATGTGTAAAGGGGGTTATGATTGACTGATAGTGATTTTTGAGGGGTGATAGAGGATTTCGAAGTGGGAATTGTTGTTAGATGGTGTTAGAGATGGCATTTGGAGTGAATATCATGATTTAGGGGAAATACGGGTAAGATCAGGGGCATAATCTTGATCGTGATCCTTGCAAGTGTATTGAGGTGAAGTTTGAGTATGGAAAATTGAAGAATTTGTGATCAAGAGGATTGTAGGCATGGTTTATGACCGTGATCTAAGTTGTATGCATGTGGTTTTACAAAGTAGAAGGAACATGGTTAGGTTTATGACCGTGATCCCTAAACATAAACGTATATCTTTTCTTTTTCCTTTTGTTCCTTGTTTCTTACCCTCCTAAATCATAATCTAACCTATTCTAAACTTGTTTAGGAGTTTAAGATAATTCTAAAACCCTAGGTTACACTAAAATTTAGACTTAAGAATTTAGGAAGATAAATAAAAGAATCTAGTTAAGGAAAAAAAAAAGAATGGAAATAAATTCTAAAAAGTTATTGTCTTTATAGTGTACATTAGGTATGGATTTTAAAAGGACTTTGAACATAAATATTACTAGTTGTTTTTAGGACTTAGGTATACGTATTTACTTTTTGTGTTTGTTTAGGTTAGATGTTTAACTAAAATTAAATCAAACTTAGATTTAATGAATTTTATGCTATTTATGTTTATCCCACTTCAACCTCCCCTTAGTAGGGTTCAAGAAGGTTGGTAAGTACATAATGATTGTACATAAGTCGCTTTATGGGGGTTTCATATTGAGAAGACCCAACTAGATTCTACGAATGATTACTATGGTGAGGGATAGGATCGACACCAATATTTATGTATTAATATATTGCATGTCTAGAGATCATGAGTTATCTCAAGTCTTAAGACACCAAGATTATGTTGGTTGCCAACTAATAATTAAGAAAATAAATGTTATTTATTGTATTGGTTGTTATGGTTATGCACGTGACTTCTTGGTGGTATGTATGATGTGCATATGTCTACTGTATTCTGTATTGGGCTCCAGCTCACCTCATATTTAAATCTTAAGTATAGGTATTTAAGTAGAAGTTATAAGTTTACCAAAATGGAAAGTAGCAACTAGAGTTTCTAATATGAATACGTATATATATTGAATTGTGTTAGGCTAGTTATAGTTTGTTTTGGCATTAGTAAATTCTTGTTTAAAGCGTCATAAAATTTATTTGGAAGTTATTCTATATTTACTCAAAATTAAATTCCATCGGAAATATTAGAGATTTTGATGGATGATTTTGGAGATTTTAGTATTTATGTATAAACGTTAGAGATATATAATGGTTTAGCGCTCTAGATTCTAGTGCATTACAATTATCACTACTATAGCAAGTTATTTAGTTAAACTTAATAGAAGTCATCACAAGCATAATGTAATTGAAAATAATTGATTAGCAAGAAACATAATTATCATTCTCCATTTTCACTTTAACTCTATATTGTCATGTTGCATTTCCAAAGGAAACAAAGAAATGATCCCCTTAACATCACAAGCAAAATGAGTCATGAGCAAGTTATTGTATCAAACCAATAAGGGAACATCAAAAAAGGCAAAAACAAACAAAGACAACATAATTGAAAATAATTGATTACTAAGCAACATAATTAGAGGTATTTACTTATTAATTGATATTTTATTTCCTAAACAATGAATGGATAACTGTTGGTTCACCTTTAATCTTGACAATAAGTAAGGAGCATTTGCTTGTAATTTTAATTGCCATAAAACAAAAAAGCAGTTATTTAACATTTAAGTATATACCAATACTACCCGAATATAACTCACAATCCAAAATACTAGATGAAAATAAAGTCTCGAATAATAAAATAATATAGAACACTTTTTTAATGTTATGTTATAAAATAGAGCCAAATAGGTTTATTTTTCTCACAAAATTGGTGACCTTGATATTTTTCCCACCATGCTCTGTGATATAACCGAATGTTCTTCAACCAAGTCTTGATATGCTGTTAGATGATTCATGTCACTATATTTTCGAGTTTTAGGGATCATTTATATTTGTAAATGCAGACAAACAATTTGTTTCCTCCATTGTCTAATGAAATTCCCCTTTTAGTCTATCTTCTTTTGGCAATAATTCGTGTGTCCATGATTGATAATTTCGTTTATTAATGAGTAGTAGGCAATTCAATGAGAACAAACGGGTTGCACTGATTTTGCGATATCAAGCCCTTCACATTTTCCCCATACGACACCAGATTTTATATACATCGCGATATTAAAAATAAAATAAAAAATGAGAAAAAAATTAAGGTCACCAATTCTTTTTTAGTGCTCAATGTGGTAGTCCCTGAAGAATCAAGTAGCTACTACTATTAAATCTTCACGATCTTCTCTTCTAAAGAAGATAACAAAGCACTCTAGTCAGTATCAACATACAGCTCACATGGGCATAACTCATCAATAAATAAAGTGTGATAAACAATACAGAATCAATTTCATAATTACAAAAAGAAAAGAAAATAGAAACAAAAAAAAAAAGAAAACGATAGAGAATTATCATGTCTTTGTCTGCACATCCTACGTCTACGAGCTCTCAACCAGGGGGAAATTATTATTAAAAAAAAAAAAATACATAACAATATTCTCCTATAAGGAATTAGAGTACGGGGGATTTGAAATAAGGTCTTCTCCTTTGAAATACTAAACTCCAAAACTGTATAGAGAATTAAAACATAATGCATATAATACATTTTTCTGTCATTTATAGGTGCTGCATATATATATATATATATATGGTCACACCTTCTCATGATTATAATAAACGCATCGCTAATAATATAATACAAAATGGCTAACTCCGCAATACATAAGTTATCAAACATGGTATAAACCATTAATTTTTTTTTTTTAAAAAAAAAACCTTTGCAGATAAAGATATAACTTATGCATTTGTAGACATATTTGTTTAGTCATTCAATAGTAGCAGTGAGGGGGGAAAAAAGTTGCAACATAGTTATTGTAATATTTTACTTATAGTGATAAAGAGATAATTATGGTGACTTATTGGTAATTATTTGGGAGAGATGGTAAAAGATATATATTTGCAATCTTACTACCAATTAATGCATCTACTTTTTGAATCCTATATCAAAGAGTAGAATTATTTCTATATGATTAGATAGAAATTTTACAATAGAAATCTAATCAAAATAGAGCAATCGGCCAATTACCTCAAGCTCTCTACTACATGACTCCAACTTATAAAAATGTAAAAAATCAACCAATAAGAGAATAATGGTATATGACTTTATATGTATACATCTATATTCAATTTAAAGATCCAAAATTAATGAAATAAATGACAAATCAGAAATCTTCACTTCATCTATAACACCATAACCAATATATTCACATAAGACACAAACTTAAACAAAAATGATATGATATTTTCTCAAACACTACTCAAATGAAAAAATGTCAGCAAAATTTTATAGTTTTAAACATAATCATATTCCCTAATAAATGTTAGAACCCACTTGATGCCAAGTTGACCAATGCTTTATCTTATATTTACTAGACATAAAAGATAGCATATTACAATATAACAATAGAGGGAAATTTATCTATAACTCTTTCCTTAGTGAAAGTCAATAAGGACGACTTATTGTAATTCGGATGCTACTAATAAATATAGTGCAAAAACTATGTGATGGCATTAACTATCCAATTTAATAATCCCTCAAAACAGGATACTACATTGCTAATGAATTTTACTATTCTAAAGAAATATACAAATATCTTTTTAAAGCTACTTAAAAACAATGCAAATAATGCAATAAAGAAACAACAACATGCATGAAATCTACATTAAATGACGTTCACATGTCCCTATTAAGAATTGCTTTTCCTGATAAATTGATTGAGATCAGAGGTCACAAATAAACCAGTCTACGAGCTTTCGGTTTTTCAAATCTCCATGTCGAATAAAACATAATGTAAAATAAACAAATAACTAAATTAATGCCAAACACTTAATGATTTATGAAATTCTATAAGATCCAAAGTTAGCCTATTAAAATCTTTTCAAACGCATATTTTTCTCCTCCAATAATCTGCATTGAGATAACAATTTACACCACCAATACAGACCATAATAACAAAATTTGAACATATGGTAACAAAATTAAAAAAAAAAAAAGTTTGAAACTTTAATTCCCGAACATAAACATTAAATCATGGATCATTAAACAAAATAAAAAATAAGAAATTTATTACTTTAGGGCATAACCAACTTACTATTTTACATGCGTATGTCTATATTTATTTAATCATTATCTCTTCAAAGAAAAAAAAAAAAACATATTACACAATTTGTATAGCCAAAACTTTTACACCATAATAATTATAATATTTAGTTGAAGTAGATTGAGAGTAGTAAGAAACTCATTATTAAGTGTATTATTTTATGGAAGTTAATCGATACATAAGTTACATAAAAAATATCAAATAGCATTTCCCTTACAATTAAATGTGCTTAATCTATATTATTTTTAGAGCACTCATAGTAGTAGAGTTGTATAGAGTATATGTCATAAATCTAAAAGCATGAGAAAGAAAACAAAATTAACAACGATGAATAAAAAACTCAAAATCACAATAATAATAACTCGTTCACTTTATGAAATAGAATAAAAAGTAATGGAACAGAAATTTCATAAAAAATGGAATAAGGGTATAATACATATTATTTTATTTAGCTAAATTTATAAGCAATTTAAAAATAGACATGTAATATAGTTTTTATGACTAAATTATCCTCGGTCCATTTTTTTTCTTAACTAATCCTAAAATAATAAGCGATGGTCAGTAGTTGATGATGGTAATAGTAATGGTAGCTACTTTGGTTATGGTAGTTGATGGCGGTGGGGGGGTTTCTAGCTGTGGCGGTGGCGGTGGCGATGGCGATAACTACAATGATCAGTGGTAGCTACAATGCAATGGCAATGGTAGTAGTGGCAGTGGCGGAAGTAGCAATAGCAATGGCTACAATGGTCCATAGTGGCTATAGCAGTAGCAATGGCGATAGCAGTAGTAGCAGTGGTAGTGTGGCGAATCATGATTCTTTGGTTAAATTAAATAATTCTTATTACTTGATTTCAAGTAATAGAGATTCTTACGAAATTGCAATTTTGTACCAAAAAACCAAATAAACATCATAATAAGAAATGAGATGGAAATTGAATTCCAATTCTATGAAGTGAATTAGCCGTAAGAGTACTAAAGGTAATAATATCATCATTAAGCTTGAGTTTAATAATTTTACCAAGTGTATAAAACCCTAAACCTATACGCATCATATTATAAAAGTAATCCATTAAAACATTATAATATGTACAAAATTTGGGCAAGCCTTAATACATATATACAGTCAACTAACCATGTTTATAAGCAAAGTTTCATCCTAACAAACACCTAGGAAATACAGACTAGGTATATACATATTTGCACAAAATTATGAAAAGGAAGAAGGAGAAAGAAATGTTTACTTGGTGCCTTGTCACATTAGGCTAGGAACAAAAGATATAATGAAAGACTATGAAAGGTAAAAGGTTAGAAGAGATTTTAAAGAGTAAGAAAGGAGAAAAGAAGAGGACTAAGAAGAATGTAAAATGCTTAGTCATTTTTTGAAAGTCATTATTCAAAGTTATTAGTAAAAAGTTAAGAGTTGAAAATGTAAATAATTCAAGTATATTTCTAAAAGCAAAACAAAAGCAAATTAGGTTTTAGTTATTATTTTAGGTTTTTTCATATTAATGGTTGATAATGAAAAGGAAAAGCATAATTTTAGGAAAATAGAAAAACATTATCTCCAAAAGCCATATAGATACATTTTTATGTCAATGTGGAGACAGATTTGCAAGGGAATTACAAATGTGTAAATGGTACCCACAAAATTTTCATTCTCGCCATAAAATTAGAGACAGTTTAGAGATAAAGTTAATTCTAATGCAACTTTGTTGCAAATTCCATTAGTAAAACTTATATAAATTACGAAAACTCCTACATTTCTTATTATCGCAAATTTGTTGAAGGTCGTCGCTAATTAATTTTTTCAAAGACAAAAAATTTCCCTTGTAGAATTTCTATCTCTAAGGACCGATTTCCTTGTTCAAGGGTTAAATAAGAGTTAACTCGGACTTCAAATAGCGAAGCTATACACAAGAACAAGAGGAAGATAGCAAAGATGGATATTTAACGATGATGATGCAACTGGCCATGAAGGATTTGGATTCTCTAAAATTTATGTTTCCTAAAATTTTTTAAAGTAATGAAAGTAATGATTGTAATTATCTAAATTTTTGAAAAAACATGGTATCACAATGATGTCATAGGATATTTAAAAAACTTAGGCAATACCAATCATTACTTTCGTAAATTTAGGTATTTTAGAAAACATAAACTTTAGAGGATCTATTTCTAGCTATAAAAGGGTATATATATAACCCATTTAGGGAAGCTTCAAAGTTAAAGTATATTTACCAAAATGATTTTAGGCTAAAATTAGTATTCAGCATATGTACAAGGGTAAAACTAATAATGCACTGTTATTACTAATTATATTTGTGGGAAATTGTTAAACTGCATGGAGTTCCAAATAGGGATGTCAAAAAACTATATTTCTTTTTGAATACGCTGTGGAGGAGGTTAGAACTTAGTTGATCTTTAGCACTTCATGGCATCAACAAATTGATGGCTAAATGGAGGTTTTCAATTATACTTTAGGTACCTTACCTAAAGGCATTGTTAGCAAGAATCTTACATGTTAGAAAGGGTGTTCACCTATTGTTGAGTTTGCTCCTACACAATTTCACAAAGGAATCACCATTTGAAGTTATTTATGGATATAACCTTACCATTCCTTTAGATTTGCTTCCTATATCAATAACAAAAGATGAAAGTATGAATGGGGTTAAAATAGCTAAGGAGATTCCAAGGCTGCATTGGGAGGTAGTTAAGTAACTTAAGAAAACAGTTGTTAAACACAAGTTTTATCGAGAGGCAAGGGAGAAGGCATACAAATCTCCTACCATGGGATTTAGTCCAATCACACTTAAGGAAAGAAAGATTCTTAAGTCAAAGATAGTAGAAGCGTGAACTTAGAGCAAATGGACCTTTCAAAACCATTAAGAAGATAATATCCCTTTAGGGAGAAGCTTATAGAAATTAGAATCAGTTGTACCATTGGGATGCAAAGACTAAGTCTAATCATATTCCAGTAAAGGGATGTAGTTTTGACCTATAATGTCCAACCCCTAGACAAATCGTTGAATTGTCCATGGAAATGGATTGGTTCATCAATAATAGCCAAGATCATATTCTAGTAAATAAATGCAATTCTAATCAATGATGTCAAATTAGAACCAAGTTAGTTGAACTGACCATGGAAATAGGCAGTTAATTAATAATACCCAACATCATATTCCAATAAAGAAATGTAGTTTTGATCAATGATATCAAATTCGAACCAAGCAATCAAATCAACCATGGAAGTGGGTTTGTTTGTCAATAATACCCTTTTGATCATTGACCTGAAATAACCTGAAGGCCTTGGGTGGTTCAACCACTACCCAAGCAGACTTGAAGCCCAAATGTAATATTCTTTTCCAACATGGGCTCACTTGGTTGGGCCTAGTCATTGGACTTCATATTGATTATAGTATGAGGTAGAAGAGCGTTCCTTGGGAAAGTGACGTGAGATTATTGTCTTTCATCTCCCAACCACAACCAAAAACTATTTGTACATTAATAAGGTGGATAAAACATGAAATAACAAATCATTACGCTTGTTCTTGTGGAAATTGGAAGTGATTCACTAGATCAAACAAGATGGCATCCATGATCGAAAGCAAGAGAAGTAGTCTGTAAAGAATGCTGAAGGTCTTCAGTTATTTTGTTTCATCAAAAACAGCCTATATTTATACTACTGAAGACAGTCTTTTAACTACTAATAACTGATTGTATCCTAGCTGGACCACATCTGGCTTTATAAATACACGTGGAAATGCACACTCGTATATTCTACAGTTTCCCAATGTCTCGATTTTTTATTTTATTTTTTCGAAAGTACATTCATAAATATAAAATTTTGTTGTGACAATCCTATTCGACATCCATTTATAAATATAAAAATTTTATTATAATGATCCAAGATGCTACTTATCAAAGCAGGAAAGCCCATTTTCAGAAGTTTTACTTCAATAGTCCAAAGTCCAAGATCATATAAGCATCATAGGGCCAATCTTATGAAGAGCAAAAGTGGTTTAGTGTAAAATAAGAACTCGAGCTTCCCAATTGCTCATGGAAACTTGCATGGGAACTCTCGACATGGTATCCCACCCAACAGTCCGAGCTAGAAGATCTAACAAAATAGCATCATTATTTTTTCCGTAAAATGATGGAACTGTCTTCCTATACAGATCATGAAGATGCTCGATGTTCGTCCTTAAGATTTTGACAAAATAAGAATATCAAGCAAGAAGGAATTTGGGGGGTTTAGGACATGGTCAAGATGAAATAGTTGAATGGTTAAACATACAAAGCTACATTATTGTAGCTTTGATTGTCCCTATGTCTCAAATTAATTCTCTTTTTTTTTTTTTTTTTTACGGTAAAATAAAACTTGGAGGATTAATCAAACAAAGTAATAAAACACAAAAGAGCTGGCTGCTCGGAACAAAACTGGTTTCATCTCCCCACCATATGAACATCTAAAGAAACTCATTCGGACATATCTTTAAATATGGTATCAGATAGGAACATTGGGACATCGTTTAAGAACCGAACATCAGCAGCTTCGTGAAGGCCTTTCTTGGCGAGGACATCTGTAGCGGTACTGCCCTCATGACCGACCTTGTTCAGAATAACAGCATCAAGGAACGAAATGTTAGATCGGCTTTCAGCTAAAGCCAGATGACAAATATTAATATTCACGTTTGAATTGCATGGCCATTCAACAGCCTGTTGAGAATCAATTTCAACAATAATTTAATTCTTATCAAACCTCTTTGCTAACTATAATCCTTCATTTACTGCCCACAATTCAGCTTTAAGGGGGAGATGCGTTTGCAACATGCTTTTGCTTGGACAGGCCACCTAGCACTCGGCCATGATTAACTCTACAAATCACTCCAATACCCAATCTGGTGCCATTTCTGCTTGAAGCTCCGTCACAGTAAGCTTTAATCCAGTCCTCCGTCAACTTCTCCCAAGGTATTTCAAGCTTCTTCATGTCACCAAAGATTCTTGTTTATCTGTTATTCGTCCACCATTCATTTGCCTCCGCTCTAATTCACCCACAACGATCATCCACTACTTCTTCTGGGTGAAAGATTCTTCTGTTTCTCTCCTCCCGATACCCCTAAGGGTGAATAAACTAAAGTTTCCCTTGGCATTTGTGTTTCAGTTTCTGCTTTTCAAACTGGCAATGAAATGAGAATGCATGGAGAAGGGAAACCATTTTTGTGACACCTAATCATATCCTTTACAAATGTGACATGGAGAAGGAAAAATCAAAAGCAACTTAAATGGAGATCTAAAAATCATCTTTTGCAATCTGGAACAAGTTTGGTCATTTGATAGTCTAAGAAAAATTTGGAAGTGGAAAATATGTGGAGAGAGAGTGAAGAACAAACATTAAGAAAATTAATCACAAAATTTAGGATTTTACTTGATCTTGGGGAAGACGACTAGTTAGAAGCAAAACCAAGTGATGGCCTAAAAGAGTGACCAATGACAAGGTGGGTCAACATACCTTCCCTTCCCTAAGATAGTTGAAACTCTTATTTTTGGTAAGTCATTAAATTTTTCCAATTTTGTCAAAAATTAGGGAAAAATAGTAAATAATTACCAAAAATTATGAAATTCAGTTTCCTTATTTATTTTTATACAAGAAATTGAAATATTCAATCAAATTTTCAAAATTTTGAGTGTAGATATGGGGATCTTTAAGAAAAACGTCCTACGCATTGAATTTTAAATGAGTAATTGAAAGACCAATTGATATAGTTTGAACCTAAAATTTTATGGTTATACTCTTAAGATGTTGAATTTTTATGTTGTGTGATTGGATTGTAGAAATCATATTGTCGAATTTAGGAGAAAAATCTATTTTCATCGAAATAGTGCCCTGAACAGGTATTTACTAAAATAGCCTTATTATTCTTTATGAAATTATTATAGGACTTATGATTAGTACCTTATAACAACTTGAAGTAGATTATTATGAGTTAAGAAGTGATGATTTCTAAGTGAAAAGTTGCTATTTAGTGAATTTAAAGTTAATTTTCTAAGTTACAATATTGGTATAAGTGAATCATTAGTGTAATAGGAATTAATGTATGTAATTGAGGTTTTTAATTAATATAGTATAATTTACCATATGAATATACATGTACTTTTATAAGTATACCCGGTATAAATAGTACTTATACCTGTAAATTAATCTGAAATATAATTATATATAATATGCATTGAATTCATAAAAATAAATAAGAAATATATATCTTAAAAATAAAGGATACGTTGAAACATAAATATATGAGTATAGTTATATGTTATACGTGATATATATAAGATACATACTCGTATATTAATAAAATAACTAAATATTAATATAATATTAGTATTTAATCAAAATAACTATCAAAGCTTATCCAATAGCCTTCAAAATTGCTAGACATGCTAGAAATCATAGTGGCTTATTTCTAATAACTCAATAAAGCTAAATCAAAAGTAATTTCACCATATTTGAACACCTCATGCTTGGAATTATAATAAGATAAGGAAAAAAAAAATAGCTTGTAAATCATGGCAATTGGAAGCAAACCTAAACAACTATACGAGGGGCTTATAACATCTATTCACATTTTTAGGATCTAGCAATAGTTAAAGAAAAAAATTTAGAAAAAAATTATAGGAAAAATAGAACAATCACCGAGTTGGACTAGTTCTTAAGGCAAACTGTAAATATACACCCGAATTTTGACTTTCAAATTAAATGTATTAAATAATGTCATTTCTAGCTCGAAATTTTTGTGTAAGATACATATGATATATATATTATTTTTATGTAGCTAGATTTTTTATTTAATTATTTTTAATATTTATGGTATTTTCCAACCTAAAAATAGTTAGAAATTAGGGTGAAAATGTGAAAGAAATAGATTTTGTGAAATTAAATGATGAAATTGACACGTATTGCTTCTAGTGAATTATAATGATGTTAAGATAGGTTGAAAATAATTTTTCATAAAAGGGATAATATTTAGATAATTAAGTATAATTTAGGGGTAAAATTATAAATTTGAGTATATAAGTAGTAAACCGATAACACGAAACTAAGTAATTATTGAATTCTTCATATTTTTAGGAGTCTATAGAAGTTTTTGGGGAATTGTTTGGTGACCTAAGCTATTTATTACGAATTTATTTAGTAAAATAGCTTAAATTATAAGCTGAGATGTATTTTTAGTAATAATAGGTTAAGATATGATAAATAGTGAAATTAAAACTACATATTTACGTAATGGTTAGATTTGATAAAAAGTAGATTTTTAATATATTTAATGATATTTTGATGACTGTAATATATTATATGTGTATTAGGGTTAGATAATATATATATTATAGAGTTATATTAACAAATTATGTAAAATATAGTTTACTTATATAAAATACGTATAATACGATAATATTTATTTAGATGCATATAACTGTGTTAGAAATTTGAACTACCCATTAAAAGTCATCTCTATAAATATAACACATAATACATGTTATTAGGTTTGTATAAACCTAATAGCACTATTTTTATTAAAATCGGACAATTCTAAATAATATAACTTATATCTCTATAATATTAGGAAAATTTACGTACTACAATAACCATACCATAATTGAAACATGATTTAACTAATTAAAAGTATGTTTCGATATGATCGAAATGATATATGATTTGTAATATCATAATTACGTATATTATTAATAATTAACAACTTAACTTGACTTATATAATAAAACTACATATTATTATATAAGGAAAATGATAATATATATATATATTTAACCGTTTTAGATAGCACCCTAATGTTTTCATAACTATTATGAAAACTAAATTTGAGTTTTATGTATATAGGATCTTCTAGTGATTAGACTGTGGACGATCCAAGTCTCCCGCAGTGAACATCTGAGCAAATAAGTTGGGATCGTAGTTTTATCGCTTGTTGAGATATTGTATCAAAGTATTTAGAGACTTAAGAGTACTTCTATTTGTAATTGTAATTAGTTGTTTATGCGCATACCCTAATGTTTTCGTAACTATTACAAAAACTAAATTTAGGTTTTGTGTACATAGGATCCCTTAGCGATTAGATTGTGGACGACTCGAGTCTCCTGTAGTAAACATCTGAGTATGTAAGTTAAGATTATACCTTTACCGCTTATTGAGATATTGTATCAAAGTTTTTGGAGACTTAAGAGTACTTCTATTTATAATTATAATTAGTTGTTTATGCACATATCATGCGTGTGATTGATATTCAACTGTGACAGGAATTGAACTCCTTAGTATGTTGTTCTATATGATCATATTGTTTCTATATTGTATGAACTTATTTGGTTATCCTTAATTACAACTAATAATGATTCGACTACAACGAAACCAAACATGCATAGCACTCATTAGGGGAAATGATTAAGAGTGTCCGACCAAATATTGACTCCTCTCAATGAGGATAGCTAAAATGCTCATTTCCCTATCCTTAATTGAATTAAGTGACAGGCGATGAGGTTATGGCAAGTATGGAGGCCATTGTTTGAAGGTAGTCACGAGAGGAGTGTGTTCTCTATTACACAAGCTTGGGTTTGGTCGGATTAGAGTCGCAATAAAACTCCTTAATCTAAGTTGGAGCGAATGAAATTTCTCTAATCTTATAATGGATCGAATAACATTTCACAATGTTTCAAGTGATTGACTTCATTATATTTCATCATAATTAATAACGTTGTGATTATTTAATACTCTTCTGATTTCGTTTTACTTAATAAGCTAGTTGTGTTCACATTCCTATAGACTCTTTTATAGGTACCAAGTGAAGACTAGGATATTTAAATACTACCATCCCTAGGTTAGTGTATTGTTTACTGGGAAAGTGAGGAATGAAGAATCCACTGAATTTAGACTTTTGACTTTACTTTTGAATTTTGAAGGACGTCCACTAGTTTTCTATCTTATTGTAAATAAACTTCAAAATCTATGGTTTTTGGTAAACTGTAATTGTAAATTACAATTCTGGATGTGATATGTTTATATAAGTACTATTGTGTTATGAGACAATAGGTTATATTGAACAGATATTTTATAAACTTATACCACTTGTTTGATTATTCATAGGCATCAAAACGGATGCTTCAAGCTGGTTGAATCGTGTATGCCTTGTTTAAACTATATCTATGATAGTAATTATGAGGTTAGCTTCTATCTTAGGTTAATTTACATTGTGGGATCGTTATAACTTTTCTTGTTCAAGGCATGACACGGAGATCACAAATGCGACGTATAGGAGCATGTAACATTACATTCAAGTAAGCTGGGATTGATGCTTAATGGCATATTGAAGTATCATATCAAGATACTTGGAGGAGTAAGAGTGCTTGTTTGTGGTTGTTATATGTATGCTTAAGATACTAATTGTTGATTGGGAGTTGAACTTTAAGTGTTGTGTTCTGCTTGAACATATACTTGCATGTATGAACTTGGTTGCTCACCTAATAATTTAGACTAATGTTAAGTTGACTAAAGATCTAACCTGACATTAACAATAACCTAATAGGAGTAACGATTAGGTTATCAGACTAAATACCAATGATTGCATTAAGAACAGCAGAAATAGTCTTTTTCTAACTCTTAGTTGAACTAAGTAATAAGAGAGGGGGTTGCAGTAAGGTTGGGATCTGTGGTTCGAATGTTGTTTAGGGAAAAAGGTGTTCTCCATTGCATAAGTCTAGATTTAGTTTGATAATATTGTATTAAAACCCCTCAAAATTTAGGTTAGAGTGGATGAAATTACTCTAATTTCAAAATGAACCAGTTAAATATTGTGAGATGCTATATCATTTATTTGTTGTATTTGGATTTAATTAATGATTGAACAACTATATTTATAATGTATTCTTACGGCTTTGCCCCTTTTTACTGAGCTAGTTGAGCTCACTTCTCTATAAATTATTTTGCAAGTGGCCAATAGTATCAGAAGATGCCTCATTATACTTGTCTACAAGTTAGTTTTGACAAGTTGGAGAGTGAAATGAAAAAGTCTAATGAATGGAATCAAACCAAGTTTTCTTTTGTTTTTCTTTTATGGGAGAATTATAAGGTTTTCCTAAATAGCCTTATAGTCTTTGCTAGCTAACTGTTATATACATATGTAATATAGGTCTACTGTAAAGATATAAAGTTTCTTTTGAAAATTTTGGACTCTTGATGCATATAAGATTATGTAATGAATTGATTTATCTATAAGTATAAAAAAATGGGTTTTATAAAATGTTACTTTATAGGTTTTATATACTATAGGTACCTATCTAACTTCTTTAAAGATAATCGAGTCATCATTCACCTTGTGTGGATTGTACCTATGTTAGCAGCTCAAGAGATAGTTTTTAGCTTAGGTTAGTTTATATAGTGCGATTATTATGATTCCTCGAGTTTAGGCTATGACATGTTCTACTCTTAAAGTTCTCTCTAAAAAATGTGCTAAAAATTATGGAAAAAAAAACCATAAAGAAGCCTTAAATAGGAGATGCGAAATTAATAAGTTGTAGCTAATGACACAACTTGGTGGTCGTATTGTTTTCATATACCATAACTTCGTGGATGACTTTGAATTTTTTTCAAATATGAGAGTGACACGACTTGGGATACGATGGTGTTGTTTGGTTGTGTCCTTCATTGATCATGCTTTGTTTTTGCTTAAAATCATCACTAGAAATGATACAGTCATGTCAATTTTTAAAACTGCAAAACTTTTTCGTTTTAGCTTTTAAATTGAGTGAAACTTGTTTCGATTTTCTCGTTTTCTTTTGTAGATCATTTCAAAAGTCTAGAAATAAGATTTTACTCAATTAAGTATCATTTTTTTATAATAAACTCAAAATTTAATGAAAAATCATTAAAAATCACTATTAAAATATAAGCAATTAAAAGCTTATCACATATTATATCCAATGCTTTTTTGTTCAGGTTATGCTTGGATTATGATTTTAGATCCTATGCACATCACTTAGGCTCAATAATAGGCTTCTTTATAAATGAAATAGATTAAGTCTTATAAAAGGAGTTGGGCTTAGCATAGCCCAATCCTAAACCCAAAGCCCATGTGTTCATATGCAGATGGAGACTTCAATCAGGATCATAATCATCAATAATTGATTTAATAGCACTCAATGTTGGCTTATCTAGTCTATCCATCTTAGCTTTACCTAACTATTGATATCACAAGCCAAATTCTTTATATAGAAGTCTCTTCTTCCTCATATGTAACATTCAAAGCATTGCACAAATGTTACCCTATTGAAACCACTCCACAAAAGATTAAATATTGTGAGTCAACAAAAACAAGTTAAGAACAATAAAATCCAACCCATTGTCACATGCAAGCCTCAAGAATCTAGCAATTTCTCCTTCCATGCCCCTCTCTCTACATTAAAACTTATCTAATGTCAACTAGCTGAATCGGAAAGGTAATCGAAAAGCAAAGCCTCACTCTTTTTTCTTTCGATTATTTGGGACTAATGAGATTGATTAACTGCGTAAGTAATATAGGACATCCCTGAAATATAATAAAAACGTAAGGAATTACGACTTCTAATGATATTATATTTATCCCCTCTGTATAGTTAATTATCTCCAGATGAAATAAATGTTAGCCTACCGAGTAGTATTAAATCGATTATGTTAGGATTCAAAGTACTGGGAACATATCCAAAAATTTATCATCAATGTTGAGAACAGAAAGGAAATTACACATTTTTGGGACTCGACTTCAAAGTGCTTGGATTCCAATTACTTGAACGGCATATTACCCCACTGTATGCTTAAATTAATTGAAACAATGAAAAACTAGCAAGTCACTCCAGAGCGAAAATTAATAAACCTTGTCAAACTTAAGACACAATTGGCATTATGGGTAACAGGCTCCATAGAAAATTAATTAAAAGCATAAAATCTAGCTGGTATACGACTTAAAAATTTTCCTAGTAGTACATAAATAAAACGATAACAAGGCAACAACTAAGCATCAGATTTGCTAGTCTTGCAGAGGTGGAAAGAAAAATAACTGTAAAAATTGCACTTTCAGGAAGTTGTGGCCGATTTATACTTAATGACTTCCAATACAAAATGGGTTATTTCGGTAATTGTGTTTTTAACCCAATTTAATATGACAGGTCAATATCTTAGTCTGGTGATAGGGTCTATAAATTAGGAATGTTTGAGAGAGATCTAGCTTGGTAAGTTTAAAAAAGGAATTGTTGGATTGGATATTTCGCTCTTAGCCTTGCTCGGTTATCTCGTGTGTGAAAAGTAAACTTGGAAATAGTTCTTTTAGACCTATTTAGGTTTTATTTGGGCTTCATTTGCTCTTATTAGGTTTTAAGGAGATTCCATTAGTCTTTAAGACAAATAATAAGGATAATGGGCCTTCTTTAGTTACTAAAACCTTAAACATACTTGAGGCCCATGTCCAAACCCACAAGCTATGAAAGCTAAAGGAAATGATAAGTTTTAATAACAAGGCTTAATTTTAGTTGTCCATCTTAGAGTCAGTCAATGAATAAGATTAATCTCCGGACTCTATAAATAGAAAGCTTGTTTTTTAATTTGATTCATTTATAATATTGGCAAGCATAAGAAAAATATCAGATCTCTGTTGAAGTTACTTCAGAGAGGATTAAACAAGCAACTCGATCAAGAATAATTCAAGAATGATCAAGAGCACAGAGTCTAATTCACTATTGCTATTATATACGCGTTTTTAAGATATCGAGTTTACTTGTTGTTTCTTCTATCCAATGAAAAAAAAAAATGAAATCAAATTAAATAACACCAAAAATCATCAATATTGGTCCTTTCTCTCATTAGAAAGAACTTTTGTATTGCATCTCTCTCTAGGATTGCACATGTTAATGGCCAAATTGAATAATTTTGATAGTTTTTAGATGTTCCGTGTCACTTAAAAGCCAAAAGCCTTCTCTTAATTGCATTAAAACACCAAAAAGTCGCTTAAAATTTCAAATTGAAGGTCAAGGTTTTCGGCACATTCTCTCTCTACTCAAACCGCCACACACTTTCAAATTTTTATGGTATATGGCAATATTTTATTTCACCACTAAGCCATGTCAACATCCAACTATGAGTAAGATGTGTCACTTTAAATCTAATTAATAAGGATTTTTCTATAGTTTCATCTTTATTTTTAAGAGATTGATACCGAAATTCATCTGTCTTATTTTGTGCTCTTTTAAATCTAAATAATTGATCAAATTATGAATTTAATGATTTAGATTTAAAAAGATGGGAATAAATGATGTGAAGATGAGTAGGATCGATCTCGTTAAAATAAATGACGAAATTATAAAATCTCCTAATTAACAAGGTTATGATGGTACTGCAATAGGATTTTCTATTTTTAATCACATAGTATAACATTAGTCTTCTATTTTAATTATTGGAAAGTTCAAGAGGTGGAAAGCTTCACGGGGTACAATAGTGTTGTCATGAAGAGACATAGAGGCACTATAGATTTTAGAAATGAGATCCGGTAGGCAAGGAGTCGAGCCTATTAACCAACATCAAGGGAAGCAATATTATTAATGAAGTTGTAAAGGCTGGTTGGACATAAATGTTCAACAACTTCTTAAAGGTGTCATAACTTGTGGGATTAAGACAACTACAGTGAGATATAGGGCAGATGGAGGAAACTCACTTGATGAGAAGAATGCTTGGACAGTTCCAACGACCCTCTTACCTACCGCATGCCAAGAGTACTGATAAAAGATGCCAGGCAAACTATAAAGAGTGGGATCTTAAAGTCGCATTTCTTTGATAATATCCATACTAATTAGTGGTTCACGTGGACAAGGACTCGAGCTTAGCACATTATCCCCATCTCCTTCTCTCCAATTGACTTGAATAAATTCATTAGAAAGCCTAAAATCTGCTCATTATAGTGATCTCATCTTTAATCCATTAATGTGGAGGATTGTATTTCTTTGCCCACGCATTAAGATGGATTGGTGGAAAATTTTTACTGTTACCGTCTCTCTCTTTTAGTCGAGTAGCTCTGGACGTCTGTTTCCAGAATAGGAATTCTTCTCTTTTCAAGTAGGTTTCTAGTTGTTTCAATCAGATTCCTCTCCAAGACTCTCTCTTGGACCAAAACCTTTACTTATCAACAGCGGTAACTTCATTTTTGCAATCTTCTTCATCTTTCAACAAATGTTTTCACCTTGTCTAGAACTTTAATCTCAATCGATTATATTATGCTGAATCGATATAATATCATTACCTTTTTATTGACGGTTCATGTAACAATCAGATGAGGCTCCTCAACGAATTATTGCATGTTATGATTTCATTTTTGGAGGATAAACATACGCTTTGATGTTTGCATAAACTATTATGTGAGTGCGCATGTGTGTGTGTATGGTTAAATACAAATAGCACACTTAAGCTCTTGTGCTTCTTCACAGGCAGATAAATTAGAAATTATAAGATGTTTTAAGGACGAGTACAAGCTCCCTTTGCAGGCGCCCCCCTATGTTTTAAGACAATCTATCCCCCTAAGGAGATTTTTAGGTCAAGTTCCTTGCTTCCTTTATTTATTTATTTATATATTATTATTATTATTATTATTATTATTATTTAAGAGAGTGCGGATTTACTCCCTGTTTAAGGCCGTGAGGGAGTGAGTTTTGGTGCAAGGGTTTGTATTCCCCCACCCACTCCCTTTGTCTACACCATACTCTATTGAAATGAGACTCAAATCATACTTGTTTTGTTGATTTCGTGTATATTTGATTGCAGTCTTTGGGCATAAATAAGTAAATAAATAAACAAATAAAGTAAACTAACAACAGAGTTTTCTGCTTTTTCATCTTGCATGGAGATAAATTATATAAAGGGCGATTAAACCAAAACCTTATTAAACCTACCATGTTTCATATCTTCTTTTAGCTTGCCCTTTTTCTTAATACTAAGGAAAAAGTTAATACAGGTTAAAAAATAAATCAATAAAGAACAACTAGAATAGATATACAAAGTAAAAAATTGCCAAAACCCGGATTGTATAACTAAAGGAAAAGAAAAATATATAAAAATAACATAATTATGTAAAGTGGAAGGGCCTGAAAGTACAAGTACGCCGAGTATGTTTCTTATAAATTAACGCTAAAAACTATGCAAATTGCTCACTGCTGCTTATTTCATACCAGGCCTAACCAGTTGCATTGCATAAACTTCAAACCTTAAGAGATGTGCGCTTCCCATTTTCGTTTTTCCCCTTTAATTTATTTGAAGAAACAAAGAGACAGAACAGAATTATTTATTAAGGATCAGTTTTTGAAACCAGACACAAGAAGGGCATGGAACATGTAGGCGATCCTTACAATCTGCTGACCCGAAATCCTGAATAAAATTCTAGGATCTCTGCTCCATTGTGCTTGCACGTTTAGAATTTCTTGATGAAGTCGAGAATGTGCTTGTTAACTTCTGCCGCCTTTTCCTCATGGAGAAAATGCGCTACTCCTTCCATGACTACCACCTCCTGCAAGAAGGGTACAAATTTCTTGAGGCCGCCGCCGTGTATGTACTCCTTGACACCAGGAATGTGGTACGTTAAGTCCAGGTTGCCAACCATGAATTTAACTGGAACTGCGATTTGCAACCCTGCCCAAGGTGCTGTGAGCTCCCAGGTTCTGCAGCAGCACGCAACAAGAGCCAGATTTATATCCTTACTGATGTAGGCACAGTGGAACCAAAAATTTAAGGAACTAATAAGATGGTTCAATAGAGAGAGGAAGAAAAAAAAAAAAAAACAAAAAAAGAAAAAAGGAAAAACCTTCCATCTAAGTTAATATGGTATCAGTTAACTTCCTCATATTCAATTAGATTATCCGAGGACATTGCAGAAAATGGGGATTGAAGCTCGTATAGAAATTTTGGCTCAGTTTTTACCATCTATCTTTGACTAATTTAGATCCACAACTAGCTATTTTTCAAAGCTTAAGTATGTTCGATTTGTCACGATTTTATATTCATTAGTTCACACCCACCCAAGTTCTCAGCCCACCAAATGGACCTTTGATTAAATAGGAGTAACATAACTGCTCAAAAAATTTGACTTCCGGACGTTAAACAGGACTACAATAATAATTTCTAAATCCTTAGCTGACTAATCTAAAACCTCAATCCTAAGAGATCTAGAGACTTAGATGGCATTGTATTGAGCTCAATTCAATAATTTAAAGCTGAGTAAGATTAAATTTAGAATTTTGAAATCGAGCTTGACTGAAGTTGGTACTCACAAGATTAGTCTCAATTCAATTAAACTCGTTTTTATTTAAAGAATATTTTTTCTACCTAAAATAGTTTCAATGCCCAAATCCAACTTAAATACGACTTTCCCATAAGCTTAACCCAAGACTAATTAGACTCATGAGTTAATCAAGCCAAAATATAATAAAATTCAAGCAATTGAAACTTTAACTCAGATTGTAGCCCAATCAATCTCAAGTAAATATCGTTGCTAAGTAGGTTTGACTCATCTGTACTTCTAATCCTAACTCCAGAGATCACTTCCAGAGAGTTTTTTTTTTTTTCCACTGTCACATTAAGGCACAAGTGTAAATAAATTTAAATAGCAAGCACGATGTGGGAAAAGGTAAAGAGTTTGATGAATCATACAGGTTTAGAGCTCGGTAATAGTTTAGTCCTCCTGTGAAGCCTTTCTCGCTGAACTTTCTGGCATAAACGTCTATCTCTTCCTCAGTCAGCCAAGGAGGCAAGTCGATGTGCTGATTAGCCAGGCCGGAGAATCCTAATTCTTTGGGAATGCAAGGTGGTTTGGGACTTCGGCTTGCAAGAAACCTCCTCATCAGTTTTGCTGTATCAACCCGTGCAAAATCTTCTTCAGCTTCTCCAGGTTCCTTCAAGAAAATGCAAAAGACGAAGGGAATTTAGCTGAAAAACTAAGGACCTGAAGAGATTCTTGGCAAAGATGAAAGTAATAAATGACTGATGAAAGTGTATAACTGTAACCAGGGACAGAAAGGGAAGAATATTTTCTTTTTTAGAGACAAAAAGACCCTCAAAATTTAGGAAACAAGATTAAGAATACATGCATATTTTATGGTTTAACCTCCACTATGAAAAGCTAGCCCTTACTCGGGTCAAATCCTGAGCGGTTGCGATATGCTGAATTGTTGAATCTTTCTAAGTTTCAATGACAATTATATCCATAAAATGTTTATAATATAAGCCTTTTTAGCAAATACACTAAAATATATTGAAGATGATCAACTAGTGTATGAATCTCTTAAGTCTTAACTCCTATGGAAAAGAAAGTAACTGTGAGGTGAAGGCCAGAGAGGTGTGGCTGTTTCACCGAAAGCATTTTACAGAAATTTCTTCAAAAGTTGCAATAATCGATGCGTAAAATTGTCAAATTTATTTTGGTAATCTCAAAAGATACCGTTAATTAGTAGATTTTAAGAGAAGTGACGGTGGTTGGAAAAAAAAAAGAGCAACAGAAGCGATGGTGAGAGGTAAAGGTGGTTAACTATTATAAAAAATATCTATTAAGAAACCATGGTTCTTAACCACCGCTACTATAAGACCAAAATACTGATGTTGTTCCAAAAAAGTCCACTAATACCTACAACATCAACGTAACAAGGTAATATTTGATAATTTTAAACTCAATTTTAACAAATGTCAAAGAAAAGACTGGAAAACGTTTTCCACAAACAAACACGTGCCAGCATCAGCTTGGATAGACCCTACAACCGATAAAAATAATTAAAGATGTGTGTATACTTTCCCATCATGACAAGCGCATATATGTAGGACCCTAGAAGGGGAGTCCTAAAAGTTTAACTAGAGAAAAGAAAAGTTCACCAAAAATATTTCTCGAAGTTGAAAAAGACAGTCGTCATCTATAGGCGAAAGAAGGGAGAAACTTGACAGGACATTCCTTCTTTTGACCTCTCCATGTCCCAGCGACTTGGGCATATTCATATATTGTTCCACGTAAAGAGTACGGGCATTTATTGAAAAGGATCCACATGTTACGGTAAATGAAGCAAATTAAATGCCACAAAAACAAAACCATTAAAATATATATTTAGACAATTGTTCCCACTAAATAAATGCTTCTATTCACGGCAACAATAATTATGGATTTGTGCCAAGAATAAAGTCAACTCTCAAAAGTGTACCACACCAGATAATCTAAGTTTAATGCTCACTTTAATCCAAATTAGGTGAATGATTAATCTGAAGAGCAATGTTTGGTCAAATATAATTGAGGGGCTTTATTTAGAACCAAGTCATAACAACAAAATCCAAATTTTTTTTTAACCCAATTTTAGCAGTCACCATTCGTTAATTAAGCCTTGAAAATTTTACTTATCTAGCTTTGGCATGATCCCATGATATGAATCTTCTTCAAATATTTCAAAATTATCTGTGTAATTACTTCAACGAGCCATTGTGGATTAAATAACAGATAAAATAAAATTAATTTATTGCCGTTACTTTAGAATCAGTTGATTTTCGTGTATTTCAAAAGTTTAACATATGAAGATGCATTTGTTTGTGGATCCATAATGTTATAAAAATTTAATCAATGGTGTAAGAAATTTATTGGCAGTTGCTCGCACTAATCAGTAGGTATGCCGTGTATGCTTGCCTATAAGCATTTCTAGCGCGAAAGAAAATATATAAAATTCATAGAAAATGCAGTTTACACTTTTTATTTAAGTACGTAAGATTGAAAAAAAGAAAATAAAGAAAAGAAACATTTCCTTTTCTTAAAAAAAAAAAAGGAATTTTAATTACAGAGGTTTTTATTTTTATACATTCATGCGTGTTTCCATCGATTTACACCCTTTTTCTCCAAATATAATTACAGGCTTAAAACAGAAAATCTTTCCAAAATAGTTTCCACCATTCCTCCATGAAAAATTTTCCAAATCCATCTGATTCAATTAATCAAAACCATAAAAATAAAAAAAAATTCCAAAATAACAAACTAATAAGCCAGTAAAAAAGAAAAAAAAAAATCCAAAACCTAATATCATCTAAGAAAGGCTTAAATATTTTTTTTCTTAATTAAAAAAAAAAAGAAGGCCACATCATTATCTTTTCGACATACCTGAAATTTGCAAATGTAGAAATCATCTCCAAACAAAGCCCTAAACCCATCAACAGGCTTCACTTGAGGATTCCTTGGTTGAAACACCACGCTCATATTGACCAAAGCTTTAACCCTATCAGGCCTAAACAAACACATATACCATGCTATCATCGCACCCCAATCATGTCCAACCAGTAACACCTTTTCCACCCCTAACGCATCCAGAAGCCCGATCAGGTCCCCCACCACATGCAGCACGGTGTACGACGCTGCGCTCGGTGGCGCATCGCTGTCCCCGCATCCCCGCAGGTCCGGTGCCACCGCCCTGTAACCTTGGGAGGCGAAATACTGCAGCTGGTGCCTCCACGAGTACCTAAAAATAATTAATTAATCATTATTATTATTTACACATTATAAGCTTAAATTTTTATTTTTAAAAGGAGAGAAAATTTGACACGCGAGGCAGTCCATCCAGCAGAAGCAGTCGACGGCCGGCAAGGACAGCCGACCATAACTATTCCGATTTGACCAATGACACTCGAAATTGATTTATTTTTCACGCTTGTTCATTCTATTAATTTCCCAAATTAGCCCAAACGAAAGGGACCCCTTGTTAAAATGAAAATAAATTTACTATATCAATCGCATCTTATCTCTCTTCCAGGAATTCTTCTGGGTTCCTGAAGGAAGTTTTTTCTCGCTCGCTACGCCAAAGCTTAAATTTAATTAAAGTAGAACTCCTGCGAAAGTACAAAATTAATAGCAATACAAGTGAATCATCAAACCATATATAGTCTTCTTTTTTAATTGATCCAATTGGAGCGAAACTAATTATGAAAATTAAAATAAAAATGAGAGGGGGCAAATAAATAGAGAAAGATTGAATCTTGCTCAAATGAGTATTTATAAAGAATGGAGGAGAGTAAAATTAAGGTAGAAAAATAGGAAATTTTGGGGACTGAATATCATTCATGACCGTCCAATCCACCGCCAAACCTTCAATGAAGACGAGAATTGTAATTGAAATAATGAGAAGATTGATAAGTTACCAGAATTCGGGGAAGCCGTGGAGGAAGAGGATAGTGTTGGGGCCGGTGCCGGAAGAAGCCACGTGGATGTTTAGGCCGTTCGTGTGGACTGTGGTGTGCTCTATGTTCTCCATGTTGTTTCTGCTTTTAAGTGTCTTCTTGTTCCTCGTTTGGTTGGTATGGCTACACTCAACACATTGTATTATATATTGTATATTTAAGGATGATTAATTTAATTTGGGCTGTATCCAGTCAATTTCAGTGAACTACTGGAGGGCGGAGGAAAAGATAGTCAGACTTGCGTTTTCTGACAACGAGCAGAAAGTCGTGTGGCGAGAGTTTTATACCAATACATGCCATTTTCTAAAAAATATCATGAACAAAGGTTTGTTTTGCATAAAAAAATAAATAAATAAAATATTAATATAATATAATAATTTATAATTTTTATATTTCAATACAATTCTTTATAACTGAAAGTATATATAATATATATATATTTAGTATAATTTTCTATAACTGAAGGCGTATACAATATATGAACCTTTACTATAATACTTATATAAACTTCAATTCACACAGTAAGATTCCAATTTTATTCATATCATTTTTTGAAATTTTTAAAACAAAGAGACAATATGAAGAAACCCATAATCGAAGTATTGGACAATTTTTTAACATGAATGTACGTCTGAAATAAGTAATAATATATAAATTGCAGTCACAATTTTTTTTTTCTATCTTAGTAGAAATTGACATTATATAATTTTTTTTAGAAAAAAAATTATTACTTAATTACGTAGATTTTGTAATCATAAATGTACTGTAAGTTGTGTAAATTATTGATATTTCATGAAAATTTATTATTTGTTGTCTAAATTTAGGCATTTTTATTGTGTTGGGTTGAATTAAAAAGTTAAAGTTAGGTAGTATGCAACACAATTTAACGAGATGACTAAATGCATTTTGTAAAATTATCGTTCGGTATGTAAATGAAAATTTTAATGTTATCTAAACATTTGGTTCATTATGGGGTAGAAATGATATATTACGTGAAAGTTATTATCTATGTGAACGTAAATATAATGATGAGTAGTTGAGAGTCAAAGTATGACAGGAAGTCCGTTAAGAAGTTGAAAATTAAGAAAGATTTGAACTTCTCTCATTTTAGTTAGAGGAGTTGTGGATGCGCCAGAATTGACCTGAGTGGTGTTGAACTTTTGCGCAAGTATCCCTTTTTCTATGATATTGGAGTTGTTTACAAGTTAATAGCCATTAGAGACGATGAGGATGTTGAGAATTTCATTAAGATGATGGAGTCTTTTAGAAAATGGAGTATTCAGAAAGTGTACATGGGGTACATTGGGGATTCGAGTGCCTAGAATGAACATGAAATATGTAAGCTAAACAATTTAACCCCTTTGGGTCTCAATGTGCATTCAATAATGACCGGTGTGGAGCAAACAAATGTAAATATGTCAAATGAACTGTATATGGAATTCTCTGAGTATAAGCACGTGAATATCACAGAAGAGCAGCTTAACGAAGTATTGGTTCTTATTATCAAACATGAAGAGTTTTATGATCCATATATAGAGAGAATGTACATGAACATAAATGTCGATAATAAGGAGAATGCGGTAGATGTAGATGGTGATAGAGATGATAAGGATGATGATTAAGATGACGTTGGCCTTGAAGATGACCATGCTAAGGATTTAGGAGAGGCTTAGGTAAGACCATATGTTGTCGGGATTAGTATGCCGGTCTGGCCACTTTACGACGATGGCCTAAGCAAGCCTTATCTTCGAATTGATGAAGTATTGTCCAGCAAGTAGTTTCAAGACTTTCCATAAATAAATGAACCTATTGACAAGTTCGTGAGAGATCCTACCCTATTTTACAATAGCCAGTATGATGGCAGTGGCTACGTAACATTTGTGAGAGATGTTGATGAAATGTGCAACAACATCATCAGTTTTGATGACTTGAGTGTTAGTATGCATTTCAATACAAAAAAGTATTTCATGATGCAGTTAAGTCATTCCACCTATGGAACCATTGTGATTTTCATGTAGATATTTCAAAACTAATTGTATACGCGGTCTTTTGTAACAAGAAATAATAAGGTTGTAAGTGAAGGCTACGAGCTTGTTTGAAGAAAGTAGAGAGTCTTTTCAAAATAACAATTCTATAGGGTCCGCACACTTGTGTAAACCTAATGATGAACTAGGATCATCTTCAGCTTGACAGCAACGTAATAGCTATACTATTCATTGATACTGTACGGAATAACCCTAATATTAAGATACCTAATCTTGTAGCTAACATGTAAACTATGTATGGATACATAGTAAGCAATAAGGGTTTTCAAGGCCAAGCAAAAGGCTATTGAGATGGTTTACGGTAATCGGAAGAGGTTGTATAATGAGTTGCTGAGACTATTAAATGTAATGAAGTTGAGCAATTCGGGGACACAAGTGGATTGGGGTTGGAGTAGTTCGCCAACGTAAGGTTAGTCCCAATTCAAGTAGGTATTCTAAACATTTGGGCTGTGTATAGAAGCCTTCAAATACTGTCAACCCATTATATGTGTCAATGGGACATTCTTATATAGAAAGTATGGTCATAAGTTGTTAGTAGTTTATAGCATGGATGGAGACAATTCAATAGTTCCATTAGCATTTGCTCTTGTTGACATAGAATCGGCAGAAACCTAGGGGTAATTTCTATGGAAGCTTAAAGTGCATGTAGTCAGCCAAAAGGGGGAAACCTTATGTCTTATATTCGATGGGGCATCCGGTATTGATTTTGCATACAAGGAACCATCACTAGGCTGATAGCTACTGTTTGTAGTTTGGAGATACTGTTTATGGCATGTTGCTAGTAATTTTAACATAGTCCATAAAAACCAATTGTGTAAGAAACTTATATGTTTTACAGGTATTTAGGCACAATAAAAGAAATTTGAATGTTTTATGGAGAAGTTGGCATAGGCTAAGGAGGCCGCTCCCTCGTGGTTCAATAATATTGATTCGGATAGGTGGACTCTTACATATGATGGATGCTATTGTTTTGGATACATAACATGAAAGATTGTTGAAAGTTATAACTCCATTTTGAAATCAGTACGTGGATTATCAGTTCCTATATTAGTGAACAAGATATTTTATAACTGTCTTGCCTATTGGGAGGACAGGCATAAGGATGCCAAGAAGGCAATTGATTTTGACAAGACTTACATTGATTACGCTCTAAAGATGCATGAAACTTAAAGGGGGTAGGCAAGTACACATAAAGTCATTTCATTTAGCTTTCAGAATGTTATTTTTAAGGTTTTAACTAGTAGTCGAATAACAAGAATGAGATTGAAGGGAGGAGGAAGGACACATACAGTTGACTTCAGGGGTCATACATGCATTTGTTAGAAATTGCAAATATATAGGATCCCATGCTCCTATGCATGTGCTGCTATAATGAGCATGAGAGTGGAAAATAAAGCGGCAATAGGGCTATGGTATAAGTGAGTAAACTAGATAGATTGTTATCGAGCTCATTTCTACCCGATTGGTGATAAGTTGAACTGGCCGCAAGTTAGCTTCCCTTATCTCCATCCGAACATTGACTTATTATAAAAGAAAGGAAAAACTAGGCATAAGCGATATTACATAGAAATGGACGATTGAGAGCGGTCGAATAAAACTAGATGCGGCGCATGTGGGCGGGAAGGACATAATAGGAGGAGGTGTTCCAAGATTAATAGGGCTGGTACATATTCCATTTTTATTTAGACATTACATTATAATACATGCATAAGTATAATGAGATGCAAGATTTTTTTTTTTTTTGTCTACTAAACATGTTTGTATGTATTCACAAGATAGATGGAGCTAGGACCTATTGATCCACATGAACTTACAAGGCAAGCTAATCATCGTTCATAGGTTGTTTGGGAGGGTAGGGTGAGTAATGTCATTATCATTTACAATTAAGTCTTTTATTAAAGATGTGTCAGTTGCTAACTTCATTGAATGTTTGTGTAGGAGGCTGCCCATGCAATACGAGTACGGTGTAGCGAGATGTCATTATGTAAAGATGAGCGAGATATTCCTATACATCCTAGGATGGAGTCTTATATACAGAAGGTTGGGTTTTGGGGAGTTGCATAGCTTCCATTTATTATGTTAGATTGATATCTAATTATAGCACTTGTTAAGAGATAGAGGCTTGAGACACATACATTCCACCTACCCACTAAAGAGGTGACCATCACATTATAGGATGTTGAGGTCCAACTTGGACTTCCAGTTGGAGGCTTTGTGATAATAGGTTGAATAGAGACGGATGATGAGGAGAGTTAGGTTGACGTAAGGGAAAGACTATTGGGCGTAAGGCTTGCTTGGATGAGGGGTGCTTGTTTATCTTTGACATGATTGCAGGATCACTTCCGAGTACTTCCCCATAGGGCAAACGATGAGACGGTCCGATAGTACGTGTGTGCTACATACTTAACCTGATGGGAAGATTCATAGTTGCGGATAAATCCTCCAGTCTTATTCACTTGATGTTCCTATCATTGTTGGAAGACTTCTCAATAGCTGGGTAGTTTAGTTAGGGCAGCGCTTGCTTGGCATAGTTGTATTAACAGTTGTGCTCTGCTTCGTCATCTGATGCATGTGAGCTTGGAGGGGCCATGATTTTACTTCAGGTTTAGGCTTAGGATAGATTTTCACATGTTGCCTTCCTTAGTCGATATGGGTTTATTATTGATGGGTATAGGCCATTTGCAACCAAATGGAGGGTAGTATGGGATATGACTTAGCATTTGATGTATGTCATAGATGCGTATTGCATAGCGTTTGACATGCAAATGACGTAATAGGTATGATATGATAAATTGTCATCTTTACTATCCTTTTCTCGGCCGTAAGTGATAACCTTTGTTGTTTCATTGATTGTTTTTTTTTTTCTTTTTCTTGTGCCCGTTAAGTTGTTTGGGAGCCTTAACGGAGGAGTAGTTGTAATTGCTGCCTCATTTTTATATTGTTGGGTGATACATTTGGATTAACCGGGTATCACTCATATGTTTCCACATCATTAAGTGGTGCTTTCTAGACCGTATTGTCCGGCAGTTTGGTGGATACCAGTATGTCCCACAGGAGGTCGACACCTCAAAGCAGCTCCACTTATTAGACCTCTAATATAAGACGGATGTTGATTGGATCAACACATACTCTTACTACATCTAGGCTTGGGGATAAAGACATGGATTCTTCGTACACATCTAAGGTCCTTGAGGGGTCAATGAGAGTTACTGGCTGTGGTATAGATAGATTACTAGGTATTACATTACACACCACGGAGCTATCATTGGTTAATTGGTATGTACAACTAAAATTGTTCATTAGTTTTTTGTACTTGTACATACTTGTTATCATATGTACTAACAACTGTTTTTCTACTTATTTCAAGAGGACTTACTTAGGAGTGTTAAACTAGTACATAACTATTTTATTGTGTTAGGTATTGTAGATAGGGCACTTCATTTCATTTAGTAGCATAATGGTCTCATCCTCTACCCTCAGCAAGAGGGCGTACATGAACCATCCTATGTGGACCACGGCAAGGAGTAGAGACCACTTGCTGATGAGGATGTACAAGCTCCTTATGCACCACCTAGGGGCAAAGCTAGAGTTTGAGGAGGTAGGGCTTAAGCGAGATGTTGTCGGGCATACCTTGGTGATGATATCTCACCACATGGGCTTTATTGCATCGACCTAAGGCATATTAGTAAGGGATACATCACAAACCTTAGGTTAGGTGTTGCCTTCACCTCGGGAGTTGAATTCAGCTCCAGAGTTGGATCTAGCTCTTACATGACTCCTAAGTTCCAGTAACATCTTAATCTTATGACTCCACCAATGCCTCAAAAGTGATGTTTCACCCCCACATAGTCATCCATGGGTAAGGGCGTCACTCAACTGCATTCAGTCCCTTTAGCTGACCTAGTTCCTCCTAAGGAACTTGATCTCGACGATCTATCGCCTCGGCCTACGTAATAACACGATAAACGAAGGCATTTACTTCTTTTCCGTATGTGAGGACCTTTACATGGCATAGGCAACAGTAGATATGTTTTGTCTATTCTTTTGTTTCATCCTTTTCTAGCCATTGTATTGATGTTATCATTAACTCATTATAAATTTTGTGTATATACTAATTATTCGAAATATAATTTACTTTTCATCAGATATTACAGTTCAATACATTTTTTATTTATCTTAATATTACAATTTGCAATTATTATCTCTTGTATCAAACTTGTATGGTCATTGGATGATCATCCTGTGCACTTATTTCTTCCCTACTTGCTATCTTTGTTGAGGTGTTTCACCAATTGTGATTTTATATAATTGATTATTGTACCAAACCTTTTAATCAGTTTCTAGTTTATGGTTGAAAAATCATTATTTAATCGTTTGGGACTGGCAGAAATTACTACGTTTAATAACAATTATCTTTAATCACAAATTAAATAAAGTGTAGAATTTAAATTGAAAGTGCATTTAGTACATATGTCTTGAGTTCAAGCTGGGATACTGAAGCCGCATGTACTAAATGCGCCTTCAGTTTAAATATTAACATTGAAGGCGTATTTAGTACTTATGCTTTCAGCTTAAATTCCAAATTGACGGGCTACTAAAGGTGTGTATACTAGATGTGCCTATGTACCTTCAGTTTAAATTCCAAATTGATGGGCTATTAAAGGTGTATGTACTAGATGCACCTTTAACGTTAAAACTATCCATAATTGAAGGTGCATGTTTTGCATTCCTTCACTATATCATATTGGTATTTTTTTTTTTCAAAAGGAGCTCTTTTCGTAATATTTTTCAGAAAATAGCATGTATTTGTATAAAACTCGTGTTCTTCATAGAAAAAATAAAAAGGTCTTTTCGGTAGAAAAAAATAATAGTCGATTTTTCATTTTGGCCGAAATTGTAAAGTGGACGGAGCTAAGATTGGAAAATCATATTGAAGGGATTAACATTAACCTTTTTCTTTTCTTTTCGGAAATTAACATTAACGTTTAGACATAAATTTAAGAGGATAATTATATAAAATGATAATTTTGAGATAAATTTAAATAAGAGATCAACGTTTCAATAAATACAAATAAAGAATTAATATTTTAAGAAGTGATTAAAATAAAAAATTGTTGCTATAACACTATTAATATAAGTTAATGTGTCTATTATTTACCATGTAGTACTGATGTGGTGTACGTATGGCAAACACATGATAAATACAAAAAAATTAAGGAAATTTGAAAAATAACAAAAAAGTAAATAACAATAAAAAATAAAAAAAATTAAAAGTAAATAGTCTAATATCTATAATGTATATGATAAATATAATATATAATTACTTAAAAATAGAAAATTGAAAATAAAAAAGAAAAAGGAAAAATAAAAAAAAGGTCATCCCCCATCTTTAAGGTGACTGGTTTGATCCCAAAAATTGATAGGTCATAACTTGTGATGCACTTAAAAAAGTGGGTCGTCAACCTACTAATCGACCTTAAGGTAGCCACCCATCACTATGGGATTACACAACTCCTTTTGTTAGTGGGCGAACACCCTATGGTCAGATTTAAGGAAAAAAAATAGTTATAAAAACTCATCATGTTGCTTAACTAGATGGAGACTCGACTGGGTTTTATGTAAATTTCCTTTTATTTAAATCTGGCTATAGGGTAGCTACCCCAAGGTTCATTGGTGGGCTGATGACATACTAATTTTTTGGGGGCTAAACTAACTACCCCAAGGCTAGGGTATGGTTATCGACCACCATCGATCTTGAGGTGGCTAGTTTTATTTTTTTTTATTTTTTTTCCTTTTTCCTTTCTTTTTTTTTCGATTTTCTATTTTTAATTAATTATATATATTGTATATATCATATATTATATACATTATACACATTAAACTATTTTTCTTTTTAATTTTTTTGTTTTTTTATTATTTATTTGCTTTTTGTCATTTTCCCAATTTCCTTAATTTTTTGTGTTTTCTTTTTAGTTTTTTGTGTTTGTTTATTGTAAATATATACATGACATCATTATGTGTCTGCTATGCGTGCACCATGTAGCAAATGAGAGACACATCAGTTGATATTAATGATATTATAATGGTAATCCTTTATTTTAACCAGTTGATCCCTTGTTTACTCTTCTTCAAATGTTGATCTCTCATTTGAACATATCCTCAAACATCAATAAACTAAGTAATAGTCCCGCTATATAAACTATTTTAAGATAGAGAGTGACTTTACAGCTAGTATCATAGAATAGACCTAATTTATATAAGGCGTTCACAATTAACCCATTTTGAAGTAAATAATTCACGAAATAATGTTGTTATTTGCTTGTGAAAATTTAGAAAACACACATTTTAAGGTCTAGATATATTAAGTATATTTACATGACTCAGTAACCCCTATTTCCTTAAGCGTTACTTGGTTTGATAATAAAGGGTTCAAAAGTAAGAACCAAACCTTAAGAATTACGACTGTTCATTAGTTTTATATCCTCACTCCCCAAAATCCAATGGTTCTTTAGGGTAGTTATAAAGTCGCTTTTTAACCAACACCTGCAACAACATCTATAGGAGTGTGGGCAATTAATAGCTTAGTAAGTTAGGATGGAGACATAAGATCATACGACAAACACAAGCTGGGTTATGAAATAGTTAATTAGATGCAATGTAGCTAATAAATGCCATTATACAACGTTGTCTTATTCATCATAAGATTAGAGAAATTTCGTTCACTCTAATTTAGGTTGAGGAGTTTCAACATCTATGCAATAGCTTACAATCAAACTCGAACTTGTGCAATGGAGACCCTTACTCCTCTTGAGACTACCTTTGAACCACTACCTTCACCCTTACTGTAACCTCTTTTCATGTTACTTGATTCGACTATAGATTAAAAAAGGACCATTATACTACAGCTTTAACTCCTTTCGAATGTATCGATATTTAGTTGAAGAATCCTAGGTGTCCTTTAATGGATTGCAATACATGTCCGGATTAAGGTTCTTAGGTTGAGTATAGTTAAGTCTAATTTGAGGTGATCAAACAATTTCACTTAGTACAAACAATTTTAAACCATAGCAACAAAACAATAGTATAAAATCAAGTTCAGAGCACAAGCATATGTACAAGCACAATTAAGTACAATCTTAAGCCTCGTAGTATTATAAAACAGTACCTTGAAATATAGTACTATATTGATCCCGAACTTACTTGGACTTCCTACTTACTTACTTAAGGTATGACTCACAATAGACCTTTGCCGACAATCCCTATAATGCAAACATTATTTTAGTATTTACATAATTACTAAAGATAAGCTTTATTTTTTGCAACTCAGATTATTATCTTTAGTTTAAGGTTTTACTATACTTAATTATTTAGGTTTTGAGTCCCTTGTGATTATTTCTCGTTTTTAGTTAGATTCTAATTTATTTTTTGATTTCATCATTGATCCTCGTCTAAAGTCAAGTTCTAATTCAGCTCCTCATTATACTTTATTCATAATTCTCAAAAACTCCTATTGACTTATCCTACAAAGTTTAACTAACTACCTCTAATTGAGGTGATTGTAGTCTCTAATTCTAGTTTGGATCAACTCCTTAGTGTACTATTACTAAACCTGTTTCTAATTCAGGTTCTAAATTAGCTTCTAATCAGCACATGTTCTATATTTTCATATAATTTCTCCACAATTTACTTCAAGATCAGAATGTAAGTATAGTATAGAGTTTACTACTACTTTAACCTAAACCAACCATACTCAATTCTATCATTTCAAGACTTTACATATATATCATAAATATTAATACCATGCCATCAATATTCAAATTTAATACTCTTAATACTATAAATTTAGTCTAACATTATTCAACATCATAATATGTCCAAATACTTACCATAATAGAATTTAGCTTAATTTCTTAGAAAATTATTAAGTTTATTAGGAAAAATAGTCATTTAATAGGATTTTTAAGGCAAAAAAATTGGATAAAATATGGAAAATAATTTTCACAAAAAACTTTTCATAGTAATTTAATACACATAATAGGTGTTTTACAAAAAAAAATTTAGAGCCAAAACAACATAAATAAGGTTTTTGAAAACAATAGCCAAATTAGCTTGATTTTTATGATTTGTTAAGAGCAATATATTTTGAGACTTAATTTCATCAAAATAACATTTTTTCACTAAATTACATACAAAAATATACCAACATACAAATTTTCATAATTTTCCAAAAAAATTTAGTATTTTTATCAATTTATTCACAATCAGAGGACTTTGGAACACTTATTGGAACACTACCTTAGAGCTACCACCCCTTTGTCGGCTAGCCTAGGTATAGGCCCCTCCTTTAGGTACCACCCTTGCTTTACTTGTAGGTCTTGATTTTATAATTGCACCATAATTTAGGCATAACTACCTTATATTTTGTAAAATTTTCTAAAAATAGCCTAACAAGTAAAGATGTAGAGAAGAAACTAAGTACCAACTAAACTACTGATTGGTTAATCAGGACAAGGAAGTCACTGAGCTTAATTAAGTACTAAGTCGACCTAAAAGGTAGATGTCCGAGTTGAATAGAAAGGCTAACTTGATAGTGACATGCCAACCCATACTTATGAGAAATGGCAAAGGTTTAGTAGAAAGACAAGCCATATCAAGTGCTTCAAATACCAAGGGTTTGGATATATGGCTACTTAGTGCTTAAATTGAAGGACTATGGTCATCAAGGGAGGTGTCCTGAAGCTAGAGGGAGAAAGTACTAATAAGGAACTTAAGGAGGAGGAGACTACTATTGAGAAGGAAGTTGTCGAAAAGGAACTAATTCAAGAGGATGTATTTGTTGAGGACTTGGATCAATTGATCATGGTTGTTTGACGCATAATGAACATGGAACCCTCACGAGAGAAGGAGTAGAGAGAGAATTTGTTTTATATCACTTGTAAGATGAATGATTAGGTGTATGCCCTCATTATAGATAGTGGAACTAGTTCCAATGTAGCATGAGCTGATCTTATTTCAAAATTGGAGTTGCTGATTGTTGAACATCTAAGGCTGTATAAGTTGAACCGATTGAGTGAGAAAGGAGCATTACATGTCACCTGGAAAATACTATTGCCAATCACTATCGGAAATTACTCTGACAAGATTCTCTACGACATACTGCCCATGTATGCTTCCCATGTGTTGCTAGGTAGACTGTAGCTGTTTGATAGGAGAGTTATCCATGACGGTTATAAGAATACGTATATGTTCAAAAAGGATGGTTGAAAGATTACAGTGAACCCGATGCTGTTGAGAGAAGTTAACAAACTATAAGAAAAACTTACTCATAGATCAAAGAAAGCTCTAGTGATGAGTAAAGCTGAGCTTTGAGAGGTCATTGATGTTGATGGGTCGACCCTTCTGTTGATCAGGCGACTGCTAAAAATGACGGAGCAGGGTGAACTACCCCAAGAAGTAAAAGAGATATTGGATGAGTATGCTGATCCATTCTTGGAACAGTTACTCGAGGGGTTTCCTTCAACTCGAGACATAGAACATTACATTGACTTGTTACCTAGCATCGCCTTGCTGAATAAACTAACTTATCAAATAATTCCTAAATAGGCTTCTGAGCTTCAATGTTAAGTAAACGAGCTACTGAAGAAAGGTTATGTTAGGGAAAGTCTTACCTCTTGCGTTGTGCCAGTGCTCATAGTGCTAAAAAAGTATTGAACCTAGCGAATGTATGTTGATAGCCGAGTTATGAACAAGATCATGATCAAATGCAGGTATCTTACTCCAAGATTAGAAGATATGCAAGATGAATTGAGTAGAGCTAAGGTCTTTAACAAGATTGATCTAAAATTTGGCTACCATCAAATTCGAATGAAGCCGGGAGATGAGTGAAAAACTGCTTTCAAGACTCAACATGGACTTTATGAGTGGATGGTCATGCCATTCGGTTTATCAAATGCCTCGAGCACTTTCATGAGACTGATGAACCACGTGTTGAGACATCTAATAAGGAACTATGTCGTAGTTTATTTTAATGACATCCTTGTATATAGTATTGATATGCCGAGTCACTATGAACATCTTTGAGCAGCATTGAATATCCTTCGCACCGAGAGATTATTTGGCAACCTTAAGAAATGTTGCTTTTGCTAGGAAGAAGTGGTAATCTTGGGTTACGTAGTAAGTGGAAGAGGCTTATGAATGAACGATGAAAAGATTTGAGCAATTATTAAGTAGCCGACCCTGACTATTTGTGCTGACATAAGAAGTTTCCATAGATTGGCTTCATTCTATAGAAGATTCATTGGGAATTTAGTACCCTCGCCACACCACTTATTGAGCTAATAAGGAAGAACACAGACTTCTGATAAGGAGAAAAGGAGGAGAGGAGTTTTGCTGAGATAAAGGAAAGGTTGACCTCCGCCCCTGTACTAGTTCTACTAAACTTGGAGAAAATATTTAAGTTGGAATATGATGTACCAGGCATTGGGATAAGCATTGTCCTAATGTAAGAAAGCTAACCAATTGCTTACCATAGTGAGAAGCTTAGGGGACCTCAATTAAACTACTTCGTATATGATAAAAGAGCTCTTAGCATTGATCCAAGCACTATAAGTATGACAGCATTACCTATTGCTGAAAGAATTTTTCATCTACACAAACAACGAGTTTTTAAAGTACCTCTAAAGTTAGATGACATTATCTAAGCGGCAAGCGAGGTGGGTCGAATTCCTTGAAGGATCCAATTTCATGACAAAATATAAGTAGGGAAAGAACAATGTAGTTGCAGATGCTCTTTTAAGAAGGCATGTACTTTTGAATGAGCTATAGACCGGATCGTTTAGGTTTGCAAGTATCAAAGAGCAGTATTTTGAGAATCTACAATTTAGACCTATGCTTGTGCGATGTGTCGATGGAAGGATAATAGACGTGTATCATGTGGAGGGGGGATGTACGCTGAGTTGTAAAGGGCTGTGTTGTGTGCAGGAGGGCTAAATGCCAAGTCAAGTAAGGGAAAGCAATGCCTTTTCCTATTCCAACAAAACCATGGATTGAATTAAGCATGGACTTTGTTCTTGGATTACCATGAATCGCTCGAGGCAAAGATTCTGTAATGTTCATTGTGGATAGGTTTAGTAAGATGATACACTTTGTGCCCTATTCCAAAACTAATGATGCTTTCAATATTAATTCTCTTTTCTTACAGGAGATTGTACGATTATATGGCGTACCGATAAGTGTAGTCTCAAATAGGGACTCGAAGTTCTAAGTCATTTCTAGAGGACCTTATGGCATCGGATGGGGACCAAACTATTATTTAGTACTTCCTATCACCCCTAAACCGATGGCTAAATAGAGGTGGTTAATCACACTTTGGGATCACTGCTTCGAGCTATAGTGGGTAAGAACTTGGCTGATTGGGACATCTATTTATTAGTGGTCAAATTCACTTACAACCGATTAGTGCATGATACTATTAAGCAGACCCCCTTCGAAGTGGTTTATAGTTTTAATCCCGAGTTTCCCCTTGATCATACCCCTATACCTATACCCACGTAAGGGACCTTGATGCAAGACTTAGAGCATAATCCCTTTAATACATCTACAACAAAGTCACTCGATACATCGACTAAGCCACCGGACGTAGGCAAAAGAAGGCTAAGGGTAGGACGGCAAAACATTTTCAGTTGGGTCACTTGGTGCAATTGCACCTAAGCAAAGAGAGGTTTCCAAGCAAGAGGTAGAACAAACTATCTCCAAAGGTTGAAAGGCCTTTCAGAATTCTTTAGAAGATTAATGATAATGCTAATAGATCAAAGTTGCCTAAGGATTATGGGGTTGCTAACACTTGTAACATTGTTGACCTTAGTCCGTATCATCTTGATGGAGAGTTAATCGATGACCATTCAGATTTGATGCCAAATCTAAAACAACCTAGGGAAAATGATGGGAATTAGGTTACCAAACCATTGACTCATAGCCAAGCCCAAGGACTAAGGGACTAGCAAGACGAATCCTCCTACTCTAACTGACTCCTACCGAGGTCGAGTATCTCCTTGCTAATTGTATCTACATGCCGAGCTGAATAACTGCCTATTTCTCAGAGGTTATGTGTTGAGAAACAATATGCCAAGACAACTATCAATCCTTGCTTTCTTATACTAATGCCCAAATTGACTACTTACCTGACTTCAATCTTGTCGAAATGTTAAGAGAGACTTTGGATTGATCCTTAGCTACCCCTATTGGGACAAGCAATCTGATTGTACACCTTTTTCTGCATCCTCCAATGGCCTTGCCAATGTATCTTTACCATGTATATAGAACTACATATAGAATCTACTCGACTAATCATTACTTTTTTTTAATATTCATTTTTATACTTTTGTATTCTTATACATTACTTCTTTAGTGTAATACCCTTTTTGTTTTTCTTTTCTTTTAGGAAAATTACCTTAACTTATTAGGTATAAATACTCTTGTATTTGTAGCTGCAAGGAATGAGATTGACATCAATAGATTTGACATTTTCCCCCTCATAAACACTACTTTGTTCACTCTCGTTTTACTTTTATCCTAACTTTTAAGTAAGGCTAGGTGGCGAGTAACCTTATCGGACCAATTCGTGTGTTATATCAAGTTGTGTCGTGGGTCCTTAGAAGTTCCTTTGGTGTATCATATCCATCAAAACTGTTCGTGAGTTTCGCTTACTTGTCATTTGCATTTATCCTTTTGCACATTCCCCATCACTCCCTTTACAAGCTTTCGGTAAGCTTAAACCCATTTAGCGATTGGCCTTGTCTGTTCTTGGTTACGGTTTGCATCACAATGTCTGTGGCAAATAACATACTTTACATTTTCAGTACTCGCTATTTCATCCTTGTCACAAAACTCAAACCAAATTCAGATTAAACGAGATTGTTAGTTAGAGTTACTAGTTCTTCCTTCCTCAATCGGAATTACTAGTACCCAACTAAGATTCATTAAATGAGGGTCCATAACCGAAGATCACTACTGATTGTTTGATCCCATTAAGCCCATATCCTTAAATAATTAACCCTGATTACATACTTTGTCTACCAATCATTAGTAAAGGTAAAACAACACCCTTCTAATTTGCAGCATATACTTAAGCCAAATCCAACAAAAAATAGTTCTTTCCTTAGTTTAGGCTTATCTCTATGTAAGATTGGTGTATTAGTATAATGCATCAACTCATACTTTATAATCTTATTTCAACTCATACTTTATAATCTTAGGTGTTCAATTATAGACAAAAGCTGTTCATTTGGTAGTTGTGTTGTCGCAGTAACGAAGAAGTGGAGTTTGGAGTTGTAAAAGATGAAGAGTTGTATATTGGGTTTTGGGTTTACATGAATTAGTTGCCAAAGTTGAATTAATGATGAGCTGTAGTGTTCAAAGTATGCTAGAGTGGTGGTGTTATCATTTTACACCATCATGAATCATGTGTTGGTTATGTTCTATAATTTTGCGTAGTGATTTGCTGATTGTATTGGTGAATTAGAGCTAAAGTGAGCTTTCGCTGAAGTTTGTGCATCCAGTGTAGCACAATAATTCTTAAGTGTGATGAGTTGAGTTGATTTATGTTGTTACCATAGTGCTTCTCAAGAACACTGCAGTAACAACCATTTAAAAACCTTGAAATCTATGTATAGTGAATGTTAAGCTAATTGTAAGAGTACGTATAGGTGCAGTTTGTGTATGTGTAAGTCCGAGCTACTATCAGTTGAACTTAAACTGCTTTCCTGCATATGTATAACCATGCTACTATGAACTTATTTTGAAATTATCGAGGTGACCTAATTGGATATTAGTCTTGCCGGCTGCCTTCCTAAATAATTGCAAGGGCAAGATGTGTTGTTGAGGTGTTTTGTCTTATAGAGATTAGTTACAGTTGTGTCATGAAGCTCTTAGTTGTTGTGAGTATGATTGAATACTTACAGAGCTTAATGTGTGTATGCATTAAAGGAATAGAAATGTGAAAGTGCGACTATTGAGATTGAATTATCAAGTTGTTGCGTGTGGGTCAATTTTCGAGCCTTCACACATATATACTATACCAAGCTCATAACATAGTGTTAGTCGAGTTGAATTGTTCAAGCTATCCCTATTCTAACTTGTCTTGTGAAATGAATGGTAGAAAGAAGAGCTATTGTGTTGTCCTTATAAATGTTGAGCTCAAGTTTATGTGCTATCTTGTTTACTAATTTGTGTAAGAGCCAAAGTGAAGTGTTGTTCTTCAATATTAATTGTATAAGCTTTGTCAAGAGAGAAATTAAGTACTAAACTGCTGTAAGGATAGTGTTCAATCGTATGATTTGTTGGATTGTGAGTGTACGTACAAGTTAAATGCATTGCTGAATTGAAATGTTCTTTTCTAAGCTACTGTGAACATATATGAATTTTAATATCCAAACTCTAATTTGCTATTTCTGAGCTTTAAGCTACCGCTAAGTTTCCTTCTCCGAGATGAACTTGTGACTCTAAGTTGCTATGATTTGACATGCTGAGTTGCTTCTTAAGTGGAGATTGAGATCTACACTAAACTAAACAATAGTTTAGTTAAGTGGTATGTATCCAAGCTGATAAGGTGCTTCAAACCAAGCTGAACTGGAGATTCTAAGCTAATGTGTCTAGGAGCTTAGTAGTCACTAGGGCTTATCCCAGGAATAGGTAACCAAAGGGGTCCTTTGTAATAATGAAGAAAATGAAGTCAAGAAGTTGAAAAACACAGTAGCTTATGTGAGGTGGCTCGGAGGATGTGACTCACCAATGAACACAACACAACTCAACACTTCACTCAATACGATGCATAAGCTAATGTCAAGGTTCATTCGCGACTAATCTCAAGCTATTTGGCAAGATTAGATAAAAGTCTAAAAAGATTGTACATAAAGAGGAATATCTCACTAGAATAAGTGTATTCAATATTTGAAAGGAACGTAAGATATTCTAGCAATAAAGAAAGAAGACTATTTATAGTAAGTTCCTAAGGCAACAAGGAAACCTAAGTAATTATAATAAAGGGCAATACAAAAATATTATCATAGTACATTTCTAAAAGGGTAAAAAGGGATAAATAGAATAAAGGAAAATAGTACAATGTTAGAAAAAGGAATGGCATATGGTACACCGCAGTTGGGTACACATTCTAGAGTCTAGGGATGCTAAGTTGAGTTGTACTAACATTGGGGTGGCTGCTGACGAAGGGATGCTGCTGTTTAGTAGGTCGAAAGAGAAGGACCTTATGTATGGGGGGTCTCATCTTTGGCATTTAGTTGGTTGATGATAAGGGTAAATTGCTCTACACTTTCAAGACATATTTAGGCATAAATTGACCATAATTCTGTTCATTTCTATGTTCTTGATACTTAATTGTGTAATGGATTGATTTCAAATGATTTAAGAGCAAGGAGATAAAGTTTACACAAAAACAATGAAATTTAAGGCAATTACGGCCGTGAGGAGAAGAAAACCTTGAAGTAAAACCAAGATACACTCCATCATAGGCATGATGATGAAAGATTGGAATGGCCAGCATTGATAACGCCCTCCATCACGAGCATGATTGAGGAAGTTTTGTTGATCCCCTTGTTAATTACGACCATAATTGGTTATTAAGAGGATGATCACTCCCTTGATCACAAACATGATGAGATGTGATGAAGTGACGAGGAGTTTACGTCCGTAGTCACGATTGTAATTATTGTAGATTTTTGTTTTCTAAGACTATTACACCCCGTGTCATGGGCGTTATGGGAATGGACATGACTGTTTTTCTCTAACTTTTTCACATGAACCAGTACATGTAACATGTCTTAACATCAAGCGGTATCTTGAAGTTGTATATTTTGAGTCCTTTGACCAATCAAATGTAAATATACTATAACTTTTAGACAAAAAAAGGAGAGAATTATATCAGAACCGACATCATCAAAAAACACAACAGATCATCAGAATCAACACAATTAAATTTCTGATTCGTGTTCTTAGTATAGTTATATTGTAACATAAGTTTGTGTATTTATTCTTCACTAAATTTGAGAGAATTGTGAAGAATCCAGCATCCATGTATTGTTGTATCAAGATTTTGGAAGTTAATTAAAAGGGGTTTCCTTTTTATCTCTTCTTTAATGTTATGTTTGAATTCGTTTTTTCTATTTCTCTATGTTCATTCTATTTCTATCATGTGTGAGTAATAAATTAGGGTTTATGAAGTCATTTTAACATGAATGTACTTTGATTTGTTGTTATTCCTAATAATTACAAATTTCTGGTGATTAGAACTTCATATAAGTTGAGGTATTGTAGTGCACGACACAATCTTGCAGTAGATCTCAATGGAATACGTTGAGAAATGATTCCACTAAGTAGATCTTAGTCACTAAAATGAACTACTCCTACTAATAGAGATATTATTAGGAAGTTTGTTGCATATTTAGGGAATTCAAGGATATTAGTAAACTTCTCATGCAATCTTCACTTATCTATTCTTTTAGAAGAGATTTTAAGGGACACAATTGGGATTAGAATTGAGAAATTCTGAGAAGAATATTCAGGAATAGAGAATTCTTGTAGATAAGTAATTATTAGGATATATAGTTCATAATTCATGTTAATATGATGGAGTAAACCTACCTTGTAAATTGTTGGTTTCGTGTTTTAATTTTATTTGTTGTGTTTTCTTGTGTAATCGTAGAGTTAGTATAGTTTAGTTGTAGAAATTAGTTTAATTACTTTGTTCAATCATTCAATAACTAGTTAATAGGAATAATAATTAGTACTAATGTTTGAACCTTTTCTTATTGGAGACGATCCTATACTTATCCACACTAACAAACGATAAGTACACTTGCTTATTTAACTAAGTAAAGGATAAAATATAGGAATTTAAATTGTAAGACTCGGTAGCTTTATGTAGAGATGATCAAATTTTTAGCTCCATTGCCGGGGATGACATCATCATTAGGAAAATTAGGTTTCCTGTTCTTTTAGCATTTTTTTATTTTCTTTTTGTTATTATTTTATTTGAAATCCTTATGTTTATATTTACTTATTTGCTGGTTTTTATAGTTTATGACCTAGAGCAGTATGACCGATTTAGTTGACTTCGATCCTAAACCCAAAAGAACATTCAGAAGTAACTTAAAGAAAGTTCAAGGATATTTTGAGAAGTAAGCATCTAATAGTAAAGACACAAGAGCACGTGAACTGTTGAGGATAAGAATAAAGACATTAGGGTTACTCAAAATGAATAACAAAAATGAGAATGTTGAGCCATTAGAAAACCAGTTCTTGAACTTGGAAGAAGTTATCTAAAGAGATTCGCCATTGAATTTGGACCCACCTCTTAATGGAAATCGGAATGTAAAACAAGCAAGGAATGAGCCAGGAGTAAATCTACCTGTGGCTCCTAGGACGATGTTGGATTACTGTAAGCCCAACCTAAAAGGAGTAAGTACCAGCATTGCTCGGCCTAGAGTTCAAATTAATACTTTTGAGATCAAGCAAAGTATCACTCAAATGATTTAGTAGTATGTCTGGTTTGATGAGTTCAATGATGAAGACCCTAACAACCATTTCTAGCAATTCTTAGAGATTTGTGATACCTTTAAGATAGGTGAAGTTTCAGAAGACGCTATCTACCTTAGGCTATTTCCATTCTTATTGAGATCCAATGCCAAGCAGTGGCTCAATTCTATGCTAAGAAATTCCATCAAAACCTAGTAAGAGATGATTGAGCTATTCATGAGAAAATACTTCCCACCCTCAAGAACAGCTAAGCTAAGGGCAGATATCTCTTTTTTTGGTCAGATGGATTCAGAGACTTTGTATGAAGCCTGAGAAAGATGGAAGGATTTGTTGAGGAAGTGCCCCCATCATAGGCTTCTAGATTAGCACTAGGTTCAGACCTTCTACAATGGTTTGAACTATACAACCAAGTAGCTCATTGATACAGCCGTTAGAGGAAGCCTAAACCATAAGTCACTAGAGCAATGTATCTAATTATTTAAAGATATGGCTAATAACCATTATCAATGGTCTTCTGTAAGAGAAAGAGAAAAAAGGCTAACGAGAAAACATGAGTTAGATGTCACTTCCGCTTTAGCACATAAGGTAGAGGTGTTGGCAAAGAAGCTTGATGGTCTTATAATAGGTCAGAACAAAGCTTTAGCAGTTTCAGATTATGAGTTGGCAAGTTTATCAGAGATTAATCGAGTGGAATGAGTTAACTACATGGGGAACCTGATTAGACCAAGGAATGATCCTTCAATAACACATACAATCCATGTTAGAGGAATCATCCCAATTTCAAATGGGGTAACAACATCGGTCAAAGCTCCAACATGCAACCTCCTGGATTTCAAAGACAAATGCCTCCTCCACAGAATACGCTAATGTCCATTGACGAGATATTGGCTTAGTACATCAAGGCCTTTGAGAATTGCCACCAAGCTATAAAAGCAGCCTTAAGAACCCAAGGAGCATTAATACATAACTTAGAGAATCAGCTTGGGTAGATTTCTAAGATGTTATCTGATAGAGCTCCTGGGTAGTTACTAGGTAACATCGAGACAAACCCTAAGGAACATGTTAAGGCTATAACTCTTAGAAGTGGCAAGGATTTACAAACTCGAGAGAGGATCCAAGGTGAGAGGAAAGAAGTTAAGGTTGGGGTTAAGGAGAAAGCGGCGAGAAATGAGTCATCAAAAGAGGAAGCCTTACCAGTAACACCTTAAGACTATAAGCCACCTTTGCCATAACCCTCCAAATTGAGGAAGGACAAAGATGATGAGCATTATAAGAACTTTTTGGAACTCTTCAAACGGTTGCATATCAACCTTCCTTTGGTGGAAGCCTTGGTTCAAATGCCTAAGTATGTAAAATTCTTGAAGGAGCTTCTTTCCAACAAGAGGAAATTGGAGGAACTTTCCATTGTTATCTTGGGTGGAGAGTGCTCTACAGTTCTATTGAACAAGTTGCGTAGGAAACTCAAAGATCCTGGTAGCTTCACCATTCCATGTTTGATAGGAGACCTTATGGTGGAGAGGGCATTGGTAAATCTTGGAGCCAGCATCAATTTGATGCCCCATTGTTTGGTCAAGAGATTAAATTTGGGAGAGCCTAAAAGCATAAGAATGAACATCTAATTGGTAGATAGATCCATGTGGTTTCCAAGAGGAGTCGTAGAAGATGTTTTGGTAAAGGTACATGACTTTATTTTTCTTGCAAATTTTGTAGTATTGGACATGGATGAGGACATCAAGGTACCACTCATTTTTGGAAGACCATTTTTGGCAACTGTTGGTCCTGTGATTAATGTCAATGATAGGAAGCTAATCCTTTGGGTCGTAAGCAAGGAGATAGTGATTATAATGCCTAATGTCTTCAAGAAATCAATGAGTAGTGATGATGAATGCTTTGCTATTGATTCTTTTGATTCGACCGTTTCTAAGTTTTTGTAGGATATTTTGAGTAAGGATCCTTTAAAGTCATGCTTGACAAGAGGAAATGAATTAGATGGAGTTAGTGAGGTGAAAGAAGTGATTGCTTAGTTGGAGAGGTGCACTACATAATTGAAGGATTTTAGGGTTAAGAAGATTAATCAGAGAAATATTACTCGTTTGATACCAACTGAGAACTGTTACGCCCCGAAGTGACAGAGTCACAACAGTCCCGCCGTGGAAACCATTTTATGATAGTAACTGGCCTCATAGTACTTACTATAAACATGATCTACATAAGATGTCGACGACTCCTCGCTTTGAAGTAAACAGTCCAATTAATATTAAGCTAAAGTTACAGTAATTATCACAAATTTTAGATCAACATACATAATTATATGTAAATTCCATAGAACTTCCTAGGAAACTCTACATACACATAACAGTTCACTAATTTATATAACGATTATCAGTCTTTCATTCTTAAACTATAAAGGACACTCTAGCTATATATCCATTGCTAAGCGAATTGATCATCACACCCTAAGCTTCAAAAGATCTAACCTCTAGATAGTTGTAAGGTGGCATAATACTCGAAGTATTCAGAAATCAGGACATGCAAAAAGATTTATACAAGTATGAGCAACTAGAGCTTAGTAAGTTGAATTAAAGACTCATAAATGTATGCAAACACAAACAAGATTATTAAGCAATTATTTTTATCCAATGCAACAAGCAAGTGTCATCACACAACATAGTCCGATCCATTGCGAAATTAGAGAAATTTCAACCTCTCTAATCCGGGTTAAGGAGTTTTCATGTTATGTAATAGCTCATAACTAAACCCAGATTTGTGCAATGGAGACACTGCTCCTTTTAAGACTATCCTTTGAACCAATGCCCTCATCATCACCATGATCTCCTCTCCTGTCACTTAGTTCGGTTAAGGATGAGAAAAGGACCAATTGCTATCTAGCACTATTTTTATCACAGGTGTCGGTGTTTGGTTGGGGAATCCTAATGATCTCCTAAAGGGTTGCAATGTTTGACAATTTAGGTCATTAGAGTCGAATAAGATTAAATTCCATTTAGGGTGTTCAAACAATTTCACACCAATCCAGTCATAACACAAAATCAACCTCATACAAATTTCAGCATGAATTCAGATACATTAAACACATGCATAAACTACTTACAATCAAAATTATACACAATCCTAAGTCTCCGAGTACCATAAAATAGTACTATAATACAGTAAGTAATAACCCAACTTACTTGGAATTCTCAGTCACTTGATCACTTAATTGCAAGCCAGTTCATCTCTAGGTATCCTATAATACAACTAGGTCTTTTTAGTACTTATACTTTAATTATCCATATTCTAAGTTATAATTTAACTTATTTCTTTATGTATATCTATTATTTACTAATGCTTCATTCTACTTTATTTCGGGGTTCGGTTTCTAAATTAGAATCCATCTTTGATTCTAAAATCCTAAATATGCTCGAATCCTAATGTGGAATTAATCACATTAAACTCGAGTTTTCTAATATCATATTAGGTCTTAATTTAGTTTTCTAAACTGTTCGGTAAACTTTAATCCTAATTGGGGTACCGGATTTATTCCCGATGTAAGAAAATTATACATTTTTTATATAATTACCTAAAATTAAATTTTGTTTTAGATTTATTATATTTTGATTTTTATTATTATATTATCTAAATAAACCTAAATTTTCATATTTATAAATTTCCAATTCGACATATTCCTAATTTCCTACAATTACCGCATAATTCCTTCATTAATTACACTTAACACTCCAAAGGCTAGGATTAGGTTTCCACATCAGAGATTAACATCGCTAAACATCCAATTATTATCTAAATCAATAATTAATCACTTAATCACCTAATTAACCCAAAATTACCTAATTTTTCCATCATTTTAGGGCTAAAAATTTACTTAAAAATTTTGAAAATTAAATTTGAAAAAATGGCTTCACAGCACTATTCTATGTCACTTAAGCATTTACAGAAAAATTTTGAGCTTAAAACTACATTTCTAAGCCTATTTATTTCTAATTCTAATCGTGCTCAATTTTACTTAATTTATTAAGAACCCTAAATTTTTAGATGTGATTAACATAATCACTATTTTCCTCTAAATCTACATACAATAAAACCTCAGAATAATAAATTTCATAATTTTATAGGCAAAATAAATCATTTCAAGAAATTATACAAAATAGGAGCAGATAAAAGACTCACCCGATTCGATGACTTTTGGGCTTCCAACACCGGTCTAGGTGTATCGATTGGTCCAGGCGGTGGGTTTGGAGTGGGGTGGTGGTTTGGTCCTAAGTGGTGGTGGTGTGTAGGTCTGGTTCACTACCCTTTACTACACAAATTTTCTTATTTTTTTTCCTAACCCTAATTTTTCTCTTTCAATTTCAATGCTCTCAATTTTTTCTAACTTCTAATTATCCAAATGAGCTCTGTAATTTTTTCCCTATTTATAGAGTTTTGTAGTAATTACTATGCATTTAATTGGACAAGACATTGCTCAAATCTCTTAATTTTTATTTTTTGTGTTGCTTGATTTTGATTGGTTAATTTTCTTCTTTACTTCTTGACTTGCTATGACCAAATCCACATCATTCCTTATTCCTTTGATTTTTTTTATTTTTTCTTAATTAATTAATAATTTTCTTTAATTATTTAATAAGTTTTTAGCTAATTTAAGTAATTTTGCATATTTTTATCTACACGTAAATACATGTGGAGTACACGTGAACATTCCTAATTATTATTTAGGTCATTCTATTATTTTTAGTATACATATAATCTATCTCTAGTAATTTATTAGTTATTAGATTACACTTTTCGCCTTTTCGATAATTAACAATTATTATACTTTAAATTTGAAAATTTTATAGTCTCCTATTTTATTACTTATTTTCTTAAATTAAGTTTACGGGATCATTTTTACTAATATTTCTATTTATAATTTATAATTTAGGTTTAATCGGATTTTTTAACCAATCGTCCTAAACTTTATGCACTAAGTTCAATCATATGATCATTTGACATAACTTTAGGGCTTACAACTTTTATACATCGTAAGATGCCATTTAGACTATGTAACGCACCAACTACTTTCCAGTGTTGTATGATGGCTATTTTTGGGGATTTAGTAAAGGATACGATGGAAGTCTTTACGGATGATTTTCCCTGTTTGGTGACACGTTTGATGGATGCCTTACAAATTGAAAAAGGTTTTGTAGAGATGTGAGGAGACAAATTTGGTGCTCAATTGGAAGAAGTACCATTTTATGGTACTGTAAAGCATTGTTGGGACACAAAATATCAAACAAGGGCATTGAGATCGATATGGTTAAGGTAGAGGTGATATCAAAGTTACCACCACCATTATTTGTGAAGACCATGAGAAGTTTCTTGAGACATGCTAGATTCTATTGGCGATTCATTAAGGACTTCTCTAGGATAGTTAGGCGATTGACAAAGCTCCTTGAGAAGAGTGTATCGTTTGATTTTACCACCAATTTTTTGGAGGCTTTTAATGTTTTAAAGGAAAAATTAACCAACACTCTTATCAAAGTAGTGCCAGATTAGACCGTGCCATTTGAATTGATGTGTGATGCAAGTCATTTAACAATAGGAGCTGTATTGGGGTAAAGAAAAGATAGACATTTTTAGTCGATACATTATGCCAACAAGACACTCACTTCAGCTCAAGCAAATTACACCACAATTGAGACGGAATTGTTAACGATTATCTTTGCCTTTAATAAGTTTTGACCCTACCTCATTCTCTCAAAAGTGATTGTTTACATCGATCACTCAACTTTAAGATACCTTCTATCTAAATCTGATGCAAAACCATGGTTGATTCGTTGGGTGTTGTTACTTTAGGAGTTTGATTTGGAAATAAGGGATAAGAAGGGGGCGAAAATTTGGCTATAGATCACTTGTCTAGGTTAAATAATCCACAACTAAAGGAATCGAATGACGATGACATCAATGATAAAGTTCTAGAAGAAAGCTTGTTTGCTCTTTGCACAGTTGAGACCCACAACATTCCATAGTTTGCTGATATAGCAAATTATTTGGTGGGGAAGGTTTTGCCTCAAGACTTAGATCACCATAAGAAGAAGAAGTTTTTCTTAGATTTAAAGCATTACTTCTGGGAAGATCCTTTTCTTTTTAGAGTGTGTGCTGACTAGATTATCCAACATTGTATATCATATGAAGAAGGACAGAAGATCCTATTTCATTGTCATTGTAGTTCAATAGGTGGTCACTACAGCACAAACAAGACAGCACAGAACGTATTGGAGGTTAGTTTCAAATGGCCAAGTATATTTCAAGATGCTCATGATTATGTTGTGGCTTGCGATTGGTAACTGGAAATGTATCTAAGAGGGATGAAATGCCATAGAAATACATCTTAGAATGTGAAGTTTTTGACGTTTAGGGAATAGAATTCATGGGACCATTCACCAATTCTTATGGCAACAAGTACATTTTAGTCATAGTAGACGACGTGTCAAAGTGGGTTAAAGGCCAGGCTTTACCAACGAATGATGCTAGGGTGGTAGGAAGATTCTTGAGAAAGTTATTTTGCATATTTAAGGCACCCTGAGCATTGATAAGTGATAAAGGGACCCACTTTTGCAACAATCAGATTGAATAAGTCCTTAAGAGATACGGTGTACATCATAGGACGGCCATTCCTTACCATCCACAAATAAGTGGCTAAGTGGAAGTATCTAATAGGGACTTAAAAAGGATTTTGGAAAAGACAGTAGCACACAACAAAAAAGATTAGGCTGATAAGCTAGAAGATGCTTTATGGGCATAGCAGACTACTTTCAAAACTCCATTAGATACTACACCTTATTGATTGGTTTATGGTAAGGCTGGCCATTTACCGTTGGAGATTGAGCATAAGGCCTATTGGGCTTTGAAGACCACAAATTTGGATTATGAAGCAGTTGGTGGTAAATTTAGGCATTTCCAACTTAATGAATTGGATGAGTGGCGTTGGATAGCTTATGAGAACAATCAGATGTAAAAAGAGCTAGCTAAACATTTGCATGATTCCAAGATTAAACACCCTAAGCAATTCAAGGAAGGTGACTCGGTACTTTTGTACAATTCTAAGCTTAGGTTACTCCTGGGAAAACTTAACTAGGTGGTTAGGTCCATTCTTAGTGAAGAAAGTGTTTCCATTTGGGGTAGTAGAACTTAAGCATCTAGAAAAAGGGACATTTAAGGATAATGGACAATGGTCGAAGTTATACCATCGAGAAGTTGATTGGAATGAAGGTAAAGAGGAGTTAAAACTTCTCCAATTCAAGGAATGAAGCCGAATCCTCTAGAATTGTCAAGCTTGAGACATTAAATAAGCATGTATCCTTTAATTAGATTTACTTACTTGTGTTTGAATTATTACTTTGATGTTGTTAAGTTTAAATCATTTGTTATTTCTCTTGTTATTTGTTTGGTTTGTTTTGATTGTATTTGTTTATAGTTTGATGCAAAAAAGAAAGGAAACATTGAGTGTGATACAAATTCCATGGATGAACACATGGACCCAATATCATGCGTAACTAATAGGGTGAGTTTAGACCGCAAGATGGCTCGAAGGGTAAATAATAGTCGAAGGTTGAGTAGGGGTTCCCATGTACGGACGAAGGATATGATGCACCAATACCTTATATGAGGTCAGGTCACACTTGATATGATACATAAGTATGGTCGAAGGTCACCCGCCACTAATCCACGCTTAAATGGGTTAGAAAAGAGCAACTTAAGAGTAAGGACACTTAACTCAAGAGAGTAAAAGTTCATTGTATTCTTTGTATCTAATCGTTGTAGTTATTACATTATGCGAGTATTTATAGTATCCAATTAAGATAAGTCTTAAATAATATAAAATTACATAAATGGATCCTTAGCTACTAAGAAAAGGAGAATAATGTATAAGGAAAATACATAATCATGCAAACAATATTCACTATCAGAAAGGATAGCACGAATGTCAAGAAAAGACTAGTGTATGCGTGTTTTACTATTTATAGTCCCAATAACACAACGATCCAAGAGGGGTGTATCTCGATCAAGTTAATTTGACTTCGGTAATTCAGTAGCTCGATCAATTGGGATTAGACTAGGGATGGTTCAAGGGAAACTCATTTTCGAGGTTAGCCTTGGATGGTCGGCTCCTAATCACTGTTGGCTCGACTTAGGTACTATAAGGATGGTTGTATTCAAATGTAGTGCTTGGAATGGTGTATAGTGGAAGGTTGATTAGGCACATCAGTTGGTTACCTCAGCAGTATCCTAGATGGTGTAGAGAGCAAAGTAGCTCAGCAGATCGGACTGGGGTAAGTATTGCTCTTCAGCACTTAACTCACATTGGATAGCTCAGTGAACCACCTGAGAAATTTAGGGTCGGGAATATGTGATCAATCCTTGATCTCTATCTTCCTCTTCAGGTTGTTTGAGATTTAAGATCAAATTTGGTTCAACTCCGGGAGTGTAAGGTTGGAGATCGACAATGTTGAAGGAGTCTAAGGTTCCATATCCCTCGGGTAATTCAATCCTACAAGCATTAGGATTGATTTTTTCAAGCACTTTGAAAGGTCTGTTGGCTTTGGGAGACAACTTGTTCTTCTTCAAGTTTAGGAATCGTTCCTTGCTGAGATGTATTTAAACCAAATCACCTGGTTGAAATTCTCTCTTCCTTCGTCCCTCTTCGGCTTTACTTCTTGAGCTTAGTATTAACTCGGTTCAATTATTCTATAAGCTTTTAGTATATAGCTTGGATGGCCTCAACTCTTTCAATAGCTAGCCAGTCATCATCAGGGATCGGTTGGGGTACCTAATCCATCAGGAGCTTAAGGTTGAACCCATAGGCGATCTCGAATGGAGACATGTTTGTTACACTGTGAGTGGTCTTATTGTAGGTGAACTTAATAATTGGCAGGCATAGATCCTAGTTGGTCGTATTGCGTTTGACAGTAACCTATAGCAAGGTTCCCACGATTCTGTTGACAACTTCGGTCTGTCCATCAGTTTGTAGATAGCAAGACGTACTGTATAATAGCTTAGTTCTCATTCACCTCAACAGTGTCCTCTGGAAGTGGCTCATGAACTTTGGATCTTGGTTCGAAATAATGTTTCGGGGAATTCCGTAAAGTTTGATTACTTCCTGCAAAAAAAGAAAGGAGATAGTCGAAGTGTTGTTAGTTTTGGAACATGACACAAAATGTGTCATCTTACTAAATCGGTCCACAACCACCATAATGGAGTCCTTTCCTTGAGACGTCCTCGACAATCCTAACATGAAGTTTATGCTTAGCTTAGACCATGGTTTGGTTGAGATCGGTAAGGGCTGTTGTGTCCTTGCTCGACTTGGCGTTTTGCCTTTCGACAGGTCATACACTTTTTTAGCACGGATTAGACATCTCTCTTCATCTTTGGCTAAAGGAATTTGAAGGATAGTACCCCATGGGTTCAGCGTTGGCCAAAGTATCCTGTCAATCCCCCTCTATGCGCCTTACGCACTAGCAATTCTCTAGTGGAATAGGTCGGGATACATAGCTTCCTCTTTCAGAATAAGTATCTATCCTCCTTGTGATAGTCATCCAATGTCCATCCTTCCTTACATAGGGCATAGATTAGACCAAAATGTGGATCCTCAGCGTACAGATTTTTTATGGTTGAAAAACCAAGTAGCCTTGTTTGCAGCTCGGTCAAGAGGATATGTCGTCTTAATAGTGCATAAGCCACTACATTGCTTCTTCCATTCCTATACTTTACGACATAAGAAAAACCCTCAATGAACTCAATCCATTTGGCTTGTCTCTGGGACAGTTTGGGTTGACTCTTCAAATACCTCAAGGACTCATGATCAGTGTAGGTCACAAACTTCTTAGGCAGCAGATAGTGTTGCCATATTGTTAGGGCTCAAATTAAGAAGTAGAACTCCTTGTCATAGACAAAATAGTTAAGTGTAGCTCCTTGAAGTTTCTTATTGAAGTAGGCAATAGGTCGGCCTTCTTGCATCAGTACAATACCTATGCCTAGTTCGGATGCATCACACTTTACTTCAAATACCTTGTCAAAGCTTAGCAGAGCTAAGATGGGGACTATAGTTAGGCTCTCTTTCACTTCCACAAAACTCCTCTTCTCTCTCTCTCCTCATCTGAATTTAATATTCTTCTTTATGAATCAGTGATAAAATGACTTTAGGCTATGGAAACTTCTCACATCTACAGAACAGGTTTGCTTAAGCCATTCTATATTTGCTCTTATTTTCTCATCATCGACTTGGATGCTACCTCCACTTGCTACAAACCTCAAGAAGATCACTTTGAATTGGAAAAAGTCGCACTTCTTCAAATTGGCATAAAGTTGTTTAGCTCGAAGTTTTGCGAGGACTCTTCAGAGATGCTCTTGGTGAGGCTCTAGGTTGAGGTTGTACACTAGAATGTCATTAAAATAAATTGCGACAAACCTTCATAATAATTCTCGAAGCACATGATTCATTAGGTGCATAAATGTGCTTAGTGCATAAGACAATTCAAATGTCATTACAAGCCATTCATATAAACCATGTCGTGTCTTGAATGCAGTATTCCACTCATTACCCTGGTACATTTGAACCTGATGGTATCCAGATTTAAGGTCAATTTTAGAGAACACTCTTGCTCCTCTTAATTTATCTAGCATGTCATCAAGCCTAGGTATGGGATACCTCTACTTGATGGTGATCCGATTGATTGCTCGGCTATCCACATACATCCTCCAACAACCATCCTTCTTCGACACAAATAAGGCTGGAACTGCATAGAAGCTAAGGGACTTATGCACTTACCCTTTCTCCATTAGCTCATCTACTTGCTTCTACAATACGGTGGCCTATTTGGGATTTAGCTTATAGGCAGGCTTGTTTAGAACTACATTTCCTAGATGCAAGTTTATTGTATACTTGATGCCTTGGATTAGGGGTAGACCTTTCGGCAAGTTTATTGTATACTAGATGCAGGTTTTTACCTTGGCAAGCAACTCCTCCTCGAGCCTCATTTCCAGAATCTTTTGGATAAGTAGGTTGGTTGGTCCTTCGAGCCCCATCTCCCTTTTTAACTTGGCTCGGGTCATCACTAAAGCCTCTTTCTTCAAGGCTCGGCTAAGTTGAGATTGCAGAACCTTCACCTGTTTGGTAGTTATAGGACTTAATTTCATCCTTCTGGTGCTCTACAGAACATGTATTCTTCCTTCCATCATACATAACAACTTAATCAAACATCCATGGACGCCTAAGTAGAATGTGGGATGCACTCATGGGTAGCAAATCACAAAGCACTTCATCTCGATATTTGCCGATGCAAATCTGTACAAACACCTGCTTGTTCACATGCAAGGCCCCGTTATTACTAAGCCAATGAAGCTTGTAAGGTTTCAAGTGAGGCATGGTTTGAAATTTCAACTGCTGGACCATAAATGCAGAGGTTAAATTAGTGTAGCTCTTACTGTTAATGATCAGTACGTATAGTAACTCATTCACCTTGCATCCAGTATGAAAGAGATTTTCCCTTTCTTCATCTTCAGATACAGGGCTGACACTCATTGCCCTTTAAATCCTTAGCATTTGAAACACTTGATCTCACTCATCTTCCTCTTAGAACTTTGTCCCTTCTCGAACTTCCTTGGAGGTTCCTTCTCTTCAACTCGAGTTGCCAGAATGGGTCAAGTTTCAACAGTCTTACTTGGTTCTGTTCACACTGGTCTGTTCGGAACAGTTTGGCTATTGCTTAGTTGGTTAACATGTGGTCGGAATCTTCTTGTTTGGTGCCTTTCTATCCTTTAGGCGACTCGAATTGCATCATCAAGTGTCCTAACATCTAATGTTTCTAAAACTTCCCCAATCTCATACTTCAACTCACTAATGAATCAAGATATAGTTTGATCATCTAGCTCTACGACTTCACATTAGATCATTAACATTTAGAATTCCTTAACATAAGCGTCTACACTCGATCCTCTATATCTTAGTTTTTACAATCTTTTGAAGGCATCTTACAAATAATAGCTCGGCACAAGCCTTCTCCGCATAATTCTTTTCATTTCATCTTAACTCCTAATCTCTAATTCTCCTTCCCTTTTTCTAGTGGCTTGTAAGTTCTTCTACTATAAGGCATCATAACTAGTGAACTCCAACAGAACAAGTCTAACCTTTGCATTATTGGGCACTTCGTAGCATTCAAATTGCTTTTCAATCCTATTTACCTAATCTAGGTAATCTTCGACATCACCACTTCTAGAAAAAATCGGAATGTGCATTCTTGATCCTTTAACTCTAGGGGCTCGTACATTTCTTTCCTTAAGCTTGTAATACTCCTTTACCTCGTCATCTCCTTCCGCTTCCTCCTTAATCTCTTCAAGCATTAGTCTTCATCTAGCGTCTCTACTAACTCCTTCAGCTCGAGGTGGTCGAGCTAGGGCACTAACTTGGCTAAACTAACCATTACCTCATCTTTGCTATTTGCATTCCCTAATGGGGCTATTTCTAGCTCATTACCTATCTTCTTGAATAATAGTCACTAAGCTAGCTACTAAGTCAGTAAGCCTATTTAAGCGGTCACCTACTGATTGAGGTGTAAAGCTTCCTTCATGTCCTTAGCCATGTCAAGTACCACTTTCTTGGTTTTCTAAAATTCCTTGAACACTTGAGTTTGACATTGATGGTTACTTCAAAAAAAATAATGTCTAATAATACCACTTAAAGATCAATAACCAATACTCTAATCACCACGACAATTACATAACTAACGAACAGCTAACCATAAATAGAGCACAAAACACTTCTCAGCTACTAAACTCCAAAGTTAACAATATAACCGTTATCATACGAGGGCAGTAACAAACTACTCCAAGAACATAGTAGTAGAATCTAGCTTCGAACATAGCCAGACTTTAATGCCAAGATGATATGGATTCTATGGATGAACACATTGACCCAATATCACACGTAACTAATAGGGTGAATCCGGGCCATAAGATGGCTCGAAGAGTAAATGGTAGTTGAAGGTTGAAGCAAAGGTTCCCATGCACCGATGAAGGATATGACATACTAATGCCTTAGATGAGGTTGGATCACACTTGATATGGCACATAAGTATGGCCGGTGGTCACTCGCCACTAGTCTACACTTAGATGGGCTAGAAAAGAAAGAAGGACACTTAGCTCAAGAGAGTAAAAGTTCAGTGTATTCTCTGTATTTAATCGTTGCGGCTATTACATTATGCAAGTATTTATAGTACCTAGTTAGGGTAAGTCCTTAATAATAGAAAATTACATAAACAAATCCTTAGTTGTTAAGAAAAGGTGAATAAATTATAGGGAAAACATGTAATTGTGCAAAAGAATATTCACTGTTAGAAAGGATAGTACGGATATTAGGAAAAGGCTAATGTGTATGTGTTTTACTGTTTATGGTCCCAATAACACAGCAATCCGAGAGGGGTGAATCTTGATCAAGCCAATTTGATGTTGACAATTCAGTAGCTCGGTCAATTGGGAGCAGACTAAGGATGGTTCAGGGGTAACTCATTTTCGAGGGCAGCCTCAGATGGTCAACTCCTAATCACTATCAACTCAGCCTTGGCATTATGGGGATGGCTATATTCAGATGTCACGCTTAGACTGGTGCATAGCAGAGGGTTCAATTCAGCACGTTGGCTGGTCACCTTGGCAGCATCTTAGATGGTGTAGAGAGCAAAGTAGCTCAGCAGATCGAACTGGGTTAAGCACTACTTCTCGATGCTTAACTCACCTCGGATAGGTTGGTGAACCACCTAAGAAAGCCTTTAGGCTTGAGAGCGTGTAATTGGTCCATGATTCCTATCAGATATCACGCTTAGACTGGTGCATAGTAAAGGGTTCGATTCAGCACATTGGCTGGTCACCTCGACAGCATCTTAGATGGTGTAGAGAGCAAAGTAGCTCAACAGATCGAACTAGGGTAAGCACTACTTCTCGATGCTTAACCCACCTCGGACAGGTTGGTGAACTACTTAAGAAAGCCTTTAGGCTTGAGAGCACATAATTGGTCCATGATCCCTATCAGAGTAGAAGTCATAGCAATTCAAAGGGAAGAGAAGAATTCCATTAAGTATGGGGACATAAATGGAGAATAGAAGGCCAATACGCATTACGGTTGTGATAGAAGGAAAGTATTTAATTTTTCAAGAACAACATCTATCATGGAATCAATCATGACTGTAATAAATTAACAAAGCTAATCTACCTGTCCATCATAGCCGTGATAACTTTCCTAGGAAATTTCCCATTTCAATCACGACCATGATAAAAACAGCTATGCGTGAAATTTTGACCACAAAGTTAGTCACGGGTTTGTTTACAATCATGACTAATGAAGGGTGTAGGCTGTGATAGTTTAATAATTTTTAGCGTAATGCTAATCACAAGAGTCATCATGCTTATGATCAAGCTTGAAAGAGGCATCACGCGCCGTGTAACGGCCGTGATCATGTCCCAGACATCTTACTATATAAGAAACTTGTCTCTCTATCTTCTTATTTCTCATACATTTTAAAACTCCACCCTATGATAACGCTTACCATACCAGTTTCCTAAGAAAACCATCACCATTTTCTCAACATTAACTCTTATTCCAACCACTTCCAACACTTGCATTCTCATTCTTACCCTGATTACACTCTTCTAAGGTATGATCTTCCTCTTTTTCTTTAGTTTTTCTACATTTTCATAGATTTGATTCATGTAACTTTAGGGTTTGTATATATGTGTTTAATATGATTTGTAAATGTATTGTGATTGTTCTCATAGTTGTGTTTGTGTAATAATTAGACTTTGATTTGCATGACTTTGTGCTGGAATTCAGAATACCAAGATTAAATCCTAATTTCTATTGATAATTATTGAATTGGGGATTTTTGCAAATTGAGCCTAATTTGATGATTTAGTCTCGTTGTAGTAATTAAGTGTTATGTAAAATTATGTTGCTAGTTAGTTTTCTATATGTTAAAGTGTTGTATGGCATTTGGGAACCGAAGTATGTTTATGTGTTGATATTGTGAATAAGAGTGTTATATTGTTAAGGAGAGATACTAATCCTTAGTTGAAGTTCAAGTTACAAGTTGAGTATATTATGAATTCACTTGTGTAATTTGTGCTTGATAATGGGATTAATCATGTTTAGTCAATAGATGCTTTATATTTATAAGTTGGAGGAAGTTGGAGTGGCTTTGCTTAGTTTGAATCGTACATGAGTTTTGCTTCTCTTGAACTAATGCTAATGTTTGTAGATGACACCTAAGAAATCATCAATAGCTTCTTAGCACAAGAGACCTAGGGTTGATCGTAATCATTCTCATTCTCTTTCTCCTCCTCCTAGATGATCCGATGCAACAAGTTTAAGCATGGTAGTCACTCCACCAACTGCTATGATTGTGGAGCACAAAGAGAGATTTAAGGAAGTTGCTGCCAAGAAGATAATAAAGAGACATTGTGTTATAGAATAAGATGTGTTGGGAGGGTATGAATTGAAGATAGCCATGCAAAGATTGTTGGGAAATGGGCCATGGCTAAAGTTATTCACAATTCAAGAGAAAACCTACAAACAAATAACGTTAGCTTTCTTCTCATCGGTCAAAATTAAATACGAGTATATCGGCTCAAAAATGGAAAATAAGGTAGAGTTCTTTACCTTTAGAAGAACTCATACCTTTGAAACGTTAACCTTTGTATGTGCTATGGGATTGTACAGCTGAGCTGAGCTGGAGGATGATGAGTTTGTAGATTTTCCAGTGAGTCTTCCCTAGGGAACTTCTTTAAATGAATTTTGGAGAGAAATCTCTAATGACACTAGTTTTAGGGTGAGCAAGTCCAAAGCTTTAAGTTTGAAGAAAAGTAGTGCTCGAGTCTTCCACTACATCCTTGTTAAGATAATTTATGGGAAGCACGAGAGTGTTGCGGTAGTGGAGGAGCATAACTTACTACCTTTGTATAGTATACTTAAGGGGTTTCTAGTGAATGTGGTAATCCTCATCACATTTGGAATTCGCCGACAAACATTTGATAAAAGCAAGGGTGTTTTTGTTAGAGGACTAATTACTAGAATTCTTAGGAATTTGAGATTGTAGCCTACTAGTGACAGGCTACGAGACCCCTTTCAATCAGTGAGGTATTGCAAGAGTCTCTAATCTTGACTTGGATATTGAGGACCCTGGTGCTGCAGATTTCACACTAACCACATTAAGCTTCTCAATTGGAAAATTGAAGCAGTTGGAGACCAATGTGGTTGAGATCAAAGAAACTTAAAAAGGCATTGTTGAACTCTTGAAAAACATTTCCACAAAAGTAGGAGTGACCATTCCCTCTTGTTTTTCTCGTCCTCAAACCCAGGAAGATGCAAGTCCTAGTTAATCTCTAATTCCCCTACCAGCAACTTCTTAAGAAGAAGAAGAAGAAGAAGGTGATGGGTCGAAAAAAGAAGATTCTAGTGTTGAAGAGGAAGGTTTTGAAGAAAAAGAAAGTGATGATAAGGAGGAAACTCAAGGAACCCAATAATAAATAGCAGGACAAGGGGCTAGGAATGAGAGTGAAGAAGAGTCATCTGGGTAGGATGATGATGGCTCAGATGAAGAGATAGAAGTCAAGGATGACTTACTTGTTTTCTTTCTTTTGTTTTATTTTTAGATTTATTAACTAGTTGATAGCTTGACCTCAATGAAGTACTATTAATGGAGACTCATATCATATGTTCGTTGTGTTTTTTTTTTTTTTGTCTTAATGGTCAAGTCTCTTTTGTTGTTCACTTTTTCGTGGTGTTGGAGGCTGTACTGTCTGGTAGTTTAAGACCTAATGCATTGGCCAAACTTGATATATCAAGGAAGTCTTATTCTCATTGTCTATTTTTATCTTTTTAGTTGTTCCTTTTCTATGCCGATTCTATGTTTGTTTTCCTTAGACATTGAGGAAATGTTGCTCTCTAAGTGTGCGGAAGGATTAGACCCATTTATCAAAAGTCTCCCATTTAAGTAGTTTGTTTGTTTTCAAGTTATGAGTTGACTGAATAGATTGTAAGTTTTGTGCCTTACTCACTTCGTGGTGTCGTAATCTTTAGTTCAAAGTTAATTAGTTGTGTTTCTATACTTACTAAGTAGTACATCTACTTTTTAATTACTTTTTGAGTTCATTTAATCTTGAATGAAAAGGGTAAATGAAATACTTCACTTGTTGATGCTTTTTGAGAATCTTTTCAAAATAGAGTAAATTGAAGTGTTTAAGGATTAAGTTGTATCAAAAGAGCAAAATTTGACCGCATTACTAATTTTTGTTTTTATAACTTTACAATAAGGATATATAAGGATTAAGTCAGTAAGGGCGGGCTTTGGTCTCTTAGAAGAGCAAAGTTTGATCCTGCTGCTAATCTTTAGTCTTTAGTTTCCATCTTAGAAGAAGAAGAAGAAGAAATAAAAAAAGAAAAAAAAGAAAAGAAAAATAGAAAAATGTAATGTGTAAGTTGTCTTTAAAGAGATTCAATAAAGAAGTAGAAATATAGGAGAAAAATAGATGCAATGTACTTTTCTTCTAGATTAGTGTTCTTAAGAAGTAACTGAAGGGTTTTTATACACTTATGGAAGAGGATGAAGTATAATGAATTTTCTTTTGTTCTATTTAACTTTGTGTTCACTTTGTATCTTTGGAAGCTATCATTAAATAATAAAGGTGAAGTTTGTTTTACTTAGATTAGTGTTAGAATATTGATTAGTGTACTTTGAGAACACAATGTGGTAAGCATAAAGTTAAGCTACTGTGAATGTTTTGTCGAATATGCAATCGAAAAAAAATTACTAAGTTCTTTGATTTTTTTTAAGAATTTGTTTAAGGACAATCAAAGCTTAAGTGTAGAGAAGTTTGATAAGAATAATTTACTCTACACTTTCAAGACATATTAAGGCATAAATTGACCATAATTGTTTTTATTTCTTAAGTTCTTGGTGCTTAATTATGTAATGTATCAATTTCAGATGAATCAAGAGTAAGGAGATGAAGTTTACACAAAAACAATGAATTTTAAGGCAATTATGGCTGTGAGGAGAAGAAAACCTTGAAGTAAAACCAAAATGTACTCCATCATGGGTGTGATATTGAAAGATTGGAATGGTTAGCATTGATTGTATTCTCCATCACGGGTATGACTAAGGAAGTTTTGTTAATCCCCCTATCAGTTACGCCCATGATTTTATATCAGGAAGGTGATCACTCCTATGATCATGGGCATGATTTGATGTGATGAAGCGATGAGGAGTTCACATCTGTAGTCACATCTATAATTAGTATAGATTTTTGTTTTTCAAAACCATCACAGCCCAAGTTACAGGCATGATAGGAGTGGACATGATTGCTCTTCCTTAACTTTTTCACACGAACAAGTACGTGGAACATGTCTTAACATCAAGCAGTGTCTTGAAGTGGTATATTTCGAGTCCTTTGATGAGTCAAGTATAAATATACAACAACTTTAAGATAAAAAAGAAGAAGAAGAGAATTGCATCAAAATTAACATCATCAAGAAACACAACAAATCATCATAATCAACACCTGTCAAGCTTGGTTTTTTACCTTTCGGTTCTTTTTAAATTAGGTTTCCTTTAAACTGATCAGTACTAAACTTTACCCGCTTAATACTGATCATCAACTAGGGTTTAAAAAAAAAAACTGATTCTTTTTATATTTTTTAAAGTACTTTGGAGTAGCTACCCAATTGGAGTTGCTACCCAATTGGAGTTGGGAAAAAGAGATAAGTTATAACAAATTAGATAGATTGGTTATAACTTAGCTACTAATCTATCGATTAAACATTTTATAAAACAGTTTTTTAAAAACTAGAGATCTAGATCCGTGGGTTAATTTATTAAACCCTAAATGGTAACTACTTTTTAACTTTCTAAATTTAACTTCTTTTTTCAAATATACCATTTTTAATTTTTAAACAACTAATCAAATTACATGTGACTAAATTAATTAACTTACACAAATATCTAGAAAGATGAAAAAAATAAAAATTTTCATATTTTAAGTTACCTCGTACTTATATACGAGTGTCTATGTACTCGATATTCGAGATTAGACTTCTATAGTTTGTTTAACAAAAACATAATGGGTTGACTAGATTTTAGTTTTTGAAAACTAGTTAGGTTTACGTTTTTACCCATTTTGATTTATTTAAAGAAATGTTCTAAGGGATCTTAAATCATAATTTATTTATGAAAAATTCTATAAATATCCTAATTTGGAAGTGATCTACTTATTTCTATTTATTTTTGAAAAGTTGCTTTTCCTAAGTGATAAAATGAATTTTGTTTGCTTATTTATTCTATTATATATATTTATTTATTTATTATTTTTTATTATATTTTTTTGTTAGAATGTAAAAGTAAATAGCACTAAAATAAATACTTCCTCCCATTTTATTTTTTTTCTTTTTTTTTGGATATATATAAATTACAAGTACATGAGAGCAATAAGTAAATAAATAAAATAAAAAAGAAAATAAAATAAAAACACAAAAATTGCTGGACCAAAATGTGAGAAGGAGATGTGCGGGTCGGAGCTCCACTGGTCGAGTCGATTGGTGGGTTCAGGTCAGGTTGCATACAATAGGTTAGAGAGGACACTTCCTAGGATGATTTTGCTACAAAACCGAGCAGGAACAGGTAGTTTTATGGTTTTTATATTGGACTTAGGGGGTCCAAGAGTAGTGCCACGGCCTAACTTGGCCGTTAATGGCGATCCGTAGAGAATGGTTAGCGGTGATGATGGGTGGTGCTTAAATATGGGGGTGAAGAGAGGGAATGTGTCGAGAGTGTATGTTTGCACGTATTGTGTGTAGCTTATGTGATCCATGGGTGTGCAGCTAAAGAGGTGAGATGAGAGAGGATGACTGAGAGAGAGAGGAAGTGGGTTCATGCAAGAGAACGTCAGTTGGGAGAGAAAGGAAGTGGGTCTTAGCTTGTTGGTTGTTCGCGAGCGTATTGTAGTGGGGTTCGATTTGGTTGGGTCGTGTGTATTAGAGTGTAGCTATGCATCCAATGGTGGATAGGCTTGCATATCTATAAGATCGGTGCGACAATATGGGTATGAGGGTCATCAGGGAGTTAGGGTCAAGAGGGTAGCTGTGTATAGATGGTTTAATGTATGCATAGGTACGATTTGATTGTGTATAGGTACGATTTGAGAGTGAGAGTAATGAGGGTGAGAAAATGCAATGGCCAAATTTGTGTCATGTACGGTCGAGAAAGTTAGAGTGTGTTTTGTGTACGTGAGTTTGAGAGAAAGAGATTTTGGAGAGAGGGCAGATTGAGAGTGAGAGAGTTCAAGGGTGACAAAATCGAAAGAGAGAGGGTTCTATGAAGGTGTTGATGGTTCCCCCTTACGTATGTGTGTGTGTGTGTGTGTGTGTATGTGTATGGATTCAAAAAAATTTCCCCTCCCCCTTCTATGTGTTTGTCCTCCTTTTTTATTGTTTGTTTTTTTTGTTTTTTTTTTAAAGAGAAAGTGAAAGGAAGAAAAGGAAAGGGAAGAAGAAAATGGGTAGGGGGGAAGGATATTTGTTGTTAAGGCTAATCACAAAATGCCATGTGTCAATTTTAGACACGTGGCTAAGTGATGGCTTGACATGTGGCTATGCATGGAGTTTGAAAAAGAAAAGGACAAAAGGCATTTTTATGCCTTTAACGAGTTTCAAACCTAAGACCTCAACTTAAACCCTAATGCAAGTCCAAGCATTTATCCATTAGGCTATTGGCTTATACTTTATTCATTTGTGCACTTAAATTACACATATGAACAAGGTTAGCTTCAACTAGATTCAAATCTAAGCCTAAGCCAACCGTCTTTTCCTTATTTAAAAATCTATTCTGTTACAACTACTTAAAAATTATTCTTTTCTAAATTCCTTGAATTTCTATTTTTTTCAATATTTTCAATTTTTTGTGACTTTTCAATTTTTTTATATATTTTTCCATTTTTGTATTTTTTTTTTCTAAATTTCTCATTTTTTGGGTGCTTTTTCTCATTCTCTAATTTTTGTTTTTTCTTGAATTTCTTATTTTTCTTTTTTTTTTGCATTTTTTTTCTGTATCTCTTAGTTTTGGGGTTTTCTTTAATTTTTTATCTTTTGTATTTTTCCTAAATTAGGACCTTTTGATCTATTCTGAAAAATAAAAAGAGAATAAAAAATGGGGCATCTACAACTGTTCCTCTTTGTGGTGAAGTTTAAGTAAAACTTTGCTATAAAGACTAAAGTAGACATTATTTTTGTCTCAAGGGTGGATTTTATTCTAAGAAGCGTTACAGTTAGCTAGCTAACTATTTTAGGTTTAGTTCACTGGGGATTTAGTGAATAGAGGGGTAGCACTCTAAGAGCTAGCTGAAAAACTGGTTGAAGAAATGAAGTCTAGTCATACTCTTATGAGCTAATAAATTGAGGTGAAATGGATGAAGCGTTCCTTAAGCTGGTTAATGTCCTAAAAAGAATGAGGAAACTTGGTCGTACCCTAATAAGCTAATTAACCAAGGAGGGTACAGTGCTCCTAAAACTAGTTAAGACCTTAAAAAAAATGAGAAAACTTAGTCATACCCCAATGAGTTAACTAACGGTAGGCAAAGCACTCCCAGAGCTGGCTAAGACCTTAAACTAAATGAGAAAACTTAGTCGTACCCTAATGAGCTTACTAAGCAAGGTGAGCAAAGTGCTTATAAAGTTGGCTAAGACCCTAAGCTAAACAAGAAAACTTAGTCGTACCTCAATGAGCTAACTAACCAAGGTGGGTAAAGCGCTCTTAGAGCTAGCTAAGTGATAAGAATCAACCCCCTAGACCAATCATAAGAAGCCGAGCTAGAGGACTTCAAGGGTTCATATGAAAAATACTAGCTCTAAGCCATAGCTGAGATGGGGACTCCTATCCTGATTTGACCTCTTGCCAACTTATCTATTAGATCGTTATGTATGTCTAACATGCTCCTGTCTAATAGTGAAGTCCTAATCCAGAAGATAGCCTAGAACTAACTGAGCTACCGACTTGAATTATTAGCGTCCGACTTCAAGACAACTGACCTTTGTTAAGCTAATTAGCCCCCGACTTGATCAAGATCAGGTCAGCCCCTGACTATAACACATTCCTTCTTCTGCCTATGTTGTATCATATCCCAGATGTCCAGCCACCAAGTGACATGTGTCTTCTGACACAATGTTCTAGAATGATTCTTTCTTTTTCGTACTATATATTCTTTGTCTCTTTTACCCCTTTATGTCTTATGTAACCTAGTGTAGAATACCCTTTTCTCTTTTCATACATGTAAAGCAACCCTAGTGAACGAGTATAAAAACCTCCACTTTTCTTGTATGCATAAAATTATCTTCGAATATAGAATTACTCACTTTTGAGCAACCTTAGTGTTCTTATTATCTCTTAACTCTCATCTATTCCCTTTAGTAAGGAATAGTGGTGAGTGACTCTTCAGTTTATACCGATGTGTCATATCCCGCGTATTGTAAGTTGAGTAGGATCGAACGGTGAGTTATATCCATTTTGTAGCTGCTTGGGCTTTGCTAGCTTCTTTTTTTCAAGTTTCCTTTTCGGTTTATTTGTTGTGGTGCTTCTCTGTGTGTACGACCTCGGAGATGCATTACTAAGACCTTAAACTAAATGAGAAAACTTGGTTATACCCTAATGAGCTTACTAACTAAAGCAGGCAAAGCGCTCCTAGAGCTGGCTAAGACCCCAAACTGAATGAGAAAACTTAGTCATACCCTAATGAGTTGACTAACTAAGGTGGGCAAAGCGCTCCTAGAGTTGGCTAAGACCCTAAACTGAATGAGAGGACTTAGTCATGCCCCAATGATTTGACTAACTAAGGTAGGAGCATCTCTTAGGGACTAGCAACCCTAACTTTTGGAATCGATTCAAGATAAACCTGGTAGTGCTCCTTTGAGACGACTGACCTAAGTGGGAGTATCTCTCGGGGACTAGCAACTTTATGATGGGATCGATCTAAAGGACCTAGTTGTACCTCACTAGGCTTACTAACATAGGTGGAAGCATCTCTTGAGGACTAGTAATCCTATCTTTTGGATTCAATTAGAGATAAACTTAGTGATGCTCCTTTGAGCTAACTAACTTAGGTGAAAAGGGTGAAGCACTTCTAGTGTTGGCTAAGACCCTAAATTGAAAACCTGGTGAAGAGAAGCACCTTGTTGGCTCACTATGGGATTTGGTGGAGAGAAGCACCATGTGGGCTTACTTAAGACAAATTGGTGAAAGAAAGTACCCTATGGGCTTCCTAAAGGAACAAAAGTGCCGTATAGGCTCACTAAAAAAATAGAAGTGCCCTATGGGCTCGCTAAAAGAATAGAAGTATCTTACGGGCTCGCTAAGAGAATTTGCTGAGGAGAAGTGTCCTATGGGCTCGTTAAGAGAAAGTTGGCGAGGGAAGTGCCCTATGGGTTTGCTATGATAACTTAGTGAAGAGAAGCAACTTATAGGATTGTTATGAGGAATTTGTAAGGTGAGCACCTTATGGGCTTGCTAAAGACCCTAAAGGAAGATGACAAAAGAGGGGTTTAAAAGCTAGCTAACAGTTAAAAAGATAAGATAGCACCCTAGAGGCTAGTGGGATCCTTAAAAAGAATAATGAGTGAGTTATCACTCTAAGAGCTGGCTAACACATTAGAAAGACGGGACAAAGCCATAAAGGCTAGCTAGAATGCTAAAACGAAATAAAAGAGGGAACAATGTTATAAGAGCTAGCTAAAACCTTAGAAAGACAAGATAATGCCCTAAAGGTTAGCTGGAATGCTACAAAGAAATAAAAGAGGGATCAGTGCTCTAAGAGCTGGCTAGAACCCTAGAAAGACGGGACAACACTCTAAAGGCTGGCTGGAACCTTGGAAATAAATAAAAGAGGGATCAGCGCTCTAAGAGCTAGCTAGAACCCTAAAAAGATGGAACAACACCCTAAAGGCTAGCTGGAACCTTAAAAAGAATAAAAGAGGGGTCAGTACTCTAAGAGTTGGCTAGAACCCTAGAAAGTTGAGATAGCACCCTAAAGGTTGGCTGGAACCTTAAAAAGAATAAAAGAGGGGTTAGTGCTTTAAGAACCAGCTAGAACCCTAGAAAGACGAGACAGTGCCGTAAAGGCTGGCTAAAACCCTAAAAAGAATAAAAGAAGGGTCTAAGAGCTAGCTAAAACCCTTAGAGGAAAGAAGGATTGAAGAAGTAAGGTAAGGAAAACAGTTAGGTTTAAAAGACTTCTTAACTTAGAAAAGTATTTACAGGAAGATTGTTAAAAAACCATTTATGAAAAAATGCATTAGGTATAGGCCCCTTAATTTGAAAAAGAGTTAAGAAACTGCAACAAAGAAAAAAGATCTAAACTATTAAGGTTAATTTACAAAAACAAATGACCACCTTGGAAAGGAAACAGAAGACATGGATTAAAAGCTTGGCTACTCGAGTCGATATGGATTGGATAAGAATTTTGTGATAAGCCTTTACTTTCTCTCTCTTCTCTTTTTTCTTTTTTTTTTTCCTTTGAAAGTTTTGCCAATGGTTATAAATTCTTATTTGAGGAATAATCTTATGACCCCCTATCCTTGGTAATCATGTGGAGTTTCTCAATGGCTTGCCCTTAGGGCTTTCTCATGGGGCTTCATGAGTTTAGACATTCCTTTCTTAAGGAAAAGGTAGCCCATGATCAGTTTAGTCAAAGAGGTCTTCCTTGCTAGCTTTCAATCTAGATTTTGCTCTCGACTTCAGTTCCAAAAGTTACAGTCCACTTTGTAAGTGACATGCTTTAATCAATCCGTTAGGTCTTTTCTGGTTTAGCATTATGAATTTAGGCTTTAGGTCTAAAGGTTTCAAAAAGAATTAATGAAGAGGCCTATTTTGAAAGAAATAGTTTTATTAATCCTGGGTATATAAGTCAAGAAACTTAGGGAAAAATTTGAAGTATGCTTGCCTTAGTTTCAAAAATAATCTTTATTAAGGATGAATTGTTTTTTAAGATTAAAAGAGCTTGTACTTGTGTAAGGGTGGTAATGTTGGTGGGGAGGCCTTATGTGATTCATCCTAGGTAGGAGAGCTTTCAGAGTGGAAATAGAGATTTTGAATTTCCAAGCTTTGGAATGGGATTTAGGGCTTTGTGTTTCTAGGGCTATGTAGGCTTTGACTCTTAACCTTTTGATTTGGTTTGGCTGCCTTTGTTGGGATATGAAATATTTCTTAGGGCTTTCATCTTATGCTCGGGCCTAATTCTTTGGCCTCTTTTCTTCTTCTTCTTCTTTTTTATTTTAATTACTTTACCCCATTATCTCTTACTATTCTCTCTTTTCTTTTGGCTCCAAGAGTAATTGTTTCCATTGTTGAGTTTTTTCTTTCTAAACGATTAAGTGTTGTAAATCCATGGATTTCTAGTGTAGGGGCTTGAGGTGCTTGAAAAGGAGATTGGCTCTTCTTTATTTCAAAGAAAAATAATTCATTAGAAATAAAAGTCGTTTTTGAATTAATGTTACTTAAACAAGCATAAACCAATCTTACCCTTATCTTTTACTCAATGACCCTAACCTTCGAATTACCCCATTATAGGCTGGTTCTTGATAGGATTTGAATTTGAAAATTCTTTAAATAGCTCCAACAGGGTGAACAACAGATGATTGTGTTTAGGATTTAGAGAAGAATGCCTAACTTCATTTTAATCTACGTATCACATTCAAAGTGGACCTCCTTTAAGTAATGAGTCCAAAGTATCCTCACCATTATGTCGCTTAACTTTTAAAGTGTTTCAGGTTAATGTATAGGATATAGTTTGCCTCTTCTCATCCTAAACTTTTTCAAAAAGTGAGCTATCGATTTCTTAAGGAGGAATCTTTATTTTCCTAAGGTGATGACTGACTTTGCCCCTTGGTTTCTCAAATCATGCCCTGGTATTTGATTTTGTGTTTTAGTTTGGTTCATGCTTGGATTTCTAAACAGACCAGGGGTTTTAGCTTGGCTCAATTACTTTATGGGCCAAAGATTGTGTTTAGGTCGGCTGCCTCGATGGGTCGTAGTTCATGTTCAGATTGGTTGCCTAGCTTAGTAGCTTGTGTTTTGGTAGGTTGCTTGAATAAGCTTAAGGTTGTTGTTTAGGTAGAATACTTAGCCAAGTGACCTGTATTCGAGTAGGTTACTTGAATGGGCCTAAGGTTGGTGTCAGCCAAGTGGCTTGTGTTTGAATTAGATAAGTCAAAGGGCTCATGTTGGCTTCTTTAATGGATCGAGAGGCCTTATGTTAGTTAGAACCAAGTGTTTAGTCTAGTTGCTTGAGTGGGCTAAAGGCCTTGTGTTTGTGTTAAATGGATCAAGGGGCTCGTGTTAGCTTCTTTAATAGATCTAAGGATCTTTGTATGGGTTGAAAGCCAAGTGTTTAGGCTAGTTACTTAAGTGAGCCAAAGGTTTCATATTTGTGTTGATTCCTTGAACCCCTAAGGATTTATAGCCATTAGTAATTTTTTTTTCAATCTTTTTTTGTTTCTTTTTCTTTTATTTAATTTTTTTTTAAGATAAAGAAATGTAATGCTATATTTTCATAAAATAATTTACAAATAAGGATGGTAATTTTTGGGTTTCTATTTACAAGTTTATGGATTTTATTTACATTTTCCTAAACGAGAAGGAATAGTGGTTAGATAAACGTTTACTGAAGGACTATTTACAAAAATGAGAATGTAAAAAAAAAATGAAGAACAATGAACCAAATAGAACTTTATTATTTTGAAGAGATAGAATACAGAAATGGAGACAGAGATCCTAACATTTATTTTGAAACTTTATTCTAGGTTCTTTAGATCTGAACTGGAAAAACCTTACATTAAGTCTTGTATATGAGCCTTAAGGTCCTTTATCATCTCATAGGTATCCTTAATGACCTATGCTAGAAGGGACCTTAAGGCTTAGTTGTGAGCCTCAAAACACTCAAGCTTTTCCTTCAAATAGGCAATTTCATCTCTCAGCATCTGCTTACAAATCCTAGAGATGCTTAGTAGCCTATTGTTCGCTTGATCATTTACTTGGTTGTTTGCCATCCTAAGTCTATACATTTCATGGATAAGAATCAATCATCAATGCAACAAAAGAGAGAGAAAAAAAAAAGTGGAAAAATGTAGATGTTAGGGCCATTTGGGTTAATACATTACTCCTTAAGTTGCAACCCTACTGTAATTTTCAAAAACTTAATTGTATTTAAACTCTTGAAGGATTAGTAAGGTTGTAACTTCTTAAGGGTAGTGTATTAATTCAAGCTTGAAAGGGAGTATATATAATTAAGGTGGGTTCTAAAAGGTCCTTAAGCTTTGTGACCTCACTTATTTTTTAGAAAACACTTTCATTGGCCACAATGAACTTAAGTGGGGTGGCCTAATCAACCTCGAACGATAGCTACACCACTATGCTTGAAACTTACACAGTAGCCTCATTCCTAATGTCCTAAGACAACCTGGATCTAACCGCATCTACCATGCATCTTTAGTGCAATAGATGAACCCCCCATGCTCTAATGTATGCTATTTGCAAAATAAATATGTTAATTAAAACAAATATGTACACGAAGTCAATAATAAATAAACAAATGAATATATAAATAAATAACTAAACAACATGGGTAATTTGAAAAGCGATTTTAATTTCAGAATGTTTTTTAAGTGGTTAGCCCTCTTAATGTCCCTAGTGGACTCGCTAAGTTATCGAGTTTGGTTTTTCACCTCTCGGTTCTTTTTAAATTAGGTTGCCTTTAAACCGATTAGTACCAAATCTTACCTGCTTAATACTGATCCTCAACTAGGGTTTAAAGAAAACCAATTCTTTTTATATTTTTGAAAGTACTTTAGAGTCACCATCTGATCGGAGTTAAGAAAAAAAGTTAAGTTATAATTAATTGGTTAATTGGTTATAACTTAACTACGGTTTATCAATCAAACCATTTTATACAATAGTTTTTTGAAAACAAGAGATTTAGATCTAAGGGTTAATTTATTAAACCTTAAAAGGGTACCATTTTTTATCTTTCCGAATTTAACTTTGCTTTTTAAATATACCCTTTTTAATTTCTAAACAACTAATCAAATTTACACGTGACTAAATTAATTAACTTACACAAATATCTACAAAGATAGAAAAAATAAAAATTTCCCTATTTTAAGTCGCCCCGTACTTACGTACAAGTACTTACGTACCTGCTATTCACGATTAGACTTTCGTAGTTCATTCACTAAAAACATAACAGGTTGAATAGATTTTAGTTGTTGAAAATCAGTCAGGTTTACGTTTTTACCCATTTTGATTTATTTAAAGAAAAATTCTAAGAGATCTTAAATCGGAATTTATTTATGGAAAATTCTAGAAATATCCTAATTTGGGAGTAATCCACTTATTTATATTTATTTTGGAAAATTCGCTTTTCTTAAGTGATAAAATGAATTTTGTTTGCTTATTTACTCTATTTTATTTATATATTTTTATATTGATTATATTTTTTGTTAGAACGTGAAAATAAGTAGCACTAAACTAAATACTTCTTCCCCTTTTCTCTTTTTTTTTTTCATCTTTCATTTTTTTCATTTTATATATATATAAATTATAAGTACATGAGAGCAATAAGTAAATAAATAAATAAAAAAATAACAATAAAAAAACAAAAATAGGTTACCAAAATGTGAGAAGAAGATGTACGGGTTGGTTGCGTCGGAGCTGTATGGGTCAAGTTGATTGGCGGGTTTAGGTCAGGTCACGTATAGTAGTTTGGAGAGGATGCTTCATGGGGTGATTTAGCCACAAAATTGACTGGGAAAAGGTAGTTTTGTGGTTTTTGTATTGGACTTAAGGGGTCCAAGGGTGGTGCCGCAGCCTAACTCGGCCATCGGTGGTGGTTTGTGAAGGATGGCTGGCAATGATGATGGGTGGTGCTCATACGTGCGGGCAAAGAGAGGGAATGTGTGTTTATGCGTATGGTGTGTTGTGTGTGTGATCTGTAGGTATGCAGCCCAAGAGGTGAGATGAAAGAGGATAACTGAGAGAAAGAGGAAGTGGGTTTGTGCGAGAGGGGGTCAGTTGGGAGAGAGAGGAAGTAGGCCTTAGCTTGGTGGCTATTCGCAAGTATGTTGTAGTAAGGTTCAGTTTGGTTGGGTAATGTGTATCGGAGTGTGATTATGTGTCTGATGGTAGATGGGCTTGCGTATGTGTAAGATAGGGGCAGCAGTGTAGGCACAAAGGTCATCGGGGAGTTAGGGTTAAGAGGGTGGCCGTATGTGGATGGTTCGGTGTGTGCATGGGTGTAATTCGGTTATATGTGGGTGTGCTTTGAGAGTAAGAGCAGTGAGGGTGAGAAAATGTAGTGGTCGAGCGTATGTCATCTACAGTCGAGAGAGTTGGAGTGCGTTGTATGTATGTGAGTTTGAGAGAGAGAGAGAGTTTAGATAGAGAGTAAACCAAGAGTAAGAGAGTTCGAGGGTGAGAAAATCGAAAGAGACAGGGTTCTATCAAGGTGTCTGGAGGTCCCCCTTGCGTATGTGTATGTGTATGGATTCAAAACAATTTCCCCTCCCCCCTCTATGTGTGTCTGTCCTCCTTTTTTATTGTTTGTTTTGTTTTGTTTTTTTTTTTTTTTTAAAGAAAAAAAGAAAGTGAAGGGAAGAAAAGGAAAGGGGAGAAGAAAATTGGAGGAAAGGATATTTGTTGTTATAGCCAATCACAAAAATGTCACGTATCAATTTCAAGCATGTGGCTCAGTGATGGCTTGACATGTAGCTATGCATAGAGTTTGAAAAAGAAAAGGATAAAAAACATTTTTATGCCTCTAGTAAGTTTTGAACCTAAGACTTCTACCTAAACCCCAATGCAAGTCCATGCGCTTATTCATTAGGCCATTAGCTTGTGCCTTGTTTATTTGTACAATTAAATTGCACATATAAACAAGGTTAGCTTAGGTCAAATTTAAATCTAAGCCTAGGCCAACAATCCTCTCTTTATTTAAAAAATCTATTATATTAAAACTACTTAAAAATTATTATTTTCTAAATTCCTTGAATCTTCTTTTTTTTTTCAATTTTTTTATGACTTTTCAATCTTTTTATATATTTTTCCATTTTTTGTATTTTTTTCTAAATTTCTCATTGTTTGTGTTTTTTCTCATTTTCTAATTTTTGTATTTTCCTGAATTTCTTATTTTTCTATTTTTTTTTTGTTTTGAGTTTTTTTTCTTCTAAATCTCCTATATTTTGGGCTTTCTTTATTTTTTTTATTTTTTGTATTTTTCCCTAAATTAAGACCCTCTAACTTATTTTGAAAAATAAAATAAGGGGGGTGTGGTTGCAAAAATGAGGTGTTTACAAAATCATTAAATTTCTTATTTGTATTCTTAGTGTGGTTGTACTATAACGTGACTTTGTGTATTATTCTTCACAATTCACTAAATTTGAGAGAATTGTGAAGAATCTAACATCTATGTATTGTTATATCAAGATTCTTTAAGTTAAGCAAAAGGGTATTCCTTCTTATCTCTTCTTTTATGTTATGTTTTATTTCATTTTTCCTATTTCTCCATATTCGTTCTTTATCTATCATGTGTGAGTCATAACTTAAGGTTTACGAAATCATTTTAACATGAATGCACTTTGATTTGTTGTTATTCCTAATAATTATGAAATTTTGGTGATTATAACTTCATATAAGTTGAAATAGTGTAGTGCACAACATAATCTTGCAGTAGATCTCAATGGAATACGTTGAGAAACGATTTCATTGAGTAGATCTTAGTCAATAGAACAAACTACTCCTACTAATAAAGATATTATTAGGAAGTTTATTGCATGTTTTATGGAATCCAAGGATTTTAGTAAACTTTTTGTGCTATCTTGACTTGTCCATTCGTTTAGAAGAGATTCTAAGGAATACAATCAGGATTAGAATTGAGTAATTCCGAGAAGAATACTCATGGATAGAGAATTCCTATAGATGAGCAATTGTTATGATAGATATTTTATAATTCACATTAATGTAATGGAGTAAACCTACTTTGTAATTTGTTGTTTTCATTTTATAATCTTACTATTGTGTTTTCTTGGTATAATAGTAGGATTAGTATAATTTAGTTGTAGAAATTAATTTAATTACTTTATTCAATCATTCGATTGCTAGTTAATAGGAAGAATAATCAATACTAGTATTTAAATCTTTTCCTAGTGGAGACGACCCAATACTTATCCATACTAACAAACGATAGGTATACTTACCTATTTAACCGAGTAAAGGATAAAATATAAGAATTTAAATTAGAAGACTCAATAGCTTTATTTAGAAGCGATTAGTATGTCTCTTCAAGGTGTCTTGACTTTCAAAGACTAATGTACTACAATGTAGCACTAGGCCCTTGATGTTATCATAGCAAAATGAAATGCATCAAGACTTGTTGGCTTATTGCTTTTCCAAATGTCAATAACTAGGGGAGGAAAATTATAAATGGATACAGTATATGAAGAGGCTATTCTTGTATAGTAATGACCGCTACCCATTACATTTGCTTTATACAACACTCTTTATGCATTATGTTCGGTGTGCATATGTTTGCAAGGCTTGATTTGCATCTGCTAACGATGCTCAAAGCGCTTACACATGAGGCTCAATTCATACGCGGCACTTGACACATGAGTACTCTAGATATTCAATACTTTATGCTGATTTATGACATCTCCCTTTGCTCGAACCGAATGATAACGGTATTAGACTTATTCAAGACATGAGATTACTCATATATAATGTCATGTCGCCTCCTTCTAATGACTTTTGAAAAGTGGTAGCAATGTTTACTATGATTGTTACCCCTTGGGGGAGGAGGAAGGAGTGGATTATACGTGAAAATCAAGTAAAGTAAGTGAGTTAGTAAAGCGAAGTGCAATTGGGATAAAAATCATACAACTGTACAAGTAGGAAGTTGAAGAAAAAATGACAAAGGCAGTACAAGGAATGAAACCTTATAGAGGACTCATGTTTAACTTGAAGATTTGGCTCACCCATGTTCATATCATAGGACAATTCACATGTTCTTACCAAGTTCATGATCAATTTAAATGTTCAATTGCAAATGCTTGTGCATATTCATCTTAGAGAAATTATGTTAAACTCATATGTTCACCTTACGTGTATTTACGTTAAAGGACTCATATCAGGATGAAGCTTCATGTCATGGTCAACTCTCATGTTCATTTATTATGTTGAGAAGTCTCATGATTCAACTATTCACATTTAGCTCACATTTCAAGCACCATGCCTATCCTATGATGCTAAGAGCTATATCATGCTCAAGCTTCACATCGTGTATAAGGGTTATGTAGTGTTCAGTCCTCACATGATGTACATACCTCATATTGTATTCAGAGCTAGCATCATGTTCAAGCCTTGTATCATGTTCAAACCTCATGTCACGTTTAGGCCTGATGTTGACTTTAGGCTTAGCATCATATCATGATCAAGACTTGTGACATGTTCAACATTTATTTTACATTCAAAGCTCATGTTACATTTTGAGGTTATGTCATGTTGAAGGTTCACCATAAGTTTAAGGATCACATCATGGTTAAGGCTCATGTTTAGGGCTTATCTTTGATTCTCATGTTAAATCATGTCTAAGGGTCACGATTGTGGCTCATGCTCACTCATATTCAACTCTAATGTTCAACACTTATGCTTGCTCTCATATTTGATGCCTAATTGCAATCCTTACATTCTCTCATGATTAAGACTCATGTGTTAAGGCTCATATTCAACTCATATTCGGCTCATGTGCCAGGAGTGTCATGTTCAATTCACTTACACAACTCACACGTGCTCATGTCGAAGATTTAAAAGCACTCATGCTAGAAGCCCACATGTACTCATACCAAAAGAATTATGTTGAATTGAAGTGTTCAACTCTTATAAATTCATGTAGAAGACTTATAATTGGTTCATGTGTGCTTAAGTCGTGGACTCGTTTTCAACTCTCACTTGTTTATGCTTAGGGTTAATGTTCAATTCATATCCTATGCTCACTTAGAAGCTTACGTCCCTTTCACATGATTTAGCTCACAACTACTCATGTTAAAGAGGGTCGTGTTCATTTCAAACTTTTAATTCACAAGTACTCATATTAAAGATGTTAAGTTTACATTCCAAGCTCATGATTGGTTCATATGTTCAAGGCTCACATCACATCATGTTTAAGAATCTATTGTGCCATATTCAAGACTTATGTCATGATTAAAGGTCACCTCATGTTTAAAACTCATGTTCAAGATTCATGTTTCATTAATAGGTGTGCTCAGATTATGGGTTTGCATTCAACCCTCATGTGTTGATATCCAAGGCTCATGCTTTATTCATGTGCACTCAACTCACAGGCTCGTGTTCTACTCTCATGTATTAACGTCTATGCCTTACATTTAGTTCATCTCATGTCTAAGGCTCGTACTCGCCTCTCATGTGCTCATGTATGCATGCCCCTATAACTCAGGACTTATGTTCAATTCATATTACAAGTTATAGTTGGTTTTATGGAGATTACAAAAGGAGGCCACACACGACCTAAGCATTATTCCTTTTCGCTATCGCCCGTTGATGAAGATTGGTCCTCGGTTGACAAACAGTAGCCGTTCGAGTGATAAAGAGTTTATTTTCTTTAAATCATGCCGATTTACTAATTGGTGCAAGGATGAGATCTGGTGCTCAAGTTATGACTATAGACTTTTGACCCTCAAATAGCAAACAATTACAGTCTGGGTGATAAAGAGTTTACCCTCTTTAAACCGTATTAATTTGCTGACTATTACTAGTTCAAGATATGGTTCTCAAGTTATTATAGTAGACTTTTGACCCTCAATTGTAAGTAATTGTGATTCGAGTGGTAAAGAGATCTTCTTTAAACCAAGTCAATTTGTTGCTTGCGGCAAGTTTAAGATAGTGGCCACCTAAAAATGTAATTGCGGACTTTCAAATATTGGAAATGCTACCTAAAGAAGATGGACAATGAGAAGATATCAGTTTTACGTTGAAAAAGTGGAGGAAATGTACATAAGAAAATTTGCTATGGAGGCACATATTTCCTTTTCCCATTCCTTGTAAAACGTGGGATTCGTATATTAAATATGCATCTCACATACTACAGCAAGCATCAATTCACAAATTCTATCCTTATTGCATTAAAAAAAAAAAAAAAAACATTACCTAAATATCATCAAGTCTACTTTCACAACGGGGCCAACATCAAAAGCGATCATATACTATACACCGTCAAGTGGTGCAAGTTATGGAAGCTAGATGGAAAATTATTCATAAGTAGAGACGCATTTGTCTTCATTGAGAGGAACTAAAAAGGTAAGAGGCCAGTTCCATCCGAACTCATCAAAACCAAAAGGAACAAAATATTTTCCAGTATCATCTTATTAATAATGCTGATATTATAAGGGATATTGAAACCTGAAAGGGTTGGACTATTATTTCTTCGATTTGTCATTGATACCAATGACAAGAGGAAGCGACAATCTTGGTTTGATCGCCAATAGATGACTATTTCAATTACTGTAGGAACTTCCATATTCAATTGGCAATCTGAATCGTTAATTCCTGTGTTGTTACTCTTCAACTCCAATCAAAGAAGCTCATGAAGCCATTGAAACACATAACAACTTATGCCATCAATTTACAGTCAAAACTGAGCATCATAAAACCGACCCACAATTTTGATCACCTTAATTGCCTTACCCACACAACTATTGTTTCCAGTAAATCCTCATCCACAATTGCAACCGGACCCTTTGTTAAATGACCTCCAAGTGTTTGACGATTTATCCGACTGGAACATGGTTTCCTTTTCAGCATTTCTCAGTCGCATTACTAAGTAAAACCACCATAAAAAAAAATATATTATATTTGTTCACAAAAGTACTTTCTTCGAATATAAGGCCGAATGAATTTACATTTAGTACTGCCATCCACTTCGCTGTTAAGCTCAAAGAGCTTATCACATGCAAACAACTTTATGCTTGTGACATAAAAATAGGACTACAATCAATTGTTTATGTGTGGAGTGCGGTTTTGGATTTCCATGCTATGTTAAGCACCATTAAAGAAGCTCAAAGATCTTTTGAAAATGTCAACAATCCAAATGAGGTATGAATATTAAGGAAGCATCAGGTAGTCTTTATTTGCACTCCAAAAAGGAGCAAGCACTTTCGCATGGGGATGTCACTTGCTAGCCGTATTATTAAAAATTAAATGAACTATTTGGTTTTCTTCCCAGCTGCATTGTAACTTGAGATTGAAAAAAATTTCAAGTTAAGTTCCTAGTTCATGTTCAACACATGTCAAACATACGAAAACCTATATTTGAGAAGTTTAATATATATATATATAATCTATGTTAAATAATATATATGAAACCAAATGATATTTTAAAAATGGAAACAGCAATTAATACTTCAAAATTAAGGAGTATTATCATAAATGATACATCTTTAGAAAAAATTAATGTTCTTAATAAAATAGATAATGCTTAGAAAATGATTCAATGAAAAATATTTCTTTAAAAGATTTAAAGATAAATGATCTGATGAAGAAATTAACAAAATCAATTGGAAAGAACTTTAGAAATTATATTATCAAAAAGCTATGCTTCTAGATATAATATTTGAAGAAAAAAATTGATAATTTTCAGAATAAATATTCTATAGGATCCACCTATGAATAGAATACGGATGGAGCCTTAAAACAAAAAATTATAAATGTTCTTAACCAAATGATAATTTTTTTAAATACTAATAAAACTGTTCCAAGTAGTACTAATTATCAAGTAGCACTCTTTTTAATTTCTAGTTTTACTGGATAATTAAAAGGTTAGTGAGATAATTATCTTACTAAAAAACAATGAATTAATATTTTAACATCATATAAAACTGATAAAAATGGAATTAAAATTCTTGATGAAAATGATGAACCAATTCAAGATATGGTTAATATTTTAATTTTTTTCAATAAGCTAACATTTTATATTAGATATTTTATCTAATATGGAATGTAGATCTAATATAAAATGTAGATCCTTAGGAGAATTCCGTCAATATAAAAATATTTTCTTCCAAAGAGTTTTTCTTAAGAATGATTGTAATCGAATTTTCTGGAAAGAAAAATTTCTAGTTTGTTTACCTAAATTAATAGGAAAACAAGTTAGAAATAAAATCAAAAAGGAAAACAATGGCGAAATTCCTTATGATAATTTATCATATGAGGAATTAGCGTCATATGTATATAAAATTATAACAAATTTATGTACCATAATAAGATTGCAAAAACAATTAAAAAATGAACTTGGTGATTTTTGTGTATAATATGATTCATCTTTGTTGATAAAAGGACAAAGAAGAATACTAAATGTCTACAATGTTCAAATAAAAAAATAAAAAGGAATTTTAAGAAAAAATCTCTTAAAAAACTTGAAAATGAGCAAGTGGATAAAAAATATAAGAGAAAATCTTATAAACAATTAAGATATTATAAATGTAGAAAAATTGATCATACAGCAAAATATTGTAGGATCAATAATAAGTTTAATGAATTAAATCTTGATGAACAAATAATGGAAAGCATTTTGCAGATTTTTGTAGAAAATGAATATTGTACATCTGAAGAAGATTGTGATGATAGAATTCAAGCCAATGATATTGAATTAAAATCTTTTGAAGATGATAATGAAGAAGAAGAAATGTTATAACAAATGAAGAAGAAGAAATTCTTCGAAAAATAGATCAATTATCTAATGATAATAAAAGATTTGAATGTCTAAAAAATGTTAATAAAAATACTCTTTCACTTACACATAATTTACCTTATGATCTTAAAGAAATCCTTAAAAGAAGTACAAAATCATAGAAAAAAATCAATTTTTGAAAATGATCTTCATAATGAAATCAATGTTTAAAAATAAGAAATAAAAGAATTTAAATTAATGCAATTAAGGTTACAGAATGATTTTCTTGAAATAAAAGAAAAAATGATTATTTAAGAAAATTATAAAAATTCTGATTTTAAAGAAGGAACTTTAAATGATGTTCAAAAATTTCTTGATAATGATTTTGATTATCTACTACAATTTGTAGAGATAACCATTAGGAAATAGATCATCAATGTTACAATCAGAATTAACAATGAATTTATTTTGAAAGCTATTACATTATTTGATACTGATGCTGATTTGAATTGCATTAGAGAAAGGTTAATTCTCACAAAATATTTTGAGAAAACAACACAATCTTTGAGTTCTGCATCCGATAACAAATTGCAGATTAATTCCAAATTATCTAATGCTAAAATTATAAAAGGAAATGTTTCTTGTAAAACTGTTTTTATTCTTGTTAAGAATTTAAAGTAGAATGTTATTTTAGGAACACCTTTTATCAATTTAATCCAACCATTTTCTATAAATGATAAAGGTCTTGAGATGCATTATTTGAACAAGAAAATTATTTTTAATTTTGTCTCAAAACCATAAACTGAATATCTTAACGAATTAAAAGAAAATTCAATTTCAGAATTGAATTGTTTAATTGATTGTAAAGAAAAACATTTAATGTTTTTGAAAAAATGATCTTGAGTTTAAGAAAATTGAAACTCAACTTTCAAGTGAAAATTTAAAGAAAAGAATTTCTAATTTAGAATTAGAAATAAAAAATTCTATATGCTCAAATTTACCAAATGCCTTTTAGGATCATATATTGGATATTGTTAATTTACTATATGAAAATGATTTTAATGAGAAAAATATTCAAACAAAGCTAGACCTTCTCAAATGAATAATAACGTTATTAAACTTCTTGACAATGCTTTAAAATGGATTAGGTATTCAATACCTAATAAAAAAGATTTGCTTAGTAGACTATATAATACTAAAATATTTTCAAATTTTAACATAAAAACTAGATTTTGGAAAATTCAGATTAAAGAACCTAATGAATATAAGACTGCATTTACTGTTCCTTTTGGTCAATTTGGATAGAATGTAATGCCTTTTGGATTAAAAAAAATGCTCTCTCTAAATTTTAGGGGATAATAAATGAAATTTTTAATGATTATTTAAATTTCATAATAGTATACATTGATGATGTCTTAATATTCTTGTCTAATATAAACCAATATTTCAAACATATTAAGATTTTTATCAATATTGTTAGAAAGAATGGTTTAGTTGTGTCATCTTCTTAGGAAGTTTGAATTATATTGCAAACTTCTTTCTAAATCTCAATATTTTATGTAAATCGCTTTATCAAAAGTTAAAAAAGAATCCCCTACTATGGTAAGAAATTCATGCTAATATAATAATGCAAATTAAAGAGAAAATTAGAGAAATTCCATGTCTCCATATTTCAAACCTATCTTTATTTAAAATAGCAAAAACAAATGCATCTGATATTAGATTTGGTAAAATACTTAGAAAAAACAAAATGATAATGAATATGTTGTCCAATTTATTTCCAAACGTTGAAATGAATGTCAAAAGAATTACTCTACAATCAAGAAAAAATTTTTAGCAATTGTTTTAGCAATTTCCAAATTTCAAGAAGATTTGTTAAACTAAAAATTTCTTTTAAGGATTGATTGTAAGGCTATAAAAAATTCTTTACAAAAAGATGTCCAAAATATTGTTTCGAAATAGATTTTTGTCAAATGGCAAGCCATCTTATCTGTTTTTTATTCTGAAATTAAGCATGTCAATAGATCATCCAATTCTCTCCCTGACTTTACTTGTGAATCCTTACAGAGAGATACCTCCTAAAAAGGATAAAGGGGAAAAATCCCATAATTAAGAAAAAAGGCTTGACCAATGTTTGGTCATGGCTTAATGCTAAAAAAGCCCAAAATGTACCATTAATGATAAAAAAAAAAGAATCATCGTCTTTAATGACTACTAAAAATGAACTACCTCCAATGACTCCTCAAAATAAAAACAATGAAAAATCTAAATCTTCACAGGTTCAGATAACCCTAAAATTTCTTAAGGCACTAGTAATTACTTTACAACCATCCATGACTCCTCTAATGATTCTAGCAATTCAACAGGTGGAAGAAGCAATTCCACTAAAAAGCATGTCCGTCTGGAATGTTCTAATGACCGAGGTGGCATCTTCCTCAAGAATGCTTTCAACTCCTCAAAAATAAAAAAATTTTATTAAAGGAATTTTCAAATATATCTTTTCAGTAGAAAAAGGTATTTTTGAAAAAGATCTTTACGATTATGCTAAGAAAATTTTCATTGAAAATTTTTCTTTTAATCCTTATGATTTTTACAAAAAAAAAAAAAAAATTGATTTTTATGAAAGAATTTTAAGTGAAACTGGCTCGATTTCATTTGAACATTTTGGAATTATAAGTTATTCTATAGCTAGAATTTATAAGGTCATCAACCTTATCAAATGGTCTAGCCACCCAACATTGCTAATAAAATTTTAAATGACTCCGATGGATCCATAGCCAAATTATTAAGCTACTTATAATTATTATGATTATAAGCAAGTTTAGTAGAATAGTTTTTTCATAATGAACTCAAAGAGAACATATACGTAATTGATTTTCTTTGAAAAATGTTCTTAAAAAAACTTTCCTTATTGGTTTGTACACTGGTAGGATGTATTTGAAGCCACCAATGAAGTAACACATGAAAATGCCCTCAATGGATACAATGTATTTATGAACAAATACGTCCTAACAAACCATAAACAATCCTTCAAAAGGAATATGCTGTATTTCATGCATATTAACATTTCGTGGGTAATGACATGGTTCTATGATTATAAAATTGACAATGAATCTAAAACTACCGTTTTAACCATAAAATATAAAGTTAAATGGTGGGATGGATTTAAAATGTGGAATAAAGTTGAGGAAAATGCAGTCCTTAATTAGATTAAAAATGACAAATCCTCAATGGTACCGGCAAATGCTTTAACTCTTTAAACTCCTTTTTTCCATGATAAAGGATTCCTAATGTCCTCGATGGTTTATGTTATTTCTCTAGAACAAATGAAACAATTATTGGAGAAAGCATTGGCAAGTTTGAATGAATCAATAGCAAGATCGAATGAATTAATAGCAAGATCTACTACAAAATCTAATTCTCATCATAGTGGCAATACAAATGAAGAGAATTACTATGGAATAGATCTAAGTGATCCTTAATATACTTTGAATGTATTTTTTGATATATTTTGATGTAATTGCATTGTAAAATATGAGTAGAAATATCCTTCTCATATGTATCATAATGCATAATGGCATAAGAACACTTTACTAACAAAATGATTGCTTTTCACTATTTACTATATTGAATTGTCTGTCGCAATAATTTACTTTCCACTGTTTCATCTATAGTACCCTATTGGCCTCCTACCTTATAAATAAGAAGCCTCTTTCTTTAGGGAGGGCATCCTCCAAGATCAGCTTATTTTACCCTTCCTCCCTCTCCACTTCTTTTAATGTTTCTCTCTCTTCTCCAACTTCTCCTCTTCTAATCTTCCATCTTCTTCATCATCTCTTCTTCTAATGTTTCTTTCTTCTCTTTTCTTCAAAGTTGATCCATATTCTTTAACCTTCTACGATTGAGAAACCTACCTATGCTTCAATTCTAAGGTATACAAATACCTTCATAGGTTTCTTATCAATGATCTCTTCTTTATGTTGTCTTTCAAAGCAAATGATTTAAATGTAATGTTCTTGTTTTTAATGAAATAAAAGTTTTATGTTCTTTTCTTCTTCTCTTCATTTCTTTCTAATCTTATGAGGGGAATCTTTATCTCTAATGGGTATATCTCCATAAGATTTATGTTCATATTTATGATTAATTGTTGATCATAACCCCACTAGCCTTAACTTTACTACTTGTGGTGGTTCTTTTATAATGTTTCTTGTTCTTTTAATATCTTATAATTAAACCCCACTATTCGGCTGATTATATCGCTTGTGGAGGTTTTCTCTATTAATGTATATATGTTTAATGTTCTGATATATCTCAAATAGTAAAAGATAATGATAAAAATGATCTCATAAAATTTTTATGTTATTTAGATAATGTTATAGAATTTTTAGAATATAAAATTTGGGTTTATTCTCTGTTGAGAAAAAGTTTTTATTTATATGATATTTATTTTAATAGAGATAATTTTAATACTCAATAAAGTAATCAATTGGAAACCCAAACGTGTGAGCTACTGGCTCAAAGAAGGGTAATCAATCCCTTATTGATCTAGTACAATAACGCCACATACTTTATGAGTTTTGTATGTTTAATGCTAATTTTGTGTAATGTTTATGTTCAAGGTCTTCTAATCCCTCCTTCTTTGTTCTAATCTTTCTCTTGTATTTCTTCTAAATTATCTACGATAGAATACATAGAATATATATATATATATATATATTGAGGATCTATGACTTGGTTAAAGAGAATATCATATAGCAGTGAGAGTATATATAAACAACAAAAATAATTAATTATTGTTGTTTATACCAAACCTATTGTGGTATTATACTAATATTGATATATTATTTTTGTTGATAATTAAAATATAATTATTGTCTAAAATATAAATTAAATATAATATATTCTACAATAATATATTTTATAGGAATAATTATATATATATCATTAATAAAATAATTTTGTAAAATCTTGGTATCTAAAATATAATTATAAGGGGCTCTATGACTTGGTTGTGTAGAAAATGGTTCTATATTGAGTTTTATTAGAGTGGTTGGATGAGTTTGCCATTCTTTTAGATTGATTACTCTTAATATTCTGGCTATAGAATAGCTAATCATTCCTTCCTTTTCAAAATGTTTGAATCTTATTAATCCAGTTTCAATCAAAATTTTCTCATAAAACTGGATTGTCTTGAAAATATTATATGGTATATAATTAAAATCTTTTGTAAAAATTTTCCTTGCAAATTCAAAGGGATCCTTTTTCGATAGGTTTTCTTCTAAAAAGAAAATATATCTAGAAATAGGTTTTATAAAAAATTTTAATATTTGATTTGCAAGCATTATTCAAGCAGATGCTAGAGTTGATATCTCAATGAGTTGAATGTTCTGATTTTTCCTCTGATTTTCTATTGGTTGAGGAATTTTACGCAACATTTAGACTTTATTTTTTGATTATAGAACTATTGAGATTGCTTTAAGCAATCCAAGAGTTGGTTCCACATCTACTAATTTTGAAAAGACTTCATTGGATTGGATATTGGAAATGGATTGATTATTTGAAGACATTGGTTTCGAGGTCTTAGAAGAAGATTTCTCTTTGATTGTTAATGGGGTGTTAGATGATTTACATACATCTAACCATGATTTGATATTGGTTAATCCTTTATTATAGGTTTAGTAAAATGTTTTGTATCAAATGAATTAGAAAAGATCACATACATAGTGAATATTTTTCGATAATTATTCTTCTCGAAATCTTCCTAACTGGTTTGCACACTGGTGGGAACAATTTGGTGTAGTTCCTGAAATTATTAATGAAAATGCCAAGGATGGTTTCAATACTTTTATGAAAGAATACAATCTTACATCTCATGAGAAAAATTTTCAAAAAGAGATGTTATATTTTGTTTACATTGAAATATCTAGGGTTATGGCCTAGTGGTTCGATTACAAACTAGATCGGACATCAAATACAATTAATTTGGTTAAAATGTTCAAATTTAAATGGTGAGATAGTTTCATAATGTAGAATAAGATTGAAAAGGACTCAATTATAAATTAGGTCAAAACTAATTCCTCAGCACTACCATCCAAGCTCTCAACTCCACACTACCACAATAGAGGATTTTTAATTTCTTCTCTGGCAAGTGTAACTTTTCCAGATCAAATGAAGCAAATTCTGGAAATAGCATTGGCAAATATCAATGAATCAACCCAGGAATCAAGTTTAGAATTGGACTCGATATCTCACCACAGCAGGAATACCAATGAAGGTGACTACTATGGGATAGATTTAGTAGATCCAAAAATATCAAATATTGTACACTTTTGCACTATAAGGTAGAAATACGGTATTTTGTAAAAATACACATGTACTATAGTGCATAATATTGTCAACATCCACCATCTGACATATTACTGTCATACAGTAAAATGTCACAATAAATTCATCATTTCCATAGTACCACATCTGCCACAAATATTACTGTTTATAACAGTAACTGGTCGAGACGTTCCATTATAAAAATAAATATCTTGAATCATAGGAGGTAAGTGAAAAAACATACATACAACCTCTTCTGCTTCTCTCATCCTTTCTATTTCCATCTCTTCTCTTATCTCTTCTCTTCTTATCTCTCTCATCTCCTCCTCTTTCTCCTTCTATATAATATCTTTTCCCTACTTTCAATCTTGCTTCCAACAATTAACCAAATACTTTCTTGAAGCATAATTGTTATATATATATATATATATATGTATATATATATATATATGTAGGGAAAAAAGACTCGTTACGAGAGTTTAAATAAAAAAGAGGAACTAGAAAGACAAGTCACTATCCTCAATATTGAAATAAAAGAGAGAGAGAGAGAGATACATGTCAAACATTGCAAAAAGGATTTCTAGATTTCAATACGTTCAGAAAAGCTCAAGTATCGATTTGGAAAGCTAATAACATACCTACTACTATTGGTGTTGTTGAAACTTAGTTATGCGGCGTCTGTATTCTAGCTTAATGGAGAATTAGGCTTTGTTACCTACTAAGAACATCAAAAAAGGATGGAAGTTAAGAAAAAAAAAAAAGGCAAAAGAAGAATTGAAGAAGAGAAAGTGTGAAAAATAGAAAACATACATTACTCATTGGATTCACAATCATATTTTATTACCATCATAACAGTGAAGCAAGAAAGGGACTGCTGTCAGCCAATGCAGCTATGGCTCCTTCCTTAGCACTCTTGGTTATACGTTTACTTCTTAAACTTACTCCTCTATCAGCAAAAATTCTAATGAAGAATACGCATTAGGCATTGAGAAAAATGAGGTTTTACAAAAAAATAGTATAAGAAATTTAAGACTTAAGTTATCTACTACACTTATTGTTGATTAGAAAAGGAGAGAAAAATCCTTAAGTTTTTTAATATAGCAGCTATACCTCTCTTTTAAGGATTATAAAGTTGCTTATACCATGGGAGCAAAAGAAATAGAAAGGGATACTTGTCAAATTTTTTATAGGGATAAAAGAATAAAGGAAAATATACTATATCCCATTTTTTGTTCTTTAGCTTGTTGAGGTGTACTAATGTAAGAGGATGGGTGTAAAGGATTCATGTTTTGCTTTGATGAAGAGATACAATATGATGAAGGGGTCCGCAAGTGTTTACCTTTTTAATAATGGGCTGTTGTTTCATTTTTTAAGTGGCTGCTTCTATCACCACTTTTATAATGAACATAGTTACGAGGATTTGCTAATTCTATGCAACTACACTGTGTAATGTGAAAAACTCATGTGGATCAAATCGAAGAGACAAATCAACTCAAGAAAAGATATCTTAAAGAAGATTTACTTTAAAGTGTTGTATTAGGGGTAATTTGCAACTCAATCTAGCTAAGGCATGACATACAATTAAGATGTGCTACAAAGTCATGCATGGAAGTGATGCAGTTGTTTAATAGCACGCACGTGTCTAAGTCATCTAAAAGGCTTATTCGATACCCAAACCCCTTTGACTCCATCCACAAGACTTTGGTTAGAGGCAAAATGTAGAAGGCCAAATTTAATATTAGATTTCAAGCCTATCGATTATGGATTTAACTTCTTAAACTAAGATAATACGGCCTGAGGAGCCAAGCCCATAAATTACCAAGATGATCAAGGAAGTTTTGGTATGGTAAACTTGGAAAAAAGCCTCATGGATTGGTCCATCTGATCCAACCTTTCGTAGTTTGGTTCACACTAAAATAATAAATAAAGTCTTAATCTAGGCTTAAACCTATGAAAATAGCTCACTTGATATTTATTAATAAAATATCTCAATTTTAACCATTGATTATCATTATGATCCGATGAATAGGATCAATTATTATTTCCTATAAATACTCTTTTCATATTCTCATTTGGATAAGAGAAACCCACCCACTGCCGCCCCTCCCCCCCCTCAATCAACACCGTTGCTTTGCCGGAACCTTGTTTTAAAGATCAAACACCTAAAGATCTTAAGAACTCTACCCTATTATTCATTAATCTTGAAGTTTGATTCTATCACGTTCCTGCACCTATCACCGTACATATTAGAACCTTATTAAGATTGTTTACTCCTCCTACCTATACTTCTCCTTGGTTATCTTATACGAGTCACTTAAATTATTTCCATAGTCACGTATAGTGTAACTATACATACAGCATGTACATGACTTTTGTATCCATACTCACACCCCTACGATTATGAAATAGAAACAGATAAGATGTAAATAAAACGGTTTTCTAAAGAATAGATTTTAAATAGATATATATCAAACACAGAATATATATAGATAAGATATAAACACAAAAAGAGATAATCCAAATAGGAAATCAAATTATTGGAATTAATCACGAATCTTTTTTCAATTTAGATTCCATTTACTTATTAGGGTTTAGGGTTTAAACTCTAAATTAAATAACTAAGGCCTTCATAATCCATGTACTGTGACTACCATTTTTTTTTATTAAGATGAAACATATCAGTTCCCTCTTCTCAAAACTATCTACAATACAAAATCTGAAAAAAAAAAAGAAAAAAAAAGGTAAATATAAAAATAAATTGAGCTTCATATAGATAAGAAAATAAAAATGTCTATACGTTTCTGAAAACTATAACCACAAAAGTCTCCTACCTAATACAATAATTTGGTAATATAATTCTCATCCAGCCAAGTATGAAGATAAACCCATAACTAACATTAATTAACCTAAATATTATATGAACCAATACAATCTTCAAATTATAATTTCCATATAAATTTAATTTAACGGTGAGTTGAAATGAAGATCAAACAAAAACCGCCAATTCAAACCGAATTCCCATCAATAGTTGAAACCATTTGATTTTAATATCATGATACAACTCTAACTAAGCTTAGCGCAAAATAAGTTATTCTTTCCTACTCCTAAATGGTGCTCCCATCTGTGTTTAGATCAATTACAACTTATAATATATAATTAGTGCTTCATACAATCCTACATTTATTTCTTCCTTCTTTTTCTTCGTTAAATCCCTTTTTTTTTTTTCTCCTTCATATACTCCCACGATTAGGTTCATATCAATATGGTATCTTACATGAAATATCTTTGAAAACCTTAAAAATTGTAAGGACCCATCTTTTTCGCCCCCCTTGTGAAACATGAACGACCCATTTTTTTGCTGACTTGGCAATCACGTGTAGAATGGCATAGTGCGGACACTTAATGGCAATTTATCCATTCTTTAATATATTTAACTAATTAGATCAATTAATGTTAAAAGAATAGCTAAAAAATGTAGAGAAAAGAAAAAAAAAAAGAAAAAAAGAAAGAAGAAAAAGAAAAAAAGAGCAGAATGTAAGAAATTTTTTATAAAAGTTGAAAAAAAAAAAGAAAAACATTTTTAGTTAATTTATTAACATTAATTGATTTAATTAATTAAATATACTAAAGAATATGGATAAACCGCCTCGTAAGCGTTCATATTAGCTCACTTTACATGCTATAGCAAAGTCAACAAAAAAAGTGGGCTTATTTTTGTTTGAAGAGGCATATAAGATAACTTTTGAAAAAGTTGAGAGTCAGTGTAATTTTTTAAGTTTTAGGGATGTTGTATACAATTTACCCATTTTGCATTGATTATGGTGAACAAATGGATTGGTTCAATCCTTTTAGTACCCACAATTTGTTTTGGTATAAAACTAGTTTGCATGTAGTATTATTGCGTTCTAGTGCTATTGCATCCATATCCTTCTTCATTTTCCCTTACAAACATTGAGACCCCAAAATACACAAAGTTCTTGCTTGTTCCTTGATCGGCACGATATTATCGCAATCCTGGGTTTGAGATTCTCACCTTGATTGCATCATGGTGTATACTTTGCCTATCGAGTAAGAGAATGGAGGAGCCTTTATGAAACTTTTTTGTATGTCATTCCTTGCTTCTTGAGCTATCACCTTTGATTGAGTTTACATATGTATCCGTTTCTTCAGCTTACCATCTTGTGCTCTTTATTTTATAATAAATTTATTATTCCTTTGTCCATTCTTGACAAGCCCGACAAAAGAATATGGGAAATGGTTTTCCAGCTGCATGGTGTACTCAACGAAAATCCCCTAAACGCAGATTTTATTAACTCCTTTTCCTCACAAGAATCTTTGGATTTCTAAGAAATGTTGTTTGAACCGTGCTCAATCTAATCCATATAAGAAAACCTAGCACATATTCCAGGACAAATTGATTGATCCACGGGGAAATTGACATACGTGGTGTAGTGTATGCTTTTTCTGTAAGGTCTTTTGAGGAATTCCTTAAGCTTAAGATCGTTATCAAGTCTATATACCTCCTGAGTCTAGATATACTTGAGGAGGTGCTCCTTGGCACCCTTTTACTTGCTAATAGACTTTATAAACTCAAGATTTGCTTAATTCTTGGGATATGCCTTGTGTGCGACCCTTTGTCGATATGGGGGTTTGAGACTGAGTGCTTTGGTAGAAGTTATTGTTTGTACTTCTTCAAATATTTTTCCAAATGTTGCTTTTGCGACATATGAGGGCATGAGCTTCTGCTTGAAGAGCAATTGTAGTGTTGTCAGGTGCACTTACGTCTACTATGAGTCTTACCGGTTACAATAAGAAGATGTAGATCCTGTGGAGCAAGTTCTTTCTTTCAATATATGTTTAAAAAAAAATTATATAAAAAATTATATGACATTAGTATTTATATATATATTATCAATACATCAAAAATAATGTCGTATTTTAAAAATACGATATATATATATATATAAATACTAATGTCACACCTTCAAAATATAATATGCGATATTAATTTAAATGTACTTTTAAAAATGTTGCATCTCATCTTCAAAATTCAAAATGCAACATAGTATTAATATTTGATAATATATTTTTTATAATTTATAGTTATATAATTTTTTTTGTTTAATTTTGATGATAAATATATAATTTTCTCTCGGACGGCAGTACGCACTTGATTGGCAGGAGCCGAAGGCAAGGTGCTTCCACGCCTTCATCTTACGCCTTCATCATCTCTAGGTGCTTGATTGTATCAAATCCAATGCTATTGGAGTCAAGTCAAATATATGAAAACTTTGAAAACATAGTAATATAATCCAAAAATGATACATAGACATAAAATCCTATGTAATTTTATCTTTGATTAGTTTCTTCAAAATTTGTTTAGTTACAATAATAAAAGGATAATCTAGTCATCCTTGAAACAGCGATTAGTCAATCATTTAAAATGTTATAATGTATCTGGCTAGTATTATGTTAAAAAATGCGTAGTTGAAACTATTAAAAAGTTTTCAAATTTTGGTTAAAAAATTTGTATTTTGAGCAATCTATTTGTGGATCTTTACTCTTTTATAGCTAATTCTCTATTTAATAATAGATGGAAGAGAGAGAAATCAAACTCTTGTGGTTTCCTTAGAAAAATAGTGTATTCATGCCATATAGGTCATGGAAGCCTTAGCTCCGAAATGTGAAATCGAATAATTCCATATTGTTTTGTTAACGTGATATATTATGCCAGGTGGTTGTATGCTACACATACAAAAAACAAAAGACAAAAAAAGAGAGTATTAAATTAACTGATACATAAAAAGAACAGAAAGAAATCCTTATAGGAGTATCATTTTTTTTAGGGGAAAAAAAAAAAAAAAACTCTGTAACGCTCCGAGATAATGGTGCCACAATCGGCCATTGCAGTGAAGGATCGTATTTTCAAAAGGAGGAATATAATTTGGAAAGTTTCCCCGTTACGATTATGTTACAAGGGATTCCAGAGGTAATTAGTAAATACTTCCAATTATTAGGATTAGTTATGAGTTAATGGGTGGATGAAATATTATAAATAATAAATATCAGTATCGCATTTTATATTTAAGTTTTGCCCTTTTTTTAATTAATAACCTAAAGTTCAAAAGTATCAAGTTGGTACTTAAACTTTACCCATTTTGTAATCAACTAATTGAAATTTATCAATTTTTATAATTAATTACTTGAATTTATCCATTTTTACATTCAACTACTTAGATATTATAAAATATAAATGATCTCGAGAAGTTTATAAATAGTAAATCAATACTTTTAGATTTTAGGTAGTTAATTATAAAAATTATAAAGTTTAAATATCAAAAAATTAAAAATATTTATCTTTTCTAAATCTTCTCACCTTCCTAAAATTTTAAGAGTTTGTATTTTAATTAAAAGAAAAGACAAAGTTTTTGTATTTATATAAATTCACGCTATAATTTACCACCATCTATGCCTATGCATCACATGGATTATGACATGATCTACTCGACAGTGGAGCCCAAGCCCATACAAAGGTTGGTTTCGAACCGTGAACTAATCTAATTTGGATATGATCGAGTTTGAACCGTTGAGTCGTGAACTATTGGGCCAGCCCATCATTAAACTTATAGGTCAACTTGACCTATTCACCCTCTTAAAAAAGAAAGAGAAGAAAGAGAAAGGAAGCGATTAAGTAAAAAATAAATAAATAAATAATTGGATGATATCCATTATGTTATAATATATCAAAGCTACCTTTCTTATGATAGTGAAGAATAATTTTTTAAAAATAATATTATCAAACTAATAATAGATGACTAATCATAAGTTAATTATGTGCTAAGAATATATCAAAAATTCAATTTAAGTTTTATTTTATAAAACTTGTCAGATATTAAGGATTTAAATAGAAGGAAAAGATAAAATTTGAAGAGAGAAGAATTTAAAAAGTTAGAATCACATTAAATAAAAAATTAGAAATTATTAATAAATTAATACACTTAAAAGAGAGAGAGAGAAAGAATGTCATGTTATTAGAAATTATAATGTATTAAAAAAAAGAAATTAATTAAATTAATAAAAATTTAAATATTAAAAAAATACAATTTAAGAATCGAATTGACCCAAAATCATCTCTCATGAGCTAGTTTCAATTCAACTGTGATTGAGCCTATAAACGGGCGATTTCAAGCTAGTTCGGGGTTGATCCAGACCGTTGGTTAGGTCTAATAAAGCCTAATAGCCCATACTATTTGGATTTATTTATTTATTTTTTTCCTAGCCTTTTTGTTTCAATTTTTATTTTAATGTACCATTTATTTAAAATTTAACCGCAATGTAAATTTTGTGTTTTTTTTTTTTCCTGTGTATAAAACTTCATTAATACGTACTTATCACAAAAACATCCACAACCAGTGCAAGACCACAAAGAAACAAACAATCTAGCCAGGCTCAAACACATCGTAGGCAAAAGTCTGGTAATGACATCCATCATTAACAAAGAAACTAGACAGAAAAGAAGGAACAATATCATCAAAAGACAAAAACGTGGGCACCTGGTTTTGTTCACAGTTTGTCCTGCACAAAGAGACATCGTCAAAGCGAGCTAGAGAGCTTTTGTATCCTGCCAAAGCTGGTCTTTCGAATCCTTGATCCAATCTAACCCACAGCTGAATCTGACTCCACTCTAAACCTTCGAAGATGGCCAAAAGTTTTACCTCCAACGGTGAGCAATTATCAAGGCGTTTCCCCAGAACGGACCATCGCATAATGTGAAAATTTATAAAATATGTTGTGCGAAGATAGTCATAACCACGCATAAGTATTTTGAATTTCAAATGGACATTCGTCTTTTATTTTCAATGGTATTTCTTGTAATTTATTTATATGCTTCCAATCCTGTGTCAAAACGGCTGTATATTTTGTAAAATTTTTAAGAAGCTTCATACCATAATTAAATTTTTAAGAGAATGAAAATGAACTTTCAGCCGTAACCCACAAAATGATTCAATTTAAGAATACAACAAAAGACTCTTTGTTTTCCAACTGCCGTTACCCATGGTTTTATCCTAATGCCCGGCTTTAAAAGTCGTCCACCTTACTAGGACCAATATCTTATGATCTTTTTATTGCCTTTTTGAGGGGATACTTGTGAAAAAGACGTCACGAAATCTTAAAGCATCAACAAAGCAATCAATTAGGGCCCCATTTGTGCCTTCTCTTTATACATTTGGTTGTTGAATAAAAAAAAAATTAAAATATCCCGATACTATATAATATATAGATCCCGTTAATAGATGATTGAGACATTGACCAAATATTTAAATTTTCTTTTTTTTTTATATTTTTTTTCAATATTGATTGTTTATCTTATGAAAAAGTAAATAATCGATTTTTCTTTTTTTTTTTGAATTTCCAAAGGTTAACGAGTGTTTTAATACATTGATATTTCTCATACAAGACATCGCATAGTTTTGGATTACAGAGAATGTGAGCCCTCACTTGATCAATATACCCATCATTAGCACTGGTCCAGAAAACCATTGAAAGATATTGTAAAGGACCACATGCGCTGCTTTCTATACGCCCGTATTATCTCATCATATATCATATTTTACCAGCTTCTATTTTGTGTATATGCTATCACTTCACCGTGTGTTTAATTAAAAAATATGATTATTTCCTTCCCATTTATTCTATATAAAATTACTATCATAGTGTTCAGTGTGAATTTTAAACATCGAGTAACTATGCCTAATAAATTGATATTATCAAAAATATTAAATAGCAATTCATCTCCTCAAATCATAAATTGCTACTATATTGCTCATTTATTAGTTTTGCCAAAACTATCCTATCTTGTAAGTTGTTTTAGTTTAGTCTGTATTGTATGAAAATTTATAATACTCTAAAACCTGGGTAATTATAGGCTGCCACGAATCCCTATATTCTAATGACACGTCAGGCATTTAGAATCAACTTATTCACATCTCCACATACTTTAACAATCATCAATCACTTGTAATAATTTCAATGCAATAATTTAGGGATGTCTTAACCATCCTCAATTCACCAATAATTACATAATGGTCAACCCTTGAATTACCGTTATTCAATGAAAATAAAGTTAAATTCAAAAGTCAAATACAATTGTCTCAATAAACCTTATACAAAGATTCAAGCGTCTCACATTCACCAAATATGAAAATTTAAAAACCACCAAGAACTTTACCAGGAGAAGTCTCAACTGACTTCTTATAATCTAGATTACAAATAAAAGTAAATAATAAGCTATCTGACAACAAGGTCCAACAAATTCTCAATCTTATACCAACTATATGAAGCAATCTCCTATGTTAAAATAATAATCATAGTAATCAACATTCTCGCCAAAAGAGCCATACAATATAATTGTTAAAATTATGAGTCAACGATACAATTTTCCTAGTTTATGATTTTATGACATTTTTCTTGATTAAGATGGATGTAAAATCATTTATGTATAAATTTTTTATAAAATTATAAACTTTAATATACAATTTTATAAGTTTACGATTTATTAATTTTATACGATTCTACTAGTTTTATGTATTCAAATAAACAATAGAATCATAATTTTGAGAACTAATACTCACTATAATAATCCTCATCATCCTCGCAACCTGTTCTCATATCTAAAAACAAGAAACCCTAAGGGGATGAGCAAAAGCCCAGTACAGGGTAACAAACACATATATATGTTCACATGATAATGTATAAGCACCCATATTAACTTATTCAATATAACTAAATGCAACAACTACAGTTATTATTGTTATTTAGGTTCGTCAAGCAACACAGTTCTGGTGTCCCAAAACTTAGAGTAATAATTCATGACTCTAAGACACAATAAGTATACATAAGTATTGGTATTGGATTCTCCCAATATCTTAAGAACCAAGGAATACCTAATTTACCAAGATCATTTTAAAGTGAGACCCAATCAGGACAACATCACATTAAGATCATTGGGGTGCTACCCTAAGGTCTAGTCCTCTTAGTTTCTTGGGCCTAACCAAGTTTCTTGGGCCTAACCAAGCACATGCAACACACTTCCTTTAGACAAGATATGCATTAGATCCATTTTAAACATTACTAATCCTAGACACACACAAGTAGCATACAAACATCATACCTAATCGAAGAGTTCATTTAGAATCTGAAATACACACCTCACAACCTATTCACAAGAGAATAAGACACTTACTTAGTTTCTAAACTCATCTAATTACACTCTTTAGCATAGCAACTCAAATGTCTCACACTTACTTTTTATATCACTTGAGGAACCTAGGATTGCTAAGAGGATAGATTGATTTAAGGTACGTTTAGGATGTCAATTCACATTTAGAAATGTTTTGGAAAGGTTTTAGAATAAGAAAACACACTAAGAAAACTTAGAAAAGCCGAGAGAAATGTCGTTGCACGTAACGAGGAACATGGTGTCTAAATGCCACGTCAATTGTCAACTAGATGCTATGGTCAAGGGAAGCAACATGTCCCTTAGTGTTCAGATGCTCAGGGGGATGGTGTCCATAGTGTTTGAACACTAGGCTACAGTTTGCAAATTTCTACGGACTATAGTGACATTTCATCCCCTAACTTTCATCCTCCTTTTTCCTAAACTTGAGATCCAACCTTCCATATTGTTTTTCAATCAAAACCCAACCCCTGCACATCTCAAAACATCCATTAAACCCAAATATATAACCACAACTCACCTTAAACTCAAGGATTCAACAGCACTTTAAAGGAACAACGACAAACATATAGTTACAGTTAGAAATCTTACCTTTAGAATCCGAAAGCCTCACTTCCACCATCTAAGATTTGCTACAAACTCCTCCAAACAATACCTTAAATTCATTCTTCACAATAACCTACGGAGAAAAACGAATTTCTTAAGGGATTTAACTAAGAACCCAAAAATAACAGATCTAAACAACCTTACCTTAGTTCTTCTACCTTTATCATTATTGTACCACCAAAGATCTACTATAAATCTCCTTAAAAATCTTTTCAAATTTGTTTTCCTTATTGCCTTAGCTAAAAAAACGAATTTTTAATATCCTTTGGTTAAAAATTCAATAGGAAAAGAGATCCATGCAACCTACCTTTACCTTCCCGTAATATCTTTGTCAAAATGTATTGAAATCTTCTCTTGGTTCAAGAGATACGTAGAAACTCTAGCATACAAGTAGCATGTGAGGTAGAAAAAGGGTTTCCCAAACCTTAAGTTCAGCTTTTATAATAGGGCTTGTATAAATTTTCCCATAATCGAAAATGCCTTCACATGTTATCAATAATATCAACCATGTCCCTAATGTAAATAATACTTTATATTACTAATTTCCTTTTCTATATTTTCTTTTTATTTTTTTCCTTTATTCGGGTTTTACAAAAGTAGAGAAGGATATGGATGTTAAGAGTATATTAGACAATTTATATTTCATTTTTGCCATATTCATTATTTATTATTGTGTCAATTAGACAAAATAATAGACATATATGATTACACATCTATTCAATTCCCTCTTTATGCGAGCTATCAGTATTTGATGATACTCTTGTGATGCATATTAGAAAGAAATACTTTTAAGCAATCTAAAGTTATTAGGAGACAAAATATGCTTCTAAAAATCATATTTAATGTGGAAAAGCAAACATTTAAAAATAAATAAAAAAATTAATAATGTCCATTTTAGCTTAAGATATTTGTAGAATGAAATAAACTTCATATGATTCAAGTAGAGCTTAAGCAAACATGTTATAGTGGGATTTGGCTTACAAAAATATGGCAGATGAATTTATGCAAATTTGCTTAATAATATAGATATAAACTTAGATTTGAAAATTAAAGGACTAAGGTTTACAAAGAACTTTTTTGGAAAATTTTTTGTCATTGATTTATTTTAAGATGAATCTTTTTTTCTTTTTCATTAGGGTTTGTTAGAATTTAAATATGTACTTTTGTAACCTTTTTCATTTTATTTCTTCAATTTTGATATGCACCTTCAGGGAAAAACTTCCTATGTGCATTTTTTATTCTTTTATTCTCATCTACTCTTAAATTTTTTCTATTAACTTTCCTTATTCTCAATCTTTTTTTTTTAACAAGAATTACTTCATTAAGAATGTGTTTACAAGAGATTACCATACATACATCAACTGAACAAATAAAGTGCAAGACATTAGTTATAGCAAACTAAACATTAATAGTAGTAGATGGTTACCAAAACATTTACAATAGTAGATAACTGCTAAAACAACTTAACAACTTTAACCATGATCTTACACTTCTCACAATAAATTAAGGGACTCTTATCATTTTAAAAAATCTGCAGTAGTTCACTTGGTGGGACAAAAGCACAAAGTTTAGAGAACTCCATAACACAACCAAAAATTTGCTAAAGCATCAACTGCTTAGTTGGCTTGTTTCGCAATATATCCACTTGGAACTATTTCAAAGTAGATTAATAAGTCCGGTAAGTAAAGACAATGGTATGATACTTCTATTGTGGATGATTATAACTTGTTTTTTGCAAGAAAGTAACTGCAATTTTGACTTAGTATTAATAACAGGTTTAGAAATTCTTTAGAGAATTGCATATTTTATACTATAGTAAATTGCCCAAAGTTTAAACAACCAATCCCCATTTTCCTTTTGAAATATACTAGCTACTACAACATGTTAGCAATCGACATGGATAGAAGCATTTGTGTTCAAAGCTATCCATCCAACTTGTGGAAGAATCCATTTAATGAGTAAGGGAATAATTTTTTTTCAATTTAAAACATTTATGGAAATAAGCCTAAAATTCATTTGTAGAAGTTCTTATATGTAGTGGAAGATGTTAGAAATGTGATTTCTATTGCATAATTAACTTATTTTGATCATACTAAATAAGTCACATAGCAAAGGTATTTAAAATTGATTTAGGAGCTACAAGTTAATAAAAATTAGCTCTTTTTTTAAGTAAGGTTTTAACTTAACTTTCAAACAACAAAGCTTGCAACTCCCAATTCCTTTCCATCAATCCCAACACGTGTCAAATGTGTTGTATACAAGGTGTAATACTTGAAAAAAAAAGAAAAAGAAAAAGGGAGTCATTAAATAATAAAAGTCTTAATAAAATCAAAAGGATAATTAAGTTTTGTGGAAATGGGTATTAAGCTCTTAAGCCATGGTTTAGTGAAGAGTGATATTGGAAATTCAAGGAAAGAGTGAAAATAAAAACCTAACCTAACTAGTACGCAATTGGACTCTTTGTACACAACAGGTCTAGACTTCTCTCCTGCAATTATCGGAAGCCCTCAAGACTAAGAGTAGTTTGTGTTAAGAACGCAACCTTAGAGGACATTGGTAATCAAAGATTGATTTGCAGTTTTGAGTTTTCTTTCTTTTAAAAACTAAGATGTTATATTAATCGTTTAAGGTTGCGAGTAATTGGTTAAGGAAAAGCAAGAAACTCTAAAGGATCATCAAGATTAAGGTAATTATCGTGTATTCCTTAAAATCCCTAAAATTCTTGATTTTTTGACAAGTTTTGATTTTCCTTCTTAATTAATTATAGAAATGGATTTTAAGAGGGTTTTATTGATTTTGAATTAAGGGTTTGTGATGTAGAGTTGTGGAGTGTTGTAGCTTAGGTTTAGAAAGGAGTTTGGGTGAGAAAAAAAGAATTTCGACTATAAAATTACATCACCAAAAGATAAGACTGTATCTTTGGTTGTGTCCCTTGCTAATGGACTACCAACCACTAGTCCACTCACCCATGGGTGCCTCTAAAGCCTTCAGTCACTCGCTCAAAGAATTCTGTCTAATTAGCTTGCTAAGGACGAGGCGCAGTTTATAAGAGAATAGTGGAATAACTCCTAGAGGGCTCGTCTCTGCCATATATTACTTTGTTAGGCTCTAAGTGCCAAACATTATCTGTCAAAAGCTGAAGCCCAGCTATTGAGTACCAAGGCCAACCAACCGAGTGCTAAGGCTAAGGACCTTAGTCATATGACATTGCACCCATCTCCTGGCCCCCTTTTGTACCCAAGCAAAGGTGCTGAGGCCTACTTGCTAAGTGATGAGATCCCTTTCATGTTGGCCCCCGCTCTTCAACCTACTATCTCTATTACTTCTATATGGTGATGCTTGCATTTGCTACCAATACAGAACCAACATCTCTTTACCATCTATCCTTTCGCCTAATGCTATACTATTTTTCTCTTCTTCTTCTTTTTTTTTTCATTTATCCTATGTACTCCTTTTTCGTATGTACTAAGAATATCTTTTCATGAATACCTTTTTGTAATTTTCTTTATTTATAATGTTGTCATAGAGACTTACTATAAATAGTCCCCTCTCTTTGTAGCCACTATCTATATTACATTCTAAAGGCATTTTGAATATACTTGGTCCTTGTGAGACTTCTCTCTCCAAGTCCATTTCCATACACTTTTATATAGTCTTGCCGAGTAGCTCAAGATTAGTGGCAAGTGGACCTTGGTATTAACTTATGCGTTACATCAAATGAAGTATCAAGCCATGTTGTGTTCGTAGGTAAGTCATATCTTCTAAACAGCTTCATGTCAGCTACTGCATTCAATTTACCGAACTTACCCTTCTATTTTCTTTGATGCTTCAAAGGACCCATTTGGTTCTTATCTCCCCACTTACGGTAAGCCTTAGTGATAACTAAGCTCCTAGACACATCATATAATCTTAGTATTGGAGCTGGAGGTTGTGGCTGAGAGCTGTGTTGCAATAGTTCCTTTTAGCCTACTATTTGTTACACTTTGTTTTCATTGGGAAGAATAGTATAAGTTCGTAGTTCACTGTTCAATTAGTATTATTTATGTGTAGGAATTTCGTATGTAAAGAGTGTTTTTTGAAGCTTTGTTTTGCGAATGTCAAATCCTAACATTCAAAAAGAGATTAATGATATCAAAAGTGATACTCATAGTTGTGGTCGTATTACTCAACAAACACCATGTACTATTGATGAACAGATACATGACCTTACCACTATTATGGCCAATCTAGCTACTTCGGTGTAAAGGGTCTTAGAGATTGGGTCGCGAGAGAAAGTTGTCATTAAATAGGGCCGAGAAATGAAAGATAGGCCAAGACGATAGATGAATAAGCGGTAAGCTCCCAAACCCATTCTTGTGAACTAAGCACCACCCAATTGTACCAATAGAGTTGCGAGAAGGAGACTCGAGTTGGATGAAGTTGAGGAGTATGAGGAAGAGGAGCAATATGATGAGATGGACGAACATGAGCTTAGAGTTCCTAAGGGAGCTAAGTATCTCAAAATATAGATTCTAATCTTAATGGGTTTAGTAGTGCTAATGACTACTTAGACTGAGAAGAGAAAATTGAAAAGATCTTTGACTTTTATGACTACGAAGATGCTATTCGAATTTGAGTGATTACATTGGAATTTTATAGATATGTAGTAATGTGGTGAAAGAAGTTGCAAAATGTTTGCTTGAAAGCCCAATGAGAAGTCTAAACATGGAATGAGATGAAGAGAGTCTTAAGAAGTAGGTTCGTTCCCCAACAATATGAACAAAACACTTTCTGACGCCTGTAAGACTTGAGATAAGATAACAAATCTGTAGATGACTATGTCCAAGAATTTAAGTTGCTCATGATTTGATGTGATGTTGACGAGCCCAAGATGCGAACTATAGCTCAATTCATTTATGGGCTCAGAACTAAGATTGGTCATATTGTGGAGTTATAGAGACTTACAAGTCTAGATGAGGCCATTCGAATGGCATAAAGGGTTAGGAGGTAGAGATGATGCCAAATTAGCCGACTAGGACTGCTGAGCCGAAGTAGCATGTTGAGCCAATCAAATCATGGCTAGGTAGCAAACAATTTGGAGGTAAGCCGTCGAAGATAGGTGCCAAATAGACCTGAAGATGGCTAAGGTAAAGGCAAGGCCAAAGAGACTAAGGTTCGAAGGGACTAAGATTAGAGTTTAAGAAGGAAGACCTAAGAGATCGAGTGCTTTAAATGTTTTGTTTATGAGCATGTAGCTAGTCAATATCCAAACCACAAAGTCATAACTATAAAGGGGGACAAACCCTAGTTCAAAGTAGGGAGTGCAAGCTAAGGAGAGGGAGGGATAGGAGTTGAATAGATGATGGGAGAGTTTCGGGAAGACCTCGATGTCGTAACACCACCTGAGAATGATGCTAGTATTGTTTCGTTGTATGATAATCTCTCAGTACTTTTGTAGCCAATGAGAATGCAAAAGGGAGAATCTTTTCATATGAATTGTCAAGTAGATGGCAAGCTATGTACCTTGATCATTGACGGAGGAAGTTGTAATAATGTCATAGCGCAAGAGATAGTTAAGGCCATGAAATTGCTGAGCCTTCTACACCCTAAGCCGTACAAGATTCACTAGTTGAATGAGAAAAGAGATTTACCCGTTATCGAGCAAGTTAGAGTACTGATTACTATTGGTGATAGGTACAAGGATGAAGTATTGTATGACGTCCTTCTTATGTTTGCCTTACACATTTTACTCAGTCAACCCTAGTTGTTTGACTTGAGGGTATTATACGATGAGTATATGAACACCTACATGTTCCACAAGGGTAGAAAGAAGGTTCTACTAATCCCTGTGAATCCTAAGGAATTGTAAGAGGTGTAAGAGAAGGTTTCTAGATCACTACAGTAGAAGTTCTTAATGATTTCCAGAGCTTAATTTGCTTATGAAATTAACACTAAAGAGTGTGTACTCCTTTTAGTTAGGAAACTTTTAGAGTTGAGAGAAGCGAAGAGCTTACCTGCCGAAGTGCAAATAATACTGTAAGAGTATGCTAACCTATTTCCTATCGAGATGTAGAAAAGCTTGCTACCTTTAAGAGGCATTGAACATTGCATTGACCTTTAACTAAGAGCTGTGCTATCGAGTTGACCTACCTATAGGCTTAAACCCGAGGAAGTAATTGAATTGAAGAAACAGGTGGATGAGTTGGTGGATCATGGATATGTTTGTTAGAGTATGGGCCCCTATGCCATACCAACTGTATTAGTGCTGAAGAAGGATAGGTCATGGAGAATGTGCATTGATAGCTGAGCCATCAATAAGATTACTATTAAATACTGATACCTAATCCCAAGACTTGATGACATACTTGAAGAGTTGCATAATACTCCCATCTTTTCAAAGATTGACTTGAAAAGTGGCTATCATTAGATATGAATGAGGCTTAGCGATGAATGGAAAACTGCTTTCAAAACAAAGGATGGTTTGTTTAAGTGGTTAGTAATGCTGTTTAGTTTGACGAATGCGCCAGGTACTTTTATGCAACTCATGAATCATGTGTTGAGGTTACTAATTAGCAATTGTGTTGTAGTCTATAATGCCAACCTCATCTCCCATATTGAGCATTTAAGATTAGTATTCGATATTCTTCGTGCTGAGAGGTTATTCGACAACTTGAAGAAATGTGTGTTCTATTAGAGCGAAGTCGTATTCCTCGGATATGTTGTTCAGGAAGGAGGAGCTTGAGTAGATGACTAGAAAGTTGGATCTATACTTGAGTGGCCTACGCCAGCTAATGCTGCTGAAGTCAAGAGCTTTCATGGTCTAGCTTTGTTCTATTGGAGATTCATTCGGAACTTCAATTCCATAACGGATAACTAAGTTTATCAGGAAGAACTCTAAGTTTAAGTTAATAGAGAAAGCTCAAAAGAGTTTTGAAGAGATAAAGTCTAAATTGACATCTACCCCAGTACTCGCCTTTCCAGATTTCGAGAAAGTTTTTGAAGTAAAATGTGACATGTCTAGAGTTGGCATCGATGCTATCCTTGTGGAAGAGCATCGACCCATTCCTTATTTTAGCAAGAAACTCAGAGAAGCTACCCTAAATTACTCGGCATATGACAAGGAGTTCTATGCCCTTGTCCATACACTACAAAACTGGTAGCATCACTTGTTGTTAAGAGAATTTATCATCTATTCAGATCATGTATCTCTCGAACACCTTCAAGGGAAAAAAAAAACTTTCTTAGTGTCATGCTAAGTGGGTAAAGTTCTTAAAGCCCTTCTACTATGTCATCCAGTATAAGAAAGGCAGCACCAATACTGTAGCTAGTGCCCTTTCTCATCGTCATATCCTCATTACAACAATGCAAGCTACGGTACTTAGATTTGATACCTACTTAATCAATATGAGCATGATCCATATTTTGGGCCCTTAGTGACCAAGTGCAATGTTAGAGGGGTTGTAGATAGGTTTTACATGAATTAGGGGTTCCTAATGAAAGGCAAGCAAGTCTATGTACCAAGTAGATCGGTTACAGAGCTACTTGTTCGAGAATACCTTTTTGTAGTTTTTTATTTATTTATTTCTTTATTACTTTTAAAGTAAACCCCTTTAATTTATCATTAAGTAAATTTAAGGAGATTTAAATGGTCTAAAAGTGAGTTTTAACTAAGAGTCATCGTTTATTCAATATTTAAAGAAGTTTAACAAGTATTTATTGTTTCTAGGATTTAAAGCTAAGTTTGATTAGTTGGTAACAGATTCTAAATATCAAGGTTTATGACACTTGCTTGTTATATGTGAGTGTTAGGATAACAAAAATTAAAATGAATTAAATGTATATCCGGCTTATGTATCTTTTTGTTGCTTGTATTTAGCTTGTTCTAGGGGCCTATAGTGGCAAATCCTTAGGGGGCAACCCTAATGATTTATGTGATGCGTTGTCCCTTGTAAAGTCTCATATAGAAATGATCTAAGGTAGATATAGGTTGTTATAGAGGGGCCCAAAGAGGCATGCCTAATGTTAGGTTATAGAAGGGCTTGAAGAGGCACGCCCAAATGTTAGGTTGTGATATAATTGTGATATGAATGGGTTATGAGGACAATTATCATGTGTTATGTGTTTGACTTAAAAATAAAGATAATTAAATGAATTGTGTGATTTACTTGTTTTGCATTTCTATGCATGTAAATATGTATCATTTGATCACATACATGTGGTTGTATGTTACATACTAGTCTTCGGCTCATTATATTATTTCTTTTTCCTAACTACAAGTCAGAATGATGTTTATGAAGATTATAGTTATGGAGAATATGCTAATTATGAGAATATTGGTGTTGAAGATTTGAATGATAGTTATTATTATCTAGATGTCGATTTTGGAGACTATTATCATGAGGATAACCAATAGTTTTAGGAGTAGTAATAAGGATTGAAATGAAAACTATAGTGGAGACTTATTCTATCTTTTAATTTCCATTCGTACTAATTGTTTTATTCTATTTACGTTATTTCCACTGTAAAAGACAAAAGAATTCTTTAATCTTATTGGTACTTATAAAGTATGAACTATGAAGTTAGAATTTCATGAAATGGGAGTTTTTTTTTTTTTATACCGATGTTGTTGGTTATAAATGTTAAGTTTGAAATATTTATTGTGATTTTTAAAGCTTGACATATCATTAGAGGACTAAAGATGCATAGCGGTCTGTAGTGTTCTAAGTTCTAGCGCGTTACATAAGAACATTTACACAAAGAATGTTCTACTATTTCAAGTTGCCCACATCCTTTTGGGTAAAGAGGAGAAACTATTGATATAATGGTGTTCATTTTATCACAAGTTCATAGACCATGTTTTAGAACATGTCAATGAAAAATTCGAACTTGAAGACTTAATATCGTACTCCATAACCACTTTTATGAATACTTTGTACAATTACTTCCCTGCAGCCATCTATAGATCTCTTTAGCGAAGGCATTATATGCTATTTGTGAGAAAGAATAGATATATCATAAATCCCTAGCCTCAAAATTATTGGACCCATGTGATTTTTAGTGAAGTCAATTATTTGAAAGCCTAACAAGTCATCATTCCATGTCAATTCATTTATACAAGCTTCTTGAATTATGATATTTAACACATTTGCATGCAAGGGTCCTTTAATGAGTTGCCTAATTGGCTATTGCCCATGTCATGGATAAAAAAAAATAGCTAATGGTGGTACCTTCTCCTAAGGCTATTATTCTAGCCTTTTCTATTCTTTAAGAGGTATCAACCAACTTTTTCTATAACGGCGAAGTAAAAGAAACCCAATAAAGTTTATTTCCTTATGTCTTTTGCCTATATTTTTGCTAACAAAGTTTAGCCCATAGCGACTCACCATTGTAAAATTGATAGGCTCTCCTAATCATACATGCAGCATTATGCAAGCATACGTCTAATTTATTAAATGCATTACTCTTTGAGAAGCAAAACTCCTTATTCTTAATCTTGACTTCTTTTCTAGTGGTATATTTGTCATAAATCTTGCAAAACAAATTTATTTTAATTGTTATAAAATTTTTGCCAATTTCTTAATTTATTTCTTTGCTAGGATTTTTTTCCTCCATTTTTTAGACACATATATGCTTTTGTAATTTCAGGGAACATCTTTCATCAATTTTAATATAATATTCAAAATATTGATTCTCTTTCTCTTCTAGGATTCATTCTTGGAGTTTTATTGAAGGATTTTTTTGTTAGATTTCCATTTATTTATTACGTGATGTCGTATTGAAAAAAAAAATTTATGGGTAGTGAGAAAATATTTAGATTAGCAATGGACAATGTTCAAGGCATTTAAATATGAACTAGGCTTCGACCCATATTTGGATGGGTGTCAAGGATTGAAAAGGTAAAAAAAAAAAAAAAAAGGTCTAAGTCAAACCAAAGTCATTAAATTTTTTAAATATAATTATTTATAGATAATATGTATGCAAATATTGAATTCATTTTGATCATATACTCAAATAAATCAAAATCAAATCCATGCCTATTTAAATGGAAATAAGGAATATAATGTAATAAATTACATATCTAAATAAACCCATCAACTTAAGATAAATACAAATATAAAACACAAATGAATGAATTACACATTTGGATCATTGGTTTGATCTAATATCATCAACTCATCATCATTTTTACTTAATTCTAAGCATTGTGAATCATTCCTCATGTAAGTGCCTTATGATAGGGTTTTTGTTTTTCAATTTTACTTTATAGAATTTAGAGTCTTGAATATTGAGACATAATTAATTTTAGAATTTTTCTATTTAGAATATTGCTCTTTATGTGTATCTAGTAAGTATTAATACAATTTTTATTTTTTTCAATATTTCCAAAAAAAAAAAAACAAAGCAAAATAATGTGTATTATGACTTGTTCAACCTGTCTAACACATTCGAGTTAAGGTCTAACCATTAAGTCACCTAGGATTGGATGGATCTTGACTAATATGGGTTTTTGGGATTAAATGAGCCATCGGTATACCATGGGTCACAGTTGGACCGATTGAACCATGTTGGTCAAAGCGGGTCTAACAATATTAAATAAAGATTGATTCTCTTTCTCTTCTAGGATGTATTCTTTGTAGGGGTGAATTGATAATCTTATCGTGCAGAGTATCCACTTAGACTCTACTTAATCGGTAGGTTTTGCATGGCTAATTAAGATTATAGGGTAGGTTTCAAAAACGTAAAACTTATTCTTATAAAGTAGGGTACGAGCAAGGAATTAGGGTACCCAGTAATCACTTTTGAACCTGTATTTGAAAGCATATAAGGTATGGGTTTTATGATCCCTACTTTGTAATAGTATTTAAATAAAATTAATAAATAAATAATATCTCATTAAAATAAAGTAAAACTCAACCTATCGGAAACCTTAAACTAAATGCTTATTAGTCTTTTCCCTTTTTTACTCCATTGTTGTTTTCTTTCTACTTCTTCCTCCCTTGCTAAATCCATCATATAGTAAAGTTCAAAAAAGTGAATCTAAGCTCTTAATTTCTACTTTTAGTGCCATTTGTAAGTCACAAAATACATTGATTACTTATTTTCTATAATAGAATAGTTTTTATTTTATTTTATTTTATACTTGACTAAAGATTTAATATTATTGTAGAGTGAAATTTGATTTTCTTAGAATATAGGGAGATTATTTTATTAATCCATGTACATAGTGTAAGAAGAATATTTTAGTTTGAATTTATATTTTGATTCGTTTTTCATCTTATGTCTTCATTTTCCTATAGTTAATTGTTTAATCCTATGTTATCGTAACATCTATAATCGTTGAATTATATAATCTTATAAATCTTTTATTTATATTATAATAAACTTTGTAGATTTCACGTTAAGTACGATTATCGCTTGCAGTTTTTAAAACGACGTGCTTATTCCATTAAATAACTTTACATTGTGATTATTATAAAGTGAATGTTTTATTTACACAAAGAATATTTTGTATAATATTTTTGTAAAAATTCATCGATAATAATAATGGTTAAAGAACCATTCAAGGAAAAAAAAAAGTTGGTTAGAAATAAACCTCAATGGACTCTACTCATTAGCATCATTAAAAAGATTAGCTAAATTGGTAATCACTTTTGAAAAATAAAAAAGGTTAGGTTTATTTTATGTTTTAAAAAATAGTTATATTAAAATTTATAAGGAAAATAAAAAACAATCTATAGTTTCTACAAGATACCCTATACCCTATACAGCTTATAGCATATGTAGTAAAAGTGGTTCTAAAGTGCCATGGGGTGGAGTATGGACAGTATAGTTTTAGAATCGATAGCACAAAGTAGAGTACGGGTAGGGCCTCATACCTTACCCATCATGTACCTACTTATACCTAATTCTTGGAATTATATTGAAGGATTGTTTTGTTAGATTTCCATTTATTCATTATGACATGTCATATTTGTTAGGTCTCTCTCTCATGAATTTTGATAATAATAAAAAGAGAACAATATTAATATACTTATAAGTGTGTAAGTTTTCAAATAGTTCATTAGAATGTTTAAATTGTAAATTAAGTTTTATTCAAAGACTTATTCAGAATCACTTAAAAAAGAAGCAAGTTTGAAAAGTATTCAAAGAATATTTCAGAAGCTCATATAAGAAAAGTTAGTACAATACTTAAGGAAGTTATTCAAAGACTTTGGAAATAAATAAACCGAAACATCTTCAGAAGCTTATTCAAATGGTTTACTTGGAAAAATGAATTTGGAAATGTAACAAGAAGTCAAATTCGAAGTGAACAAAACCTAACTCCTCTAGATTAGGCGTATTAGGAAAATACACTTAAACCCGTTTTACTTAAGTTAAAATTAAGATCCATAGGGACTATTTTTAAGAGATATTCAAAATCAAGAAAATATCCAAAATTGGATGAGGATGAAGCTGATTTCGAAAATTAAGGGGTATCAAATTCAAAACTCAAGATTATTTGGAGTTGTTGATCAAAGCATATCTATTAAGGAGATATGATCAAGATAAGATTAGATTCGAAATTAAACTCCTAGATTTTCTCAAAATATCTATGAATTATCCTTGAATGTTGAAGGTTAGATAAGCTTGATGAGATTAAAAACATCGACAATCTAATCGTTGAAGGACTTCAAAATAAAAAGAAGAGATGATTCAAAATATTCAACAATTTTGAAAAAAAAAAATATTGCACATCTATCGTGATCATTGCCTACTATTTGAAAAAGTACAAAATACTTCTTAGAGACTACTTCAAAGAGTTAGACTAAAGCTGCATATTCAACAATCTTTGTTTCTATTTCCATACCAGACTATTTGAGATTTATTTTGTTCTTCTCATTTCTGTTTTGTAAACATTATTTATTATTTGAGTGTTTTTGAGAAAAGTTTGATTGTACTCTCCAGATCTATAATTAGGTTAGATTGTAGAGAGGCTAAATAGGCAAAGTAAAGAGTTGTGAAGGCTAAGTATGGTAAAAACTTGTAAACTTTTCTTGATTTGTTTTTTATATAGTGGAACGGCATCGGTGAGGAGGATTGGGTCCTAAGCAATGGAGCTAGAAGAGAGCAGTAGGTATACGACCGAAGTTCTTTAAATCTTAAGATTAATCTTTCCTCTCTATCACTTTTACTTTTGACTTATTTAGTTGTGATTGTCGTTTGTATGTTGAATTATTAAACTACCATTAATCACCAATTTAATTTATTAAGAGGGGTAATTCCAATCTATACCAAAAAAGTTTTTAAATTTTCTAAAGATATCACTTCACACCCCCCTTTACCCTCTCCTGATATCTTATACAAAACCAATAATTGGTATTAGAGTCACGCTTTAATATCATCTAAAGTTTAATATTATGGGTGAATCAAGTGATAGTTTAATAATTAAGCCGAGCAAGGCACCATTCTTTGATGGAACTAACTTTCCTTATTGGAAATTCAGGATTAAGTTTATGTAAAGGTATCAAACTATTAGGCTTGGTAAATTATCTCAACAAAAGATTTCAAAGTTCCAACCATGATTACATCAAATGAGGATATCACTAAAGCTAAACACAATTCAAAGGCTAGTATAACGCAAAAACAGGACCTTTTAAGAAATGACGAGAATACTACTTAATGAAAGTGGTATAATAGATCATTTTTGGGTTGAAGCAGCATCAATAGGTTGTTACATTATAAATTAAGTATATGTTATACCTTTAACAAATAAAATTGCTTATGAGATTTATAAATGAAGAAAACCTGCTATTTCATATTTTCTTGGTTGTAAGTATTTTATAAAGAAAATAGGAAAAGTATTATGAAAGTTTGAAGAGAGTGTAGGTAAAGCCATCTTTTTAGGCTACTTTTTGAACTCCAAGGCACATCGAGTATACAATAAAGTAACAAAAGTAATAGAAAAATCAATAAATGTCAAGTTTGTTAAAGAAACAAGTAATGAAGAATTGATAAACTTCCAATTGCTACAAATAAAAGAAGTTTTACACAACATGATTCAGAAGGTAAATCAGAATCTTCATTAGAAGGAACACCAAAAACTTTAAGAATGCCTGAAGCATCTAAAATAGAATCAGGATCAAAAGGTCCTTCAAAGACTAATAACAGGTTTGTTGAAACCCATTCAGAAGGTTAGTTAGCAGGTTTTGAATACTTTCATACACCACCATCTACACTCAGATTTAAAACTGATTATCCTCCTAAGCTTGTGATTGGTAATATTAGATCTAGGATAAGAACAAGATCGAGCTTACAAAATTTTGAAAATCATTTTACTTTAATATCTAAAATTGAACCTAACTTAGTTGATGAAGCTGTGAATGATAATAATTGGATCTTAGATATGCAAGAGGAACTCAATTAATTTTAGAGAAATCAAGTATGGAGCCTAGTTCCAAGACCTAAGTATAAATCAGTTACAGGCACTAAATGGTTTTTCAAGAATAACTAGGATGAATAAGGAAAAATAGTAAGAAATAAAGCTCATTTAGTTGCTAAAGGTTATTCTCAGGAATAAGGAATAGACTAAGATGAAACTTATGCTCCTATAGCTAAACTAAAAGCTATAAGATTACTTTTTGCATTTGTTTATCTGAAAAATTTTAAATTGTATCAGATAGATGTTAAAAGTGATTTTTTGAATGGTTTCATAAAAGAAGAAATATATGTTCAGTAACCCTTTGGATTTGAATATCCATTTAAATTAGATCATGTATATAAACTAAAAAAGGCATTGTATGGTCTAAAATAGGCTCATCATGCTTAGTACAAGAGATTAAGTCAATTTTTAATTAACAATGATTTTCAAAGGGAAGAAGTTGACACTACATTATTCATGAAGCATTATAAAAAAGATATGTTAGTTATACAGATTTATGTTGATGAAACCATTTTTAGTGCAACTAATGAAAAATATTGTTAAGAGTTTTCAAGTTTAATACAGAATGAAGACATAGGATGAATGAGATGACATTTGGAGATGTGTTACTATGAGAAAAAAGCCCAAGCTTCCATAAAAAATTGAATATTTTGACGTTTTTGGACTGATTTAGGGAAAGAAATAAGTTCTTCATTTATATGAAATACCGAAAAAGAAAAAGGAAAACTAAAGGATCAATTTTGATTGTTGATTAACTAAAGAAAAGACGAGAGAAAATTACTACGATGCCCTTGTCCAAAAAATAACGCCCGAGGCGTTAATATATATGTGCGTGCATATGTGTTTTAGAGGAAATCTTTCATCACATAAGTGGACATACCAAAGTGGCTCAAGATTTGGACGAAATATACTGCATTCTAAAACAAGACCAAAATTTGGATGGGAAAAAAGTATAATTTGCCTCAGTACTCACCATTAGTCAGGTGGCCGGCTCAAGCCCTCTTGCCTTCTTTTATGTGCATGCGCTGTGTATTTATTATCCGTCCATCCGCCAAACACATTCATGTAGCCTGGCCTTTAGGCTTTTACATATCGACAAAATCATGCACCTTTTGGTCTTGAAGTCCGTATACCATAAAGGCGTATATGGATAAACATAAGCTCCAAGCTGAAAAAATACACGTTACATACCCTGCCACATTTGGGAATCCGCTTTTTACGATTCCTTCTCACCGAAAACACACAAAAAGTTTCTTATGTACTCGCCCATGGTTCAGAAAATTATTTGGATATATGTCTTTCTTTGCTAGCAAACATTATCCTTCTGATGAAAATGATAAGAATACAGACAAAAATCTGCTTACGTAAATTTGGAAAATGGAACAATAAAGAGCAATAGGAATCAGGTATATACGTTAAGCATCCTATTCGTGTATCTTGTGTTCCTATCCATGTTTCACTCTACTATCATTTTTAACATGAAAATTTGGATAGCTTTTATTATATCATTTATGGGTTTGGAAATTATTGTTTTATAACCTCCATTTTGATTTTCTTTTTTCTTTTTATCATTAGCAAGGGAAAGGGAGAGGATAGACTATTAAAAAAATTTCGAGACTTCTTTTAAAAGAATATTTGAATTGTAAAACCAGTGTAGTTTAATAGGAAGAAAAACCAATATCCGAGTCATATACCATTTTGGTATATGGTAATCTAGGCACTAAAAATTTCGAAATGTGAACTTCTATCCAAAGCACTTATTTAAAAAATGTTAAATGAATATAACTGCTAATCCTGTAATAATTCTTTTTTTTTTTTAAAAAAAAAAAGATGTATTTTAGGACTCATTGAACTTTTCACAACCCAGTTGACAAAACCTAGAAATATTTGATTGAAGAGTGGTGATACATCAGCCCATAAAATTTGACCACTTTATATCACGAATCCTCAATGCGGCAAGCGATTTGCTCTCCTTTTTATAAATCAAGTCATTTAAAGCCAAATTGATCCGGTACAACACAAACAAATATTTCGGCCTTCAATTTCGCAATAATCTTTCGGCATTATTATCACTTTTGTTGATTGAATGACTGAGAACTTAGTTGACCATATAAAAAGGTTTTTAAACCCCCATAGCATAAGGCATTTGTCCTTAACGTTAGAATAGTTGAGCATGTAATGTTAGATTAGGATAGATGCTTGAAGGAGTTTTGAGAATGTTATCATGAAAGTAGCGTACCCTTTCGAGAAGTACTTACGTGCTAGTAGAGAGGAAGCTCCCATGGGATTTTCATACAGAATAAAAACCTTAGTTCTTACGTATTCACGCACGAGTTAATGTATAACCTTCGAACGTAGAACTAGATTTAAAATTATAAATGTGCATCTTATGTCACGAATATACTTGCATGGGTCATTCAAGGAAAAAAATAAATAAATATAAAGAAAATAATACAATGGAATTATGTCAATGTCTATGCAAGGATTAGGTCGGGTATTATTCTTAAACCAATTCAAAACCACCAACTCATAGTTCCCCATGTAAGGAGACCGAGACCCAGCCAAGCTACTTCCAGTCAGTTCTTATAACTAGTGGTCTCAATTGATGAGTTCAAGACCTACAAACCACCTAATTTTATTTTTCATAAAAAACATAAATTTAAAACTTAAAATAAATTAAACTTTATATTTAAAAAAATTAGGTCAAAATGTCCAATAGCTTTGTAGTCTTTAACCTTTTTTTTTTTTTTTGAATCCATTGTAAAAGATGTGCATCTATTTATATATAATTACTTCCACTTGAGTTGTCGGTTAGTAATGTGGAACAAAATCTAGAGGCTATAAAGAAGATTAAAAGACAAAAACTAGTATTAAATTGCTAAGAGATGAGATTTTCCTTTTGGTAAAACTCTATATACACCAAAATAGACATGTCTTAAAGAGATTTATTCATTATATTGTTAATAACAAAACATGAAATGTTGTTAATGAGAAATAATTCTTTTTAGTGTAGTTTAAATTTTCAATGTCATTCAATTATATGTTTTTTTTTTCACTATGATTTTTAATTTTTTTAAACCATTGTAAAAGTAATTATGCTCCTATTTGGATTGTATTTTTTTTTTAGTCTATATCTTATCTATATTTTTTTTATATTTAATCTATATCTATTTAAAATCTGGTGTATGAAAAACTATTTTTATCTGTATCTTATCTATTTCAAGTTTATAATTACAATAAGAGTGGTGATTTAAATATCAAAATTGAGAAATAAAAATTCATATACTTTGAGGAGCAAATATTTAAAATATATATTTAATGTAAGATAATTATTTTAATTGGTATTTTTGTAAATATAAATAAAGTAAAGGATAAATAAATTCAACTTTATTAAGATTTGTTAATTATCTAATTTTAGAAGAGAAATATATATGAAATTATATTTCCATTTTTTTTAGTATTTTATTCTTGCTAAATATAATATTCAAATATATACCAATAAGACACTAATAAAATGTAAAAAAAGATAACGCAAACATAGTTTTACTTTTTCTTTTTCAAATTAGAACTATGTGATTGTTGGTTCATACAGTTTAGGTGATAGACTTATCACTGTATTGTGGACTTGATGATTCAATGGTTGTAAGCCCTAAAGCCAAGCCAAGTAACCGTAGGGTTGAACTTAAAACCCAAGGTTTAGGGCGATTGGTTAAAGGATCCGATCAAACCCAAATTATAAACTATTGAGAGGAATATTAGTAAAACTGATCCCGTAAACTTGAATTTAAGAAAATAAGTAATAAAATAGGAGACTATAAAATTTTCAAATTTTAAGTATAATAGGTATTAATTACCGAAAATGCGAAAAGTGTCATGAAATAACTAATAAATTACTAGAGATAAATTATATGTATACTAAAAATTTTAGAATGACCAAAATAATAATTAGGAATATTCACGTGTACTCCACATGTATTTACGTGTAGATAAAAATACGTGTAATTACCTAAATTGGCCAAAAACTAAGCAAATAATTAAAGAAAATTAGAAAAAAATTAGAAGAGGATAAGATGAAGTAAGATCAGGTCGTGGCAGCTTCAAATCAGAAAAAGAAAAATTAACCAATCAAATTTGGACAACCTAAAAGCCAAAAACTTAGACAAATGAGCAAAATCCCATCAAATTAATGCACATTAAATTCTACAATTGTCTATAAATAAGGGAAAAAAATTCCAGAAGTCCTTTGGTCAGTTTAATATCTGAAAAAAATCAAAACATTAAAAAAATCGAGAGAAAATCCAGAGAAAAAAAAAAGAAAAAAAAAAACTGTGCAGATTAGGTAAGTAAGTTAAACCCACCACTCACCACCACTTGGGACCAAACCACTACCACCACCCTATACTAGACCCACCGCCTGGACCGGCCGACAACATTGGACCGGGTTTGGACGGCCCAAAAGCTTCGAACCGGTTAGTCATTTATTCACCCGATTTTTGTATAATTTTGTAAAATTATTTATTTTGCCCAGAAAATTATGAAACTTGTTATTATGAGGTTTTATTGTATATAGATTTAGGGAAAAATATTGATTTAGTTTAATTATGTCTGGAAATATAGGGTCCCTAACAAATTGTTCAAAACCGAGCATTAGTAAACCGAAAAATAAATAGGCTTAGGAATGTAGTTTGGAGTTCAAAATTTTTAGTATACATATAATCTATCTCTAGTAATTTATTAGTTATTTCATGACACGTTTCGCATTTTCGGTAATTAATACCTATTATACTTAAAATTTGAAAATTTTATAGTCTCCTATTTTATTACTTATTTTCTTAAATTCAAGTTTTCGGGGTCAGTTTTACTAATATTCCTCTCAATAGTTTATAATTTGGGTTTGATCGGATCCTTTAACCGATCGCCTTAAACCTTGGGTTCTAAGTTCAACCCTACGGTTACTTGGCTTGGCTTTAGGGCTTACAATGGTTAACTTCCAATTGGACGTTATAGTCTTAAACCAGTGAGCTAGTTCATGATTCAGACTCGAATCATGCCTAGATCTAATAATAAGGATGGGCATTAAGCCGAGTTAACTCGGTCTCATTTGGTCCAGCCAAAGGTATGAAGATGATGTTCCTCTACCCTTTGCATGACAAGCCGATACATGATCACACTAAGAAAGAGTTAGGCTTAAGTTAACATGGTCTAGCAAGTAGAGCTAACATAACTATATACACATATATATATATATATTTACTAGAGTTTTCTTTCTTCTTTATTTATAATGCCATTATTGAGTAATCATAACTCTAAAAAAAAAAAAAATAAAACCTCTAGGCTTATTTCCTTTTTAACACCCCAAACCCTAATAGTCTATATTCTCCTCTAAGTTGATATCTCGTTTCACCATAATCAACACCACTCTCACCAACCAACCCCAAAATATATATATATATATATTTCCTATTAGCTCTAAAATCTTAGATAAACTTGTTATATTTTTTTCCCCCAAATTAGTTGGTTCAAATAGTTGTAGCAAATTAAAGAAAATTATATCCAACTTTTTACTGTCACGGGCGATTGACGATTTTGTGTCAAATATGATTGATAAATTCACGAAAATGGAATAATTTTTTTTTTTTTTTTTTAGTTAACTGGGATTGTTGAGAAGAAGAGGAAGAAGAAGAAGGATCCGCTCTTATATTTATAATTGCCAACACCCGGAATACTTGAAGGCAGCATATTTCCAACAGAAGTAACCTTCGCTTATAAGCTAAAAAATTTCCATTACCAGCACCCGAATTGGTAAATAGTTCGGCAACATTAATTTTCAATCTTAAAAGATGGGATTGATCTAATAATTCGGCTTGAACTTGTCACTAATTTTGCAAAGAAGCTTACCTGACCCGTGGGATCAAGATATACATTAGCTTTTAGGCAAGACAAAAAAAAGAGTGCACCGACAAAATCATCTCGATAATGGTATGGTCCCCACTTCAATATCTAAATAAACAAAAACACAATACACACGATTCTGATACAAGATTAGGAGTTGGCGCTATTTATGAGGGATCCCAACACGATAAAAGACGACGATTGACCATACATTAAATACTAAACGTATTCAAGGATGTCTGGTGGCATATAATCAGAAACAACTCAATAGGTAATACGATTGATCATACATTAAATATAAATAAAATATTAATATATATAATATATGTAAATTATAAATAATAATTAATTTAAAAATTACCAGTTCTATTATTATTATTATTATCTACGTTTTACTAGTATTTATATATTATGTATATATAACATGTGATATATAATACTTAGTGAATCTTTTTTTGATGTATACTAGTTATTATTGGAAAAGAATAAAGGTAATAACTATATGAATATGGCTTTTATCTTAATAGAGAGATAATAACATACATATGTAGACGTGCCCACCGGGTTGCTCTAAAACTATCGGTTCACAAGCCTGGCTATGGTTGAACCGTGATCAGCTTAAGAATGGGTGATTTCGAGCTGGTTTGGTCTTAAATTGTTTTTTTTTTATTAATTTCTTTTTTATTAAATACAGTAATAAATTCTAATAACGTAACTTTTTTTTCTCTCTTTTTTTAAATATACTAATTTATTAATAATTTTTATTTTTTTATTAATTTTCGAATTAATGCAATTCCAACTTTTTTAATTTTTTTCTTCAAATTTTATCTTTTTCTTATATTCAAGTTCTTAGCATTTAACAAATTTTATAAAAAGTATTTATATTAACTTAAATTAAATTTTCGATTTATCGTTAATACATAATTAATTTATAATTAATTATTTATCATTAATTTGATAATATTATTTTTAAAAAATTATTTTTCACTATTGTAAAAAAGGTAATTTTGAAATTCCATAACCTACTTAATGGCCTCTTTTTTCTCTTTATTTTTCCTTTTTACTTTTTAGTAGTTGAACTAGTCAGATCGATCCACCGATTTAATGGTAGACCAACTCGATAATTTTTGAACCGTACAATTCTACTTTCTTGAATCTTGAGTCCAAAGGGTCCAATGGTTTGAAAGTAGTTCAACTCAATTTCTTATGAATTGGGCCAGTTCATGTCGTTCAGATCATTTTCCGGTTCATAATTAACCCTGTTTACATATGGGTATATACTTATGCTGCTGTGTAGCAACTTCACCAATTGGCTCTTTCATTTGTACAGTGGAAAATAATACGCCGCATGAAGCCGAAAAAGCAAGTTGTGTGTTTCTCTCTACATGTATTTATCAATCGACGAGCGGGAACTTAAAATACTCGGTTGAATTATTAAGTTGAACTCAATCTTTTAAATAATTGATTCGATCGGAATTTTGAGTCCTAATCATAAACCCTAAGTAAGCTTACTTTCGATTGAAACTCTTACCCGATACCTAGTTATTATAAACTCCTAAGTTTTACGTAAGCAAAACTTATATTGCACCAAATATTTCTTGCTAAAATAAACAACCAATCAAGGTAATTTTAAAATTTTCTGACTATCACACTGCGGAAGGTGTGAACTTGAGTTCCAGTCGACGTTATTGCACTAATTCAACTTCTACAAACCTCCTCTGATCGGTCTTCATGTGATGGCTATTGTTTGCATTTGATGAAGTAATTATAAAATTATTTTTCACATTGAGTTTTGAAGAAAGATATAGACAAGTCTTTGAAATTATGATAAAAAGCGTACATTGCGTTTCTTTTAGTTTTCTCTAAGTTTATCGCCAATATTTTCGCGAAAAATGAGACGATTTTGGATGACCGTTTTAGTCAAATGAAAAAAAAAAATTAAAGCGAAATTGAAACCAAAAAAAAAAAAAAAAGCATAAGAACAAACTGCCCTTCGCAATTTATACGGAAAATATATATATATGCCCCTGAATATTTTTATATAAAATTAATTTAAAGCCAATTCATTTCACAAAACTTAGAGCAAAATTTATATTTAACAAGCTACGTTTAAAAAATAATAATACTTATGAGGACGTGATTCAATTACTTAATAATTAATAAAATAATATTCAAACTTTTACGGTTTTTCAATTTAAAAAAAAAAAAGGTTTATCTCGTAATGTAGTAATTAAAATACTCAAAATATACAAAACTATTATGTCTTGAGCTTACTCAAATCTTTCCGATTATGTTATTACTATTTCATACTGAAAGTTTTAAAAAAAAAAATCATACGTCGATGAATTTAATAACATCAAATATTATATCCAAAGGTATCAACACTAAGGGGTAAAAATGTGAAAATCCAAACATTTGGAATGCGATTTCCATAACAAGAGGGTTATAGTAAACAAAACAGAAAAGTTAAAAAAAAAAGAAAGAAAAAAAAAGAACATTTTACTTTTAAAAATTATTTACATATTTCATGAAAAATTAAAAGATAGAAAACGTTATTTTTATACCCTTTAAATAAGATATTAGAAGTACGTGGTTTGATGTGGATAAATCCCTAAAAATTTTACATAATAACTTTATTTTATTATAATTTTTAGAAAATATACAAATAATCTTTGGATCTTTTATAAAACCTTATAAACAATGTGAAAAAGGAAATTAAAAAAACGCATAAATAACAACAATATTTTGGACTTTATCAATGGTTTAAAATATGTGTGTTTATTTTAAAAGCTAGAAGAATGTGAAGTCACTGTTCGAGAATTTAAAGATTTCGACATTACTTAAATTATAGGAGAAATTATAAATAATCCTCCTCCCAATTTACCATTTAAACTTTTAAGTGTTATAAATTATCTCCATTAATTTTGTTAAATTTGCAATTGCCATGTAATGACATTTCTATTTCAAATTAAACAAGGAATAAACTATAATTAAAGTATAAGAGGCTCCAAAATATATTTTAATAAGTTTAAGGATATTTTTATAGCAGAGTTAAATTATAAAGAGTTATTTGCAACTAAAAAGGGTTTTTTATTAATTTATACTAGTTATAATCCCTAAAAATTTAAAAGTAAATCGACGTTTAGATCTGCACTTCCTCCTACGTTATATTTATAGATGAGTTTACGTGATTCACTAATTTGACCCGCAAAGAAAGATAAGGTCAAGCAAAGTAAACCCACATTAATATAATACTTACAACTAAAAATAGCAAAAATAATGAAACGAGTAAGGGAAGCGCGCCTTTTGAAGAATCCTGTTGGGCCAAAAAAAAAAAAAAACCTTTTAAACACTAAAAAATAAAAATATTTCCACTCAGCAGTCAGCACATAGGAACCTTCCTCTTCCCTTTCCATTCCCCCAAAAACCTCCCTTAAATACAACCTTTCTTCTGATTCCATCCATATAATCATAATCCACACTCCCTCTGTATCATCAAAACTTTCAAAAACCCACTTTCAATATATAGTTATTATGGATACTACTAACTCCAGCGAGACCACGAGAAATAGTACCAGCGCTGCTACTACATATGCCCTTAATGGCAAAATCATGCTCTGCACTGTAATTATACTCTTCTTCGCCGTTTTCGTCATCCTCGGCTTCCACACCTACGCCAGGTGGTTCGTCAACCGCTGCCGCCGCCGCCGCCACCGCCACCACTCTCGGCTGCACCTCCTCCAACACCCAGTTGCGACAGCCTCACGAGATGCTCAAGGTTGTGTCGTGTCACAACGTCTGGACATCAACATCCTTAAAACACTTCCCACTTTCGTGTATTCGGTCGCCACGTGCACGTCACGTGATCGAGACTGTTCCGTCTGTCTGTCTGAATTCGAGGACGGAGAGACGGGTCGGGTTCTGCCCGAATGCAAGCACTGCTTCCACGCTGAGTGCATTGACATGTGGTTTTACTCTCACTCCAGTTGCCCGATTTGTCGGGCTCCGGTTCGACCCATTAAGCCGGTTAGCTCGGGCAGTGAAATGGTTTCCATGGATGCTTCAGATTCGGATGCATCAAACCGGAACGTCGAGCCCGACCCGGGTTCTCCATCGATGTCGGCAGCGAAGACAGACGAGGTTGTAAGTATAGTGGTGGAGCCACCACAATGCATGGAGGAGAGATATAAGGGGATGGAGAAAATGGGCATGGGTTGTTCCGGGTTTGATGAATGTAATCGGGTCAACTCTCCGGGTAATCGGATTCTGTCCTTGAAGAGGATTTGGAGCATATAAATAGAAGAAAGAAAAAAGAAATGTACTTTTCTTCTGTTTAGTTTAGTGTACATAATGGAGGATTGCACTTTCCTTTTTATATTTTTCCAATGCTCGTGACCTCCAAAGTCCAAAGTATTTTATTTATTTGCACAAGAATACTAAGTTTTGTGATCAAGAAATTATAACGATTCGCAAAAATAGTAAATCTATGGAATAGGTGTCCCATGAATCTGAATATGAATGGTTCGCTAGAAAAAGAATAATTGTTCTATTCACTTTTATAAAATCAAACAAATATATCATTAGACGATAATGGATAATTAGTCTTTTTTCTAAAACACATAATTCGCTTTACATGATGATACCTTGCAAGTAAGTGATATTACGTCCAATTTAGGTTATATAGGATGAAATGAAATTTTGAAAAGAAAAAGATACTTCAATTTTGTATTTGAAGTTTAAAACTATCTAGTATCATACTTAATTAAATGTTTACTCAAAAAATGTTATATTTAAATACTAAAATGAATATTTACTTATCAAACTTATTACTTAATTAGTTTCAAATAATAGTGTAGAAACCAATCATTGATGATGGAGTACAATTATTGATAAAACAATAAAATTTAATAAATAAAATTCAATTAAGTTTAATATTTAATAATTTTAAATTTTACATTTCATATTAAAATGTGTACAGAATAATATAGGATTAATATCATAATTGATATCCAAATTTTACTAAAATATATAATTTATTGCTTGATTAAAGTTTTCATGATTAATTTTATTATCTTAATTAATGCTATCAAGTTTATTTACCGATGTAAATGTGAGAACGAATTAGAAATTAAACATTTTAATCACTCCAAGCTTTTAGGTGTGTAGTGCCCATTTATAAAGAGTTACATGAATACCTCTTCTCTCTGTTGGTCTAAATAGTCGCTTAAGATAAAGTAGGTTAAGTCCCATTTTAAAAGAAAATCATTTCATCTACAAACAACCATAAGTTAATTTTTTATTATTTTTTATATTCACGTTAATAGATAAATTTAATAAATTTAATTTAAAGAGTAAAATTAATTAATAAAAATTTAATTAAATAGTAAATTATTATTTTTTAAATAAATATAATAAATTACATATTTTAATGATTTTTAAATACCATTCGTCACGTTAACCCGAATAGTATATTTACAAACGCCCTCAGAAAATTAGATAGGGAAATTGGAGCTTCCTTTACCTTCTTTTCATTCTCTCTCTTTCTTTGTGTTTTTTTTTTCTTGGGCATTGACACGGCGACTAAGAATAATCCGTTGCACGTAAAGACGACGGAGAGTTTTAATGTTGGTGATGTGACTGGCAAAAATATCGCATCAATATGTAGCGTAGAAAATGGTTTTACAGGCTCGAGACTCGAGCGACTGGCCCTATGGCAAACATTATTTATCAACTACCAAATTATGTTTGAAATGAAATGCACTAAACGACATAACTGTTTTTTTTTTTTTTTCCTTTTTCGAATATAAAAAAAATATGATAACGAAGTTTTAAAACCTTTGTTTTTTTTTTCTTTTTAGCACAAGACTTTTGCCACATAGTACTATAATACAAGTTTCTCAACATTATATATCAATTTCCATTCCCCTTCCATTAAACAGTTAATATGATATATAATCAACAAACAAAAAAGTTGAAAAAAAAATGCAATCATCGAAATTTAACATGTTTTTTATTAGAATCATAAATTGTCCAGGTTCTTAAAAAGAACTTTTGTTAACATCCTTACATTTTTTTGTTAAAATTGGACATGTAGTGCAATCTAATTAATGTATCTAATTCATTTAAATAAATGAAATAATTAAATTAACTAAAGTAATAAAAAGTAAGAAAATTCAAATAAATAAAAAGGCAAAAAGCTAAAGTAAAATGCTGTTGTCAACATCCCTCGTACCTTAGCCCGTACGGAACTTGGTGTGGTAAAAATAATCACTAAATAGTAGGTAAATAGTAACTCATATATAAAAATGGATCATTCAATTTATTCATAATGGTGAGTGATTATCACCACTATAAAAGAGAGAGAGAGAGTTCAAATCATGTTCACATAGTAATCAAGTCATATAACTTGATAAGTTCTTATTTTACGTTCTTTTATAGTGGTGGTTACGTGGAAAATAAATAAATCAAATTACTTATAAGCTGTTTAAGTTCGACTCTATATTTACTTAAGTTTGGTTCTAATCAAATCAATCACGAGCTCGAGCTACTTAAGCGATTAATTGGTTTGAACTTGATCTACATAATGTTTAATTTAATTAGCTTGTAAGTTTAATTGAGTTTGAGTCGATTATAAATATTAATTTAATTTGAATAGAGTTTGGGTATTAATATTATTATAATTAGAATTTTTTTTTAATAAACAAGCTTAATCAAATTAAGCTTAAACTCAAAATTTTAAAAATTTTAAGTGAAGCTCAAGCTTAAATTAAGCATACTACCTCAATTTGACTTGTTTGCAATCTTAGTGGCCACCATGAATTGGTTGAAGAGCCCACTTTTATATCTGGATTATTACCCATCTATTACTTAGTGGCCACAAACTATTTATTTGTTTTGCCTATTCTTTGTCTACTTTGTCAAACATTTTGTTTTTCATTATTTAAGTTAGTTTAGTCATATTTAATTATTTTATTTATTTAAGTTAATTATTTAGACTAACTAGATTGCTACGTACCTAATATAGATAGAAAATTGGTAAGGTCACATTTTGTAAATATGATTTAAATTAAAAACAAAATAGAGCTTAAATTAGAAAGTAGTCAAACATTAAACAGACCCTTATAAGTCAATTCTAAACCTAAATTTTCTTTCTTTTTTTTTTCTTTCTTTCTTTTTCTTTTTCTTTTATTTTTTTGGTCATTTAAAGATATATTTTATTACTTTACATTAGAGAGCCTAACTTTTAATAGTACTTGTAATGGAAGAAATGAAGATCCTACTCTAACTTACTTTTGATTAGGTCCTAAATTAAAATTATGAAAGAATAAATAAAACTTAGGCCCTACGAGTGTATGTTTTCTAATTATAATTTAATTTAACTTTATCCAAGTATTTCAAAGCATTTAAATTAGAAGTAAAAAAATTAAACATGACTAATCACATTATGAATTTAAATTTACAAAAGGAAACGTATTACCAATTGCAAAAGTGTAAATTAGTTTAACAAGAATTTGAGATAGGTCTAATAAGAATTTGAGATTGGTCTAACTATAATTTGTGGATTTGACTCTTTAAGCTAGTTATAAGGCCTAGAGAGTCAAGATAATTTCTTAGGATAAAGGAGATTTCAAATGGTCTACTTCAAATAAGGATCGTTAGCCAAATCTTGTCTACTCTAAAACTCTCAAATAGGCTCATGTGCATAGAGAAGTATTCCATAGGCTTACATAAAGATGAGTTAGTAGAGGTATCCACCAAGAGGAGAACTCATTTAAGCTTTTGACTATTAGTTCAATCCAATGAACATTGTTGAAGACTAAACTCCATAGTATTCAAGAGTTTCTCATCATTAGGAAATTAAGCAATAAATAAAAACAATACTCTATTTTAGGAGAAGTTTGCAATAAAAAATAAAACAACTGTTAAGATGGAGAACAAGTTCAACCATTCAAAAACTACAAGGTCAAGGAGTTTTCTTTTCCATCATTTGTGCATTAGTCAAGCCTTAAGATTGCTTATTTCTTATCCTAGTATTCTATTTAAGTCATTTCTCTAGAAGTCATCTCTTCGCTACTTCTCTAAGACTAAGTGAGTTATGAGGTGCACATGGCATGTATATGTTACTATTTGTTGGATTCTTGCCTCAATATGTGTGTATGTATCTATATATATATAGGTTTATATTCATTTGTGTATATATATAGATATGTCAACGTAACTAAATTTTCTATATGTTTAGGAATGTTGACAAGATGTTAGCTTCATTCACAATTATGAATCAATTTATACAATTGGTCAAGTCAAATTGTTGGATATAGGCCCTAGTATGTCTCCTAACCTAATCATCGTCAATCGCATGTAGTAGGAACCTAAAATGCCTTTGCAACCAAGTCAACTTAATATGTCCACCCCAACCTTCTTTGCCTTTAGGCATGATACCAAGATAAGCCACGAATATCTAAGACCACGTATTGATATGTGCTACTGGTAACTAGCATGCCATCTACGTGGAGGCCAAATCGAACCTCAACATCTTATAGGGTAATGGTATGCTCCCCATAAGCCATGTGAAACATGTGCATCTCCCATCTCTAGCACTCAACGAGCGTAGTGATCAAGAGCCAGTCTAACTGGATATATGGAAAGCGACTTCACCTTGTGAATCTGGCCTGCTTTATGTAGGGCTCCATGCGAGGGTCCAACTTAATCTCATTCACATCCTAATCATGATGTAGCTCTTGGTCTTGGCATCACACTATAGGTGCCTCAGTGCAAAATACATCAACCACAAGACGTTATAAAGTAACGAAAAAAATTATTATAACAAGTAGTAGTAAGGAGAAATGGTCATTAGTGGCTTATGTGTCCTTCTTAAACCCGTTGCGAGTTGCGCCTATCCTGTTCGCTAAGAACCAATCCATCAATGGGTTCAAGCTCCATCTATCCTGTAAAATTGAAACAAGAAAAAGTTAGAAAATGGTACTATGAAAAAAAGTAATAAATACCAATAACAATCTATTAATATCATGGCATGTATATCAATGTTATCATTATTTGATGAATAAACCTCTTTATTCCTGTGTGGACATATTATTCTATTGTGTCCTCTCTTACACAAGGTACATGTTGTTTTGTCTAGATGTCTTTTTACATCCATCTCCATATGGAACTATTTTGCGTGCAGCTTACCCTTCTTATGCTTAAGTAACAAATTAGGACAGGCTTTCTTTAGGTATAGAATAACTAGCCATATCGACTCATCTTCGATCGGGAAGAAGTGTGCTCTGTAATACTGCACTTAATGGACGGATTTGTAACATTCCCCCAACGAGGACATAACGTCAAATCACTTTAACATAGCTGCAGTTATTGCATGTGAACAAAGGATCCTATATATCTACCATTTGTTGCAAGTATACAAGTGGTTATTGAAGTCAGCCATTTTCAGATAACTACCTCCTTTCATCCTGTTGCTTATACGCTCACTACCCATCACAACCTCATACATCTAGCTATAGCTGTTGAATCACACTACAAGGTGAGAACTTGTTCGTTGCATCCATTCCTCTGGCATATCTATAGCATATTTCATGAAGGGTCAATTTCCAGTGACCCACTCTAGTACCTCATCATGTCTCTTGTCATAGCATAGTACACACTTATAGAAGATCTTCCTCACTAGTGTTGTAGCAAGTAATCCCTGGGAACTTTTTAAAACCCTATTATAAGCTTCCATAAGGTTCAATGTTATGTATCTAAATCAGTAGCCCCCATCATGGGCAATTGTCTACTGGTTCATTAGCAACGGCCAGAACCAATCAAGGGCATTAAGCTTTAGACTTAAGACTTTCTCCATACACTTTTCAAACTTCTGAGGCTGAGCTTGCATTGCACCAAAAGTAGCTTACTTCTTGCATTGCTTACTCTTGTATACTTTGTTGAAATTACTTATAACATGGTACATATACCAATGCCAAATTGCAAAAGGGAGGTTTCCATCCATTTTCATCCCTCCCTAAAGCATCATGGATACTTATCCCTTTATTTGATATAAGGCATATGGTCTCTTGGCCTACTCTCTCGCCATAGACACATTGCCTTAGATTTCTAAGAAATCAACCCCATACCTCTGTAGTCTCATCATTTACTGATGCAAAGGTTAAAGGGACCATGTGGTTTACATCATCTATACTGGTTATAATGAGTAGCTTATGACAGTATTTTCCATATAAAATATCCCATCAATAGCAACTACAGGCCTGCAAAACTTTCATGTCTATATGTAAGGGTCGAAAGACCACTAAACCCACTGTAGCTCTATTACCCCCGGTTCCCTTGACCTACCCCACATCTACTCAAGCCTTGTCTTGAGATTGCTCATCTATGTGGCATTAAGTAGTCTTAGAAGAGCATTATACGATCTCTCCCAATTGCTATAAACTAATTCAATAGCCTTTATCTTTTCAGATCATAACCTTCTATTGGTAACTATATAATTGAAATGTTTGCTGATAATACTACATAACTGAGAAATTTTTATATCAATGTCTTTTCTAATAACATCTAGAAACTCCCTTGCCATCGTATTCAAATCCAATTGCAGGTGGTCTTGAATTATTAGTGAATTCACGCATGTATGAGGTCCCACTAGCTTTGTTATGACCCATGCGCCCTTAAAATTTTTCTTACATGCTCTCAATCTTCACTTATATCTGCTTTCATGCTTAGTAAACATGACTAAATACTTGCTCTTTTATTATTCCGCTGATCTAAAGTCTGCATGATGCTTAATGTGGTAGTGCTTCATAGCTCTTACCAATTCATTCTTCTCATTGAACCCTATACCTATGTGTAAGTCTTTGTCAGCTTGTATATTGCTGAACTCTTCTTTAATGCTCCTCTCAAATTGTAAATAGCCATCGTCTCCACCCTATTGAACAACAGTATTGTATCCTTAATAGTAGATCCGATTGTTTGAACCTCTAGAGGTGACCTGGTGTTGGTGTGGGCTCTATTGAGCTTAAGCTAGAGGTGTAAGGGTATCTAGGTAATATCTCCAACATTTAGGAACAACTACTACCCATCACAGGAATAATTGAAGGTGGTAGAGACATATCAATTTCAGCACTATTGTCATCATCATCCTCTTCATCCCCACTAGGTTCATAATCATCATCATCCAACCCTCTCATTCATTGAACCATACGGTCATGTGAAACTTCCTTCTAAAATATCGATCTAACCACCTCGTCAACTACGGTATCATCATCCCATGCAGGGGCAAACATAGGTAAGGGCTTGTCATTATATTCAACTGGCTCATTAAATCTACTCGGAGGCATATTTGCTACATTTACCGAAGGGCTCCTTTCGGTTCTATGATCCTTACATACAATTGATGAATGTAGGTTTGCCTAAATGCTTTAGCCATCTCAAATACATTTTAGACATCATCATTGTCCTTGATGGCAATCAAGGAGTAAGAAAGAACTCTAGAATAAGCATTTAGATCTCGATACAATATCTTAACCTCGCCTTCAGTTGCTTCAATCCCAACACCTTGACAAACCCTTTCTTGCAATTCTAAGAAGTTTGCATTTATTTTAACTTTTAACATGTTCACCGAGTCATGATCATACATTAGTCCTAAGTTTCCCTTCACAATATTCTCATGGGCATAAACCATTAATTTCACTATACCTACCATTTTCAACCTATCTACATCAACATTAATATTTCAATTAGCACATTAGAGTTCTTGCATCAAAGTTCGTGCAACGTAACTTTCATATTCATGCTGCTACTCCTACCTTAAACTAAATAATTTTCCGTTTTACAATTTACACTGAACCAACCACCCAATGTGTGGTAGGTTACACACTTAAATTTAAACTCCATATAGAATAGAATATGTGCTAATGTACAACTTACAAAAACAAAAAACTAGCTATGCATTTCTATATCGATAAATATGCGTAAACAAAACTAGAGAACTAGGAAACCATATCTTTATTAAAATATCCACTAAATAGTTGCACCATTTCATTGAACACTTTGCGTATAATATGTAACATACTAAAATTTGAACTCCATAATAATCAATATGTGTAATTTACAAATAAATCATTTAAGTACATGAATTAAATATGACAATTGCACACAAAAAGAATATCAAAATATGGAAATTGCAAATTCACATGTATATGAAACCCTAGAATAGAATTCATCTAATTTACAATTACATAAACGATTTGTCTTAAACAATGAATTAAACAGAGTTCAGGGTTATTTACCATTGATTATGGATTAAAACAAAGTGTTGAAATGAAGTAGATTAAGGATTTTTTATCGTGTTTGTCGATAGAGAAAGAGGGGATATTTGATTTGAGAAGGCTTAAGTTTGGAAAAAAATGTTGAGGGTAAGGGTTTTATGTTGGGTCTAGGGAAGGCTCTTTCCAGAAAACACCTTCTTCTTTTATATGTTAAGGAAGAAGGTGTAGAAGGTGTTTTTTTTAGAAAGTACCTTCTTCTTAAACTAGAAAAAAAAAATGAGAAGGCACTTTTTGGGAAAAGTGCCTTCCCTACCTCTTACAGGTAATATTTTTTGCCTAAACCCTTTTTTTCAAAATTTTTTTGAGAGTGTGCTCCTTTGGCATAAACAAAAGCAAAGGAATTTTTGTCTTTTCAATAATGAAAGACCTTCTCCATTAGTGGTAATTGTAGGAATTAAGCGTAAAACAAGATCTCAAATAAATAAAGAGGTACCTATCTCGGTAAGTTAAAATAGCAGACAATAGCTAAGTACGATATGGAAAGCTCTAAAAACTAGCATAATATGTAAACTGTAATTTGTCAGTTGATGAAAACAAAGGCAAAGGAGGTTTAGGGGTTATCTATAGGAATGATGCAATTAAATGCTACAATTCAACAACTTCATTTGTTGGTACCATTGATAATAAGGTCAATGAAGCATTAGCAATGAAAGAGGGTTTGAGAATTGCCTTAGAAAGGAGATAAATGAAGATTGACGTAGAGACAAATTGTTTGTAAGTAGCTTAAGTAATTGGAGATTTGAGTACGAGACCGTAAAAGACAATAAGAACTATCTATGATATTTTACATTTAAAGTCATTCTTTGATAGTTATTTTATTTCTTATGTTGATCATAGAGCAAATGTGTATGCTCATTGGGTTGCACTTGTAGGTGTAAGAGTCTAGATGCGAAGGTTACGTATGTACCACATGTAAATCATACTACACGTAACAAAGTAGAATGACTTAAGTTGCATGTATGGGATGATCGAGTGAGGAATGGTAAGGAGGAGTAAGCAATCTCAAAGGCTCTAACACAAGTCATGACAGGTGGACGAGCTTAATGGCATTGAACCCCATAATCAGTAAAGAGTAGCATCGCATTCTTGATATGATCAAGTGCTTAATTCTCTAAGGTGAGAATCTGGCAACATAAGGGCATTTGTGCCAAAATAAATGAGGGAAGGAGTGGGGTACTTATAAGAGTTGACCAACGATCTCATCCATTAGATTGTGATGATGATCATAGCCAAAATTAACCTCTTCTTTTTTAGTAACTTTAAATGGACTCCTTTCATGAGTTTAAGTCCAATAAAGATCTTTTTTTAGTTTATGCCATTGAGAAAGGTATGATCATATAGGTTGATGCAATGGTCCTTACTATAAACCCAACATACCAAATTTCCTTTAATCATCCCAATTAATTATGGACTCGACTATCTAAGCCTAGTCATCTTAGCTTGATAAGTCAAATCTAATTTAATATTAGGCTTAAAGCCAAAAATTAGTTTTAGCCTTCTATATTTCTAGCCCTAATCAAAGTTGTTTGGGTAAAGGAGAAGGGGTTTCGGCATTAAATAAGCCTTTCAAATGGCTTAGGAACTGCCTAGCACATATTTACTATAGCATAGTTGCACGACTGCTAGGCAATATAGTTGAAGTACTCACTTTCTTATCATTTCCTTACATAAAGGCTTAGCACAAACGTCACAAAATGATTGACATAAGTTTATCCTCAGTGTGAGCTCATAATAATATTTAATCATATGTTGTACCTTAGTTAGTTTGAGACCACTTTTGTTGATGAATTGTGTTGAAAGATTTCGACACCGATGATCTCTTCTTCATGAAGAGCTCATCGAATTACCATGTAGATATACTTGACTACACTACCAAAGGTAAATATGGGATATACTATAGTTTTTGGGTTAATCAACCTCCAACCCATCTAGTTAGGCTTTTGCTTGTTGATCATACATTTGGACCTCGTGATGTTTGATGTACTTCCTTTCTATTAATGTAAGTTTTTGTTCCCAAAAAGAAAAAAGAAAAATCAACGTCTTAAGGTGAGGAATATAGCATTAAGCTCAAGCTTATGAATCCTATTGTTGGAATTCAAGCAAGATTAGCATGGGGAAATTATTATCTCACTCTTATATTTGACTTATGTTTAAATAAAAAGCTAATATCGAACAGATAAAAAAGGTATATCTTACTTTATCTAATGATTTATGCTACACAATAGATAAGATTAGATGATATAGCTCTCAATGTATACATAGAAGAAAGAAAAAGCAAAAAAAGCTACATGGTGACAGTACATATCACTAAGATGGTCCTCACTAGCACTCCTGGTGGTCTAGCACCCATAAGTAATGGTAAACCTATCGAAAGCCCCCTTTAGTATAGCTAATAAGAGCCCTCCAATGCCTAAGTGAGCAAGGAGAGAATTAGAGAACTAAGTAAGGATTATGAATACTAAGAAGGGAAACTAACAGAGAGAGATTCAAAATCCTTTCACCTAAGGCTTCATATCCTATTTGTAGAGTATGAGATTGACTTACTAAAGTCACGTGTTAACCAAGGATTAGTCCGTATGCAATCTAGAATGGGGACACTATTAATACAAGAAAGGATAGTTCCTTTCTATTGGTTAGTAGGCCTTAAGGAAGGAGCCTATCATAGCAAAGTAGGTAGCCATCATAGCTTGGATGGCTAGTCCCCTAGGCTATTATCATATATCATTTAATAAAGAGAAGGGGAGGTAGGGATAGGGAGGGGAACTGGGTCTCATCTTAAGGAGAGCTCTCCAAGCAGGACTTTAAATAGTAGGCCTGGCCTAACCTGGTGGTTGGGAGGAGATCGCTAAGTCGTGCATCTGGCTGTTATGGGTTCTTCTAATGCTTGAAGCTCTAGACCAAGGAGGTCAATTGCTATTGCGTTCCATGAACTTTTGATACGTTTCTTGGTTTGGGGTTAGACAGGTGTGCTCAGAGCTCGTCTAAGCTATCATACAAGCATTCGGTGTACTAAGGGCTCACTTATATCTTGGGTTGAGCTAGCCCATCCACCTAATGGGGAATTGAGGCTTTGGGAGGAAAGAGTCAACTAGGATTATCGAACAAGCCTAATGAGTTAAGCTTAGGCCTCTAGGGTACTACACCAAAAAAGGACTATCAACACTTGCATTCCCCTGACCTAACTCTCCTTGATGTTGAAGTAATGAGGAGAGTACTGGTAGCTTGCACTTTGGGTGGTAAGAGCCTGCTTCCGGTAGTCTTTAGGAGGGATGGTGATTTGCTCCAAGCAGTTGCATGGGAGAGTGATGTTGTCAGGCATTTGCATGACATGACTGTTGACAAAGTTGGTACAACGTTTGACTTTTTTCTAAAGTGTTATCTTTTCTTTGATACAATATTGATGTTTAGAGTAAAATGCAGCATAGGAGGTTATTACTACACCTCAGAAATGACATAATTACAGAGTAATTACTACATTAATGGTGATTCGCGTACTATGCGGTTGTGGCCATCGGATGGTTGTTGAGGACACATTGACAGCTTGATCTTTTCTTTGTCGCCTATATAAATGATGAGAGGGCTTCCTCTTCATTCTTGCTTGAAAATTATGGTTAGGCCTTGTAGAAGTTATTTTTCTTTCTTCCCTTTTTTCCTTCCTAAGGATTGATGCAATCGAGGTTTTGCTTAAGTACCTTAGGATCCTCATCACTTAATCCTTTGTATATGGGGCTATCATCAAGACGATGGATGGGTTGATGGGGATTGGACCCTCAACCTGAATCTACTATGTTAGTGAGTACCTTCATTTTGGTAAGGGTGCCATTCTAAGTAGTGACCAAAGGTGATATGCCGCGCCATGGACATATGAAGATGGTCGTATCTAGGGGATGGTTCTAAGCTTATAAAAAGCTTGAAGTAAAAGGTGAAATGTGTAAGAACAAGCAAAACCTACTAGCAAATCGAAGAATATGATGCATGAAGTATAAGCTAATTCAATGAAGTCACTCTTTACATAGCCTTACTTAAGGGTTAAGATAAGTGTAAAAGCAAAGTAAGCAAGTAGCTTACATAAAATGGAATTCTATATATTTGTTTGTTTAGGATAAGATGATGTTGTGGCTATAAAATACATAGGTATTTATACCCGAAAATCTAGGACAAATTATTGAATATGGAAAAGATAAAAAAGGATAATGTCTAAAATAGTAAAGCACAAGGAGAGTAAAAGGGTATAAAAGAGAAATTAGAAAAATATTACATTCAGGCATTAAGTTTCATTTGCGAGAGGCTTGGACACATGGCCAACAATTAGACAAGCTTTTGATAGAAATAAACAAAGGAGTATGGTCAGGCTAGTTGATGCCAAATTGAGCTATAGATTCTCTTGAGGTAGATTTAGCTTAGATGTTTTCTAAGCCACTCAAAACAGGGTTGGCTGAGTTGGCAGACGAGTAAGTTAAGCTGTTAACCGAGTGCTCCTCAAGTTGTCATTTAGAGAAAATTGATAGGTACGAGAGGGCTCGACTTGAAAATGGTAGTAAGTCGAAGGTAGAAGCAACTTAGATTCTTCACACATGGTTTGGGAAAGTAGAATGCGACCTCACTAAATTCTTGAGTCCTCATGCTTAAGCTTTGGTTAGAGAACTAATAGCTTGATTCCTATCATTCCTTCCTAGTTGATTTGGATTTGGCATCAAATCCAGTTGGTCTTCCTATTATGATTCATTTGGTTGGTATGGGCTGAGGTTAACAATGTTGAATACATTAGACATTCCAAAGTATTCGAGTAGTTCCACTTGATAGGTATTATTGTTGATATTCTTGAGTATCTTAAATGGTCCCTTAGCTTGGGTAGATAGTTTGTTCTTCCTCCTTTTGTTGGGAAATCTCTCTTTTCTCAAGTGCAACCGGACCAAATCATTTGGCTAAAATTGGTTCATCTTTCTTCCTTTTCCCTTTTCTTCCATTTTCTTGGTAGCTCAATTGATGCATACCACAACCAAGAACAAACAAGGCCGGTCGTGGGGATAAATCCAAGCTTACCAAAAGCTTGAAAAGGGTGACGGGAAACACATGAATGAACGAAAAATGAATGAAAAATAAGCAAAACCTATGAATAGCTTCAAAGGATATGATATACCAATGGAACTTCCAAGAACTCATGACACAACTCAATATGACATACAAGTTGGTTCAGTGAGGTTACTCACCACCTAATCTTGCTTAAGGGTTAGAATAAGAGTGAAATGAGAGTAAACAACCAGTGTTTATGGAAGGAAAAATATCTAGTGTATTAATGATAAACTATTGTTATGCGGCTACATGTACGAAGGGTATTTGTACTCGAGAATTTAGGGTAACTTACTTAAAAAGGAAAAGACAAAAAGGGTATTGTATTAAAGAAGTAATGTACAAAGTATACAAAGGATGAAAAGGAATATTCATGGAAAAAAAGCAATGATTATAGTAGTTGATTCTATGAGTGGTCTCGAACACATAGTAGCAATGCATTGCTTACATTGTTGGAGGATGTAGACAAAGTAGTACAAGCTAATTGAGTGGCCAAGCAAGCGTAGATTTGTCCAAATAGGAGTGACGAGGATTTGTGTAGGACAAGACTCATAGCCTCTTATTAGTAATGATATTGAGTAAGTGGTCAGCTTAGATATGATTGAGCAGGTGTATGAGGTTTGGTTGTTGTTAGGGCATTCTCTAAGTAGGCACACAATTTTCGAGAGATGGCAGTCATTCAGCTCAACACATAGAATTGATTGGCAACAAGGAGTAACTCGGCTTCAATAGAAGTTAGTTGGAGCATGATGATTCACCTCATCAATCCCTCTAGTCCTCGAGCTTGGTTGCAAGTTAAAGGCTCAGTAGCTTGAATCCTATCATCAATTGATTTGCTAAGCAACCTTTTAGCAGATTTGTTAGAAGGACTAAGCTTTGGCTCTTGCTATTCGGTCTTCTCGATCAGATGATGGCATTGGAGTGATATCAATAGGAAGCTTGGGTTTAAAATCGTAGAAAACCTCAAATGATGAATGCTTAGTGGTGGCATTTACTGTTCTGTTGTAAGCAAATTATACTATGGGTAGGCATACATCCCAATTGGTTGAGTTCTTCCTTACAACAATTCGGAGCAATGAACCCAAGGTGCAGTTAACGACCTCTATTTAACCATCGGTTTAGGGGTGATAGGAAGTGCTGAAAAGTGGTTTAGTTCCCATCCAACACTAGAAAGTTCTCTAGAAATGACTCAAGAACTTTAGGTCCTGATCTAACACCACACTCTTTGGTACGTCATGCAAATGATCAATCTCTTGTAAAAAGAGAAAAGTAATAGTTGAAGCATCATTAGTTTTTATATAGGGTACAAAGTAAGGTATCTTACTTAATCTTGCCATGATGACCATCATTGAGTCTTTACCTTAGGCAGTTCAAGGTAAATCAAGGACAAAGTCCATACTCAAATCAACCCAAGGTTTAGTCAGGACAGGTAGAGGCATAGCGCTCCCTTGCTTAGCCTTGCTATTCACTCTTTTGTAGATTGTGCAACTTTCAACCTCACGATACACATCATCCCCTATCTTAGGCCAAAAGAACCTTACATTTGGTAGTTCATACATCCTTCTTTCTCTAATATGTCTAAAAAGCCCACTGGAATGAACTTCTCTCACTAGCAATTCCTTTAGAGAACAAGTTAGTACACATAACTTGCCACTTTAGAACATATATTCGTCCTCCACATGGTACTCATCTACTATTCTCCGTTCTCTACAGCCTCCAATGTAGGACCAAAATGAGGGTCTTCAGGAAATTTCTCCTTGATGCTTTCAAATCTTAAAAGTCAGGCCTATAGCTCGGTAAGAAGAATATGCCTTCTTGACAAGTCACTAGCAACCACATTACTCTTGCCTTATTTATATTTAATCACAAAATCGAATCCTTCTAGAAATTCAATGCATTGGGCTTACCTCTTTAAGAGCTTAGTTTGACTTTGGAGATATTTTGAGGACTCATGGTTAGTGTAAATGATAAAGTCCCTTAGTAAAAGGTTATATTACCACACTTAAAGTGCTTGAATTAGTGCAAGGAGTTCCTTGTCATACATAGAATAGTTCAACCGAGGTCCTCTCAACTTCTCATTATGATATACAATAGGTTGGCCTTCTTGTATCAGTACAGTACCTATCCCAACACTTGATGCATCACACTTAAGTCCAAATACCTTCTTGAAGTCAGGCAAGGCTAGCATAGGTGAAGAGGTTAACTTTTCCTTCACTTCAATGAAACTCCTTTCTTTACTTTCTCCCTACTTAAACTCTACATTCTTCTTTGTCAGCTCGATGAGGGGTACAATAATGGTATTGGAGCCTTTGATATGCGATGGAAAAAGGAAGCCAGTCCATGGAAGCTTCCCACATCAATACATGTAGTTAGGGTCAACCATTCAACAATAGCTCAAATCTTCTCACTGTCAGTACGTAAACCTCCTTCACTAACAGCATATCCAAGGAAAACCACTTATTCTTAATAGAAACAACATTTCTTCAAATTCCTAAAGAGCTTTTGAGCTCAAAGTATGTCAAACACAGCTCAAAGATGATTGGTATGATTAGCTAGGTCAGCATTGTATATAAGGATATCATTAAAGTAAGTCATAACAAATTTCGTAATCAGATTCCTTAGCACATGGTTCATCATTCTCATGAAAGTGCTCAAAGCGTTGGAGAAGCCAAAAGGCATGACCATTCACTCATATAGACCATGTTGGGTCTTGAATGCAGTCTTCCATTCATCTCCTTATCTCATATGAATCTTATGATAACCATATTTTAGGTTAATCTTACTAAAGATTTTAGCACCATTTAGTTCATCTAGCATATCATCTAGCCTTAGGATAGGTTATCTATACTTAATCGTTATCTTATTTATAACTCTACTATCTACACACATACAATGTAAGGGCTGAGACTTTCTTATAGGGATTATGGACTAATCACGTACTCCCGAGCTTGAGGACCCCACTAATATGGTTCGCCAAGTTATTTGAGGGGAGTTAAACTTTGAAAAATAATGCATTCTCCAATCCGACTTGCTGAGCTACTCTACTCTTCATCTCATCCAAGAGACCACTGAGGTGACCAACCTATTGCTAAGCCGAGCCAACCCATCTACAATACCTCAATTTAATGTTAAGCACCGAACCCACATATTGTTAACCTAGCACATTGTCGAGGCCAAGTTGACCCAATCCTGAGTTGACCTACTAAGGTCAACCTAACATTGGACTACCTATTAAAGTAACCCTTCATTAAACTAAAACATTCGAGCTGTTGATCCCAACTTGACCTGCTCAGAAGCTACTTTGCTTGGTAAATGCTTCACTAGGACCATAAAATGGACAATTGACATGTGCCCTATTCTTCTAACATCTGTACTGTCCTTTTTGTAACCAAGTATTCTTTTTTTTTTTGTTACAACTTTACCCTTGTAAATTATTCCTTTTTCCTTTTCTAGTAGGATTCTTTATGTAATTTAAACTAACTTAAGACCTATCCTAATTGGGTGTTGTAAATACTTATAAATTGTAATAGCCGCAACAGTTAATGAGTGATATTTAGACATACTTTCCTTCGTCAGCTAAGTGCTTCTTTGCTAGCTCTTATCTAATCCATTGTGAGTGTGAATTAGTGGAGAGTGCCCTCTGGCCATACTTGTTCATAATATCAAGTGCAACCTGAGCTTGTATAAGATGTTGGTACGTTATATTCACCAATAGTGTACAAGAACCCCTGCTCAAACCTTCGAGTACCATTTAACTTTCGAACCATCTAGTGGTTTAAACCTACTATGATGGGAATCAAGCTACTAGACCTCTTACTTGTAGCCGAGCCTGAGGACTAGAGGGGCTGGCACAACGAATTCTCCTGTTCTAACTAACCTTTGCCGAGACCGAGTACTTCCTTGTTGAGTCACCATTAATGCCACTGTTTGACCATCCATTGCTTTGTGGTATGTCGAGTTGATGAATACTCTCCAGCATCGAGCTGACTAATTACTTAGCATCTTCCTTATAGAAAAACTGAGCGAGAGAGAAACTGGACTGACTAAGCCATCCCTACTTGAACAAACCCATTTATTTGTACTTTTTGTTTGTATCTCCTAACAACCTTCCCAATACAGCATCTCCACGTGTACAATATCATGTGTAGAATATGTAGCATCAATGAAGCGTTAGCTGACCTTGTTTCAAAACTAAAGCTATCAACTGTTGCATATCTGAAGCCGTATAAGTTGCATTGGTTGAGTGAAAAGGGAGCATTACACATTACTCGGTAAATACTGCTACCAATCACTATCAACAATTACTCTGACCAAATTCTTTGCAACGTACTGCCCATATGTGCTTCCCACATGCTACCAGTAGTCCATGGCTGTTTGATAGGAGAGTCATCTACAACGGTTACAAAAATACCTACATGTTTGAGAAGGATGATTGAAAGATCACATTAAATCCAATGCCGCCGAGAGAAGTTCACAAGTTATAAATGAAACTTGCTCACAGATCGAAGAAGGCTTTGGTGATGAGTAGAGCCAAGCTCTGAGAGGCCATTAATGCTAATAAGCTGACTCTCCTGTTGGTCAGGCAACTACTGGAAATGAAGGAGCAGGATAATTTACCCTAGGAGGTGAAGGAACTGTTGAATGAATATACTGACCTGTTCCCAGAACAGTTACCTGAAAGGTTGCCATCGATCCGAGGTATAGAGCATTGCATTAACTTAGTAACCAGCATTGCACTGTTAACAAGCTAGCTTATCGGATGAATCCAGAGCAGGCTTCTAAGCTTCAACAACACATCAATGAGTTGTTGGAAAGAGACTCCGTAAGAGAGAGTCTTAGCTCTTGTGTTGTGCTTGTACTCCTAGTGTCGAAGAAGGATGGAACCTAATGGATGTGTGTTGATAGCCGAGCTGTGAACAAAATCACGATCAAACATAGGTATTCGATCTCGAAGCTAGAAGACATTTTGGATGAACTAAGTGGAGCAAAAAATTTTAGCAAGATTGATCTCAAGTCTAGCTACCATCAAAGCTGTATAAGGCTAGGAGATGAGTAGAAGACCGCGTTCAAGACTCGACATTGACTTTACGAATGGATGGTCATGCCTTCGACTTGTCGAATGCTCCGAGCACCTTCATGAGACTTATGAACCATGTGCTGAGACATCTCATCAAGAAGTGTATCGTAGTGTACGTCGACAACATCCTGATCTATAATGTTGACATGTCGAGTCATTGTGAACACATCAAAGTAGTCTTGGATATTCTTTATATTGAGAGATTATTCGGCAACCTAAAGAAATGTTACTTTTGCCAGGAGGAAGTTGTATTCTTGGGCTATGTTATTAGTGGAAGATGCCTACGAGTTAATTATGAGAAGATCAAGGCAATTATTGAGTGGCCAACTCTTACTACTTGTGTCGATGTAAGAAGTTTCCATAAACTGGCTTTGTTTTATAGAAGGTTTATTAGGAATTTCAACACCATCACTATGCTACTTACCAAGCTAACAAAGAAGAACACTGACTTACAATGGGGAGAAAAGGAAAAGAGGAATTTTGCTAACATAAAAGAAAGATTGACCTCTGCTTCGATGTTAGTACTACCTAACTTCGACAAAATTTTTGAATTGGAATGCGATGCATCGAGCGTTGGAATAGGTGCTGTCCTGATGCAGGAAAGCTAACTAATTGCCTTCCATAGTGAGAAGATTTAAGGATCATAGCTAAACTATTCTGTATATGATAAGGAACTTTTAGCACTGATTCGAGCAATGCAAGCGTGGCAATATTACTTACTGCTGAGAGAATTTGTCGTATATACTAACCTTGAATCGCTGAGATACCTTTGAAGTCAAACCAAGTTGTCAAAGCGATAGGCGAGATGGGTTGAATTCCTTGAGGGGTTCAATTTTGTAATTAAATACAAGTAGGGAAAGAGTAAGGTAGTTGTAGATGCTCTTTCGAGGAGACATAAACCTTTATCAGATTTGCTAGGTTGTTTGGTTTCGCCAGTATCAAAGAACAGTACTTCGGGGATCCATACTTTAGACTAATAATTTCGCAATGCGTAGATGGGAGAACAGTCAACAAGTATTATGTGAAGGATAGCTATCTGATCCAAGGAAGGAAACTGTATGTGCTGACTTGTTCCTAATGGGAATCATTAATTAGGCAAGCCCATTGCGGAGGACTTTTTAGACACATTGGGGAGAGAAAGACCTATGAACTATTGAATGGCTGATTCTTTTAGCCGAGAATGTGGGGAGATGTGCACCGAGTGGTTGAAAGTTGTGATATGTGCAAAAAGGCTAAGTGCCAAGCCGAACATGGGAAAGCGATGCCCCTACCTGTTTCGATGAGGTCGTGGACTGAACTAAGCATAGATTTTGTTCTTGAACTGCTAAGAACTACCTGAGGAAAATATTTTGTAATGGTCATTGTAGATCGATTCAGTAAGATGGTATGCTTCATACCCTGCAACAAAACTAATGATGCCTTGACTATTGCTTCTCTTTTCTTGCAAGAGGTTGTGCGGATATACAGCGTGCTGAAAAGTGTAATCTCTGATAAAGACCTAAAGTTCTTAAGCCAATTTTAGAGAACCCTATGGTGTCGTCTAGGAACTAAATTATTCTTCAATACCTCTTATCACTCTTAAACTGATAGCCAAACAGAGGTGGTTAATCATACTTTGGGTTCATTGCTCCGAGCTGTAGTTGGAAAGAACTTGGTTGATTAGGACGTTTGCTTGCTAGTGGTTGAGTTTGCTTATAACCAAACTGTACATGACACCACTAAGCAGACCTCCTTTGAAGTTATCTATGGATTCAATCCCAAGTTGCCCTTCGACTACGCCCCTGTACCCATACCCTTGCAAGTGGACCCCGACGCCTTGGCCAGAGCATAATCTCTTCAACACATTTATGATAAGGTCATTCAGGACATCGACCAAGCTACTAGAAGAATGCAAGAAAAGACCAAGGGTAGGTCAGCCAAATGATTTTAGTCGGGAAACTTAGTCTAGCTACACTTTAGTAAGGAACAGTTCCTTAACAAAATGAAGAACAAATTATTTGTAAGAGAGGAAGAACCTTTAAAATCCTCTAGAAAATCAATGACAATGCCTATAGGTTGGAACTTCCTGGGGACTATGGGGTTTTAGATGCCTTCAACATTGTTGACCTCAATCCATATCACCTTAACGAAGAATTGAATGAACACCATCCAGATTTGATCCCAAATCCAAAACAACCCGGAAGGAATGTTGGGAATTAGGCTACCATACCTCTTACTCGTAACCGAGCCTAAGGATTAAAGGGGTTGACACGATGAATCCTTCTATTCCAACCAACCCCCGTCGAGGCCAAGTACTCCTTCGCAGAGGCCAAGTACTCCCTTGCCGAGTCACCTTTAATGTCATGTTGTTTAACTACCCATTGCTTTTTGGTATGTCGAGTTGATGGATACTCTCCAACGTTAAGCCGACCAATTACTCAGCATCTTCCTTACCAAAAAGCCAAGAGAGAGATAGACCAGACTAACTAGGCCATCCCTACTAGGACAAACCCATCTATCCGTACTTTTTGTCCATATCTCCTAACAATCTTACCAATGCAGCATTGCCACATTTACAGTATCATGTGTAGAATCTATAGTACTAATAATTGTTTTCCTTATATATTCATTTTTTCCCTTTTATATCATGTACATTGCTTCTTTAGGAAATATCCTTTTTGTCTTTTCTCTTTTGGGCACCCTTATACTTATAGCTATAAGAGAATAAATTACCTTCAATACAATCGAGTACTTTTCTTCCTTGTGTAAACACTGTTGCTTACTTTCAGCTCACTTTTATCCTTTCCCTTAAGCAAGGTTAAGTGGCGAATAACCTCATTGGACCAATTTGTATATCATACCGAATTGTTCCTGAGTCCTCAGAAGTTTCATAGGTGCATCATATCCTCTAAAGCTATTAGTAAGTTTTGCTTACTGTTTTCATTCTTCATTTCTTTATCCTTTCGTACCTTTCGCTATTACTCCTTTTTAAGTTTTATGTAAGCTTAGACCCATTCAGCGATCAGCCTTATCTGTTCTTGGTCACAGTTCGCATCACACTTCCTTATTTAGCATGATACTGGTCGTCATGTGTTCATCTATGACAACCCATATCATCTTAATATTAGAGCTTAGCTACGTTCAAGCTAATTCTTATTACTTGTACTCTGAGTGGTTTACTGTTGTTGTAAGTGTTTTAGAATATGTTTATTGTTGTTATGAGTGTTCAAAGAGTGTTTAAAGTTAAAGAAACTTTGTACTTTGTTTTTCCCTGTTTCTTACTTGTAAAATAGAGTAAGTGTGCGTTTCGCTTGACTCTTTGTGTGTTTGGCTATAATAGTTGTATTGTTTTGTTGTTTTTTGAAGAGAGATAAGTTTTAGGTTGTATTGCAGCTATTAGTACACAATAATGCTCGACTATAGTGTTCAAAGAACCCTAAGAAACCACAAAAGTGAGACTCAAAATGGCCAAGGTGAACAAAAAAGCTTCACACACCAGTCAACAAGTGACCGACTGGATAAACTTATTAACTTGGTGGCTACTCTAGTGATTGCCATAAACAAAGATAGACAATGAACTAGAAATGAACCCTATAGAGAGCAAGCTAATGAACAACCTAAGAAAGGCAATGACAGCTACATCTGAGCTAATGCCCTTGTTTAACCATATTAAGCTGAAGGAGTAGGTTGAGTTGCTAGACATAGACTAGCATTAGAAGAAATCAAGAGGAGGATGAGGAAGTAAGTGATGAAGTGTAGGAGAATTATGAACTTGAGGAAAGGAATATCCTAGCTTCTAGAGTATAAGGGCTAAGAATGCATATTCTTAGTTTTTCTAGAAGTAGAAATGCTGAGGATTACTTCGATTAGGTAGATAAGATTGAGAAGCAATTTGAATGACATGAAGTACCTGATAATGCTAAGGTTAGAATTGTTGTACTGGAGTCACTAGATATGCCACCTTATAGTAGAAGAATCTGCGGGCCATCCGTAGAAGAAAAGGAGAATATGAAGTTAGAAATTGGGATGAAATGAAGAGAGTCATGAAGAGAAGATTTGTTTTAAGCAATTATTTGTAAGATGCATTCAAAAGGTTACCGGAATCAAGGCAAGGAAGATTGAGTGTAGATGCGTATGTAAAGGAATTCTAGATGTTAGTAATCGGAAGTTGTTGAGCTAAAAGTCTAAACTGTGTCTCAATTAATTGGTGGGTTGAAGTATGAGATTGGAGATATTTTAGAGACCATGGATATTGGTTTACTCAATGAAGCTATGAAAGCTGCATAAAGACTCGAGAGGTGTTGAATAGGAAGATTTCAAGCTCCTGTTAGTTGACTTGCCACTAGTTGAACTATTCCAAGCAAACCTGCACGATCCTAACTAAGCAAAGCTACTGAGTTTCGACTTGCTTAATCTACTCGAGAAGAGGAGAAGGAGATTCTAAGGAAGTTTGAGAAGGGCCAAAGCTTAGGTAGGAAGATAAGCGAGATCAAATACTTTAAGTGTTAAGGGTTTGGACACATGGCCACATAATGTCCAAGTAGGAGAGTAATGGTAATTAAAGGAGAGTTGCCGACTATTGAGGTCGATAGTACTGACAAGGAGATCAAGGAGCCCAAAGAATCTGGATAGCTAGAACAGTCCGAGAAGGTGGAGATCATTTATAATGAAAAGGGTAGTTTCATGCCTGCAATAATGGTGTTGAGGAGAGTGATGAGTGTAAATCTTATACCCAAGGATGAATAGTGAGAGAATTTGTATGCCTTGATTGTCGATAATGGCAACTGCACTAATATAGCATCTACTTTCATGGTCCAGCAATTGAAGCTACAGACCAAGCCCTACCCCAAGCCTTATAAGTTGCATTAGCTCAATGACAAAGGATCCTTACAATTAAACAAACAAGTGATTGTACCAATCAATATAATCAGTATTGGAAACTCTCGAGATGAAGTATTGTATGATGTATTACCCATAAGTGTGTTTGATATTCTTTTTGGATGACCATGGATGTTTGATCGAAATGTGGTAAACAATGGAAGGAAGAAAACATGTTCCTTAAAGCATGAGGGTAGGAAGGTGAAATCAAGCCTTATGACTACTAAACAAGTTAAAAACATGTAAAACTAAGTCTAACCTTAAAGAAAGAGGCTTTTGTGATGAGCCAAGTTGAGTTGAAAAGAGAAATGAAGCTTGATGAGCCAACATATTTGTTGGTTAGAAGGCTACTGGAGATGAGGAGATAAGAGGAAGAACTATTACTTATTGAGGTGAAAACCTTGTTGGATGAGTTTGCTAACCTATTCCCAAGTGAACTACTAGAAGGTTTATGTCCCTTTCGAGGTATTGACTATGTGATTGAATTATAGCTAGGAGCTACATTACTGAATAAGCCTGCCTATAGGCTAAACCTTGAACAAACTGTCGAGTTGTAGATATAGGTAGATGAAATGATGAAGAGAAGGTATGTGAGAGAGTCCCTTAGCCCATGTACCGTGCTGGCTTTGTTGGTACCGAAAAAAGATGGGACATGGAGGATGTGTGCAGATAGCTAAGCAATCAATTGAATTAGCATCACAATAGGCACCCTATACCAAGGCTTGATAATATGCTTGATGAGTTGAATGGAGCCAGAGTGTTCTCCAAGATTAATCTCAAATTAAGATAAAATCAAATTCGGATGTGAAGAAAGCTAAACACTTAATGACTATCTCAAGGAGGACCAATACTTATTTAGAAAGAAGAGATTGTATCTTAACCTACTCTATGAGAAAGCTGTTAGTGCACAAAATGCATGGTGGAGGATCGTCTGAACACTTTGGCAATCATCAAACTCATGCGGTACTAACCTCGAGATTCTTTTAGCAAAAAATGATGAGGGATGTCTAATTTGTTTAGGAAAGGTGTAGCACCTGCAGAAGAACAAAGAGAAGAGCCGAGCTAAGTAAGGACAATATTTACCATTGTCTATCCTAATCAAACCATGGTTTAAGCTCAACTTAGACTTTATCTTAGGGTTGTTAAAGACATCTCAAGGGAAAGACTCCATCATGGTGGTCATAGACTGATTCAGTAAGATGGCACACTTCGTGCCCTATTCTAAAACTAATGATGCTTCAGTTATCTCTTTCCTTTTCTTACAGGAGGTTGTCAAACTTCATGAAGTGCCTAAGACTATTGTTTCAAACCAAGACCCAAAGTTCATGAGCTACTTTCAGAAAACATTATGGAAACCAATGGGAATCAAATCATTGTACGATACGTCTTATCATCCACAATCAAATAAACAAGTTAAGGTTGTCAATAGGTAAGTGAGAACTTTACTTCATGATAGGAATCGACCTACAACCATCTCCAAGCTATGGGTAACCTATTCCATGTCAAAGCTAATCTGCTCCACTTAAGGTCAAGCTGATGCCAGAAGGCCAAGAGTGGAAAGAAAGATAACTCGGCAATGACTTTGTGGGCTGCTGAGCAGATTAGGGCCTACATAATCGAGGTCCTAAGTTCAAAGATTAGCTCAACACAACATGAGGAATCTAATTTTGAGTAATTTATGAGTTCGGCAACTATGGGTTGACCTCATTGGGAGCTCGGCTAAGCACAATGTAACTTCAAAGAATCCAACTCCAACTTAGATAGCCAACTACCAACCTAATCCTACTTAGACCAAACCTACCCTAGAATAACTCGGATACCTTGTATGCTAATCTTCTTGTTAAACACACCGTTTAACACTTTTGTATACTTGTAAATATTTTCGTTACTTTTAAGTCATAGGCCTAGTCTATAGGGTTTTAAGGCCTTATATATTATTACAGTTTTACCATTAGGGTTTAAGATTTACTATAAATAGAAAAATCTAGTAAGTAGCTAAATTATTACCTTTCATATTAAGAATTGAAGTGAGTATTTTCACGAGCCTTGTCTCTCTCATAATTAAGCTGAGTTTGATTATTGAGTGTTATTTGCTCTTTAATCCTTAGTGTGTTCTTACCAATCCTCTTCATACAATTGTGGTGAGCCCCTTTGCTTGAGCGAGTTAATGAGTTACATCTAACCCTCACTTGAAACCCTAAGCCTTGGTTTGGTTTTCATGAGTTGTATCAAAATCCATTTTGAGCTCAATCCCTAATTATGTTTGTGTCTTAGTACATGACATTTATCTACATCCACACTCAAGCCTTCATTCCATTTGCCGCTTCCTCATTTTCATTTGAACCTTGAATACCCATTTGGGATTTGATTATAGTTCGTGTTCGTTGAGTACTCTAATTTGTATCAAGTAACTTGTAAGTAAGTGTCAGGTACAAATTTGGCTTTAAGGACTCTCTTCATTTCAAGCCAAGTACTAACTTCTCTATACCTATCTTGTCTTCTCATAGCCTGAAAATTTCTCCACCACATCACGTCATAACTTGAGAATTCTATAGCAGCAATTTGGACCTTATCATAGTCATTGTACTAATAGTATTCGAAAACTTACTCTGCTCTTTCTTCCTAGTCCAAGTAATCATCAGTCTTTCCAAAGCTGTTTAAGTTCAGAACTTAGAGTTTTATATGGCCCATGGCTCATGGTGCACAAGCTCTATCCTTGGCTTCATAATACCCATCTCTTTCCTCTTCCTCTGCTTCATCCAAATTGGTTCTTCTTTACAAGTTAGGAGTTGTCTTCGCACAAGTCAAGCACCTTGGGGAACTCCTCCAACTTCACGAGCAGCTTGGGGAGCATTTTAAGTGACCTCATTAGGTCAGAAGCCAATGCATAGATAGCTCAGGTCAAGTTTGCGATCAAGTTAGCTATTTTGTTGAATTGCTTATTGGAGCTTCTAAAGATGTTTTGTCGACTACAATGAATAACCCCACTATTATTATCTCCAATATCAACATTAACACTAGAGTCATTCATTCATCACCAGTCTTGTGTTCTCAATAATAAGTAACATTCATGTTGTTTAAAAATAATACACTACCACTCCTAATCTATTAACCCATTAGTTACACAGAAACCAAACCTACAATTTAACTATGCCTTACTTCAGAAATTTACAATATTGCTAACTTCGTCGAACCTAACACAGAAATATTCAGTTAATACTTGCTTTATTTTCCATGGCTTAAAACAAGTAAAACAGAGTATTACACAACAACCACCATAATGGAACAAAGCCACCACTCCTAATACTCACTTAAACTCTCATAGCTAATTCGAACACAACCTCAACAGTCACTTCACTACTCAACGCACTTTAAACACAAATAATAGTCACATAATAATGTAGTAACACTATATGACAGTAACTTACTCAATGCAAACTTCCGCTTTAACACCAAGATGATACGTTATGCTAAGGATAGATAAGTATGGTGATATCTAGAGGATGGGTCTAAGCTTACAGAAGGTTCGACATGAAGGGGAAACTCACAAAAACAAGCAAAACCCATAAACGAATCCAAAGATATGACAAACCAAGGAACTCCATGGACTTACAAACCAACTCGATATGACACACAAGCTAATTGAATAAGGTCACTTGCCACCTAGCTTTGCTTAAAGGTTATGATAAGAGTAAAAGCAAAGTAAGTAAGTAGCTCAAACAAAAGGGAATTCTATATATTCATTTATTCAAGATAAGATGATGTTACAGCTATAAAATATATAGGTATTTATACCTAGAAATTTAAGGTGACCCACTAAATATGGAAAAGGCAAAAAGGGTAATGTCCAAAATAAGTATAGAACAGGGAAGGTAAGAGGGTATAGAAGAGAAATAAAAAAAAAAAAATCAGATTTGGGCAGTAAGTTCCATTCACAAGAGGCTTAGACATGTAGCTAGTAGTTAGAGGTGAGCTTTTGAAAAAAATGGATAAAAGATTATGGTCAAGCTAGTTGATGCTGAGTTGAGCTATAGATTCTCCCTAAGTAGATTTAGCTACAATGTTTTCCAAGCAACTCAGATTAGGTTAGTCGAGTTAGTGGGTAAGCAAGCTAAGCTATCAACTGAGTGCTCCTCAGGTTGACATTTGGAGACAATTGATAGGCACGAAAGAGCTTAGCTCAAAAATGGTAACAGTTCGATGGGTAGAAGGAACTCAAATTCTTTAGGCTTGGGTCAAGAAAGGAGAATATGCCTCACTAAGTTCTCAAGCCTATGTGATTGGGCTCGAGTCTGAGACTCGTAGCTTGATTCCTATCAGAAGGGGCATTAACCCTCTGATGATGGATAAGGCAAGCTGCCGAGTAATAATTAAGGGGTGTACCTTTGCTACTTGTATAGGCTAATCATATATATACTGTATTATAGGCAAGTGCATTCGATCAAGTTATATTATAGATTTTAAATGGATTTTGAGTCCAAGTGTCAATCCCATGAGACACTAAGTTATATGAGTATATCTAATTATTTCTAGTAAGTGTTCCCTTTTAATTTATTCAACTACCTAACTTCTTTTTAAGGGAAGATTTTATTAAACAACTAAGATTTAACTAAATAAACTAAATTTGGAAAGTAAGTATTGTAAGGAGTTTAGACATCAAATGAACAACAAAAATAAAGAAATTAGAATAGCTAACTATTAACAAAATAATCAATTAATTAATTGGCTAAATATCATAAAAATAACAACTAAAAATGAAACAATAAAAGTAACATAAAAATAATAACAAGCTTAGAAATATAAAAACAACATAAAAGTAATAAAAACATAGAAATATTACCGTAACTAGACTCGCATCTCTAGCTTATTCCTAATCTTAAAACACTCTCTACCTACATTGTTGTTAAATAGATCATCTATAGATCACATGAAGTACATGGATCTCACTATTAAGTTACCCTAATTTGGAAAGATTAAATACTTAATCTCTTAACACACCTAATCTCTTCTATTTATACTTTTCTATTTACTATAGGCCTCGTGACTTTATAGTAAACTCAAACATTAAATTAATACCCTAAGTAATATTAATCTAACACAATGAAACAGTGTAATTGAATTGCAATAAGCAAAATCATGAATTAAATTTCATAAATAAAATCATCCCTGTGAACATAGGGTTCCACAATGATTTACTAAGTTTAATTAAGTAAAAACATGAAAACTAGAAAAGTAAAAGATGTAATGGAGGAGGCCTATTCTAAACCTAATAGTTGCTCAAGGGTCTCTCTCACCTTAGGCTTAAGAGTATATTTATAGACAATACTCTTAAGATTATAAAAAAAACTAACAAAAATAGAATTATGGAATTTGCAATGTCTTCACACCTATAATACATAGCAGTGGTGGTAGGTTGCGATCGTACCATTCATGCGAAATCTAGAAATTTAAATTGAATTATTTTATAAGAGGACCATGAGCGTAGTTCATGATTATGGTCGTTACTAAACTTTATTCTTACTCAAATTTTCTCTACTTTACTTTTTTAGCCAATATTTTACCTTGAAATTGCTTAAAATTTCCTTAGAATCCTTAAAATCTTCATGAAGTGCTCCTAAAGTCCCTAAAGTGATAAATAAACAGATTAAGTTTGAAATAGCATCAAATTAGTAAAAATAAAGTTAATAAGTCCAAAATTACCATAGAAAATATATGCTATTTTTGCATTATCATGGTCTAGTTAGTTAAATGAGCCAATTAAGGAAGTTAAGGATATCTTGGAGACTTCATCAAGCCATTGGAGCACTGCTTTTACAAGGGGGATGAATGTAACTTTTCAAAATAGCTTCGAAAATAAATTTATAGCTCAAGTGACCAAGAAAATCAAGCATTATAAATTATTTGGAGTACAAAATCTCAATTTTAACAAAAAGTTCTAAAAAGTAAATTGATATGAGAAAATAAAGTGATTAATAAAGGATTTATAAAAGTTCATAGGTTTATAAAGTATAACAGTAATATTCATAGTTAAAAACCAGAGAGTCACTAGTAGAGGCCCTATTAATTTTCCTATAAGTTAGTAAAATCGATAACTAAATAAGAACTCAACACATTAGTCTTGAATCTCACTCTCCAATCCTACTCTTTAGTCTTCGGGAACTTGGAGTAACACTAGTGAGTCTATTAGGAAATCTACAAAACAACTATAGGAGAATGAGAGACAACTTACATAATAAGTGGGATAGAGCCATGAACACATATCAAATACAAAACAACTAGGGTTTTCAAGTAAGTTTAGTTAGATGCTATACATGTACAAGTAAATTTCATTGGCATATACAAGCAAATTACATTAGACAACGTTATCCGATCCGTCATGAAATCAGAAAAATTGCGCCTGCTCTAATCCAGGTTGAGGAATTTGATGTCACATACTTCGCAAATCAGAACCAAATCAGGGCTTATGTAATGGAGAAACATGTTCTGCTTGAGACTTCACTTCAAATCATAGTCCCTAACCTTACTGCGACCTCCTCTCCTATCACTTAGTTTAACTAAGAATGGGGAGAGGACTGTTTTAGCTATCCTCATTAAAAGATCAATGTTTAGCTTGAAAATCCTTATTGTTTCCCCTAGTAAGTTACAATACAAGCCCAGTTAGTAGTTAAGCCAAGTTTATGTCAAATTGCTTTTACTGCGGTCAAATAATTTTAGACAATCTAAAGTAAGTAATACCATAATACAACGAATACATACAATCTAACACTTCGTATTAGCAATATAATATTGAAAAACACATGTTGCATATGCATGGGCTACTAACTTACAAGTACAAGCAAGACACATACTAAGGCCTCCAAGTATTCCTAAGTAATACTTTAAAGTACAATGAAGCACTAATCCCATTTACCTGGAACTTAGTTGCTTGCCAACGTAGTTGTTTACTTGTCCTTGTGGGTGATTCCTTGATATATTGCTAATTTACTCATTTATATAAGAATTAAGTTGGTTAGTTGTTGGTTTATTAGCCTATGCCCTAAGTATTAGAAGTTTAGAATGGTGCTATAAGAAAATATTACCTTCTGAGCTATCCCCTAGGTTAAGATGCCCTTGAAATATTTACTATAAAAGCTTTTGAGATATCCTCTACACCACATATGCATTGAAGTTCACTATAGATTTAAGCTCTACATCAATCTCTAAGGTTGCTAAATCTCTAAGATTTTCAATAAACACCCTTTGAGCTAGGTTCTAAGTTAAGTCACCTTTAAAGTTCTTAAACTGAAAGTTTTTTAGTTATCCCCTGAACCATTTTAGGGTTAAGGTGTTAACAAGTTTAACCTATGAATCATCCTTTGAGTTTGATAAATACCAAAGATGTCCTACAAATTACCTTTTGAGGAAACTTTTGAGTGATCACATCCATGTATTTTGCTTCAAGTACCCTCTAAGGCATCTTGTAAACCAATCGTGTAGTCTACTCAACTTTAGATTTATTTATTTATATTTTTTGATAGGACCACTAAGCTATCCTTTGAACCTAATTAACTTCAAATTCCTTAAGAGTTCACCCTTTGACTCCGCTTCTAAGCTTCCCCCATTTCAATTTCCTTAGAAGAACTCCTTCTAACATAACTTCTAAGTTAGGTCCTAATATAATTTTCACTCAATAAATCTTTGAATCATCCTTTGACCTTGCTCACACTTTTCATAACTATTAGATTTAGACATTCCTTTCCCAAAACTAACTACCAAAAACACACTAACGGTATATTCAACATCAAAACACCCTACGATTTCACCGGAGTTTTATTTATCCCTCATAACAACACCCATTCATAAGAGTACATATTGTGAAACTCAACCATATAAATCACATGCTCCTAAAGTTTACAACTCTTATTTTCAAACTTCAATCCAATAGCTCTAGTATACAATCATTACTTCATTATTCACCTAATCTCAAAATCTAAGCGAGGTCCTTAGAAAAAATACACTAGTTTTTACCAAAAATAACATTTTAATCATAATTTAGAGTTAAAAAATTCATAAAAATTATAGAAAATAATTTTGTAAAAACTATTTTCATAGAATTTCAATGTAAGTGGAGAAAAGTTTATATAAAAATTTCGAACTTGAAGCCATGTCAATGGGATAATTTAATTTGATATTGAAAATTGCTCAATTTTTTCGATTTCTTAAGGACATACATCATAGATATCGAATTTTTATAAAGCAATATTTTTCTTAGATTATATATTAAGAAAATACAAAGGAATACCTTTTTTTCATAATTTTCTAGGTATTTTTAATATTTTTCCTAATTAAACAAAAATTAGACCAAATTGGACCCTCATTAGAAAATGAAGCTCTGACCATCAGTAATGGCTACCCCCTTGTCAGAACAACTAGGTGGCGGTTGCTGCTTCTTTTGGTGGTGGCCTTTGGTTTCCAACAACTCAATTTCATGAACACTTCGAAGCTTAGTTTACGCACCAATTTTCCTTTAATCTCAAAACCATGAGCTTAATTTTTCCAGATCCTCCTTTACATGAATGAAATGTTGAATAATGTTTCTAGATTTTTCAAAGCTTGTAAGGTATAAAAATGAATTTTCTCTCTCTCTCCAAAGAATTTGTCCTTTTATATTATGTTATTTGCATGTTTAAGCTCAAGGGAGGCTCTAACACTTATCTGTAACTCCTCACATGCCTAATACTAACTAAATTCTGTTGTCCATACTTGATTTAGGATTTTTTTATTAATTTTTTTTTATCATTTTTCTTGTTAATTTTTTATTAATTATACATATTTTCAAGTATTTTAGTTAATTACGAGTATATGCATATACTTAAAAATTACATACGACACATACACATATATTCGATATATTATTTTATGTCCCATAATAATTTTATTACATATGTAATTTATCTTTAAAAGTTATAAACTACTGAAGTTTATTCTATATGATTTCAATAAATATTGGATAATATATTAAAATTACACTATTTAAGCTATTTTATTATTATTTTACTTTATTTTTGAAATCTAAATCCATGGGGTGTCTTTAACTTATGTTTTGAATCTACTTATAAATTTTTAGGCCATTTGTTAGTTTCACTCATGCCCTAAGTTATTTGCTCGAATAACTACATGAAATTGCATGGCTTATAGATACCATGGTTGGACAACCTTAAGGGAGGTTATGCCCAACCCCCCCCAAAGGATGGCGGCAGCGACAACTAATGATGGCAATGATTGATGGAGTTGGGAGATGAGAAGAGTAGCTGTCGAGTTAAGGCCTCGGGGAGTATATGTATCGAACAAAGAAGGCAAACTTCCCGTAATTAAGTTAGTTCCTTTTACTAAGAAGGGGTAGTGGTGACCAAATTAGTATATAAGCATGATAGAGAATGTTGGTCTTAGGTGTGTCATGAGGTTTGGGAGAAGATGAACTTTTTGGAGGTAGATCTATCTGAACCCAATGATTGAGTGCGAGACCTCAAGGGCATAAGGACCTTCTACCTTTATTGGAAGGCTATCGACATGGGACTTTACCCTTCTTACCATTCCTATTGGAAGTGTTCAATTACTTTCAAGTGAGCTTGGGGTCTCTTCACCCATATACATAGAAAGTGTTATTAGTCTTTGAGCCTACGTTTATCTTCTATACAAGGAAACTGATAGCTTAGCTTTTCCACCATTTCTTTTAGCTTGAGTAAAACCAGGAGGGATAAGTATACTATCTAGTCGAGATAAGCATGTAAGCATCCTTTGCGGAATGAAGTCAAAGATCGATAACTGGAAGAAAGAGTTTTACTAGATGAGGTCAGTCTATGACTTATACTATCTAAATTAGTGGAGTAGACCCATTTAGATGAGCAAAGTAGAGTACTTCTTTGAGGACAATGACAAGGTAAAGGATTAGGTGCTTAATGTAGCACAATGGTTGGTCAAAGGGATTCATTTGGGAAACACCATGAGCACCTATTTGAAGGGTAATCATCTCTATGGTTGGGAGACAAGTATTAGGTATGTACATGTGGCTGAGGAGGGTAGTCGGGAGTTCGTTACTACTAGTTACTAGTAAAAGGGGAAGGTTAGGGTTACTTATCTATAGTAGGTATTTTACTGTTTATTGTTGTTGTTTGTTTTATGCTAACTATTGTTATATATTCGCAACCTTTGAGTTATGTAAGGACTCCTTCAAGGTAAAGCTCTTATAGTTGAGGGATTAGAGGCTCTAGTTAAGGGGAAGAGGAGGACCAATAGGCAAGATGTGGCCCCTTTGAAGATGAAGAGCAAGAGAAAGAATGGTGTTGAGACGTCAATAATGGAGAGACCATTGAGTGCGGAAGGGGTACGGGATGTTCTTGCAGGGTTGCCACTGGTCATTATGGCGGTAGAGCCTGTAGAAAGGGGATCTAAAACCTATCTTTGAGCAATAGGTGCTTGTAGAGTAAGGGGCTCGATTAGCCTATGTCTAAACATGAGGCTTTCATAGAGAGGGGCTCGGAGAGACCTATCTCCAAGCATGAGTTACAAGATAGGGCCTCTAAGAATAAAGCTTACGTAAGGGTTCTAGAGCATTGATAAGTGTAAATTACTTTACCCTTTCAATGCATGTTTAGGAATATAATTTATCATAATTATGATTTAATTATTAAGTTTTGGTACTTACCTATATAAAATATTGATTTCAGGTAAATTACAAGCAAGGGGATGAAATATATACAAGAACAATGACTTTTTAGTCAATCATGGACATGAGGAGAAGAAATCAATGAAATAGTATCAAGAAGTATCAATCACAGGCATGATAATAAAGTAATGAAAAATCCAGCCCTAATCACATCCTCAATCACGGCTGTGATTGAGGAAGTACCGACAATTCCCTTATGAATTAAGACCGTGATTATATAGTAAGAGGATGATCACGGTTATAGTTACGGACATGATGCAATTTAATAAAGCGATGAGGAGTTTATGGAATTCATCACAACTGTGATTGGTAAAGAGAATTATGTTTTTGAGACTAGCACATCCCAAGTCATAGGCATGATAGAAGGGGCATAACTGTTCTTTTCAACCTTTTCACAGAAATCAATTCGTGGAAAATCTTAGATAGTGCCTTAAAGAGGCATATTTAAGTCCTTTGACAAGGAGAATATAAATATATCACAACTTGTAGAGAAAAAAAATGAATCAAAACATCAATTCACAAATAAACACCTAATCATCCACATCTGTACCATTGTGTTCCTACTTTACAGTAGAGTTTGTTTAAGTGTTGTAACATACATTTCCTAGAATGACTCAAGAAGGATGACAGGATTCATTATTCATACATTGTAAAGACTTCTATAGTAAAATTTAAATGGGGTTATATTTCTTACTTGTCTTATATTAATTTCATTGTTATCTATGCATTGAATTATTACACTTCGTTATTTCATCATGTGTGAGTAATACGTTAAGACTTGCTACATCACTTAGTATGATTAAATGCATAAAATAGTATTTGCTTGATAAATGTTAATTCCAATGAATTGCACTTAATAAATCTAAGTATGATATAGTGTACAATATCAACTTTGGCTAGATTTTAATAAAATATGGTGAGATACAATTTTATTGAATGAATCTAGTTTATTAAAACAACTTACTCTTGATAATAGAGATATTATGAAGAAAGTTGCTGCATTTTTAAGGGAATCGATATATTAACATGACATTAATGCAATCTGATTTGGCTGTTAATTAGGAAGAGATTCCAATAAACACAATTAGGATTAGAAGTAAGTAATTCTGAGAAGAATTCTTATGTACTGTAATTTCCTATAGATAATAAGTATTAAGATAAAAAGTAATTTGGTAATATCATGTTAAGTCGTGAAGCAAGTCTACATGTTAAATGTATTGTTAGTAGTTGTTTTGTAACCATTGTGTTAATGGCATTAGTTTGTGGATTAGTATAGTTTAGTCAATAATTTAGAGTTTCAATAATTAATCACTTGATAAATTGGATTGTTAGATAATAAGAAGAATAATAAGTATTAGTGTTTAAATCATTTTCCCAATGGAGACGACCCTATACTCATCAGTGCTATAAAATGATAGGTACACTTGCCTATTGAACTAAGTTAAGAATAGAATATAGGAATTTAATTTGTAAAGCTCAAAAGCTTTGTTTAGAGGCCACCAAGCATTGAAGGCAGCAAGAGAATGAGAGGGTTGCGAGCTTAGAGCGAGTGCTAAAGGATTGTGGTGTTCCAAAAATTGATGTAAAAGAGGATGCAAGGGGTTAAACTAAAGTATTTACCGGTCGACAATTAGACTGAGTTATCCTTGGGTGGAAGCCTAAACATGCCACACTCTTATAGAATAAAGAGTATTTAAATACCATAACGATTACCCTAGGGAGGTTAGGGGTTGTGATGAGTGTGTGGAGGTATGCGTTTACGCGTAGGTATACAATACTCCAACAAGTATAGCCTTGTTCATATTTTACTTATGCTTTAAGTGCCCATGGGTAATCGCATATGTTTATTTTCCTTTCTTGTAGTCATCACAATTGTGGTGTAAGAAGTTGGAAGCTAAGATAAAGGACTTGAATAGGGAAGTCAACGGATTGAGGACGTAGACATAAAATGTGCTTGGTAGCTATGAGCACTTAGCTGAGGAGAAGGATAAGGCCAAGCAAGAGGCAATTAAAGTAAGGGCTAAGGCCAATAAGGTGAGGAAACATATAAAGGTGCTTGAAACTGTAGCAAATGCTCATGCTTAGGAGTTAGAGGCCGTAAGGAAGGAGGCTAAGGTGACTAAGAAAGGAGTTGAGGTAATAAGGAAAGAGCTCAAGGAGACTTGAGACGTTGAACTCAGGGATGGCCAAGACCTAACGGAGGAGACCTTGAAGAAGTTATTTGATGAGCTCACCGGGGTCAAAATTATAAGGAGGCCATTGATCAAGCCGACTTAAATTTAGGGAAGATTGTGAGGGAAGAGGTTTAAGGGAAGTTTCCTATCCTTAACCTCAGCTTCCTTTCCTAGTTAGAAGATAGGGTCAAGGCCAACGGTGAAGGGGCTAATGAAGAAAGTGATCTTGTAGATGATGTTGATGATGATGCTAAGAGGGAAGAGGAGGAAAGTATGGATGATGAACCTATTGGTGGAAGGGGTAACTAAGCTAAGGATGTGTAAGATCTTGTTATTTATTTATTTTTATATTGGACTTATTTTTTTTTGCCTTTTCTTTTTGTACCTTGGCTTAAGATGCCTATCTCCTTATTTTGCAATGTAAACAATAACATAAATTTTGCAAGTCCAGTTACTTTCTCATTCTTATTTTCGTTTTTCAATTTTATTTATCATTGATGTCTAACTACCCTTGTAAATGCTTGTGCTAGCTTACTTACTTAGATAGTACTGTTTTGTCTCTAAGTATTTCAATGTTCTCAACTCAATCATCCTACTAGTTGTATTACTTGTAGGCTCATGATTCATAACTGAGTCTCGATTGATCGGGGGCATCAACTACTCTATGCTTATTCATTAATTAAGGATCAAACGTATCTACCAAGTCCATGTGCTTAGTTTACGCATGATGGCTGACATAGTAAACTGACTTATACTTGTGTCTATCTACTCGGATAAGCATTGAGGACAATGGCCAGTCACTTATAGCCAAACAAAGGTAAATTTCTTCATTAAGGATCGATTTGGAGAGTATGGGTAAGCTTTCTAAAAACTGCTTGAGCTTATCAAATGCAATCCGGCACTCTTTGGTCTAGTTAAACTTCGATGAGTTCTTTAGTAGCTTGAAGAACTTAGAACATTTGTCAATGCTCCTGAACATTAAGCGGTTGAGCACAATAACCCTACAGGAAAGCTTTTAGATGTCTTTGATTTTCTAAGGGGCCTTCATGTCCAAAATGGCTTGAATTTTATTTAGGTTAGCTTCAATGCTACATTCTGTGACTATAAACCCAAGGAACTTACTTAATCAAACCTCGAAAATGCACTTTTGGAGGTTAAGCTTCATCCGATACTTGCATCAGGTATTGAAGGTTTTGTGCAAGTTCTCAATGTGGTTGGTCTTCTGTTTGCTGTCGACAATAACATAGTTAACGTAAACCTCAACATTTCGCCCAAGTTGTGGTTTAAAGATTGTTGTCACTAACCTTTAGTAGGTAGCCTTGATGTTTTTAAGACAAAATAACATGACCTTGCAATAGTACATCTCAGAGTTAGTGATAAAGGAAGTATACACTTGATCCTTAGGGGTTATGAGGATCTGATTATAGCCTGAGTAGGCATCCATGAAACTATGTCTTATATAACTTAAGGTTAAGTCAATAAGTTGGTCGATCATTGGGAAGGGAAAGCAGTCCTTAAGGCAAGCTTTGTTGAAGTCAATGTAGTTTACACACATCTGCCATTTGCCATTGGACTTCTTCACTAATATGGTATTTTCTAACCAAGTAGGGTAGTGCTCCTCCCTTACAAAGGCAACTCGGAGTAGTTTCAATACATTCTACTCAATGGTAGCCTATTGTTTAGTACAAAGTACCTCCTCTTTTGCTTGATAGGTCGCATATTAGGGTTTACTCGAAGGTAGTGTTTTGCCTAAGGGATGTCTATGATTCCTAGAATCTCATAGAAAGAGGATGCAAAGACATCGAAATTAGAATGAAGGAATGTGATGATATCTTCTCTTTCTTATGGAAAGGTAGGTTCCTATCGGTATGGTTTAGTCAGGTCAATCGTCGAAGTATATGCTCTCAATTTGTTCTTCAGGCTCTCCCATTAAGCCTTATGGTTTCTTAGGTGTTGATTCAATGTTCATGATATGGTTATAGGAGATGTTTATGTAGAGTGACCTGGATAATTTTTATTGCTATGGACAACACCAACTCCTGTAGGTATTGGGAAGTTCATCTTTAGATACCTCTAACTAAGTGTTCAATTTATTAAGGCTTAACCTTCCAAGGGTAGCATTGTAGGGAGACCACTGGTCAACAACGATGAAGTTAATCAGTTGTGAAGTGATGTGCTTGTCATTGCCTGACCAAATTGGAAGTGTGATTAACCCCTTAATAGAGACAAACTTCCCTCCAAAGCCAACCAAGCTCTAATTATATGGATGAAGGGGTTCTTCAAGTTGGCTCTTCATTTGCTCTTAGGTGGAGTAAAACAAGATATTTGTGGAGCTTCCATTGTCAATGAAGTTTTGAAGATGTCAAAATGTCCTATTTTTGCATTGATCACAAGAGGGTTGAAAGGGGGATACTTGATACCTTGCTTATCTTCATCTAAGAAGCAGATGGTGGTATCCATCTTTGGTTTCTTGGCTTAAACGGACAGTGCTTCATGCTGAGGTAGTGAATAATAGGTCATGTCTAATAGTCCTAATCCTCCTATTATAGTTTGGACCTTTCCTCATCCACCCTAACATTGTATGTCATTCGGGGGTGGTGGTTTGTTGCTATGGTTGTAGCTGTTACTGCTCTTCTTCGGTTTAATAAATTCTAGTTTGTCAAACTTGATTTCTCTCATCAATGACGAGATGGTCGATATAGCTTCAAATAAGGCCTTTGAAGGCGTTCTTGATTAGCAGCATCATTTGTATTATGGTCGCACACACCATGGTAATCACAAAATTTGCCTTAAGTAGATTCCTTAAGAGTTTCTCTAATGTGTGGAGGGCAAGCAAGTTATCCTCAAACCTTATAAAGAATTTTGTCAAAAAGGGGACTTAGTAAGGTATAGTTGTTATAATCCGTGAATTTTTGCTTTTGCCTCTCTCAGTGCTTTCATAAAGAAGAGGGGTGATCTTCTTGGGGATAAATTCGGTCCTTTGCTAAGGGGTCCTGGTTGTGAATATCACTCTCCAAGTGTACTCGAATAGCATCCTCTTAGTTGACATATTTCTTAGCCGTCCTCATGAAATCCTCAAAGGTATCTGAGCAATGAAGTGTGATAACTTTAAAGACCTTACTATTGAGGTTTAAGGTGTATATGATAGCTTGAAGAGGTGATCCTAATGTTAACCTCTAAAACTTGGAGCTTCATGTAGTTAAAGTGCTTAAGTTAAGACCAAAGAGTTTCGATGGGCCTTTGTCGAATGTTGTACAACATGGATGAGTCCCTACATAGCACTTTGCTCTTAAGAGAGTACTACTACAACTTGATCATCAAATCATTGAAAGAGATGATTAAGCCATCTTGCAATTGGTTAAACCATACCAATGCTTCCTTAGTTAGTAAGTTAAGGAAAACCTTGCAGATTATTGCATCTGCGAAATTATGCAAACTCATCATGGTGCAGAAATACACAAGGTGATCATTAGGATTACTTGACCTACCGTAGATGTTGAGGTATAGGAGTAGGTCACCTAAAGAAAGGGTTTCTTCTAGGATCAATGGTGTAAATGGGCTCTTGCTTGTAGCTGTACCTAACTGCTGAGCTGAGGATTCAAGATGCTTTTGGTCGCGCATGCTTAAAGCACGATAAATGTGCTCATCAAGCTCTTATACGTTCATTTCTTTCGATGGTTTTTGTAATAATTCTAGGGAGACGTCTTTCCTTACTCTACTAGTACTAGATAACTCACCTTACACTTGCTCCTTACTGCGATTGGTATTCAATCGATTGTGCTGGTCCTTAATGAGACGACACTTAGATCGATCAATGTCATGTAGGTACACAAGGTTTGCCAAGGGTATAGGCGAGTGCCTAGGTCAACTGCTCAATCTACTGAAGGAGCTAACAAAGAGGTCCTCGGGGTTAACTTTGCCTTTAAGTTTATGCACAACTACTAACTCTTGTAGTAAGTTAGTATTCTCCTTGAGGGTTTTTTGTTTAGCCTCTATCAACTGGTGGAACATTGCCTTTATTTGGTCAAGCTCTAAAGGTGGTTGATTTGTTGATGGTAGTGTTGTTGCCTTTTCACTATTGTCTTAGAGTAATGGATATGAGTTTGTATTCTTGTTCTTTACCATGTTGATAGGTTCCTATAAATGGTAGGCACTAAATGATGATAGTATATATCATTGTGGTGGTTTCGTTAGCATTCCTAATGGTCTAGCAGCCATAAGTGGTGATGGATCTACAAAAATCCTCCTATGGCATAACTAATGAAAACTCTTCAATGCTCAAGTTAGCAAAGAGAGAATTAGAGAATTGAGTAAGGATTAGGAGTATTAAGTGGGAAACTGAGAGAGGGAGATTCAAAATACTTTCATTTAAGGCTTTATATCCTATTTTTAAGGTATGAGATTGACTTGCCGAAGCTACGTGTTGACCAAGGATTAGTCAATATATAATCTAGAATAGAGGCATGGTTAGTACGAGAAAGGACAGCTCCTTTCTACCGGTTAGTAAGCCTTAAGGAAGGAGCTTGTCACATCAGAGTAGGTACCCATCATATTCTGAATGGCTAGTCTCCTAAGCTATATAATAGGTTGCCACAAAGCATTTAATGAAGAGGGGAGGGGGGGAGGGGGGGTATTGGTGGGTGAGAAAGAGAGAAAGAAGGAGGGAGGAGAATAGGGTCTCATCTTAAGGAGAGCTTTCTAAGCTGGACTTTAGATAGTGTATGGTCTGACTTAGTGCTTGAGATGAGATCGCCAAGCTATGGATCTAGTTGTTGTAGCCGTTCCTTCTACGCTCGAAGCTCAGGACTAAGGATCTCAGTTACCATTAGGTTTTGTGAAGAACTTCTCATACCTTTCCCAGTTTGGGGTTGGAGAGTTAGGCTTAGAGTTCATTTGATCTATCGTAAGGTCATTTTATGCAATGAGGGCTCGCCTATGTCAAGGCCCGAGCTAGCCCATCCACTTAGTGAGGAATTGAGGTTTTAGGAGGAGAGAGTTACTTGGGATTGTCGAACAAGCTTAATGAGTTGTTCTTGGGCCTCTAAAGCGCTAAGCTGAAAAAGAACTATCAACATTATATATTGCAACAATGTTGTATAATATTCTATATTATCTTTATTCCAACTTTTCCTCATAACTTTTTATGTGGACATCAAATGCCAACTTAGATCGCTTTACCTATTTCATTTTCTCATATTATAAGTTTACTTTTGTAACTTCCATTTTATTTACAATTAAACTTGAGCACTAGACATTTTAAAGTGTTTAATGACTATTTTTTACCGTCACTACAATAATTCTAAACTAATCTGAAAGAAAATGTACTAAATTTTAGGGGAAAGTACAAAAAAAGTCCATAATGTTTACCTAAATATATGAATCAGTCCTTAATATTTTATTTAGTCTATTTTAATCATTAACATTTTAATAAATTTGCAAAAAAGTCTCTTCGTTAGTTTTTTCGTCATGTATGGATATGTTGATAACTTAAATGGATTAAATGAAAAAGGTCAAGAACCGATTCGTATATGTAGGTAAACGTTAGGGATTATTTTGTACTTACGCAAACTATTTATATGCTGACACGTATCTACAGTAATAGAAAATTTAACAGAAAGATTTATTTGATACAACTTGAAAAGGTTGAAAACTAAAATAGACTGATTTGTAAAAAGGTGAAACGTTAATGATTTTTTTGGTACTTTCTCCTAAATTTTATTGGTTTTATGTACCTTTATAATTAATTTCTATCGATATATGCCACTATAAGAAATAAGCAATAAAATATTTTTAGTGCTCTACATAGGATATTACATACAAAATTTAGTGTGAGACAAGTTTTTAGAAAATTTTTTTTCGATTACATTTAATCCAACAAAATATCTACTTCAATCTAAGAACACTTCTTATCTTATAATATTTTAGTTACATTACATAGACCATCCTTGAAAATTTAGAAAATTTATCCGGTCTTCCAACTTTTTTAAAAACCCATACTTACCAATGGTAAAAGAAGTGCGGAACTTGTTATTTTTGTTGACTAATCTATCATGTGTAAAATGAGCTTATTTAAACTTTTACATGTGAATTTATTCATATATTTAATAATTAATTAAATCAATTAAAATTGAAAAAAAAATTAATAAAAACTTATGTTAGCTCAAATATATGGATAAATTTAATTAAATTACCTTGACATTACTATATAATCTCTTATATAAGCTTATTTCATACATGGCAGCCCAATCAAGAAAAAAAAAAAGGACTCACACTTATCTAGACATTATAAATATCGAATTTAAAATAGTTGAAAGCGCGCATTTTTTTAAGTTTTTAATAAAGTTAGCAGAATTTACCATTTTTCTTATTTTAAATACCGTTGCTGTGGAGCTGCATAAAGTCAATACGTACCTTGTAAGATTAGAACGTAATTGCAACTTGTCCCATTTGTTCTGTATTCTGTTCCTGCCTAATGCCTATAACTAGAGTCCATACTTCACTCTACTTGTTCTTTGTTTCTTTTGACGTCCTGTCTCTACACGGGAGCTTCCATAAAGACAACTGATTACTTAGGCAAGAAGCTACGGTTTAGAGATAAGACTAGCTTGTTTTTCTACATAATATAGTTCACATTATGCCAAATCATGTAGATGAATGAATCCAAAGCATCGGTATATTTACGTGATCGGGAATTGAACTACTTCTATCACAAAAAAGATTACTTCATAGCCGGAAACATCTGGACTTCGTTAAATCAGTAAAACAGAACTTTATATTGATAAATTTATATAAAACGTCTACATCGGGCATATACGGCTTTGGTATATTGTTTCTACCGTAGAATTGAATGAGTTCGGTGCAAATCCATTTTGAATGTGATAAATATATTACATATAAAGTATATACTTTTTCCCCCAATAAATTAAAAACGATCAAATATATTATTTTTAAGTAAGATAAAAATTTAAAAGAAAGACTACATTTTACCTTGAACTGATTTTTATATTAAAATTTTGAGTGAGTTCCGAATTTAAATTTATTATTATATTATTACGATTCAGATATATCCAAATGCACACTCTTCGAAAGACCTAGGCTGAAGAAAGTATCAAACTTTTAAAATCGAAGTTGTGAGAAAGAGACATGGGACGAAGATGAGAATAAAAGGAAAAAGGGGGGAAAAAGGGAAAAACAAAACAAAAGTAATGCGCTTTTGAGGGAGGGAAAATTCGAGGAAGAATCAAAGGTGTTTAGACCATTAATGTGCCTGGATATGAAAAGATAAAAAGGCTGCTAAACACTGGGCTTAACTGGCAACCGCCCGCCTCTCTTCTTTGCTAGCAGCCTTTTGCATTCTGTTTCCTAGTGGCAAGCAATCAGGCGGTACGACCACTTGTGATCCGCCCAAGCTATACATATATATCGGGGATAGAGGGTAAACTTTTTCAAAATTTTATCAATTAAATTAAATTTGTCTTCTATACCTATTTAAAATTGTATATTTGAATCATGGAATATGTTTATATTTTTTTTCTATCTATATATTATCTATATTTATTTAGTATCTAATCTGTATTTATTTGAAATCTAGTATTTCAAAAATTATTTTATCTATATTTTATTTATTTATATTTTATAATTATGACGAAAGTAGTGATTAAATTATTAGAGTTAGAAAATAAAAATTTATGTACTTTTAAAAGAAAATATTTGAAATGTATATTTTATGTATTAGATATGGTTATTTTAATTAGTATTTTTTAAAATATGAATAAAATAAAGGATTAATAAATTCAAATTTATACGAATTTGCTAGATACTTAATTTTTGAGAAGGAATATGCATGTAATTATATTTCTATCATTTTAGTATCTTATTTTTACCAAATGTAAAATTCAAGTAGATACTAATAAAGTAGTAATAAAAAAAAATAGAACTTTTGAGTATAAAGGCTAACTAATATTAATGAAGACAAAGGTACTTCACTTGTCTTCTAAAAAGCAATTATGACAATGGCAATGGAAAAGAAAAAAGTAAATAAACCATTGGTTTATCTTTTTTTTTTTTAATAATACTCTGAATTGAGATTGTGGTACATAAAATAAGTGAGATTACACAGTTTCTATGCAACGAACATATAATCTTATTGATTTTATGTGTCAGACCATTAATAAAGAATATTATTAAGATAAATACATCAATAATTTATTTATTACTTACAATAATCTAAATGCTTCTGAATGTATTCAAAACTTTCATGTATCATGATTCTTAAATCATTATATTAACCTCATTGATGGATGGTGCAACCTACTTAATATGGTGGTTCACCTAAAAGAGAGAGAAAAAATGAAAACGAAAAAGGCATTCTTAAATCCTAAGTTGAAACCTACTCTTTAATGAAATACAGAGCAAAATCTACTATTGAGATTATGAATATATGCTCTTACCTTTCATTCTATGTTGTCAATAAGGACGTAATTAGACCAGTCAAATAAGGATTTTCTAAAACCTAACCTCGACCTTATAACGTATTACTTAATCTAAATTCAAACTTATTTGTACAATTTATCATATACTAGACCAATAAAATTATAAGATACATCATATCTATGGAAAACCTATCAATAAAGCCATCCATAATTAATATACAAGACAAATTAACTTTGAAATTCTATAAAAAGTTTAAACTATCATTTACATACTCCCAAACAAAATTGCCTTTCAAATTAAAGTTCAAAAGTACTATAAATTTAGATTCTTGGGTTTAGGACACTAAGGAAGTTGACATCTTTTCCCAAAATCCTATTCGAACTCTATAGTCTCCAATAATCCGAAACCCTGTCATAAATATTTCAAGGAAATATTCTAAATTAATTAACAGAGCAACTACATTAATTAACAAAAAGAAAACATATATTAACAAGTCAAGGGAAGAAGGTAAATAACGAAAAATGGACAATATGCAACTCTATTGCATAAAAAATAAAAAATAAAAAAACCTATGCCATTGGCTTCTCCTTCCATGGGCTATGTTGAACTATTTATTTCATTTTTCTATTCATTATTTTTTATTTTATTTGATTATCAATTAGCCTTTTTTTAAATTTTGATTTATTTCCTATTCTATTTCATTGGCTTCACGGGGATCAGTTAATCGTCTTGACCGTGCGACTGTTAGGAAGAATTATGGCTTAGGTTTTAAATGTCACTCAAGTAAAATTTTGACTTTGAAGCTCTGTTTTGTGCTCGATATCAATTGGAAAAATTGGCCTTACGGTTTTGGGTTGAAATTGCGTTAGGGACGAATTGATTTTTGACTTATTAAGCTTCGATGGATTTTATTAATTAAATGTGAATATCTAACTTTTTTTTCTAGAATTAATAAATGAGGATAACATTCAGATGATCAAACAAATTATAAAGTGTTTGGTGGCTTAGTTATACAATCAGCTCAAATGAACTTAGCTAAAGGTTTGGAATAAGGTGTAAATAAATCAAGTCAATTCATAAATTATTTAAGTTCCACTTAAGTTTTATTCAAATTCTTTTCGATGATAATTGAGTCGAGCCAAGTTTAAACTCAAGCAATTCAAATAATAAATTAAGTCAAACTCAAACTTTAGAGAATTAAGCTCATTACACTCGCAAGTCTAATCGAGCTTCATATTATATTTTAATTTATTTTTAGTATTTTTAAAATATAAATGAGTCTAAGGTTATTTAAGAAAATAAAAAGATCGAGCTTAATTGAGCTAGAATTGAGTTTGCCAAATATATTTTTGAGTTGAGCTTGATTTCAAAAATTTAGGGTGCAGTTCCGCTTGAGCTAAATTCGAGTTTTGAATTTTTAAGTTAGATTCAAACTCGAGCTTACTATTGTACTGATTCAATCAATTCGGTTACACGCGTAGCTTCGAGATTGAATTCCCAAAAGCACAGGCTCAAGCTCCTTTTTGGCCTTGAGATGTAATACAACCAGCTCATGCATTTGCTTTCCTAGGAGTCAAATTCAGTAGTATTGGCAAAATCACCTTACATGAATATACCATTTCTATTTTCTTGTCTTTGGTCTATATTTTAGATTTCTCGTAGAGAAGCATACGTTTCAAGAATGCCAAAATTAAAGCCTTCTAGAGACCTAAGGAAAAGCGGTTTTCCAAGTTGTTTCTCAAAAACACCACAATTTTGAAAACATTACACAAAAGAAGCTCCTTTGGACACCATAAACAGAATAAAGTAAACAAATCATGGAGCATTTAAGATAATTTCGCTTCCTGTATATATTTCGGTACACATAATAGGAAAAGATAAGTGTTTTTAAATAATAGATAATCTCATTTAGGAACTTATAATTGAATCCTACTACCATGTTAGTGACACTACATTTGTTTATGGTTTCATTTAATTGAATCATATTTTCCCTGTAAGTGGATAAAATGAGAGAGCTTAGATTTGATATAAATATATGAATCTCACCCCTATTTAGTTCAAATTGCCACTTAAGTATACCATATATATATATAGGTAGCTTAAAATGAAGAAAATTTATTTATATCCCATGCCTTGAAAATAAAGTTTAAGCGAATTTCTAGCAAATGTGGGGTATTGCAAGTCTTAAATACTAAGAAACAATGTACTGCTGTCGATAGAAAATCAGGCAAGCAAGAACTTAAGCATGGTACCAAGGGTACCTAAGGATGAAACAACAAAAGTAGATGTGCTTGCAACATAATGAGTGCATGTAACTGGATTCTCTATAACATTTATAGCTATTTAGTTCGCTGAATTGAATAAAAGGAAAATAGAATTGAGATTCATTGGGAATTATATAAAGAACGAATATAAATTATATTATTTAGTTAAAAAGAAAGAGCAAAAATAATACACCCGTAATAGAAAGTCACATAACTTATTTGCCCTCATCTCCTTTGTTTCTCATTTTTATTTTCATTGAAGTATGAATCTCTAATAGAAGCCATTGCCATACCCACCTCCCAAACTATAGGCTTCCTCCCTTCTCTCTGCTACAATCCTACGCCTTCCATCCAAAATCCAACAAGACCAAAATTCTGCATGAATTCTAGCTTAGTCCCCAAATCCCCAAAAGATAAATCAAAGACATAACAAAAGTTAAACTCAGGAAGTTCAACGGAAAAAATAAATAAATAAATAAAACCTATAAAATGAAGGGAAACAAGTAAATAGTTCCAATTTTTTTTAGGCGTGATTAAAGATTTTATTTTGGTATGAAGTAGACTTTTATTTTTCTAATTTGAGTATAAGAATCGTACTAGTTGTTGAATTAGTGACAGCAGTAAGTATAGTATTGGATTTAGCCATATGTAGTCTTTGGATACGGGATCCGGTCCAGTGTGGTGGGTCTAGTGTTAGGCTTGGTAACTGGTCATGGTTCTCGTCGTGTTTCAATCACCATGGTAGGTAGCTAGAAGTGGTGGGTGGTGATGATGGTGATGAGTGTTGGTAAGTGTTGGTAAGACGGTGAACATAGGTGGTGGTGCATCAGAGGGAAGGGCAGTAGGTTTCATTGATGTAAAAGAGAGAGAGGGCATTAGACTTTAGAGCTTGACAGTATTTTATGTCATTTTAAAAAGATATTGGGGGTAGTGTTGGAATGATAAAATAAAAAATGTCACTGAATTGGGATTTAGAGCTTAAGAGTGGAAATACAGATTCATCGAATTCATATAATAAGCTTTCCCATGAAATCCCCATTCAATGCTAATAAATGAACTGAATATGCTAATAAAATTTCATAAGGAATGAGGGGAGAATGGCTTTCATTCCCCTCAAGTGAACATGTTATTACTTGTTGTAGCTAATTAAGCCAACTTGGTGGGTTATAGATGATAACTATAACATCTCAACCCAATAGTAATTCAATAGTCAAGCCAATAAATGATTAGGATCCTTTTAATCATTTGGCTGTATAAAACATTATTGCACCTCTCTTACATACAATCTAGGATTTACAATCACAATTATCCACTTCAACTATCCTTGGGTGCCATAGTATCCATAGATCATAGAAACTAAAACGGAATAATGATAACTACCCTTATATAAAACTATAGTGGTCTTGGCTATGAAATGATGCTAAATTGAATATCGAAAAGCATAGTCCCTGCTACATCTAGATGTCAATGACTACATGAATGCATGGGTTAGAATGGAAATAAGTATCATTGTGATGTTAGAAAGTGAGGGTCATGACAATGGTCAAGGCAAATTGGAAAAGGCAATTATGGACCTATGTTGAACCCCTAAATCACGAAGCCAATGATAAACTAGAAGTACATTGCGGCAATTTGGATCATAGCACCCAAAAAAAAACACAAAAACAAAAACAATTGATAAAGTGTATATACTTACAAAAAAAAAAAAAGAACTAATTTTACCTCCTGAAACTCCTAAAAATTAGTAGTTTAGGTTCTCATCGCGAATTAGTTTTTTGGAATATGCAATTTGCCCAAATGTATGTGTGATGCAAGCAAGGCTGATATTGTTAACTCAAAAGCGAGGGGTAAGCTGAGCCCATGAATCCATTGGTTAGAAAAAAGGGAAAAGGAGCCCAAACTCTCATTGCCTGAGATATACGTAGAATCTCCGCCCGTTTATAAACTTTGCCTTATCCACCAGACAAGGAACTCGCAGTGTCTTTTGATAAGTGACTTTCCCCCAATGATTAAGGCATTACATGAAGTCAACCTCATCAAGCCGGCCTTAGTGCGCATTTGGAATATCATCATCAATCGCAACAGCGTAAATATCCTTAGCAGGCTTCATGGCCTCGCCATCATCTGGAACTCGTCCCTAGGCAAACTTATCATAGCGGCCAACTGATTCATTTCCTCAGTCAATGCGCAGTTGTACGGGTCAAGGCCGCTCGATGCTGCAGAACTAGATGATCCTTCCACCGTTGCCTCCAAAGGAGACAAAGACCCCAACACGCTTTCCTTACCAAAACCTAGATGCAGAAAGAAGAGGAACTCATATTTGAAGCCTCCAATAATCATAACAATTCCGAAGAGGAAGAAGACAAGGAAGAACTCATACTCGAAGCCTCTAATAATCTTAATAATTTCGAAACAATAGTGCAAAAATGAAAATGATAAAGACAAAAGTGAAGTACCGAATGAATAAACCGCCAAGGTCTATATGAGCATTCAAACGAAATAACTAAAGAGACAGTTGTTAGGAAATGGATCAAGCGGGAATGCACATTCTCGAATTCATCCATGTGTCCCTCGTCTACCGTCAAGTGGCTAAGATAAGACCTGAAAATAAGTGCTCGAAGAGGATACGTTAACTGTGCCCGAATTCGTGCATCAAAAATCAAAGTCACATTTGCACCTTCCTCATGAAGGCACTTCACACACCTATAGCCCATTTACCTCAAGTGTAGGCAATTCTACACAGCTCAAGATAATATTACACGAACACGACTCAACAAAGGCAACGCCCTTCCAGCTCAGCTAACACTTTTCCAAGTCACAACTCGGGTCAACCAGCTCGGACACAACAATGCAGCCTCCTGGCCCAGCAAAGCTAAAACACCAAAACTCATTCCTCATACTTCGGTGTATCACCAAATCAGAAGCACCTCAGCCACTGGACTCGAAACACTGCCTATAAGATCACTCTCCTTGTCGACACCACTCCAAGGAGAGTCGGAAGGCAAGAAGTTGATAAAATAGAGACCCTCGAAGGACAGATTGCATAAAGCTGTAAGAAAATAGGCACCCACAACAATTAAGGTATGAGAAAGAAAAGGGAAATCAAGCAAAGGATTGATATTACTCAAAAAAAGGCCAAGCGACACTTACAACAAAAATGTAGCAATTCGAACCTAATATATAAATAATCGAGGGATATCGACCCAGCAAAGACTTTCTACTTATCCTCCCCCCACCCCCTACCCCCCTACCCGGAAAAACCTTTCCAAAGCATGCAAAGTGCATCACAAGCCACCAATGCTCGATTACTTTAGCCTAACGCACCATGCCTCCACAAATAGCCTACTCTCTTTCTCGGCTTACCGACAAAGAGAGTAAATAGCTAATATTGAGAGGAGATTTTTTATCCTAAGCCTAAGGTAGCATAAGACTATGACTAGCAAGTTTGCCAACCTCCTTAGAGATTGGGCTAAAATCCAAGCATCATAGTTAGGAAACCAAGTACAATCTTAGTTGTACAACCACCAATGGACCTAAGGACAAAGGACTATACAACAAGCTTAAAGCCTTAAATAAGAAAAGATAGGCACAAGACTCTGAGGCCACCTTTACGCCTTGACCCATATTAGGAAGTCCCATTGTTTGAGAGTACCACACCCAAGATAGCAAACCTTAAGCCTTCTACTTATTAGCCCTTTATTAATAAAAGTCCCAATTCCTTTCTATACAATAATGCTCTCTTAATTTTTGAAGCTACTCCTATTTCTAATGGCCAAAACATTCTTTCCATTTATTTGGGTTTTACCATTACTTATTAGTTGATTTAGGTATTAGAGTGGTTATATCAAAACAACTTCTACTTCTTCCATAATTTTGTGTTCAATGTATGGGCTCATTCGGCTAGATCGTAGGCTTACCGACCTACTCACTCTATAATTTAGACCCATCCAAAAACTTTATCCAAAGAGATATAAGACCTACACTATTATATAGTAAAAATGCATAAGATATAAAAGAGACATTATATTGAATGAATTAATGCATGTCTTTTAAGTAAATTATATCTAGTCTTCACATATTAAATGTAAATATAGTAAATATATTAAATAATAAAGACAATATGCCTTAAAGCAATAAATACGCAATAAAATAGCTCTAACTTGCAAAATAATTATCAAATCAACATAATAGTGACAAAATCAATTACAACAAATCATAAGTATCTTTAAAAAGGCCAAAACAACAAATAGATTCTTAAATAAAATATAAAAAAGATATCAAAGATTTTAGAAAATTGATCAAATAATATAAAACAATTACCAAAATTTACACACATGTCAAAACTCCATAGAAAAATTATCTTTTATTTGTCTAAATGTAGGGAAGACATTGTAAAATTTTCAAATTTCTTCCTTGCTATTTAATTACAAGTCATTTTTTAAGTTAGTTATGTAGGTTCTAATTTAAGAAACTAAGAGGAGAGGGGTGAATTGGTTATTTATTAAAAATTAACTTTTTATCCAATCTTTGAACCCCCTTTAATTACTTAAATTAATGAATAAAAATATTCAATAAGCAAATAGAATAAACTTGCATAAATTTCGGTCATGTGCTTACTGTACTCTTTTAACTCAATCGCCGGAAACTCAATCTCCTTTACTCGTGTTGTTACATTTATCTAAATATTTCAAATCAATTGCGAGATTATAGACACCAATCGATCTACTTTGTCTCTTGAGCTTACCTTTGGCTAAACATAAATCTAGAGAGTGTAGAGTCAACTCTCAAAGTAAAGCCTTTTCAAAAGAATATCATCAAATGAGGAAAAAACCGAATAAATTCCCCTCTTAATAATTTGCTGAAGTATAAAATTCTATTATATGAGCTTTAGCTTTTTTGGTTGCCAAAAAGTATAGGTCGCGAGGTGTGTTTTTGCTCGTTTTTCAGTGAGCTTCTAACTTTTCTTTTCTCTAAATTTTTTAAATATGCTCGTGTGTGCTTCAATTTAAACAATGATGAGCTTCAACAGTCAAACTTAAGCAAAGAAAATCACAACAATGGATTGACCATGCTTGCTAAAAATGACATGACATGACCCTTACTAACAATTGGCATAAAGGCTCCTCTTGCTCGAAAACTTAGCAGGGAAATCTCTTGAGTAATGAACTTGAATTTGAATTTTTTTAAAGAATATATCTTTCCAACAACCAATATTGTTACTGATTTATCCGAAAACCAACTTATTCCCTTGTCTTCTTCTTTAAGCACTTCAAAGATAACGTTATTTCTCCAAAAAATAATCTCAAGAATTTTTGAGATAGTAAATATCATCTGAAGTCGGAAAATCGCCCGATTTAAATCCCAAATCTCCTAAAATCTGCACAAAACTTCAAATATAGTCCAATAAATATAATGGATATCATTATCTCCATGTAACATCTTTAATTAAATTTGAAAACACAACAAACGCCTTAACTACTACGTCAATACGTTTTATTTCTCATATATTCAACACAAATAATTAATAAAGTATTAAAATTACATCTATTAAATGTGATTTAATAATGGTACCAAATTTATTAATTGCAACTTGTAAATATAATATTTTTATAAATTGTAATATAGATACAATTTAGTATTAGTAATTAGGTAATTAATTTTATCTTATTTGTATTTATATAATTTTTTTTTAAAAAATGTTAAATATATATCGAACCTACGATTATCCTTATCTCCTTGTAATTGCTAGATATTTCGGCCTCGTAACAAGTCATATTAATACGTGAACCATACCATGACATGAAAAATATCTCTTTCATAATTTGACATCATAATAGATTGGAACTTTATTTGCTATTGGCTAGGCCATACTAAAGTCGCTTATGACTAAATGATCTGTTGCTTGAAAGAAATCTACCCGGTTAAAGTCTAATAGCTGCTTCTTGAGTTAAAACATTTGCCATGTCTCAAATATTATAGTATGCTTACATGTACTGTGTTGTATAAGTGTAGAATAATATTTTTCAATTTATTAGGGTTACATATCCAACCTGCTGTATATATACATTATATAACCATACTTTTTTGTTGATGCAATATAATCACGCTTTCTCATTATTGTTCATAGTATGAGAGCTAATATCCCACAAAAAGACTAAAACTTAATCTTTTCTTTCTTTTCTCAGACCAGATTCATTCTTTGCCGCTAGGCTTCCCTCTTCTTCTTTGATCAAAGTTAACCTCAGCATCTGCTATCTCAAACAATCCCATTGTCATCAACCCTAACACTAACATGATTGTAGCACCCCTTCTGATATGGATCACCGGGAAGGATGACACATAATTACTAATATTATGCAAACCAAGGGTGTGGATTCAAACCTTAAGGTAGTCCAAAGCATAAATGGGACTCGATGATTTAGAAAACCGAGCACTAGGTCCACGAAAATGACGTACCATAAAAACACACACAACCCAACTAACTTACTAGATATGACACATTAGTCCAAGTTAGGTGGCTTACTTGTCAAAATCCTTGCTAAAGGGACTAATAAGAGAAAGGAGGCTAAGCAAAAGAGTCACTTAGCTTAGAAAAGAAAATATGTTGAATATCCTGTCTAATTAGTTCTTACGGCTGAGTTACATTATAGATATTTATGTAACCCAATTAGCGTAAGTCCTAAATTACTAGAAATTAGAAAAAGAATTCTTTCTTAAAGAGGAAAAACAGACAATACATAAGGGTAAACCCGTAAATAAATAAAAGAAATATTCTTACATAGGACAATACAGATGTGAAATGGTGGGACACACATCTACTTCTCAATTTGACGGTCCAGGATGGTATTGGATGCTCGGTAAAGCTAAGTTGACTAAGTTGGTCCTGAGTCAACATCTCGATAATTTAGGAACACTAACTTAGTAGATAAGGATTTGGCAACTCGAGCTAAGTAAGAGGTAAGTCAAATAGATAGTGGGGCAACTCGAGGTTGAGCATTCTTCATCTTGGTAATCTTACGATCTTTTGCTAAGCGAGAGATGGTGATTGGTTTAAAGGAGTTCAACAGGCATACAAGGTTTGCTCGGAGGAACACCTCCTCTTCTAGGGTTAAGTCCTATTCAGCAATTCAGTATACTAGGGAAATAAGGCCACGCGCTCGAGATTGGGTGATTAGTCCTTAATTCCTATCATCCGCTCCAAGCTATCTGAGATTTGGGATCAAATCTTGTTTGGCTTTAATTAGCTCGTCTTCGAGGACATATGGTTGGAGATCAACAATGCTAAAAGTATCAGAGATTCCATACTCCTTGGGTAGTTCAACTTTGCAAGCATTTGCATTAATCTCTTCGAGTACTCTAAATAGTCCATCTATTCGCGATAACAACTTGTTCTTCTTGAGGTGAGGGAATCGATCTTTATTGAGATAGATCTATACTAGATCACCAAGCTAAAATTTTCTGTCCCTCCACCCTTGACTCTTTCTTTCTAATTTGGAGGCAACTTAAGTCAGGTGTTCTACAACCTTCTAGTTTGTAGCTCGAATTGCTTTTGATCTTTGGACAGCTTGAAGGTCTTCTGTTCTACTAAATGGGGCAATCAAGTTAAGTGATAGCTCAAGATTGTATCTATAAGCTACCTCCAAGGGTGGCTTCTCAGTGATGCTAAGGGTGGTCATATTGTAGGCAAATTCAATTATTGGTAGGCACATGTCCCAATTAGTTAGGTTTCTTCCAATGGTCACTTGTAGTAGGGTTTCTAAGGTTCTATTGATGACTTCAATATGTCCATCTGTTTGTAGGTGGTAGAATGTGCTAAATAGCAGCTTGTTTCCTAATCACTTCTAAATGGTCCTCCAAAAATGGCTTAGAAACATAGGGTCTCGATCAGATAAATAGTTCTCGACACTCATGTAGCTTGATTACTTCTTGTAAAACTAGAAAAGAGATAGCCAAAGCATCATTAGGTCGGTTGCATGGCACAAAGTATGCCATCTTATGAAATCAATTTACCACCACCATGATGGAGTCCTTCCCTCAGGATGTCCTTAGTAATCCTAACATAAATTCCATACTCAAGTCGAGCTATGGCTTGGTTTAGATAGGTAACAGCAAATAAGGTGCTTATTTAGAGTAGCTCTTTGCTTTGTAGTAAGGTTCACACCTCTTTGTCATAGATTGCCTATCCTTCATCATCTTCAACCAAAAGAATCTAAAGGTTAATACCTTACAAGTTAAGTGCTTGCCAAAATATCATGACAATCCCCCTCCATGCACCTTACATACAAGTAATTCTCTCATAGAATAGGTTAGAATACATAATCTCCTCTTCCTAAATCGATATCCATCCTCCCTGTGATAATGATCAATAGTTCGGCCATCCTTACAGTAGACATAAATAGGTTTTAAAGTGTAAATCTCGGGCATATAGTCCCTCAATCAAGGAAAATCTAAGGAGTTTGGTCTAAAGCTTAGTCAAGAGGGTATGTCGTAAGGATAGGTGATTGACTCTACATTATTCTTACTGTTCTTATACTTAATGATATAAGAAAACCCTTCCATGAATTCAACCCACTTAGCTTGCCTTTTAGATAAGTTTGGCTAGCTTTTCAAGTACCTTAATGACTTATGGCCTATGTAAATGACAAATTCCCTAGGCAATAAGTAATGTTTCCAAAGAGAGCTCAGATCAAGGAGTAGAACTCCTTGTCATATACAAAGTAGTTGAATATGGCTCCTTAAGGCTTTTCACTTAAGTAGGAAATAGGTTGATCTTCCTACATCAATACGCTTCCTATGCCTAGTCTAGACGCATCACATTCTACTTCAAACACTTTGTTAAAGCTCGAAAGATTTAAGATAGGGGCAACAATTGACTTGATCTTCACCTCCTCAAAACTCCTCTACTCTTTCTCTCCCTACTTGAATTCAACGTTTTTCTTCTTCAGTTCAATGAGTGAGGCCACAAAAGTACCGAAGTTCCTTATAAAATAGTAATAGAATAATGCTAGGCTGTAGAAACTTCACACGTCGACAAAGCAGGTCGATGCAGGCTACTTAATAATCCCCTTCACTTTTTCCTCCTCTACTCATATTCTTCCTCTATTCACAACAAATCTTAAGATGATCACTTTAGGTTGGCCAAAATTACACTTCTTTAAGTTGGCATAAAGCCTTTCAACTTAGACTTTTGAGAAAATATCTTGAAGATGCTCACAATGAGTCTCTAAGTTAGGACTATAGACAAGAATGTCGTCAATATACTCTCAAAGCATATAATTCATTAATTGCATGAATGTAGTTGATGAGTTTGATAATACAAATGGCATCATGAGCCATTCATATAATCCACTGCAGGTTTTGAATGTGGTATTTTACTCGTCTCCTTCCCATATTCTGATTTAGTGGTATCTAGATTTGAGATCAATCTTCAAGAATATCTTTGCTCTATGTAACTCATCAAGCATATCATTAAGCCTAGGTATGGGGTACCTATACTTAATGGTGATACGATTGATAACTCGACTGTCTACACATCCTCTATGTGTTATCCTTCTTTGGTACCAATAAAGTTGGTACGGCACTTGAGCTTAAGGATTCTTGGACATATCCTCTGTTCACTAATTCATCAACTTGGCCTTTGCAATTCGGTAGCTTTTTCAGGATTTAGCCTATAAGCAGGCTTGTTTAGTAGTACGAATCGTAGCTATAGATCTATTGCATGCTTAATCCTTCTAATAGATAGTAAAACTTCCAATAGCTCAGCTAAGAATAAGTTGGCAAACTCATCCAATAAGGCCTTCACTTTGGCTAGCAATTCAACATTTAGTTCCCTCATTTCAAGCAACCTTCTAATTAGCAAATAAGTCATCACTTTAAGTTTAATCTCCCTCTTCAACTTAGCTTGGGTCACCACTAAAGTCTCTTTCTTCAAAACTTAACTTAATTAGGCCTGCATGGTCTTAACTTACTCGTCAATCATAGGGCTCAATTTTAACTTCCTATCCTTGTACTCTAGTGAACATGTATTCTTCTTACCATCATAAATCACTTTCTAACGACACATCTACAATTTTCCAAGTAGAATATGAGATACACCCATATGTAATACATCACAAAGTACCTCATCTGGGTAATTTTCTATACAAATCGGCACGACTACTTACTTAGTCACTTGTAAGCCTCCTTTATCACAGAGCCAATGTAGTTTGTTCAACTTAAGCTAGGGTGAGGTTAGCAGTTTCAACTATTGGATCGTAAAAGCTAACATAGCATTGGTGTAGTTGCCAATGTCAACAAGAAGCGCATACAATGACCCCTTAACCTTACAACCAATGTGAACCAAATTCTCTCATTGCTTATCTTTAAGTGTTGGGCTTACACTCATTACTCACCTTTGGTTGCAAGTATGAAATTTTCTTCTTTACTATAGATGACTTCTTCCTCCTTAGATGGGTTGCTTTGTTTGAATTCTTTTAGCTCTTCCACTTCCTTATCTATACCATCAACTTCTATAGTTAGCATTTCTTCTTTGATTACCATAGTTCTTCTGTTCAGACACTAAGCTGCCATGTATCCAAACCTTTGACACTTGAAGCACTTGATCTCATTTATCTTCCAAGCAAAACTTTACCCCTTCTCAAACTTTCGTAAGACATCCTACTCTTCTACTCGAGTAACTGGAGCAAGTCAGACATCACTTGCTTTGCTTGGTTCTATCCGTACAGGTCTACTTAGGGGAGTTAGACTCATAGGAGCTTGGAACCAGTTCATTTGATGCTACTCGATCCTTTGAGTAACTCGGATTGCCTCATCAAGTGAACCAATATCTATAGTCTCTAGAATATCTCCAATCTCATACTTCAACCCACTAATGAATCAAAATACAGTTCGATCTTCAGGCTTGATAACTTCACAATAGATCATTAGTATTTGAAACTCCTTTACGTATGCATTAATACTAGACCCTCCTTGCCTCAACTCTTGTAATCTCTTGATGGTGTCCTATAAATGATAGCTTAGAATAAATCTTCTCCTTATCACCATCTTCATTTCGTTCCAATCCCTGACCTTGTGTTCTCCTTCTCTTCTTTGAGTTGCTTGCAAATTCTTCCACTACAAGACATTACAGCAAGTTTAACCTTAGCATTCTTAGGAATTTCATGGCAATTAAACTATTTCTCAATCTTATCTACCAAATCCAAGTAGTCCTTAGCATCACTACTACCTGAGAAGCTCGAAATCTATAATCTTAGCCCTTCAACCCAGGGAACTTAGGCATTCCTCTCTTTAGGTGCATAACACTCCTCTATCTCATCACCTAACCCCTCTCCTTCTTCTTTGATTTCTTCCAAGGCAAATCTTCATCAAGTAACTCCTCCAGCTCGAGGTAATTGAACTAAGTCATCAATTCAGTTAGGTTGGACATTGCCCCTCTTAAGTAATTCATTGACTTAGCTTCTATTTGGGTCCTCTCTAATTCGTTGTTTCCTATCTTCATTAATTGCTATTATCACGCTAGTCACCAGGTTGGTGAGTTTATCCGGTTTATCATCCGCAAATTGGGGTGTGTAACTCCCTTGTTGGCCTTAGCTATTTTAACCATCGCTCTCTTGGGTTCCAAGGGTTCCTTGAACACTAGACTTTGACATTGTCATATGCTAATACATTGGTTCCTTTGATCAAAATAGCTATTTCTTCACTAAAAATCTTCGTCAAACCTTTTTGTTAGATGATACTTACAAATTTGACCAAGATAATCATCGGTAATGTTTAATACTACTATTAACCAACATGAATCAACATATACTCTGTTTTGCAAACACAAGGCAAAGGAAAACAAAGCATTAACTTCTACTTTCCAGAATAGTAGTCTAACACTATCATAGTTACTCATAGCTTCCATAATAGCTCAAATTTCAATACAACCTACTTTATATAGTCTCACTATAGCACAAACACTCATACAAGGTTGGTAAAGACACAAAACTTACTTGAACATAGCCAAGCTTTGATACCAAGATGATATGGATCGCCACGAAGGATGACACACAACTACAAGATATCATGTAAACCAAGGGTGTGGGTCCAAACCTCAAGATGGTCCGAAGTATAAATAGGAGTCAATGGTTTAGCAAATTGAGCACTAGCTCTACGAATATGATGTATTGTAGAACTACACATGAACCTACTAACTTGCTAGATATGACACATTAGTCCAAGTTAGGTAGGTTACTCTCCATAATCCTTACAAAAGGGACTAATAAGAGTAAAGGGGACCAAGCAAAAGAGTCACTTAACTCAAAAAAGAAAATATGTTGAAGATTTTGTCTAATTAGTTCTTACGACTAAGGTACGTCATAGATATTTATATGACTTAATTATGGTAAGTTCTAAGTTATTAGAAATTACAAAAAGGATTCTTGAAAAACGAACTATATACAAGGGTAAACCCGTAAACAAACGAAAAGGAATGTTCTTGCATAGGAAAGTATGGATGTCAAATGGTGGGATACACAATCACTTCTCGATTCGATGGCCCAGGATGGTATTGGATGCTAGGTAGAGTTATGTTGACTAAGTCCATCTCAAGTTGATAACTCAGGAATACTAATTTGATAGCTGAGGATTTGGTAGCTTGGGCTCGGTTAGAGGTAAGTCAACCTCTGTAGGTCGGCTTTGCAATGAGGCAGCTTACGGTTAAGCATTCAATAGTTAGGTAGTCTTAAGATCTTCCCCCAAGCAAGAGATGGTGATTGGTTCGAAGGAGCTCAACAGGCACGCAAGGTCTACTAAGAAGAACACCTCCTCTTCTTAGGTTAAGTCCTGTCATGTACTCGAGATCGAGTGATCGATCCTTGATTCTCATCATTCTCTTACCTTTTCCTCATCTACTATTGTCCCTATTGCGTCCCCTTTCTAAACGCATCTCAATCTCTAACAATAACAACAAGGTCACTTACTGTTATTGCTCTACAAGCCATTAACACCCCCTTACCCACATCTCTCTTCTCCTCCTTATTCATTGCACCATGACTCCTTCATGCTCATCCAACTATCACAATCCTTACCCTCTTTCGTACTTCCTTCGACTCCCTATCCTACTCTACCCATCAATAACCACTCTTTATCCTTTCACCCCAACTACTCTTCTTTCTCTTCCTACTACCAACCCTACTACATTGCCAATCTAGCATCACTTTCCACTGTCCCACACATTGCCTACCTCTTTCTCAATTACTCCAATGAATAAACATTAGCCATAAGACCTTTCGGTACCAACTTCAAAACGATGTCCTAGTAATGCTTACGAGTAGATAAGTATCAAATTTGGCTCTCACTCATGACATCTTATCTAATAGCCTCTTATCTATACTACTACATTGATGGAATTATCATGGCACCACTACTTACCATCATTCTTTCTTACAACTTGACATCTCTTACCAATACTACTTATACCACTTAGCTCCATAATAATCACATTGTTTACCCTTTGCTGCTTACTATAGTCTGAATTAACATCCTTGTTAAGATTCATGACATTCTCCCTACTTATGACATTTGGATTGCCCTTCACCAACAATTCCTAAAGAATGCATTGGTGAGCGAAATGGAGCTTAATCAACATCTTCTCTCTCTTCATATGAACAACACCACCAAAACAGAATATATCTATGAACTCAAATCTATTACTGATTAACTCTTATCCATTGATTGTGCTCTTAATTCTACAAATCTCATATCTCATGCATTACGTAGTCTACTTCAGGAATATGAAGCCTTGGTTACAACATTATGCCTATTTCTCTCGCTTTTAAGCAAGTGCAGCTAGGCTAATAAATCAAGAATAGTAGCGTAAGAATCTAGCTATTGATGATTCCTTTACTTTAATTCTAATAGCCTTATACACTCAGAACACCTCGACTCCCTCTAAAGTTGAGATTGAAGTCACAATAGGCTTGGCTAAAGGAGTCGCAATTGCCTCACCACTCATGACTCATGTCTTATGTCATCAAAATCAAAGATCTTCTATCAACACTCATCCTCGTGCTCACTTACCACATCATCTTGCTTCTATTGCCTCCTCATCCAACTTCTCCACTTGTTCTTCTATTACTTATCAGATCTATGATCACTCCAATCACTCTACTCTCCAGTACTACTATCGCTTCAACAGTACCTATTCTGACATCCTAGAGTTGTTTGCTACACAATCACTTGGTGAATCTAATGATACTATTCAGTATCCAGTCTCTGGTGTAATACATCATATGACGCTTGATGCAAGTATACTCTTTAACTTGACTACATATATTGGTTTTGATCAAGTGAAAGTAGGTAATGGCGCATCTATAAAAATTGCTCATACTAGTGACCTCACTATTAACAATACTGACTCCTCATTTCACTTAAAAAATGTTCAACATATCCCTTCCCTCATACACAATCTCCTATCACTCATCAAGTTTTGTCATGATAACTACTATACTGTTAAATTTGATCACTCTTCCTTTTCTATTTAAGACTTTAGTATGGATCAGCTTCTCATCCACCAGTACACTAGACATCCCCTTTATCCTATTCTTCTGTCTTCAATCAATCCCTATAGTTGCTCATTGCTATTGTTATCCCCACTAAAATTTGTCTCTCCTAACTTTCCCATCCTTATCATAAAGTCCTTAATCAACTTGTTCATAGTCAAAGTCTCCCCATTTGGTCCAACTCTCAACCGCTTAGTCCAAGTTAATCTTGAAATATTGGAAAATCTATACATCTTTTGTTTCTAAAATCATCTCATCATGTATAGAAGCCCTTTCAGATTATTCATTCTAATGTATGTAAATCACCAATTAGAAAAAATGTAGGGTTTTAATATTATGTACTTTTTATCAATAATGGTATACAATATTCATGGATACTTCCAATTAGTAATAAAATAGAAGTTCTTTCTCATTGTAAACAAATTCAAGTTGTTTGTTGAAAATTACTTTTCTACACAAATTCAAATTTTCCATAGTGATGGTGGTAGTAAATATGTCAATTGAGCTTTTATCACCTTTCTCGAAGAAAATGGTATGCAACTTCAATTGTCTTGCCCTCACATACTACAACAAAATGGCATTGTTGAATGCAAATATAGGCACATCACTAACCTTACTCTAATAATCAAACTTCATACTAATTTACTACCCAAATTCTAGGTTGACGTTGCTCTCACTATTATTTATGCTATCCACCAATTGGCCTGAACTACCCTTAATCAAAAGTCACCATTTGAACTTCTAGATAACTTCTATCCTGATTACACCTTCCTATGCACTTTTAATTATCTCTACTATCCAAATACCACACTACTAGCCCCAAATAAATATCCCTACGATCCACTCCCTATATCTTCCTTAGGTACTCTCCCAATCACAAAAACTATTTTTATCTTAATCTAACTTCTAAACATGTCTACATTAGCCACCATATGATTTTCCATGAATCCATCTTCCTATACACTTCAATTACATGCTCTACCTACAAAAACTAGGATAGGAGACTCCATTGCTCCATCCCTCACCTTCACGATCACACCACTTACCACCATTACCCAAAATACTCACCAACCCTTACCATCATAACCTAACCCTTGCCCTGACTCTCCTGCTCCCTCCTTATCTCCAACCCCACAAACAACCACTACCCCCTTCCACTAACTACCTTCTTTCTCATCCCACCATCTCCTAAACCACCCCACTCCCCCCATAGATAGCAACTTAGACAAACCTTACCCTCTTCCACACCCTTACTTCCTACTCTACCTCTAGTTTCACCACCCGTTCTCTCATCCTCTCATCATATGATTACCTAATCCAAATCTAGCATTACCAAACCCAAATAGATTCTTAACCTCAATTCTCACACATGTTCCTCTAAACTCAAATACTACACTAAAGCCCATCATCGCCCTATATGGTCTACTATAATATGGAAGAATTTGACTCTTTACTCCAAAATAAAACTTGGGTTTCGATACCACTACACCCTTCTCATAATAATGTAGGTAGCATATGAAAATTTCGTATTAAATACAATGCTAATGGCATAGTTAAATGATACAAAGCCTACTTAGTTGCTTAGAAATTCTCTCAAAAAGAAGGTCTTGACGATATCAAAACATTTAATCCTATTATCAAATCCACCACCATTCGCTTCATTTTCTCTCATACCATCTCACCCAATTGAGTTATTTGTCAACTTAGCATCAAAAACACTTGCCTACATAGTCATCTCTATGAAATAGTACATGAAACAACCTCCTGGCTTTGTCTATCCATGATACCCCAATCATGTCTACAAGCTTTAAAAAATCAATATATGGTCTTAAACAAGCACCTCATGCTTGGTTTTCTCGCTTTAGCGATTTCTTCATACAGATTGGGTTTCAGTAAAGTAAGGTTGATAACTCAATGTTTGTCTATACTAGTAGCCTTAACACTCTTGTCTTCCTGCTCTATGCTAATGACATTATATTAACCAGTAGTAATCTTCATCTCCTCTCATAAGTCATCTCCATCCTATGACAATAGTTTGCCATGAAAGATCTAGGTAACTGCCAAAAACTTATTCGCCTCTAAATGGAGCTTTTGAGTTTTAAAATTGATAAACCTATATTATATCCTTAACTCAGTGCAATAAGCAAGTGTACCTATGGTTTTATAGCATGAATGAATATAAGTTTATCTCCATTGGGAACAAGTACAAGCACTAGTACTAATTAATCTTCCCATAATCTAATAACCAAATTTATCAAGTGATAAAAAATTAAAATATCTAATTTACTAGCTAAACTACACTAATCAACAAACTAATTTCAACTAAAACAATGGCTACAATAATGCTTGCTGACATGAAACTTAACATGTAAACTTACTTCACCACTTAGCATAGTATCATCATTAATCTTATTCTAATGATTGTTATTTGTAGGGACTTACTAGCATATAAGCATCTTTCTCAAAATTACTTACGTCTAATATTAATTGTGTCTATTAGAATCTCTTCTAAATTAATAGTAAATTCGAATCGCATTAATGATATGTTAAATTGTCAATTCCCTAAGAATGCAATAACTTTCCTAATAATATCTCTACTATTAGAAGTAAGGTGTTCCAATGAATTAGATCTATTCAATAGAATTGTCTCTCAACATATTCTATTAAAATCTAGCCTAAGTTAATGTTATGCACCATACCATACTTAGATTAATTAAGTTCAATTCATTAGGAATAACAAACATCAATAAACTACTATTCCATGCACTTGATCATACTAAGTGGATGTAGTAAGTCCTAACGTACTACTTATATATGATAAGAAACAAGACGTATTAACAAAATACAGAAATAACAAGGAAATTAACATAAGACAAATAAAAGAATACAACCCCATTTTGAATTCCACTGTAGAAATCTTTACAACACATGAATGATGAATTCTCATCGTCTCTCTCGAGTAATTTTAGGAAAAGGTACGGTGCAACACTTAGAAACTATATTGAAAATGTAAAATACAATGGGTAAAAAGATAAATGAATGGATATGTTATGGGTTGGTGATGTTCTTGATGATATTGATTGTGATCATATCTCCCTTTCGTTTGAATATTGTGATCTATTTATATTCTTCTTATCAAAGGATTAGAAATACACCACTTCAAGATACCTCTTGATGTTAAGACTTGTTCTACGTATAAGTTCATATAATAAAGTTAAAGAAGAACGGTCATGTTCACTCCTATCACGCCCGTAACTTAAGGAGTGATCTTCTTATTAAAAACATTCCACCTCATCACACCCATAATTGAGGGCCTGTTCATCCTTTTGAGGTAAAGTCATAACCATAATGAATAAGTGGAAAAATAGCTTTAACGTTAGTCACTCCCTTGCCGTGATAGAGGGAGCGACAGTAAAGGGAGTGACAAATGCTGGGCACTCAAATCTTCTTTTATCATGCTCGTGATTGCTCCAAATCTCCTTGTTCTTGTGTAATTTCATCTCCGCTTCGCTTTGTCTTGAATAAATACCATTTCCTTGCTCTTGAATCATCTAAAATTGATATATTACATAATTAAGTACCAAGAACATGAGAAATAAACACAATTATGGTCAATTTATGCCTAAATATGTCTAAAAAGTGTAGAGTGATTTATACTTATCTGTAACCTTCACTTTTTCCTTAGTGTTTTTGTAATTTACACTCCTTAGGGCATTTACCTATGTTAATCACAATTTACCCTTGATCTCCTCAAACGCTACAACATGCATTTATCCAAACCAGCGAAAACATCGTTATCTCTTGAAATTCACATATCTACCCACGGCTTCCCTCCTCTGCCTAATCCTTCTACTAACCATGAAATTGTATGTGTATTACAATGCCTTACTATCAATTAACCGAACGTCAATTTTATAGTTAATCAACTAAGTCAACATGTTTATTAGTTGAATACTAATCACATGTAGGCTGTAAAATGGGTTTTAAGATATCCTTATGGTACTATGAAGATTGGATTGCCCATAACTATAATATCCAGCCTCTCCTTGAGTTCATTTGCTAATGTTCACTAAGCTGCTTATCTTGACACTCATCACTCCACCACTAGGTATGCAATTTTTGTTTGACATAATCTCATCTCTTAGAAGTCTAAGAAATAGTCTACTGTCTTACATAGCTTTTCCAAGGCTAAATACAAAGCATTAGCTTATATAGTTATTGAGTCCACATAGATATATCACTTAGCTTGAGAGGTAGGAATCCCCATTGATTATCACCTTGTTCGGGAAATGATTGCTACTAGTCATGTCCATGTTTGATACATCCTTATAAGTCATTAACATACTGACATTCTCACAAAGAATAGCTCCACGACAATATTTTTAGCTCACTATACCAGTTTCAACTAACAGGTTAACCATGAGATTGAAAGGGTATATTATTGTATATCTACAATATATTATATTGTATAAGGGTAGAATGGTGTTTTTGAACGTATTATGATTACATATCTAACCTATTATATATATATATATATATATACACATACACAACATGTAACTACACTCTTTTCTTAATGCAATACAATCACTTTTCTCATTATTGTTCATCATACACTATAATTAACTAAGCTTGAGCTACCCCTATGATGATTAAAAACATGCTTCACGTTGTAATGAAATGCTTAAAGAAATAGAAGCTGACTGTGTTTGACTTATTAGACACATTGAGCTCCATAGGAATGATAAATTTGGGAGCATCAAGTTTAGTCTCTAAATCAAAAGCTTTGTAAATGTTGAAATATAATATTCTTCCCACTTGAATTTGACACTTCAAATTCTTACTACATTTAAATTATGAAATCACCAAAACTATGGAAATAATGTATTGAACAGCTATTGAAAGATCACCTTTTACGCATTAATAATATGAATACCACATTGCTAATCCAAAGCCTAATGAAGCTAAACTTGATTAATATATTCAAATGATAATTTTTCCAAACTTCATTCCACTAAATTTTCAAACCTTTATTTTCCTTCCATAATTTAATCTCCATTAATATAAAACCAACTTACTACCTAAATATATTCAATAAGTGGAGTTAAGCCTTCAAAACATTAAATAATCCAATTTAATTTACATACAATGTTCTTCTATTGAAATTCATTCTTTCCATATCCTTTGAATTTTGTTCAGTCTCTGACTCTCACACATATTCTCTGAAATATCCTCTATGTCTAATAACTTCCTTAACTTAATGCATATCAAACATTTAAATCAACTAATTATTTCTAATTTAACCTATACACTCAATTATTATGTTAGTATTAACTTCGCACATGTTTTATTATCATCAAAATTTAATTAGGAGGCTTAACAAGTTAAAACCCTATAAAAGTCCATAACCCCTTGCTCTAGCCTATGATCATTGGAGCGAGAGCTAAGTTGATCCAAAATGGGTAGTCAATCTTGCTTATCTTTTCTTTTGTCCAAGTAGTCCTCCTCCATTGAAGAAACCTATAAACATTGCCTAAGAAATGTATTAGTTACAAAATTCCAACCTCTTCATCAAACTTTTCATTAGATGCTATGCTTAGTGCAACCAGTTGCTAAGCGGCATGGTGATAACTTGAAACAAAAAAGATGCCATGTTTTTGAAAATTCTAAAATTCTTCACCTTTTCTATGCCATTACTGAAGCCATTGATAGTTAAAGCTTGATCTTGACAACTCCATGGTAGTAATGGAGGCTGTAACATACTTGCAAGTGGCTGCTACCAGGATGATTAATAAGAATGCAACTAGAACGAGTTTAGGATGCCTATTTTAAAACTCAAACCTGCCCCTAAGGGTTTAGCATTTCTAAAACCCTATAAAAATTCTATCAAATTTTTACTCTTATTACCAAAACACACCCTTATAGTGTTTCAAGTTCCCAAAACCCTATAAGGTTTTTTCTCCTATTATTAAAATCCACTTTTGAAGTTATTATGATCCAATGCCCGAATCATATTACATTGATTATATGAAATATTTTATTTTTCTTTTGTTTTTTAAGTTGTTGTTAGTATATTCTTAAATAATAATTATAAATAAATACTTAATATACTTGTTAATCTTCTTAATGAAAAATATAAGATGAAACCAATGAAATAATTTATTATTTTTTATTAGGATGGCTTTCCTATCAGGTTTTTTCCATTCCTAGAACTTGACCCTAAACCTTATATGATTTTTAAACATATCTCAAAATTTGATAAAAACTCTATAAGTATTATCTCATAAGGTTTTATTAGGTTAGGCACCTATAACAACCTACCCAGTCAAATCCCTAATGGTTAGGGAATTCTAGTAGGAATTCTATTTATTGTTTCATTACACCACTTTATCAGTAAGTCCATCATATATCACTCTACTTACAATAATATTATTGAAATTAACTTTCCAATTTTAATATTTTTAGTAATTTTTACCAAGTTAGCTTGTATATTATCAAAAATACTTAATTTTAAGATAAATCTAGAAATATTAATTTCTCACCTTATAGAATCATCATGAATTTTCCCACAAAGCAAATTTATTATTTATGGTTATTAAATTTTAAATTTACCATTTAACTCATTATTATCTATTCATATTGATTTTAAAGGTTATATTATAAGGAAATATGTAACAATTTGATAAATCAACACATTTTCAAAAATTAAATGTACCTTTGTCTAACTAATAAATAGTGATTGTAATAAATCTTATGTATATAAGTTGCCATCATGTGTTTTCAAGTGATCTGAATGTAAATGGGATGAAACATTATTATTTTACTAAGCAACTTCACAAGCCTAGTTATTTTCTAAATAGTTGTTGTGCAATCTATAATAACCTTAAAACATATTTGATCAATTATTTATCTTAAGTGAAGGGAACTCTTTTATTTTAGCCAAGTTCACATAATGTTTAACTTTAAGCAAAAAGATTGAAGTTGATCAAAATTGTGCTATGAAAAGCACACTTATTATCTTTAGTGAAATTTCCCAAATTGTAAGCCCTCTTTTTAAATATCTTTGAGTGAATCTAAACCATTAATAAGCAAATATCACATAAGCAAACGTTGGGTACTAAATTAGTGCACATACTTTATTAATTAATTTTGAAATATTATAAAGTGAATCTAAAACATTTGTGTCTTAGTATATTGATGATTTAATTAATGAAGTACATTAATGTGGATAAATGATTTTGAAGTAGCTTATGTGTTAATATAGCAAATGTTGGACCATTAACATGAAGGTATTTGTAGATCCAATTTGTCAGCTCTTGAAATTGCATAATCATATAGAATAACCAACAAAGCCTATTGAGATAAAATATTTGAACTTCTAAGGCACAGATAAATCGCCATTAACACTTTATAATTAATTTCGATTTTTAAATTTACTTCTCCTTCATTAATAAGCAAAGTTATTTGGCAACTTTTTCCAAGCAATGAACTTAAGTCTTTCTTAGAAGAAAGTGCATTGGGAATGAATATATAAGATATCGAACAAAAGGCAAAGGAGTAACTAAAAACAAGTTCAAATCAATCCAAGTAAGTGGACCAAGTGAAATAGTTGTTAAAAAACAATCAAAGTAGGCGATTGGCCTCCTTTTTCTGACTGACGTAATATGTTAATCAGATGCAAATAGCTAGGTTTGTATTTAAAGTTTCCATTTGGTTCATTCATGAAAAAGGTTTCAATGACACTAATATGTTATATGGATCAATTAATTCCAATGAATCTTTGTTCTTCATCCAAATGAGACGTAATGACATTTGAACTACTATTCAATAGACTAGATCCTACACTTGAATAGCACGCATGTTATGAATAAATAATTTATTATACTCCTATTTTGTCCTTAATTATGTAGAGACTATTTAAAGTGATTCTTTTGTGTAATTGGAGGACTGGAACTTAATTGTTCATCCAATACTATTTGCTTATTTGAAATATTTCATATATTTCTTTGTGCTCATCAATCTAACTCATAAATTGTGGTGAACCTTAATTACTAGATATTATGCCTAATATAGATTATTTAGTAATCATCCTTTCATTAATTCAACAATGTGCATAACATACTTCCTTTGATCAAGCGTATTATTTCCAATTCAGCAATTTTTTATATCCTTTACCTATGGTTTATTAAATACAAAATGATACATTACATTGACCATCCTTGTAAATTTGCAAATTGCACAAACCACTTAGTTTTTCAAGATATAATAGATATACCTTACTTTTACATATGCAAATGCTAATGTACCAAGATTGTAAATGTGCCAATGCAACATTAGCATTATTAATAATTTCATTATATATTATAATGATATGTTAATTAACTTCAAATTTAAAAAAGATAAAATAAAATTAAAGAAATTAAAGAAAGAGAAAATGCTAAAAAAAATTTAAAAAGTAGAGCCCTACTTTTACATATATATTATAAGTTTATATATGGGAAAAGTAAAAAAAAAAAACTTCTTAACATTTACCTTTTTTCTATTTTAGTCCATAATATTTCAAAAGTTCTATTTCAATCCTTATCATTTGTAAAAAATTTAAAATGAGTCCTTATATTACTTTTTCACTAGACTTGATATGTAATGCAATTTGATTTATTCATATAATTAATTTAATAAATAAATTAATAATATATATTATATAAGTAAAATAAGAAAAAATCTTTAAAAATATAGAAAAATATTAAAAACTAAAAATATGGAAATTAATAAATATTTTTAGTAAGATATATATTTATAAACATATTAATAAATTAAATAAAAATTTTGAAAAGAAAAGAAAAACTAGAAAAATCTTAAAAAGCCAATATTCGACTACCTTTGCCATTCGATAGCTAGATTTTGGCTAAATAATGAAGTAAGTTGCGACCCACTAATGATCGCCAACCACTTGGGAGGATACGCAACCCCCTTAGGTGATGGCGGACCACCTAAGCTACCTAAAAAAGAAAACAAAAAACACACAAAGTCCAATCAAGTCCTATGATCTGATCTTAGGAATATCAAATTTCGTGCATTTTTCTATTTTTGTTTTCTCATTTGGCTACCTACCACCTAAGAGGGGTTGTACAAAGCCCCCACCTTACATACCCCCAAAGTGGTTTGCGGCTGCCCTAAACCATACACTTCATTATTTGGCCGGAATTCAACTACCCTTACTTTTGGGTGATCGAATTTTGACTATTTTAGATTTTTCAAATTTTTTTTTTAATTTTTAAAATTTTATATATATAATTCTAATATATAAACATGTACATATATATTTCATATTACACATATGCTTTTTAAATTTTATAATTTATTTTTTTATACTTATATATTTTTATTCTTTTTTAAAGTATTTTATTATTTTTATTTAAAAATTACATGTAGACTCATGGTATACTATAGTGTATCCATAATAATGAAAATTTTAACTGAACATGATAAAAGGACTTATTTGACAAAAGTTTAAAACATTGAGGACTGAAATGAAATTTCGAAATATCAATGATTATAATAGAAAAAATAGATAAATGTAAAGGATTTTTTATATTTTTCCCTTTTATATATTAATTAATTAAATTAATAAAGAAATCAAGAAAAACTTAAAAAGTAATGCAAATTAAAAAAAAAGGCTTATAGCCTTATATATGTATACATACCCATGACAATAGGTGTATAAAGAAAAAAAAAAAGAAAAAAAAAGTTTAAACATTTTTTTTCTTTTTTCTTTTTCTTGAATTTTATTTTTTTAACTATTAAAGTTAATTATTACATACATAATTATAATATTTAAATATAGTTGTAGATAGGAAGTGCTACTTGAACTAAAAGTAATGACTTAGAACACTATCCTTTCTTTTCATATTCATAGTAGCAAATCGGAGCTCGCCAATCAATCTTTAAGCAAGATGAGAGGGAAGATCTTATACTCATTCTGAAGTTTCGGAAGAAATCCGTTGGGGAAGAAAACGGGCATACAAAAAAAAGAAGAAGAAGTCCATTCTTTTGAAGTTGAAAGGGCGGATCTCCTTTTTTAATTTAGTTTTTTAATTTAGGGCGGTTTATTCGGGTTAGCGAAGGAAAGAAATTCAACGCCTCTTTCTAATGAAGAATTGTCGTACATCAGTATATCGATTAGATATGAGGAAGAGCTATGTAGCAAGATCTCCGATCGGGTGAACCCAAACTCTTTTTTCTGCCTCTCACTTCGTTCGAGCGACTACGTACCTCTCACTTCGCCTTGTATTGCTTTTCTTTTAGATGAAAAAGGCACTCTCACGGCTGGGTTCTCCCCTTCTTTCTTGCCAGCTCACCTCGACATTCACAGTTTCCACCTAGCTCGAGAGTAAAGATCACTATTTTCTTTCACCTTGATTTTTAATGCTGAAAAATTCTCTTAAAACTTCAAATCTTGAGTGGGGTAGTTTAGGACTAGAAGATCATTATTAGGTTAGAAAACGAGATCTTTAGTGTTGTCGAACTGCATTACATCCATATAATTCCTTAGATGTTGTAATCTGTTATTGTGACTTGAATTTTGCATGACAAATGTGAATGCCAAGATTTATGGTAGGCTTCTTTGACATAGTAAATGTAAATCTTGATTTACCATAATTTATGAAAAGCTATTTTGACAAAATAATTGGTAAATTTCTTGTCATAATTAATAACCACACTTTGTTGAAGAAAATGAAGAATAATACAAACATTATTCGACCAAAATTATTGACTTTATAATTCATAACAATTCACACATGCCAATTTGTGATATTTATAAATAAGCAAATTTGGTAACTCATTTTACATCCAGGAGTCAATTGTGAGTGAGTTAAAGTGCAAGAGAGTTGACAAGAATTGAGAAAAAAATCCTTAACTAGTAGGGATATTGAGTATAATTAAGTTAAAAGTTTTGAGTGTTATTCTCTCTTATATTTATACTACTTTCTTTCAATTATTAGTGGATTTCCTTCTCCCCTTCACCTATGGACATAGGCTAATCGTTGAACTACATAAATTTTTGTGTTTTATTATTTCTCTATATTATTATTGTTCATTATTAGTGCGCCTAAACAAGATGTTTATCATGTTTATCCTCAATAAATTAGTATCGGAGATCATTGACATTCATGTTTAGGTTTTCAAAATGACAACAACAAAATTTGATATTGAGAATATGAGCACGACATGAGTTTTGTTATGTGACAAGTCAAGATGCATGCAATCTTAATGCAAAACAGGTTGCATTAGGCATTACTAGGGAAAGATAAAATGCCTAGTTTAATAGATGAGGAGAATAGTTATAGGTGAAGTTTCTTGCATAAAGTCCTTGATAAAAAAATTCCAAGTCAATTCTTGGTCTCAATTAACTATTCTTCTTGCTCTCCTTATTTCAAATTTGCGTAATCCACCTCTCGTCACCATGACTTAGCCATTTGAACACTATATAGCTAGACATCCGAATTCCAAACATTTGAAGGATTTCATCTTATTACTCGTTCTTCCACTAGGCCTTTATCCTAACCTTCTCCACTATTCAATTATGCTTATCAAATGAAATTTTATGTCAAGTACTTGATTAAAAGACTACCAAGGACTTATGGGACAAGTTGGAATCTTTGTACATCACAAAGAATCTCACCACTAAGTTGATTGTCAAGTATGTTGGTACACCCTCAATATGGCGGAAGGTGCATCAATTATGTCACACATTGATGAATTCTCTTCCATTCTTATGGATGTGGCCAATATGAAGATTAAGTATGAAAGAGAAGATCAAGCTCTTATGCTGCTTTATTCATTACCTCCATTATACAAAAACCTTAGAGAGACTTTGATTTATGGAAACAAGACTCTAAAGTTGGTGGAAGTGAAAACAGATTTGTATTCCAAAGAGCTTTTCGATAAGGAGCTCTTCATAAGCCATTTTGATGGCCTAACAAAAGTTTTACTTGTTAGAGGAAGGTTTACTTCAAAGGTTCTTGATAGCAATAGTTAATCTAAATTGAAATCAAAATCTAGATCTAGTAATTTGACTTATAATTATTGCGAAAAAGAAGGGACACATCAAAGCTAATTGCTTCAAGCTACGAAATAAAAGTAGAAAGAAGACAGCTCACCAAAGCTAGTATTGTAGAAGATGAGCTCGAATATGGTGTTTGTACTATGACAAAGGATTGTGCCAGATAAGGATAGATTTTAGATTCTACTTGTTCATTCTACATATGTCTCCTTTTCCTCTTAAGAACCAATAAACAAAGGAGTTGTATTGATGGGCAGTAACTAGTAAAGCTATTGGTATCAATACTATCAAAATAAAAATGCATGATGGCATTGTAAGAATGTTGACCAATGTATATCATATTCCAAACAAGAAAAAAAAAAAAAACTCATTTCCTTATCTTCTCTTGAAGGAAATGGTCATAGATTTGCTAGTAAAGGTTAAGTGTTGAGGGTTCTAAGGAGCTCTTATTATCATGATGGCTAAGTAAATTGGTAGATTACATGTACTACAATAATCTACTATTACTAGTTTAGCAGAAACTTTTTCCATACCAAACTCAAATGTAACCAAGTTGTGGCATAAGCGGTTATGACATATGAAGGAGAAAGGCTAAACAAATTTAAGTAAGAGGGGTCTTCTTTGTAGTTAGAGTACATCCAAATTAAAGTTTTGTGAGCATTATATTTTTGGAAAACACAAAAGAGTTATCTTCAATACAAGAGTTTACAAAACTAAAGGTACTTTAGATTATATCCATTAAAACTTTTAGGTCCAACAGTTATCCCCTTAAAAGGTGGTGCTTTGCATTTGCTTACCTTCATTACTAACTATTCTAGGAAGGTATGGGTTTATTTTTTAAAACAGAAAAATGAAGTCTTTGTTACTTTTAAGCAATGGAAGGCTCTAATAGAAAATCAAATAGGCAAAAAGATTAAGTGTCTCTACACTGATAATGAGCTAAAGTTCTATAGTAGTGAGTTTCATAACTTTTGCAAAGAAAAAAGGCATTGAAAGACATCTCCCAGTTAAAGGAACTCTTTAGCAAAATAGAGTAGTTAAGCACATGAACAAAACTTTGTTAGAGAAAGTCTAGTATATACAATCTAATTTTGGCTTATCATGGGATTTTTGGACAAAAACAACTTCTACAACTTGCTATTTGATGAATCGTTCTCTATTTGCATCAACTGATTATAAAACTCTAGAAGAGATCTGATCAGGAAATCCTACTAATTATTCAAACTTAAGGATCTTTAGGTATCCTATCTATATTTATGTCAATGATGAAAAACTTAAACGAAGATCTAAAATGGGCATATTTATTGGATATCCTTCTGGTATTAAAGGATATAAAGTCTAGTATCCTAAAACACATAAGCCTATCATTAGCAAGGATGTTATCTTTAATGAATCCACAAAGCTTCACTCAATAAAGGAGTCTTCTATTGCTTCCAAAATAGAAGCTTAGAGTTCTTACAAGTAGAAGTAAGTTAAGTTTAGGGTGGAGAGTACATCTTCTCGACATGATGATTCTATGTAGAGCCCACTTTAATTACCTACTTCTATAGAAGTAGAAGAATCAGTAAAAGAAGAGGATAAATCTATTGATAGAAATAGGCCATAAAGGGAGAAAAGAAAACCTACTAAATTGGCAAATTATGTTTCATATGCCTTAAATGTTGCATAGAAGAAAAATGCAATCGGTAAGCCTTCAATATATTTAGATGCTATTTCTTGTAATGATTCTACAAAATGGTTAGTGGTTATGCAAGAAGAGGTAAAGTCTCTTCACAAGAATAAGACTTAAGAGTTAATCAAATTGCTAAAAGATAAGATTATAGGTTGCGAATGGGACTTCAAGGAGAAAGATGACATTCTAGGAGTTGAAGTTGCCAAATATAAAGCACGTTTGGTTGTAAAGGACTATAGTTACATACAAGGAGTTAGCTTTAATGATGTTTTCTCTCCTATTGTTAGACATAGCTTTATTTGTGTTTTGCTTACTTTAGTTGCTATGCATGATCTAAACTTAAAGCAACTAAATATTAAGACTATCTTTTCACATGGTCAACTGGAGGAGAAAATGTACATACAAAAACTTGAAGGTTTTGAAACTAAGGTAAGGAAGACCATAATTTCTTGTTGAAGAAATCATTGTATGGTCTTAAGCAATCTTCTCAATAGTGGTATAAGTGGTTTGATTCTTTTATGGTTAGGCAAGGTTATTTCAGGAGTCAATATGATAGTTGTGTATATTTTAGAAAATTTGATAATGGTTCATTTATTTGTTTGTTGCTTTATGTTGATGACATGCTTGTTGCTGCTAAAGATATGATTGAGATCAACAAATTAAAGGAAGAATTAAATAGTGAATTTGAGGTCAAAGATTTGGGAGCAACTAAGAAAATTCTTGATATGGAGATTAAAGGGGATAGAATGTAGGTAAACTTTATTTAACTTAAAGGAGTTTTGTTAAGAAAGTTTTAGAGCATTTTGGAATGAAAATTGCTAAACTTGTAGGTAATTCACTTACTGCTTATTTTAGGATTTCAGCACCTATGTCATCACAGTCTGATGATGATATTAAGCATATGTCACATATTCTTTACTATAGTGTTGTTAGTAGTGTTACATATGCAATGGTTTGCATTCATCCTAATATTATTGCATATGCTGTTAGTATTGTTAGTTAATATATGCCAAATCCTGATAAGGAGTACTAAAAGGTTGTGAAATGAATTTTGAGATATTTAAGGGGCTCTACTACTGCATGTTTAAAATTTAGGAAAAGTAAAGGAAATGTGATTGTTTTTTTTTATTCAAATTATGTAGGTGATCTTGATGAAAGAAGATTTATCATAAGCTATGTCTTTACACTTAGCAAATGCACTATCGGTTGGAAAGCTACTTTGCAGTCAACAGTTACACTATCCACTACAAAAGCTGAGTGCATGGCAATTGTTGAAGCAGTAAAGGAAGCTATTTGGTTAAGAGGTTTGTTTGGTGAACTCAACTCAGAGTTATAAGTGATTGTCGTCCACTAAGATAGCCAAAGTGTTATTCACTTCAGATAGGATTCAAATGTTCCATGAAAGGATAAAGCATATTAATGTGAAGTACCACTTCATTTGAGATATTATTTCTCAAGGAAATATTGTTGTGAAGAAAATTGGTACAATAGGTAATTCAAAAAATATGTTGACTAAGCCTCTTTCAGTAAGCAAGTTCAAATATTATTTAGAATTGATTAGAATTTATGGTAAGTGAGGTTGCCTTTTGAGGGCTATATAGAGAAGGTGGAAAGAATCTTCTAATTATGGTACAAAGAAATTTAAGTCAAGACAGAGATTGTTATTATGACTTGAATTTTGCATGGTAAATGTGAATGCTAAGATTTTTAGTGGGCTTCTTTGACATAGTGAATGTAAATCTTGACTTACTACGATTTATGATGGTTATTTTGATTAAATAGTTGGATAAATTTCTTACCACAATTAATAGCCACACTTCGTTAAAGAAAATGAAGAAGAATTTACACAATATTAAGCCAAAATTATCGACTTTGTAATTCATGGAATTCATATGTGCCAATTTGTAGGCAAGTATCATAACTCATTTTGCATCTAAGAGTAAGGTGTTTATGTTATTGATAATTGAGAATGATGTTACATAGTGTGATTATGGTATATTTACAATGAACCATAAACCCTATTGTTTGGAGAGTATAAAAGTTCTAAAATAACCTTATGCAAAATAGATTATATGCATACATGAAAATATAATACAATATATATTAATATGCTCCCTCAATCTCATGATGCTGGAGTTAGCATGAGATTGGAGCAATGATTCAGGAAGGTAGAGGAAGATAAATTCTTGGTGAGAATGTCATTATAGTAATGTCATGTCGAGATGTAGCGAGTAAGAACTTGACTAAAGGCAATCATTTCATGAACAAAGTTGTAGTTAATGTCAATATGCTTGATGCGATTATGCTAGACAAGATTTGCTTAGAGATAAATAGTACTAAGTTTATCATAACAGAGAATGATTGGTTGTTAAATGGGAACACTAAGTTCATGAGAAAGGTAAGATATCCATGTAGATTCAGCAATAACATAGGTAAGGGCTTTTATTCAGCCTTAGTAGAAGTTCTGGATACAGTAGGTTATTTCTTAGATCACTAGAAGATGAGATTACAACCAAGGTAAATAGCATAACCTCTTATGGAACAACGAGTGTCTAGACAGCCAACCCAATCAACATCAACAATGGTTGTCAAAGAGGTAAATGATGTGTGAATGATAAGGAAACTGAGAGTCGGTATACCACGTAAGTAGCAAAGTACTCGCTTTATTGCTAGCATATGACTAACAATGGGATTATGCATGTATTGACTCAACCGATTTATAGTAAAGTTGATATCTAGGTGAGTAATTGTAAGGTAATAGAGTGCACTAACTATCTCATGATAAGTAGTAGGGTTTGGTAGGGGGAAGAGCTGTAATAGTCCAAATGGCTCCAAGGGGATAAGGGAGTCTTAACTGGTTTAAACAAATGCATGTTATGATAATCAAGAATATCCTAGAGGAACTACAATTAAAGGCCTTAGGCAGTGTGCGTAATACGAATACCCAAGAGGAAGTGGTAAGGACTAGGGTCCTTTATGGAAAATTGACAAGAGAGAAACAAGATGTAATGATTAAGGAGGTAGGTATTGCTACCTATAAATATGACGTCATCAACATAGAGAAGGAGTATCAAAATGTCATGACCCTTATGAAGGATGAAACCCTAAATGGATGAGGGAGGTGCTAAAATGATGCAACCATGCATAGGAACCCTATTTAAGACCACACAAAGACTTATTCAATTGATAGACATAGTAAGGATAATGAGGATGCACAGAGCTAGGCAGTTGTTTCATAAAAATTTTCTCATTTAGATGACAATAAAGGAAAGTGTTCTTAACATGAAACTGATGGATGTCCCAATAAGACAAGATAGCATGAGAGAGAATGAAACAAATGGTGGTGGATTTGATGACTAGACTAAATGTTTCTGTATAATCAATACCTTCCTGCTAAGTGAAACCTTAGGCTATAAGGTAAGCTTTATGTCATTTAACCTATTCATCAGCAATATATTTTATCGAAATTTCCATGTACTGCCTACCACATTTTGGTTTAGTGAACATAGAATAAGGGTCCAAGTCTTGTTTTTTATAATAGAGTCAAACTATTCCCGTATGGAAGCTACCCAACTAGGATCATGAAAGGTGATAGTATAGTAATTGGTTTTGAAGGGAGAGGAGTATGTATGCAAGTTGAGAGTAGATCGAGGTTTAGTGATGCCAGATTTAGACCTTATTTGCATAGGATGAGAGGATGTGTTGGATTGGAGTTTTGAAGGGAAGGAAGTTGAGGAGGGGTTTGGTGTGGAGGAAGCAGCCATTTTGGGCTTAGGAATGAGATGGGAGGTAGGTAGAGTAATAGATGGAGGTGGAATATGGTGCGGCGATAATATTAGAGAATTGGTAGATAATGACGTGGAGAAGTAAGTAAAGGAGGGGTACGTTGAATCAAATAAAGGAGAGGAGCTAGAGAAAGGTGGAGATGTAGATGGGGAGGGGAGAAGGGGGAAATTGTTGTCACATGCAGGTAGTGTTGAGGATAAAGGAATTGTGAAGGAGAAGGTAAGGAATGAGGCAGAGGGCTTAGAGTTAGGAGTAGTAGGTAATACGAGCTTATTGTAGGGAAAGTTGGATTTGTGAAAGATGGCATGGCAACTTATGTGAACTCAACCTGAAGTAAGGTTAAGGCAACGATAGCCCTTATGGTTAAGCTAAATAGCTAAGGAAGATGTAGGGAATGGATTGAGGGGAAAGTTTGTCAAAGGCTTGATAGGCCATGTTAGGGTAACATAAGTACCTAAACTTGTAAAGAAATGTATAATCGGGTTTCATATTATGGAGGAGTTTAAAGCATAATTTAGAGTTAAGGGTTATGGAAGGGAGGTGGTTAATGGTGTAAACAGCAATCAAAGCTGCATTAGCCTAGAAACTAGGTAGTAAATAGGCATGAAGGCGGATTGTGTACGGGGATCAATGATATGGCAATGTTTGCGTTCAACTACCTCATTTTGCTGTGGTATATAAAGGCAAGATAATTTAAGATGTATGTCATTATCACACAGAAAAGATTTGAAATCCTTGTTAACAAACTCATTACCACCATTACTATGAAAAATTTTAATGTGACTAGAAAACTAATTTTCAACCAAACATTTGAAATGCTTAAAATGAGACAAAACTTCACTTTTATTATGCATTGGGAAAATCCATGAATATCCAGTACAATCATTAATAGAGTACATAATATTGGTAGCCTAAGTTGGATCTAATGGGCGATTACCAAACACCACAATGAATCAAATCTAGGAGCTTCTATGCTTTATAAGATGATTGTTGGAATAAGAGTCATGTAGATTTTCCCATGTAGCAAGCATGACAGGGACTAAGAGACAATGTGGATGGTTGAACTTAAATGGATTAACTTCATTCTAACTTTATGAGGATAGCAAAGTGAGGATGACACAAGCAAGAATGCCAAATTTTTTTCTAGGGACAACTGATACGAGTAGAAATGTAGGGGACTGAATAAGATGTAAGATGACTTGATAAAGGGAACACTTACTCGGTTGGTGGAGGAAGAGCTAACCTGTTTAAGAGTCATTGATAGAGAAAGAAGAGTCATTAAAACTAACAGTGCAAGAGTTGTCCTAACATAATTTAAGAATGGATAATAAGTTGTGTGTAAGAAAGGAAATAAGGAGGACATTATTAAGGTGGAGGTGACGACCTTGAGTGCAAATGGTAATTCTACCTGTGTGAGATATTGCCAAGGGTGCCTTATTACCCATAAGAACCTTTTCAAACCAACATATGGTGCAAGGTCAACAAGAATACCTATATGGGCAGTCATGTGGTGCATAGCACTAGAGTCACGATACCAGATAGCTTCATGAGTTTCATTAAGACATAATACAACAAAGGATTAGGGTACATTAGTATAGGTCTCATTAGATCGATCATAATAGTAGAAGGCATAGTGACCAAGCCTGTCACATATCTAGTAGGTGAATCTTCCAGATGATTTTAGTTAGGAGGATGACAAAGAACTTATGGAGCTGCATCAAGAGGAGAAGGTAGGCCGCTGAGTTAGTTGCTAGGATTGATGAGTGGAAAAGCTTTAAGAAGTGGTAAGAGAGCAAGCATACCCCCTAGAGCTAGAACATCCCCAGACATGACTATGACCCCTTAAGGCAAAGGTGTTGGTTTGAGTAGAGAGCTCTATAAGGAAGGAGGTATCGGCATCATCAGTATCATAGTATTTAAGCCATTACTCCCATGTAAGTAGCTTGGTACAAACCGACTCAAATGTCAAAGGCATTGGAAAGTGGATAAGTGTTGTAACTAAGGCATCATATCGTAAGGAAGGCTGCGGAGAGCATAAGTAATGAGAGCCGACTAAGTGAGGAGGCAATTTATTAAGGTAAGTTTATCAACAATTGATTTGAGCTCATGCAAGTAATCAAAAATGGAGTTGACTTGTAAGCAGAGGTTAAAGAGTCTTTACTGTAATTCCATTTCTCAAGTCAAGGAGTTTTCAAGAAATCGTTAATGAAGCACCAACCAAATATCATAAGTTGGTAAGACATCATGGATCTCCATGAGAATATTTACAAAAATTATAGTGAGAAGGGAGGTATGAACCAAATGGTTCAATCAAAGCCAATTGATGTAATCTAGATTTAGAATGAGTTGGAAACTGGTAGGAGTCATGATACCGCATGGGGGTACAGTAATGTTACCATCAACATACTTGTAAAGATCTAGTGAAATGAAGTGCAATGTCATGAAGGAGGACCACAATTGGTAATTGTTGAAAGTGAGTTTGAATTTGACAACATTGGATATATTAGTAGGTGTAATGTTAAAGACAGGGGTTGGGGCAGTAAACAGGATAAGAGGCAGTAGGGTGTTATGTATCTAAAGGAATGATGTAGGATAGTAAGAAGAAGAGGTTCGAGTGATGTGTGTCAAGAGGAAGGGATTGGTGATAAGGGAATGGCTAGGCAATGTGTGAAGGTTTGTATTAAGTAGGTTAACATTACTGGCAATGGGGGTTAAGTAAGTGACATGATGGGGCTAATGAGAGTAAGTGGCAATAGCTATTGATGAAGACAATGTCATGGACGAATGGGTGATGGAATTGATGGTGATGGTAGGATTAATGACAATAGCGGGGAAAAGGTTGGTGGAGAAGGATAGCAAGGTGGTGGTGTAAGATGTCTGGTTGTTGCAAGAAAGGGAAATATTGCTAACAATTATTGACGATGCCGTGAACTATGGAGATGATGAAGCTATGAGTGTTTACTGTATGGGAGGGATTTTGTTGATGATGGTGATGTGTGTTTGTTGTGTGATGATTGACAATTGTTGAAAGAAAAAAAAAATCGATTCCAATTGGTGATGACAATTTTCATAGTTGGCAATTGATGAAAGAAAAGAAGAGACATGCTGATTGGTAATGGTGAAGGAAAAAAAAATTTAATGGTTAAGGTTTCTTGACTCTAATACCATGTACAAAAATAAAAAGGTGTTTATATTATTGATGATAGAGAGTTATGCTGCGTAGTGTGATTATGGAATATTTATAGTGAACTATAAACCCTAATGTCACATTGGATAGATATAAAAAGTTTAAAATAACCCTCTACAAAATAGATTATATATATATATAAATATATTAAAATCTATATTATTAAAGCAAATGAAGTCTTAAATAACCACTTTACTTAAAATTACATATTTATCCTCCATTTACTATTATTTAATAAAAAAATTAATAATAAAATAAATTATTAAAATTATAACTAATTGATAAATATGTTCACTTATTCATTTTTCTATCTCTTTTCATTTTTTTGTTTACTTTGTATTTTTTCTCTTCCACTTTTCTATATTCTCTTGTTAATTGCACCTGTATCTCCTTCCCTCTCTTTCTCTCTCTCCTCCCTTCTTTTTTTCCTTATTTTGTATTTTTTATATACATAACGCAAATATATCCATGGATCGCTAATATATATTAATAATTTATACCTATGCGCCAAGACAAAATTAAGAGAAGTCAAATTACACTCGTGAAACAAAAGCGAGGGACCAACGAGAGTGTATTATGATCACAAGAGACGAAGTTCAACCCCTAAGCTTCAAAAAGTTCAAGATCTTCACGTGCTTTAAGGGTATGATGAGAATGAAGATCCTAGATATCGACCTAAAGGCTGGGAGCAGATAGAAGCAAGCACATGGAGCAGGTGAAATAGCAGCTAGAAATTGCAGACGGCCGAAGAAGCAAGAGTACGGAATGAATTCATTCAAATGACCTGGCATGCCGCTCGAACGAACTTAGCCAGGGCACGCATTTGAAGTTTCTGTTGAGGTTCACTAGGACTTATACATGAAGACATCCAAATGAAATCCATATCATTAGCCGAGCATGTTTGTTATGAATTGCCGGGTTTTATCTGTTTTATTTCATTCCTATTTTGGCCCTTATCACCCTAGAGACTAATTAAGAGGATTCTTTTATATAATTGGAGGACTGGACCTTGATTATTCGCCGATTACAATTTGCCCATTTGAGATTTTCCATTCATTGCCTGGGTTTCTTGCCACTGATGATGATATGCAATACCAAAATGAGAATAACTATCAATCCAATCATTCATGAACCTAATACTCAGATTGCAGATATTTCTAAGAAACTTAACAAATAGTCAGTTTCAAAAGAACTTATTATCAACCTCCTTCGAATATGAATCTGTCTTATTCGAAATGGAAGAACATTAGGAGGGGTAACCTCTCATCATATTGCAACAGGCTTTTAGGCATACTAGAGAGCTTGTTTCATCTTGTGATCTGCCCGCCACATCGTCCACATAAAGGACTACATATGGAGAATAGTTCACATTTACTTGATGATGGAATATGAGTTGCTCATTACTTTATATGAGGGAATCCTTCCTAATTTGCTAATGTGAAGATGGTGAATGTATATTGCTATCTTATTAAAAGATAAAAGTAAACAAGATCCCCAAAGTTCACTCTAATAAGGGTTATAATGCTCAGCATGCACCTGAAATTCCACGACCAAGGAAAGATATTATCGTGTTTTAAACCAGTGAAATTCAAGCATGCTACATATTTTCGCAAGAAGCATCCAAACTCTCTGCCTCCAATACTCGCTGATTTACGTACATACCTCACCAAACCTTTGAGCTTGCATGGCTATTTTTCCTTGGGGATTAGTGTATTAATGTGGATCGTCAACTGAGAGTGGAACAGATTTTACCTGAATAATGCAAAACAACACATCAACGCTCTATCCAGTTCTTCAAATCATTTTCTGCAATAACTGAACTTCTTTGGTAAAGCCATACCGCACAAAAGCGATTAGAGTTCTTACCAGGTTGCGATATTTAAGAATGTAGAACATCTCCAGATAACGACGTGTTTCCCGCCTATCCAGATTTGAAACGTATTTCCAAAATCCATAGACCCCAGCCAATGTCATCAACCTTTCCGAATATATCTGCCAGGTATACCTGAGGGAAATACTCATATATAAGTATACTCATTTTTCCGCATCTTATAGGAATTTTATCATTAAGTTACCTTTCATATATTCTTTGAAGCCCTCCATCTGAGATTTTCTTCCAGTGACTTGGATCCTCCTTGCTCTGTTGGAAGAAATCTAGCATAAGAGCAGAAGCCTGATCGGGATGATAAGGATCAATATGGAATCCTGATACACCATGCTGAATGATTTCTGCTGGACCGCCATGGCAAGTAGCAAACGTTGGAAGGCCACAAGTCATAGCCTCCACAACCGTGAGTCCAAAAGCCTCATATAAAGCAGGCTACACAGAAAGGAAAAATTAGAATGAGCCGACAGTAAATATAAAGAAAAGAATAAAATTGTAGCCCAAAAAATTATCAAATAAGACTAGATTTCTCCTCTACTGCAGTATGAAGTCAATCTTTTTTATCAATATATGAATTGTAATAATCTTCTCATCCCAATCCATCGCCTAAATTGATTTGTGGTGACCGTTGAGATATCAAACAAGTAAAAAAAAAAAGAAAAAAACAAATTCCCAATTACAAGCGTATATCAAGATAAAATACAGACAGGTATTACGATGGAGAAGAAATTTTACTATGTCAACATTTTTTGACCGGTGGAAGATATGCTATTATAGAAATTCAGGGTATCACTGTAAGTTTAGAATCCTATAGGGTGTTACTTCTCTATTTTGTCAAATGAAAAGGATTGTGGGACAGGTTATCAACTGTACGTGGTTGAGTCACCTGTACAAAGATTCCTCCTGTATCGGCTATGTAACGATATAGTTCACCATTTCGTGCTCGATTCATTTGTGCTGATATCCATCGAAATTGCCCATCCAGATTGTGTATTTTCATCAGCTCATGCATCTTTTGAATTTCTTCAACTTCTTCTCTGTCCTTGGACTTGCTCACGTTGTTGTAACCAGCTACCACAACAAGACTAGCTATCTCCCTCAGTTTTGCATTCTTACTATAGCATTCTACCAAACCTGTTATGTTTTTAACACGGTCCAATCTTGCCATGGAATAGATGATTGGCTTGGATTGATCACTCAAAGTACCACTGCAATTATAGGAAAATGAATGAGAAAGAGCTTCTTTCAAGCAAATACAACGGAGTAATAGGCTTCACTAAGAGTTGATACATCACATGAATTGCCTCGCGAGAAAGATAAATATTTGACACAAGGAATCTTTTGTAATTGCTCGTGGTAGTTTCCTAATATGACTGGTCATATGTCAAACTTCTTTCTCCCCCTCCCCCTCCCCCCCATCCCCCATCCCCCACCCCCCACCCCCACCACCCCCCCCCCCCCCAACCGAGCACTCCACATTAATCAAACAAGCAACCAAAATCTACATTTTCATACTAGATAAAAAAAAAAAAAAAGAAATTAAATCAGCAAATGACATTCTTCTAGCAACAAGTGTAAATTGTCTGAAGCAACAAAACAAAGCTAGATGAATTGCATCTATTCTTACACATAAGCTGTTAGATCTAACATATACTTACTGATTAGTGCTCCCACACTTGTGGGCTAGGATCTTTTATTAAAGCTCATCAAGTGCATCATTAAATTCAATAGGGATGAAAAGAGAGTGCAAGGGTGTGAACCCACGACCTCTCACTCTAATATCATATTATTATTAGCATTATAACCAAAGTCCCAAGCCATAAATGAGGGAGAGTGTCAAGCAGTAAACATAAAGCAAGTAACAAAACTACCGGTTCAAAATTTTAATGCAGTAATTATCATAACATGTTACTCAATTTATATAAAACCACACCTGATCTGATAAGTTTTGTTTTTAGATAAGATGGCTATGGTGCTAATTTCAATATGGTATCAAAGAAGGATGTCAAGAGTTTAAACCATTATTCCATCATTTCTTCCAATGGGCTTTAGTCAAAGTCCTAACCCATAAAGCACAAAAGCACACACTATATCTACAAGTTTAAGAGGGTTGTGAAGCTAACCTTAACATGGGCATCCAATTAAGTTTTGAATATAAAGTTTTTCAAACTCATAATCAATCATCAGAGTGACTCCTCAAAAACAAGGATCAAAGGTAATCATCACTATCAATTTATATTAAAGCAGCCACAAGGTTATTAAATATGATGCAGACTCACACGTGCTCATCATTTTGCTCAGGATCAAATAGTAGCTTCTCTATGGATCCATGCAAAGCTGTCAATCTTTTTTGCTTTTCATAATATGGGAAGTATATGCTCAAATCTGCTCCAGGAGAGACTATATTGAACTTTGGATCAAAAACATCGATCCCATGGACAACTCGATACAGCCCTGGAAGTGTAAAAGCAGAGTGGCTCTCATATTGACCGACAGTATTCCTCCTGGGACCAAAAAATGAAAGGATACAAGTTTGAACAAATAACATGAGCTTGAAAAAGAGGTGTTCAGCGCATTGAATGAACATTTCCCTTTTCCTAATTATTCATTTGACAAATCCTTAAACTTGTCTGGAGATAAAAAAAATTGCACCAAAGTGAACTGCACATGCTGAAAGGCATATCTAATCATGTAACGTTGAAGTAACATGAGATACTTTCCGATTTCTGCTACAATTCCAACAATTTTTACACATTGAATTTAAGATAGATAAGGTAGTCAAAAGAATTGAATAGTAATTAGAGGAAGTAAGAGAAATATATATACATCACATTAGAAACTTGATGCACCTCTAACTTGTGAGGTAGATGGGCTCAGCAAGTATATGAGCACCATGCAGAATTTTTTAGGTGACAAGATTCTAGCATCCTATTCAACAAATACTTTCTTGCAAGCTATCCAACACTGCTGCCTTGTTATGGAAAAAATTGGCTTTTATATCATGTGAGTTCCTCAAACCCACCTCAAAATCTAGCTTATGAAGTAGAGGGAATAAAAAGTTTATAACCACCACACAAAATCCCTGAGGCAGTATGGGACTCTTAACACGTCACAAATAGATCAGCATGGGCATTGCGGATGCTTTTTGCACTTTCAAGAGTATCCCAAGCCCAAAAAATGCTATGGCATTTGGATCAGCAAAGGCGGGAATCATGCAATAGTGACAAATAAGCTATGAACAATCTATCATGTTGCAGAAAGCCTCTACAATATAAATCCTTGGGCATACTTCACAGCATAAATTAATATTTTGTCCCATAACTAGACTTACGTTCCTGCAATCTCTTGGTATGTACTGGTTATGATAAAGTCCGTATGATTCATAGCGATGAGATCAGCAGTGAACTGACATGAGAAATGGTACTTATCATCAAATCTCCTCCAGTATATGTCAGAATCTGGATATTTTGTTTTCTCCAATGCGTGTGCAATTGTGCACTGCACTCATAAAGCAAATACAAGTTATGTATTTGATCAAAAAGTACAATATGTATGATGAATGATTATCGTAGCAGTGAAACCGTGTTCAGAAAACAATAAAAAACCTGAGTGACTCCCATTTTATGAGCCAATAATGATGCAACAAGATTTCCATCGCTATAATTTCCAATGATAAAATCTGGAATGCCCTGTAACTCTGCCGTAATTTCATTGGCTGCATCCTGATACATAGGTTCATTAAGGTAAAGCAAGAGAACAGGTTACAAAAAATCAGGAATGTTACAGTGGCATGACATTTATTTAATATTATTTGTTACATATAATTAATGGAAAGCCAACAATATCGAAACTACAAAAGTAAGAACACTGTGTAAGCTCGGGTAGGTGGGGAAACATCCACCTGTACGCATAAAATTGAGTGAAATCAAGGAAAAAAAAAAAGGAAAAGAAATATCCCTTCATCTATAACTGTATATAGCAAAAGGAAAAGTAAAATAACGTATGCATTTTTTTGGCCAATAAAATAATGTTTGCTTAACAAGATCAGGTTTACGCCTCCATTTTTGTCTCTGTTTTGGAGTTTCTATCAAATTATGAAATGATCCTTTTCTTTAATTAACAAGAAGAAGAAGAAGAAGAAGAAGAAGAAAAGAAAATACTCACAAGTAACCTTTGTACTTGTTAAGAGGCCAATTAAAACACTTTTCACCTTTTTCATGCAATTACTTTTCAGTTATGTGACTACTCGATCTTGAGTGCTGTGAAAAGTTTCTTCCTTCCATCTTTAGAAAGTGTCAGTTGTGCCTATTAACGAGAATCTACAAAATAATGAAGGGTCTAAACAAGGTGGCACTTCTTTGGATAAAATCTATTGTTTTTCCTACAAGCATTTCAAAGAACGAGGTTGATGATTTTGGGGAAAAAAGAATGTCGCCAAATTCTTTTGGAACACATGTTCAGTTATTGCAAGTTATTGGTGGTCTGACTGGCATCCACCACAAGAAATTGAAATCATATGTGCTTGCATCTGCATTCCAAGGACCCAAACCATGAAAGAAACAAAGTATATGACCACTTTAAACTCAATAATCTATTTACCTCTGCAAAGGTCTCCAAGTAAGGCCAGACATCAAACCTCGAGATCCATTTACGAAGAATCCCTCCCTCCGATCTAAAAGGCACCCGCAATATCTGAGTGTATTCTGTCCCACTAACTCTTTCCAGTCTTTGGTTGCAACTAGTACCTTTAGCATCAGGAATCAACCTTGTTACCTGACAAAGCATTACAGAAGTCGATGAAGCAAGGGGGAAAACAAGGGAAGTGCATGGATGAATAGACACATGTCTGTGGACATACTATAAGGATTCTGGGGAAAACATCCAGCCCTTGCTTCTGAATTCGAAGAATCATTTCACTCTCTATTGCACGAACTTGGTCCAGGATATATACAACCTACAGATGTAAAAATGAAGGTCCTTAAAAAGAGGATTATTAAACCATGACCCAAGTTACAAGTAGCTAATTTGAATATTACATACAAGGAGACCACATCAAATACAGAAAACAAACTAAGCATACATGGTGAAGTTCAAACACTAAAGTTATAGGACAGCTAATATGATAAACGGTAGCTATGTGTAAAGAAATGAGTTGAAAGGACATGGTATCAAGCTCTAATCTAGCTCTAACCTGAAATCCAATAGTCAAGTTCAAAGCTTAGAATTTAAGCTCAAGCTTGACGCAAAGTGGTATTAAAAAAGCTTGACCTCAATTCAATTAAGCTCATGTGGGATCTTGTTTGGTTTATTCTTGTTTGCCACAGTTTTTCTGTAGGCATGGTCTTTGAATAGAGTTAGTTGTGTAAACCTTCCTGTCTTTAACAGTTGTACATTCTTCTGGACTCAAACTCAACTTATACTTAAGCTTAATTCAAGCTTACTCAACTCATACACTATTTGAGTAGCTCAATTTAGAGCTTCACTTGGCTACAACCAAATAAAACTCAAGTAAATAGCAAGCAAGACTTGAGTAATATAGCTTTTAAGTAGGTTTGATTCATTTCCCTAGCTATGACTAATAATTACCTGTCCTCCAGTATCGGGCAAACCTAAAACATTGGCTTGTCCAAAATATCCATGTGGAGACAATATTACAACATTGAAAACCATCGGTATCCTCCCAAGGAATGTCTCCAATGTGGAGGGATCAGGAGCTTGGAGAATGTCCAAGAGAAGGTGCATCGTCTCCAACGTCCTTGCAGCAGTGTCACCCCAACCTCTCTCAAAACCCATTCCCTGCAATCTGCAGTCAATGCATCTGAATTTATACGAAGGAGTACGGTGTCCTAGGGATCAGTGCTTTCAAATACATCCTGAGGTAGAGAAATATGAAAGGCATAAAATCATACGCATATTCAAATTCAAAATAAGGAGCAGCAGGTGGAAGCTTGGAAAGATAATCCTCTGCTTTAGCCAAAGCAGATTGAAGCCTGGAGATGCTCTGAACACGGTCATTTAACATCAATGTCTGCATGGACAATTAGTGCAGCATTACAATAAAGACATTTGAGCAATCCAACATGATAAAAGAGATGGATATAATGTTGTAAGTAATTAATCAACAACATGTGATTGTATCAACCCCTCTGGCCTTACTGAAAAAAAGTTACATGATCACTGGTACCAATCTGTCATTTGAAACTTACATGACCCTTATATCTGTGCACTCGAAGGAAATCAAGTAGAGGTTCCAGACTCTCCCTGTTGCGGAACATTATTGAAGAAAGGTGCCGGTTCAGAAATTGAACACCGTTCCCAATGGAAGAAGATCGAGTGGGACGGGGAAAAGCCGTATTGAATGGCTCAAAATCAAGCTCAAGGACAAAATTGTCATCAAGCCTAGCACAATGTTGAAAAGGCATAAGAAGTATCACCATATGGAAATAGTGGCCTTAAAGAAGAGCAAAACATGCTTACTGTTCATCTACAAGTCTTTCCTTGAAATGAAGGTATTCTGCAACAGTCAATTGCTCCACGCTGAGTTCGTATACATTGACCCGAACATATTCCCAAACACCAGGTCTTGGCCGAACCGCTATAGCAACAAAGGGAGGTAAAACTATAGCCTCCTGATAGCAGCACAAATAAAAAATTCAGGACATCACATGTTGTAAGCTTGTCAAAAACCAAAAGCAAATATTAATTAGTCCTGAGTAAAGGCTATCTTGACAAGATTTTCATAGTTTAGAAACAAACTAACAAAGAAATGAGAAAGAATTTGCCAAGGTACTATTTACTACATGAGTCCTTCAGTCAATCAAATAACAGTTGAGTACATATTCTCTGAAAACTTAGTAGGAAAAGGCAACACTTTGTAGCATTGCATTTACTTCAGGACACAACTCTCTTATCTATGTATTTATGGACTTGACTACTATGTTTGTGAAGTTTAGCTCTATGATCATAAAATGAACAACTAAATTAATTGAGTGAAAGGATTGTGTAAAGATTCAAACTTATGACCTTCCACTGTGATATCATGTTAAGTCTTTTTAACTCCACAGCCATCTGTTAAAAGCTTAAGCCTGTAAATTAGTGTGGGCTTTATATTTTAGCATGCTTAAGTATAATGAAAGTTCATTGTTTTCCAAACTTTTTTCTAATATGTATTAGTAACCTTTATCATGCTTAACTATTACTTAGCAATCAAGAGTTGATTTAGTAACCATTAATCAAGAAGCGCTACAACTAGCAGCCACTTTACTAGTCAGGGAAAAAGCTAGTGCATTAGCTAGCTACAACTGCGAAGCGCAAAGGGAATGGATGTCTGGGCAGTTGAAAGAGTCGGCCTTGAAAAGTGAAGTATTGATAAGATTAATAATTATGATCTCCGGTTGTTTCTAGCAATATGCCGTGGTGGAAGCCACATAGTGCAATGGCAGCTGATACATTTTTCTCATTTTCCATGCCACAACACTTAACCACCACTACCTACTATTATTGCCATTAGTTAGCATAACCTCTCGAAATTGTTACAAATTATGATATGCCTCAAGTATAAGGTGATGGAACTTTAATCAACGGCTTAGAGTTCATTGGAAGCATAAGGTTAAGCTTAATTACAAAGATTAGATCACAACAAAATGGTTTCTGCCAAAAAAGATGCAACCTAACTATGATTTACCTGTGTGGATTTGAGGACTTCACTGAATGGACCTTCACTAAGACTTTTTCTGGCTTGTTCATCAGTAGCCATAATATTGTCAAGTTCATCCTGCAAGTGATGTGGTTGCAGTATCCCCTTTCCTTGATCCACATATCTTAAATTTAACATGAAAAAAAAAAAAAAAAAAAACCAACATTCAATAGCTAACCAAAATAAGTTTTCTCAAATTAAATCATCGGTTGACAAATTAATAATGATCACAATGTGCTAACAATTGTTCACTAGACTAAACTTATTTTTCCCCTGCAAACAGTCTCCCGAATCAAAGAAACTCACATAGGATGCACCAACAAGGATTTTCTTGTTTTTCTTAATAAACTTGGTATAGTTTTTATATACAATCATTTAGCAGAATTTGTTTACATTGATTCCTTCTCAATGACTGATACAAACATGAAATACATATGTAGATCACTTTTTATTTATAAAGACAAAAGAGTAGCAAGTGAATGGCAAAATACCGGACATGTACAACAAGCCTTCGAAAAGAAAAAAGAAACATACACTCGGAACATGCTTCTTTTATGGAAAACGTTTTTCAGACTTTTTCGAATACCAGATCAAATAATATCGTACTAATCTCAAAAGGCTGCCTTCACTGATAGCTTTTAGCAACATAGCCAACGGTGGAATAAGGTTTATGGGATTCGATACTGTCGAATTGATATCTTCGGGGATCATTAACCGTTGGCACCGAAAGTTTTGAGATTGCTGTGATAATATTTGAAAACTGCAAAGCTTTTAGTTATAACCAATAACCAGAAAAGGTCCTGAAGATGTTTTCTACAGAACAAACACATGCAGTGAGTACACCGACCATGAAGGGAATAAGAGTAATACAGTAAACCTGGAAAGGAGAGAAACGAGGTCGTTGCGATGAGCAGACAGAGTATCCTCTACTCTATCTCTAATACTTGGTAAGCGACCAAACTTTGGAGTTGCCATTTTACTATTTAGATTGTGATTCTAAAATCACTTTTCTTCTTCTGGAGATTGTCACACACAAAACAACTCAAACGCGAGTAAAATTCAAACAAGCATGTACTAGGATGAGGTTCTGGCGGATTTTGTTGTACGAGGTTAGAAGCTTTTTATCTTTTTATTCTTTTTCTTACGTTGTGAACATGTGACTGAGGAAAAAAACATTGAAGCATGAAGCAGCAAGTGTGGGTGACGTGTGTCGCTTGCTTTGTCCTTAGGCTAACACTTCCACGTCCCAACTCCATGATTTTATATTTTCCAAAAATGGGATGTCTATATGGAACCAAAAACCAAAAAGATAAGAGTTACAGTTGCACATGAGAAGAGAGAGAGAAAAAAATTACAATATAAAAGGATGTTCCTCGAGCACTCGACGTCCAACTTTTACATGTACTTTTATAAATGGACCGAATAAGTTATTTCACTAACAACATTTTACTTTAATGAAAAAGTATCGCGGGTGAAGTACTCAAACAAAAAAAGGTAAATTTAACAAAAAAAAAAAAAAAAAGGAAAACGGGAACTAGAAAAGCAATTAATAGTGACGTAGCATAGATGTGTAAGGATTAGTTTTAAATAGTAAATTAGCCTAATCTAGACATGGACGGGCCTAAACCTAAACCGGTGTAGCTTGACAATTAATGGGCTGGTTGAGTCCTGAACTGAAAGTTTGACAAGCTGATTTAAAATCAATTCAATCTTGAAATTTAGAAAAACATATATATATATATATATAATATTATACTATACATACATATACTTTATATATATAATGTAAATGTACTATATATAATATATAATAATTAATATACTATATATTATATTGTATACATAATATATAATATACATACTATATATATATGTACTATATAATATATATAATATTCACATATATTGAAGGAAATTTGACTCACGAGTAATAATAATCGATATAAAGTTTTAGATTTAGTTAAGAAAAAAGTGAATAAACGAATAGACCACAAATCATTTATATTAATTTAACGGAAATTCAAAAAAAAATTTTAAATTATTCATAATAATTTAGGGAAATTCAAAAAAAAAAAACCTACAATTCAAACCTTAAATTGCCAGTTCAACTGAACTGGTACGGCCCACTCTTTAAGGGCTGGTATCATGCCCCAAAGTAGTAAAGTCATAACATTTTCACTGTACAAATCATTTTAAGATAGAATCTGACTTTACAACCGCTATCTCAAACATAATTTACACAAAACATTCACAATTAACCCACCTTAAAGTAAACAGTTTACAAATTAAACATGTTATTTATTTACAAAAATATGAAAAATACATACTAAGATTTAAATATTATAAATAATGTTTACAAGATTTAGTAACCTAATTTTACTTTGCTTAAATACTACATAAATTAATAATAAAAGATTTAAAGATAAAGCCAAACTTCAAAAGTTTGATCAATCCTTATTTTTATATCCTTACTTCCTAGTATCCAATAATTATTAACTTAATGGTAGTTATAAAGTTGCTTCCTAACTAAAACTTGTAACAATATCTATAGGGAAGTGAGTAACCAACCGCTCAATAAGTTGGAACAGAAACTTAAAACTATACATTAAGTATAGATAGGGTTATCATCCAGTTATTTTAATGTAATACAACAAATAAATGTCATCGCATGACGTTATCTAATCTTTCGTGAGTTTAGAAAAATTACACCTACTCTAATTCAAGTTGAGGAGTTTAATATACATTTTGACAGCTCACAACTAAACCTAGACTTGTATAATGGAAACACTACTCCTCCATCACTACCTTCGAACTACTATCTTCATCCTTGCTGTAACCTCCTCTCTTGTCACTTAATTTAACTAAAAAAAAGAGACTATTATGCTACAGCATTGTTCCTTTCGAAGGGGTTGATATTTATTCGAAAAATCCTAAACATTTCCTTTAGTGGGTTACAATACATATCCAATTTAGATTTACAATTATATATTTAATTAAGTCTAGTTAAAGGTATTAAATCATTTCACACAAAACAAATAGTTACAATCCAAAGCATTAAACGAGAATTATATAATCAAACCCAGAAACACGCATACATAAGCATGCGTACAATCAAGCTATCTAATAAGCACAATCAAATATAATCTTAAACCTCTAAGTACTATAAAATAATATTTCAAAATACAATACCGTATTAAATCCAAACTTACTTAAAGTCCTCAATCTGCTCACTTAATTTTGATATAAGGTTAGATTGTCGCCGCCCACTCCCATATTATAAATATCGTTTTAGTATTTATATTCTTATTTATATAAGCTTTAAATCATTAGTTTTAGATTAAAATTATAATATTACTCAATTGTTCGAGTTTTACATTACCTATAACCAAATTAGTTTTAAACTAATTTTTGATTCGATTTTTGAATCAATTCCTAAATTGGGTTCTAATTTAGTTTCTACTTACAGTTTTGTTTCGTAAACTTTACAAATTTCTCTCGAACCAATATGTGAAATTCATTTAACTATACTTGAGCATCATAAATCTCCGTTTTAACTCCTAACCAATATTTGGTTGGTACAATACAATATATTCCTAATTTAACTATTGAATTTGCTCTCAATATGAGAATAACCTATACTTTTCACATAATTACCTTAATGCATATTCCATATCATATTTATATAATGTTTTTAATATTTTAATATTATCAGTTTAACCTAATATTTCCTACTTATTTAATTTCTTATATATAAATATTATATATTATTACATAATCTACACTTAAAACACGTATCTAACATCCCCAATACTACATTTATCACCTTTCATCACCAAATAACATTCTAAGATGTCTAATTATACCCTAAATCAAAATTTGCACCAAATTAACTCTAAATCAAAAAATTAACTTAAATATACCCTTTTATCTATTATTTCTTTATACGTATTTATTATATAATATGCATAATACATATATCCAACATCTCAAACTCTATAAAGACCATTTTACATTAGCAACTAACATTCCAAAATGTCTAATTACATACTAAATTCGAATTTTTACCAAATTAACATTAAATCACAAAAAAAAAAACCAATTATTGTCTTTTATGTATGATTTTACAACTTAAAAATTTAGTAAAAATTTAGAAAACCAATTTTTAGAAATTCTATTTATAGAACTATTATATATATATATATATATTCTAAATAGTCTATATAAAAATTTTGAGATCAAGACTATATCATTAAGGTCATTTAAATCAAATCCGAAAACTAACTTAAGTTTAATAATTTCCTGAGTGTAGTATATCCCAGAACCTAATTTTATCAAATTGATATTTTTTCCTAAATCTACATACAAAAATAACCTAGAATACCAAATTTCATAATTTTCCATACTTATTTGGTATTTTTAATAAATTAAGCAAAATCTGAAGGGAAATTAAAACTCACTAATCGAAAAGCTTCCAGCTACTAGTAGTGGCTCCACCCTTGTTGGCACAACTAGGCAGTGGGTCTACTGTCTGGTGGTAATAGCTATCTTTCCTTAGGTAGTCGTTGGATGTATATTCACCTTATAAGCCCTAATTATACATTAAGTTGTTAAATTTTTGTAAAAATTCTTTTTCCTCTCTTCTTAATCTCTCTATAATTTTTTTGAACTCCTAACTAGTTAAAATGAATTATGGAAGAGGGTTTTTGAATTATAGTAGATTTTAGGTGCTTTTTTAATTTTCCTTTTACCAAATGTCCCTTATCCTTTCCTTTTTTAACTTTCTATTTGACTTAATTTTATTGGCTGATTTTCTTTCTTTTATTCTTAACTTGTCACGCCTCTTATATGGAAAATTTTACACTTTTCAACATTTTTCTTAATTTTTTATGAATTTTCATTAATTAAATAGCATTATTTTAACATATTTTTAAGTATTTTAAGTATTTTTACCTACACTAAATACATATATGGTACAAATAAATGCTCATAAATATTATTTAGGGTATTTTATGATTTTTAGTATGTATACAATTTATTTCTATTGATTTATTAATTATCGAAACTTATCTTATATATTTCTGATAAATAACGGATAATATACATATAGCTCAATATTATAATATTTAATTATTTATTTTCCTAACTATAAACTCATAGGATCACTTTTACTAATATTCTTAACTTCATCATAAATTTTAAGCTTAATTGGATAATTTACACGATCCCCCTAAAGTTTACAAACTATTTTCGAATCGACCAATCACGAGTTAGTCACCAATTTTTGTAAAACCTCACATTTCACCCCCCCCCCCCCCCCCTCCCCCCTACAAATAGTTTCGTCCTCAAAACTATTACATTCTAAATTTCTCTTTATAGTTACATATATTCTTAAAGTTACTGCTTATTTCGTATCTTTTAAATTATCTTTTAATTCAAATTTTGAATCCTCCTCTGATTAGGCTTTTGATTTGACTTCTTCATTTATCTTTCAAATCCTCAATCCCCCTTTTTCCTCCTTTACATTCCATACTTTAATATCAATCATGTCTTAATTCATCATGATAGTCCTCTAGTTGTATTATACTATCTTATGACTTAGCTTTATAATCTTACAAATTCTCTTATTGGTTTACCCTCCATTTGTTTTATGTTTTACTGATTCTTAGGTTTTGCTTGTGATCATCAGTGGTTCTAAGTCCACCTCATGTCACTAATCTTTCCTCTCATTCATAATCTTCTACTCACAATGATGATGATGTTGCCGTAGTTTATCATTTATTTCTTCATACAACCTAGCATAGGAATAACAAAAATAAAATTGGCAAATATTGACTTTCCTCCACCTCAAATTCAAATGAGATGGTTAACAATTTGGATTAACTCAATTTGACTCGATTCTACTCAATAACAATTAATATGACTCTCGACCAACAAATTCAATTGAGGAAGGTGGTACTAATAAGAACTCATTACTTGACGAGATTTGACGTAATATAATACACTTATAGAGTTAACATGACAAGAGAATCAACAAATGAGAAATTTGATCACCTAAGATTTTTCATTCCTCTATTGGATTACCTATTACAATTGCTCATATGAAGGGTATTGTTGTTTTATACCTTTCTCATACTTCCGATTATCTCAATGGATCTTCACTCTTAGTAGTTTTTGTCAATTGTCTCCCTTCAATCACTACTTTAACATTTTTAGTATCCATGGAAGTTCCTTTTTCGATATAACTCGTTTAAAGAAATATTATTCTATCGAAAAGTTGTACTTCTTCAATTTTGTATACTACTTACGGTTGCTTAACTTCAGTAATGTCATCCACAAATACTTTGTATGTTCTTCTTGAGTTGTTAAGTATGTCAAAGTACTATCAATAGTTATCACAACAAGTTTCATCATATACAATTGGCATATGTGTGTTTCTCTTAATTTTGCAAATATAGCCAATACATTGCTCGTCTAGGAGACACCATTAGAAATTCATAATGTTCATATCATATCATGGACATAGAAACTTTTTCTAACTTGATTCAAAATTGATAACATTCCAATCTAAAGTTACTTTAGAAAAACACAATCACTCTTTATAATTAACTAAATCATTCTTAAATTTCGAGTTAAAGATACTTGTTTTGATTAGTTCTCTCTATCCTTCATCCCTTCTTCATTGTACCCTAGATTCTTTTCTCTTCAAATAACTCATATGTCCTTTGCAAAGAATTACCTACATATGTAAATTTTTTACCCAATAGTTTTTTGAAGCTACTTCTTTAATTTCTAAGGTCCTATTTGCATCACCGTATGTAGGACTTCAGCTATAGGTTCGATTCTTGACTAATTTAAGCATAAAGTTCAATTTTTCCGGGTCAAGTTACACCAACAAATCTTTAGAAATACATTTGAGTATTTATATACTACTAGTAGATCCAGTACTTATTAATACTGTCCTTAGTCTCTCTCTTGTAAATATCAATAAACTTCTAATCGCTTATCTTTATTATCTTTTCTTCTAAATTCCACTTTAAACGTAATCTATAGCTTTTCGATTAATATCCTTCCTCTAATGTAAGTTCTAAATTAATAAGTAATGATAATCCTAATTACCTTAGATTCTTTTTTGTCCTCTAACTTCTAACTTACGAGAAATCAACACCTTAGTATCAATATTATAATTACATTTCATCAATTTACATATACATATATTCTACAATAATTATACATCATTCTTATGATTATCACCCAATCCTTTTATTTATACAACTTAAATTCTAACTAATTGAGTTCAACTTACTGAAGAACACTGGGCTAAACTCAAGAGGGGGGTGAATTCAGTTTAAGGACAAATTTCAATTCTTTTTCGATATAAATGACTAAATGCAATAATAAGAGTAATCAAAGCAATAATAGAATAATAATGAATGTGGAAATTAAAGAGATAGAGATAAAGAAAATCAAGCCTGAATATAACGTAGAGTTTGGACACCCCCCCTCCCCCCAAACACACAATACCTCAAACTGAAGACTTCACACTACTTTATTGATTTCACAATCTAATTGCTCCAAAAGCTACACAAGCTTACACAATCTCTTTTACCACAACTAACTCATGAAAAAGACTTTCTTTACTCAAGACTACAAATGTGAGGACTTTCAAACACATAACTATGTCTCTTTTTGTTTGATAGCAAATAAGTGTACAAGAGACCAAAGAGAAGTGAAATGAGCTCAAGAATGTAAGAGAATGTCCTTAAGTTACAGTAGAATGTTGGATCTTTAAAGCCTTTGGTCAAGTAATTAAGCTTTTATAACAACTCCTTAAATTCTTCCCATTACCGTGCATTAAATGCTCGAACGGCTACTTAAAACTGACTTACCGACATACCGGTACTCTAAACTATCGGCTAAGCAATAAAAATTACTCTACCGGCAAGTGAACCCGTAAGTCGATTCTTCTAAGTTAGTGTGCTTTTCTTTGTATTTTCCAAGGTTTTATACCGTCAGCTCGGTTCTTTTTTAAGCCGTCAACTTGGTAAACCAAATATCACTTGAAAATTCTTTTAACACACAATAAATGAATATTCTTTGCAATATAACTTCAAGATCATTTGATTACCATTTCAAAAGATTAAATTTCTTGTAGAGATAATTGATATATTTAATCATTAAACAAGCTAATCCAACTTATTCAATTATCTCAAAATAATCAAATAATACTTAATTTAATCATCCGCTTGTTTTGTTTTCTTAAAAAAAAAATAAGTTTAATAATATACTTTTTATTTTGTTCTCATTAAAATCAAATAATGAACCTTAGGTTCAACAATCTCTCCCTTTTTGATGAGGACAAAACTCTTATACTTTAAATGCTCCTCCTTAATCTAGTACTTCCATCAATTTAATATTCCCCCTCAATTTAGTACTCGATTTCAAGATATTTGACTTTCAAATAATCAAGATATGCTAAAGTTATAAAATTAATACCATCTTTGAGTAACTATTATCAATTTGATGTAATATACGTTTTGATGCTCTAACAACTTAAATATTTCTCCCCCCTTTAGCCTCATAAAAAAAAAAAGAGGATCCAAGCGATGAAGAGGGAAGAAGATTTAAGTTGAAAGTTCGGCAAAGCTCCGTCTTATACTAGAGAATATGCCCCCTACAAGATCAGAATCAAGGAAAGAGAGAGCACAAAAATTAATGTAAAACAACCGGCATAGCAAGGTTAATTTCAGGGCAAAAGATCAGCAAACAGAGCTTACAAAAGTAGTCATAAACAACTAATATAAAGAGGACGCCCATCAAGGACTAAAGTTTACAAAACAACAATGAAATAAAAGAGTGGCTAAAGACCAAGTTCTTTAAACATAAAAAAGCAAAGCAAGGATAAAAAGCTGAAGTGCATGACTAAGTAGTAAGAGGATCATGTCCTAAGCAGGAGGAGGAAAAGGGTAAGAAAGGCAATGGCAGTCCAGCTGGAAACAATGATAGAGTCCTTGAAACCCACTATGTAAGTAATCATGAATGTCCTCCTAAAGCTGATTGTAGCACATTTCAAAGTACTGATAGAAAGGATGTTGAGAGGCGAGAGAAGTAGCTGGATCAAAGGATGGAAACCCAAAATCTGGTGGAGGCGAATGAGAAGAGCTCACAGGTAGAGGTGTACCAGCATGGTAAGGAGAGTTAGCCGAGTGAGCATGAGTACTAGGACTACCTAGCTTATCAGAAGAAGTAATAGGCTCCTATGGTCCTCATGTAAAGGGAAGATCAAGAGGAGGAAGGTCTTTTCGCCTAACCCAATTGTTGCCAGATTTCTTCTAAATCCTCTAACAAACATCAATTAATTCAAGGTGCTTGACTCGAGCTACCCGTAAGAGGGAAGGAAACTGAACACCTTTTCTTATAAGCAACTGTGTAACCAAATGCCCAAATTGAAGAAAAGCTCGAGATGGGTTGTTGGTTACATGTTTAAAGCATTAGACGACAATACTGAAGAAATCAATCTGCTTATTCACTACCAAATAATATAAAATCCATAAGTCTTGAAGGGTGACATTAGATTGTTGGCCTCAACGAGGACAATAGTTATGAATGACAATATAATTGAGGATCTTTGTCCTAAGGTCAAGGCGGATGGTAGCCAAATTTTTTGTTTTTCCCTAATCAGCTTCGATGCCTTTAAATCTAAAAACTCTCTCATAGATTTTTTTCCCATAGTAACTTACATTCACTTTTGTTCCACCAACAACAACACCAATAAGACCACAAATATCCTCAAGCATAATAGTAAGTAAAGTACCATAAACATAAGTATAGAGGACACTACGACGCAACTCATCACTCAGATTCATTTTTAGTTTTGGTCTACCTTGATAATTTAGAGAGTCTGACACATTACAATAAAAATACTTAATGCATCATCGTATACCTCATGAGGAAGCTGAAGGATATCAAGGACATGATTGGTGATAACCTTGGGAAAGGTGGCAATGCGAAATTCCTCGAGCACCTTCAATGGATAAACAATGCCAGTATCGGCCTCTAAATTGACAAATTTCTCAAAGCGTTGAGAATGTTCTTAAGAAGGAAAGAGGTGCTTGTTATAAGTCGGGGGTACTAAGCCACGAGCAACATGCGATGCTATGGTTGTTGTAAAGGCGAATAGGGATAAGATAATAGAGTGAGTTTAAGGGAAGTAGGGGTGACGATGGAAGTGTATGGACGGTGTATGGTAGCATGACAGTTGGTGGGTATGGGTAGAGAGAGAAAGTGAAGAGAGGAAGATGAAGAGGGAGAAGTCTGATAAAAGGTGAAGAGAAAGAGAAAAAGAAGAGAGTGGAGAGTTGATTAAGAGAAGAAATTTTGGATTTTGATGGAAGAGAAGAGATAGATCAAAGAGAGAGAAAGGGGTTAGGGTTTGAGGAAGAGAAAAAAAGGGGGTCTTGAAAAAGGGATGGGGGAGAGATGGAGCGGTGCAATTTTAAGTCGTACATGAAAACGGATGAATCGGCTTGTCGATATTTAGATGAGCTAGCATGCCGACTAAGAGAACAAAAGCAAAACAGATTGCTTCAAGAGTCGAGTATACCAGCATGCTGGTGGTGAGATGTACTGGCTTGCCGATTACAAGAAGAGAACTGAATATAAATGAAAAACTAAAATAGTATACCAGCTTGCTGGTACTTAATTGACATGTCGGTTGCCTGCAAAATTACAAAAAAACAGTAGGGTCTTTTGATTGAGTAAGTTTGGCAATTTAAATTGATTTGTAGAGATTCAAGCAACATCATAACACTTCAAATAAGTTTATTTGAGTTTGTTAAGATTTGAAAAACTCAAGTTTTAACTAAATGGCCAAGATTTATTTGAATCAAAGCCATAGAGCCAAGAATTCATGATAAAGTGAAAGTATGCACGTATGAGCAAAATAGGTGCATAAACATTGAGTTTTTGCACACCAACAAGTTAAGTAAATTTCAAATACATGTTTGAGCATGGTAGGCACAAAATATAGTTTTAAGGCTCTATAAAAAAAAAATCACTACTAAAAGTCCTTAAAATCAAATGTTAAGCATAAATGTAACTATTAAGCAAATATGGATTCTTTCTCAAATTCAAGACAAGCTTATGGTTTAAGCATATTTAAAAGATACGAAGAACATAAAAATGCATGATCAAACCAAGCAATATTCATATTGGCATAAATAGTCATGAAATGCTTTACAATGCACTTGGAACCTAAAAAGGGTCTAAAGAGGTCAAATATGCACAAAATTCAAATCAAGCTAGTTTGACCACTCGAACATCATTTAGAGATGAAAATAAACATGTGAGACCCGGTTTTGGGCACGGAAAGGAATGCACGAGAAATTTGTGCATATATGAACTTAGATAAGCATGAATGACTTCAAGTATGCTCAAAATATGTTAGAAGTGATATTTAATGCACAAAAGCCATATGATTATGTTTCTTGTATCTGATAGTGTGATATTTTCTTATCAACTTACTTAATGAGTTAATTTTATTTAAAAAGGCCATGTTGGTTCTTATGTGTCTAGTACTCATCTTGCAAGATCATTCCTAATTCTCTTTTTAGAGTGAAAATTTTTTCCTCACTCAAAGGTTTTGTGAAGATATTGGTTATTTGATTGCTACTATCAACAAATTCTAAACAAATATCATTGTTTTGCATATGATCACGAATAAAGTGATGTCTATTTTCTATATGCTTAGTCCTAGAATGTTGAATTGGATTGTTGGTCAAGTTGATAGCACTTGTATTGTCACATCTTATTTAAACATTTGTAAATTCTAAACCATAGTTAAGTAAAGTTTACTTCATCCATAATACTTAAGCACAACAACTACCGGCTGCTATATATTCAACTTCAGTAGTAGAAAGTGCTACTGAGTTTTGTTTCTTTGAGTGCCATGATACTAATAAATTACTAAGGAAATGACATGTCTCAATAGTGCTTTTCCGATTGATTTTGCAGCTGGCCAAGTCGACATCGAAATATCCTATAAGATCAAGTGAGGTGAACTTAGGATACCATAAGTTGATTTCAGTAGTGCCCGCAAGATACTTGAAAATGCATTTAACCGCATTCAAGTGTGATTCTTTAGGGTAAGATTGAAACCATGCACATAAACATACAACAAAAATGCCTAGATGCAAATAAATATAGAAGATTTCCTATCATACCCCGATACATCTTTTCATATATGTTCTTTCCATTCTTATCTTTGTTGAGTTTTATGGTGGTGCTCATTGGAGTTGGCTTAGTTTTGTAATTTTCCATTTTGAAACTTTTTAAGAGTTCTTTGGAATATTTTCCTTGGTTAATGAAGGTTCCATCATTGGTTTGCTTAACTTGAAGACCTAAGAAATAGTTGAGTTCTCCCATCATACTCATTTCAAATTCATTTTTCATACATTGGACAAACTCATTAACTAAATCCATATAAGTGGCACCAAACACAATGTCATCAATATATATTTGAACAATTAGTATGTGATCATTATGTTGTTTAATGAATAGTATTGTGCTAAGTTTCCCTGTAATGAATTTATTGTTTATCAAAAAACTACTTGATCTTTCATACCAAGCTCTAGGAGCTTACTTTAGTCCATACAAGGCTTTATTAAGCTTATATGCATGGTTTGGGAATTCATTATCCTCAAAACTCGGTAGTTGCTCTACGTAGACCTCTTCTTTAATGAAGCCTTTTGGAAAAGCATTTCTAACATCCATTTGATATAGTTTAAAGTCTTTGTGAGCTGCAAATGCCAAAAGCATCCTAATGGCTTCCAGTCTTGCAACCGAGGCAAAAGTCTCATCAAAATCTATTCCTTCTTCTTGATTATAGCCTTTAGCAACTAACCTAGCCTTATTTTTAGTTACTATACCGGTTTCATCAAGTTTGTTTCTATAAACCCATTTTGTTCCGATAATTGGTCAATCTTTTGGTTTAGATACTAAATTCCATACATCATTTCTAGTAAATTGATTTAGCTCTTCTTGCATAGCTTGAACCCAAAATTCATCTTTTAGAGCTTCATCCACATTTTTTTTTCAAGTTGAGATAGGAACACTACATCACTTAAATTTTTAAGTAAATCTCTTGTTTGAACCCTATTGGATGGTTCTCTTATTATCTAATCCTTAGGATGATTTTTCACAAACTTCCATTCTTTAGGCAAATCTAAATTAGAGTTGTTAATGATGTCATCTTTCTTAGAGAATTCCTTTTCAAGAGAATTGGATTGATTCTTGTTAAGATTAAGATTGTCCAAGTGAGCACCAATGTTTTCTACTTCATCATTAGACTCTTTATATATACAAGTATCATCAAAAGTAACATGAACTGATTCCTCTACAACAAGTGTTCTTTTGTTATATAATCTATAAGCTTTACTAGTAAGGGAATAACCAAGAAAAATACCTTCATCCGACTTTGATTCGAATTTTCCTAATTGTTTCTTTCCATTATTAAGAACGTAACATTTCATTCCAAAAGGATGAAAATATGATATGTTAAGTCTTTTCTCTTTCTAAAGCTCATAGGGGGTTTTCTTAAGAATTGGTCTAATGAAAACACGATTTGATATGTAACAAGTTGTATTGACGGCTTCAACCCAAAAATACTTAGATAGGTTATTGTCCCCTAGCATAGTCCTAGCCATTTCTATAAGGATCCTATTTTTTCTTTCAGCAACTCCATTTTGTTGTGAAGTTCTAGGTGTCGAGTATGTATGTTCTATTCCATTTTTATTACAAAAATCTTCCACATCAAGATTTTCAAATTCTCCCCCATGGTCACTTCTTATAAAGACAATAGAAAGACCATTTTCATTTTGGACTTTCTTGCTATAGTTCAAGAACACATGATAAGTTTCATCCTTGTTAGTAAGGAAGAAGGTCCAAATGTATCTAGTAAAATCATCAACTATGACCAAGGTGTATCTTTTCCCTCCCAAACTTAAAGTTTGGATTGGACCAAATAAATCCATGTGTAGTAGTTGGAGTGGCCTAGAAGTTGAGATGGCTTCTTTTGATTTGAAAGATGACTTAGTTTCTTTGCCATATTAATATGCTTGACATATTCTATCTTTATCAAAACTAATCTTAGGTAATCCTTTAACAAGATTCCGTTTAGTTAGTTTTAATAAGATATCCATACTAGTATATCCTAACTTTCTATGCCATAACCAACTATCATTGTTTTGAATGGATAAACAAGTCTCAAGAGAGCATGAAAACATATTGAAGTCAATTTTGTAGATGTTTCCCAATCTATACCCTTCAAAACGGATTTGGTCATTGTTAATGTTTTCAATAGAACACTTTGGTGCATGAAAGATTACTTTATATCCTATGTCACACAATTGACTAATACTAAGTAAGTTATGTTTTAAATTATCAACGAGCAACACATGCTTAATAGTAAGATCATTGTTAATGCAAATGTTACCTTCACCAATGACATAAGCTTTTCGATTATCTTCGAAGGTCACACTTCCTTCATCCTTCAAGTTTATAGATGTGAACTTAGATGCATCTTTAGTCATATGTCTTGAGCAACCGCTATCCAAGATCCATTTGTTGTTGTGCCTTGAAGGATCCTGCAAAACAAACAGTTATCTCTTTAGTACCCACTCTAGTTTGGGTCCTTTGGGGTTAGTTGTTGTAATGTAAGTTTGTTCCTTAAGGACCCAAACCATTTTATTTTTGTTGCACAAGGAGAAATTATGACATACTGTATATGTATAAGCAATATGACCATGTCTTCTACAATAGTTACAAGTTTTATTTGATGCCTTAACAAAGTAGCTTTCGTATGTTCTATACATATTCTCCTTAATATAACCTATTTCGATTTTGTCTAATCCTAGACATTGTGTTCCAAGGGTTTTATCCAAATTCTTTTCTCCATTTACAAATTTTGCCATTATTTTTCTTGATTCATCTAAGCTAGTTCTTAGAATTGAATATTCAATTTCAAGTCAACTTAGTTTTTCTATCATACCTTCATCATTTTTTTCTTCAAGTTTTAGTTCTTTTATTTCCTTTTCAAAATTTTTCTTGACCTCTTTTATCTTGCTATTTCATTTATTAATTCATTATTTCTAGTACTTATCTCTATATTTTCTTTTGTCAATCTCTCATTTTCAACTTTCAAATATTCATTGTCTTCCTCTAATTTTTCTTTTATATCAACTACCTTATTGTATTCGCTTTTGATAGTATCAAACTCATCACCTACTTCACTGATCATTTACTTCAACACTTTATTCTTTTTTTGCACTTTTATGAATTCTTTCAATAAGTTATCATACATACTCTTAAGTTCATGAAAGGAAGAGTCATGTGAAGAAGAGCATACCTCATCATCATTGAGAGCCATGAAGCAAGTTTCATTATCGAAGTCACTAGAGTCCCCATCACTCCACGTTGCAATCATAGCTTTCCTTTTTTACTCTTAATTGGCCTTCTTAAGAAATGGAATATATTGTTGAATATGTCCTGGTTTTTGACAATTGTAGCAATTAATAACTTCTCTCTTTTCCTTCTTGAACCTAGAAGATCATCCATATCCATCCTTATCCTTCTTGATCCTTTTATTGAATTTCATGAACTTTCTAAACTTCTTTGCCAACATTGCGATCTCATCATCGTCTTCACTTTCTTCATCACTTTAGTTCTCCCCCGTAACTTTTAGAGCAATTGTTTTCTTTCTAGACTCCTCTCCTTGTTTCTTTACCATCTCATATGTCTTAAGTGTTCTAAGGAATTGTTCTTTTGACATTTCATTAAGATCATAAGATTCCTCTATTGCAGTTCTCTTAGCTTCATAATCTCTTGGCAAAGACATAAGGATTTTGGAATTTATTTCAAGGTTAGTAAACATCTTCACTTAAAGGATTGATGATATTGATGAATCTATTATGCATCTCATCAATTGTTTCATTTGGATCCATCTTGAAGTTTTCAAATTGTCTACACAATAAACTTATTTTTATATCTCTTACTCTACTAGTTCCTTCATATGTACTTTGTAATTCATCCCATATTCCTTTGGCACTTTTACATGTACATATTCTATTGAAATCATTTTCATTTATGGCACAATGAAAACATTCATGGCAACTTCATTTAGGTCATGTAATTTCCAATCATTATCCAAGTAATCTTTTTCTTCTTTTCCTTCTATCTTAAATGGTCCTTGGTTAACCACATGCTATGGTAGTCTATTTTGTGCTTTCAAGAATATGGACATCCTACACTTCCAATAGGTATAATTGCTACTAGTTAAGAGAAGAGTTTTATTGATTGCTTACCCTTCCAAGATGCCTAATGCATTAGATGCCATGATCTTAACTCTAATATGCGATTAAATAAGTGATTAGATACTAGCTTTGATACCAATTGAAGAATACTAAGCTAAACTCAAGAGGAGGGTAAATTGAGTTTAAGGACAAATTTCAATTCTTTTTCAACATAAATGACTAAATGCAATCATAAGAGTAATTAAAGCAACAGTAGAACAATAATGAATGCGGAAATTAAAGAGATAGGGATAAAGAAATTCAAGCCTTGATATAACGTGGAGTTCGGATCGTCCCGTAGTCTCCATGAACACACAATGCCTCCAACCGAAGACTTCACACTACTTTATTGATTTCACAATCCAATTGCTCCAAGAGCTACATAAGATTACACAATCTCTTTTACCATAACTAACTCAAGAAAATTCCTTTCTTCACTCAGGATTACAAATGTGAGAACTTCCAAACACATAACTATGTCTCTTTTTGTTTGATAACAAATAAATGTATAAGACACCAAGGAGAAGTGAAAAATGAGCTCAAGAATGTAAGAGAATGTCTTTAAGTTGCAATAGAATATTAGATCTTAAAAGCCTTTGGTTGGGTAGTTGAGCTTTTAGAACAACTCTTTAAATTCTTCCTGTTGCCGCGCATTAAATGCTCCAACAACTACTTAAAACTGACTTACCGACATGCCAGTACTCTGATCTACTGGTTAGTTGATTCTTTCAGGTTAGTGAGCTTTTCTTTGTGTTTTCTAGGGCTTTATACCATCAACCTGGTTCTTCCTTAAGCTGTCAATTCGGTAGTCCAAATATCACCTGAAAATTCTTTTAACACATAATAAATGAATACTCTTTACAATATAACTTCAAGATTATTTTATCACCACTTCAAAAGATTAAATTTCTTATAGAGATAATTGATATATTTAATCATTAGCAAGCTAATTCAACTTATTCAATTATCTCAAAATAATCAAATAATACTTAATTTAATTATCCACTTATTTTGTTTGCTTCAAAAACAATAAGTTTAATTATATGCTTTTTGCTTTGTTCTTATCATAATCAAATAATGAACCCTAGGTTCAACATTTACATGTTAATTGTTATCTTAAAATTAGGGATTTAAATACTTGTATGTCTTAAATCCTACTATAATTTTACCTTCAACTCCTAAAATTATTGCATAGTCATCATGATAATATTCTTCTATCTTTTAGCATAATTCTCTTCATCATCTAGCATGTCTTCTATGACAAGTATTTGAACAATTAGAATAGTATTACTAAGTTCTTAATATCTCCAGTTCCTTTTCTATATGCTGATAAGACAAAGAATAATATTTACTCTTCCAACATTAGTGACTCTCACCAATTCCATCATCATACCTTTATAGATTCATGATTTCCACCTCCACAATATTTCTCTTTTAAGTCAAACACGATACTTAAGGAAATAACATACTCCTTATTCCAACACTTGATACTATCATTATTATCACAACATACCAAGTAAATATAAACAAAGTAAATTTATTAACTAGAGTTACTAACTTTTTCTTCTTTTGTTCAGAGTTATTATCCCTCAGCTAAGATTTGTCACACTTCAAAGTGGCAAAATTGCAACAGTCTCGCCATGCAAATATTTTAAGATAGAAGCTGGCCTTACAATCACTATCTTAAACTCAATTTACAAAAAACATTTACAACTAACCTACTTTAAAATAAATATTTTATTAATTAAACATGTTATTTACCTAAGAAATTATGAAAAATACATATTTACATTAAAATAACTCAAGTATGTTCACAAGATTTAGTAGCTTAATCATAACCTACTTAAGTAATACATAAATTGATACTAAAAGCTTTAAAAATAAAATCTAAACTTAAAAGTGTAATTAATTCTCAGTTTTATATCCTCACTCCCAAGGATCCAACAATTACTAGCTTCAGGGTAGTTATATAGCCGCTTCTTAGCTAATACCTACAATATCTATAGGGATATGAGAAACCAACTGCTTAGTAAATTGGGACAAAGACTTAAAGCTATACATCAAACACAAACAGGGTTATTAACCAAATTAGTTAGATGCAATGCATATACAAGAAAATGCATATATAAGCAAATGCCATCGCAAAAAATTGTCTAGTCCGTTACAAGATTAAAGAAATTACACCCGCTCTAATCCAAGTTGAGGAGTTTAGCACACATTTCAATAGCTTACAACCAAACCTAAGCTGATACAATTGAGACACCGCTCCTCTCACAACTACCTTCAAACTATTGAGTTTACTCTTGTTGCAACCTCCTCTCCTATTACTTAATTCAACTAAGGATAAAGAAGGAACTCAATATATTATCCAGCGCTATCGCTTTCAAAAAGGTCAATATTTGGCCAAAAAACCCTAAACGTTTCTCCTATTAGGTTGCTATGCAAGTCCATTTTAGACTTACAAGTCATATATTTAGTTAGTTTAAGGTGTTCAAGCATTTTATACAAGTAACATAAATATCAATCCAAAACATCAAACCAGAATCATAAATCAAATTCAAAAACATGCACATAGTCAATTATCTAATAAACATAATTAAGCATAATCCCAAGCCTCCAAATACTACATAATAGTACTCTAAAATACATTAACATATCGATCCAAACTTACTTAAACTTCTCGCTTGCTCACTCAAGATACAACTTGCACAAGTCATTGTCAATAATCCCTATAATAAAAATGTTCTTTTAGTTTGCACATAACTACCATAGATAGTTTTTATTTCATAATTCTTTATTTTATCTTCAATTTAGGGTTTTTTTATACTTAATTATTCGGGGTTTTAAGTCTCTTACAATTATTTTTAATTTAACTAGGTTATGATTCAATTTTCGAATCAGTTTCTAAATTAGGTTTTAATTCAGTTTCTTATTACAGATTTTATATGCAAACCCTAGGAACTCATTCCAAACCATTATGTAAAATTAATCACATTACACTTAAGTATTATAAATCTTGTATTTAGCATCTAACTAGTATTCTAGTTTGATGGCATACCTAATTTCTAATTTAACTACCAAATTAGCTCTCAATATTGAAAAAAAAATTATATTATTTATATAATTACCTAAATTTAGATTTCATATTAGATTTATTGTATATCATTATTATTATTAATTTTGACCTATTATTTTTTATTCATTAATTTCCTATATATACATATTATGTGTTATTACATAATTCACACTTAAATCACTTATCTAACATTTCTAATGCTATAAATATAATCTTTTATTACCAAATAATATATACAAATGTCTAATTATTCCCTAAATCAAAATTTATACCCATTTAATCTCCAAATCACAAAATTAGCTTAATTATATACTTTTACCCATTTTTCATTGCATAATACGCATAATACACATAATACATACTTCTAACACTCCAAATACTACCAATATCATACTTCATTAGTAATTAACATCCTAAAACACCTAATTTCTTACTAAATCGTAATTTTCACTAAATTAACATTAAATTACAGAATTTGGCCCAAATATTGCCTTTTATGCATAATTTTATAGCCTAAAAATTAAGTAAAAATTAAAAAATATTAAATTTAAGGAAAAATATTCATATCACTATAATATATATCCTAAATAGTCTATAAAAAAATTTTGAAGTCAAAAATACATTATTAAGGTCATTTAAATCTAAATCGAAAACTAGCTTGAATTTAGTTATTTCTTAAGAGCAGTATATCTTGAGGCCTAAATTTATCAAATTGAAAATTTTCCCTAAATCTACATACTAAAATATCTCAAAATATAAAAGTTTATAATTTTTCAAACATATTTGATATTTTTAAGAAATTAAATAAATTTGGAAGGGAAATTAAAACTTACTTGTTGAAAGGCTTATAGCCACCAATGGTGGCTATACCCTTATTAGTAGCTCCAAGCGTAGGCTCTACTATCTGATGGCGGTGGTCATTCCTCTTCAAGTGGTCGTTAGAAGTAGGTTCCCTTTACAAGCTCTAATTGTACATAATTTTGTCTAATTTTTCTAAAATTTGTTTTCCCTCTCTTCTCTACTCTCATGAATTTTTTATAGACTCCCTAAATGTTCAAAATGAATTTTGGAAGATATTTTCTTAATATGTAGCATGGCTTAAGTTTTTCTTTAATTGTTCTTGTGACATTTGTCCCTTATCTTCTTCCTTTCCACTTTCTAAATGGCTTATTATTATTGGTTAATTTTTCTTCTTTAAATCCCAGCATGCCATGCCTATTTATAGACCATTATACACTTCCCTTGAATTTTTCTTGATTTTTACTTATTTTGTATTAATTTTCCTTACTTATTTAGTGTTATTTTAGCTTAGTTTAGGTATTTTAAGTAATTTCGCATATTTTTACTTACACGTAAATATATATATAGTACAAGTAAATACTCTTAAATATTATTTAAGTTATTTTATGATTTTTAGTGTGTATATAATTTATCTCTATCGATTCATTAATTATCGAAACTTGTTTTACACGTTTCCAACAAATAACGGGTAATATACATATAATTCAATACTATAATAATTAATTATTTTATTATTTATTTTCCTAAATCTAAAATCACATGATCACTTTTACTAATACTCTTAGTTTCATCATAAAATTTGGACTTGATTGAATAATTTATCTGATTGTTCTAAATTTCATGGACTGAATCTCGAACACCTAATTGTTAGGCTTACAAGATTAAGTGAGAGTTCTTAATTGAAATTCACTACTTATCTTCAGACTCCATGAAACTTAGGTCCTTAAATGACTATCTCTAATCAACATTCCTTATCCATCTCCTAATTACTAAAGGTAAGATAACAACTTTCCAACTCACAACACATAATTAGACTAAATTTAATAAGGAACACTTTCCATACCATCTTCGTTTAGACACCATTATAAAAATATATCCCATTCCAACGTATTATCAAACACTTATTAAGTAATCAAACCATTCCTTTTAATCACTTCGCTTTCAAATCTTCTCCTACTCATACTACTAGCTTCAGTATGATTAAATCATAAGCCAATCTTTAATATTCTAAAATCCCAAGGGTTTAAAACTTGTCTCTCTTTAGTTAACAATTAATCAATCTAGGAGACTTATCCATCTTGTCTTAGGATATCATATTGCTTGATAATTTCAGACAACCTACCATTTCCTTGAAATTTTATCCATACTACCTTTTACCTCTTGAAACCTTCTGTCTCCTTTAGTTCTTTCTATAATATGATGTCACGCCTCGAACAAGAAGAGTCATAACAGTCCCGCCGTGTAAACTAATTTAAGATAGAAGCTGACCTCACAATTGCTATCGTAGATGCAATTTACACAAGGCGCACAACTCAACCAGCTTGAAACGTCTGTTCTGACACTTATTAATATCCAAACCTGTGGTAGAGCTTTTACAAAATACTTGTTCTATACAACCTGTTGTTTAGTATTACAACAGTATTTAAACAAACATTTCACGTCCAAGGGTAAAATTTACAATCAGAGTTTATTAAAAACCTCAGGTTTTGCATTCTATATACAATAAGTTAAAAAACTAGTGGGCTCCTAGGGAATTCCCATTTAGTTTTCCTCAAAACTTAAAGACAAAACCAAAAGCTCGGGTTCAGTTAAATTCCTCGATCTTCACTTTCCCACACAGCAGTACACTAACCTGGGAACGGTGGTACCTGAACATCTTGCCTTCACTCAACACCTGCAAAAGATTCTATAGGGATGTGAGCACAACTAGCTCAGTAAGTGGGACGGAGTTAAAAGAGTACTGTACAATCACGAATAAGGTTAATAATCATGATGAAATGCAATGCAATCATTCAAATGAAAACATCGCACAGTGTTAATCGGTCCACTGTGAGGTTAGAGAAATTTCATCCGCTCCAACCCGGATTGAGGAGTTTCATCGCGACTCAAGTCAGACCAAACCCGAGCTTGTGCAATGGAGAACACCCCCCTCCCATGGCCGCCTTCGAACCACGGCACCTAACCTTGCCGCGACCTCCTCGCCTGTCACTTAGTTCGACTAAGGATGGGTAAAGGACCATTTCAGCTATCCTCATCGAAGGAAGTCGGTGTTTGGCCTAACATTCTTAATCGTTTCCCCTAACAGGTGATTATGCATGTCCAATTACATTTTAGTAAGATAACTGTTAGTGTTAATCAGGGGTGACCAACAAGTTCACACAATACAGAATCCATGCAAATATGTAGAACAGCACACCAAGGAGTTAAACTCCTATCACAACCGAGTATCATTCACATACACAACATGCGCGTAATCATCTAATTACAAACACAACCAGATGTACTCTTGGGTCCCCGGATACTTTAAATAGTACCCAAACAGCGGTGAAGCTACAATCCCAACTTACTTATTTAGATGTTCGTTCTTGCCGACTTGAATTGTCAACCGTCTTTGGAAGGTCCCAATTACACAAAAGGTCCAAATTTAGTTTTCATAATAATTACGAAAACATTAGGGTTTAATCTAAAATGGTTATATATATATATATATTATTTTCATAATATACAGTCATGTTATTACTATATATTGAATTAAATTATTAATAATTATAATAAAAATTTCCATTAATCCCATCTGATCAGCAATCCTTTATATAGCTTTTGGTTAATTCGTTTTAGCCTATTAATATTACAAATATACCCCAACTTGTAATTTAAGCTATTTTACTTGATAAATTCGTAATAAATAGTTCGGGTTACCAAATAATTCCCTGAAAATTTCTATGGACTTCTAAAAATATAGGGAATTCATTTATCACTTGGTTTCAAGTTTCCGACCTATTGCCTATATTTTCATATTGACTATTTTACCCTTAAATTTGATAAATTATCTAATTATAATTCTTTTAGCATCCAATTAATTTCAATTTGACTCATTACTATTGCTATTCATAATAGATCAGTACATATCCATTTCATCAATTAATTTCATAATTTTCTATTAAATTCATAATTTCAGCCTATTTTCGAGCTAATTTCAGGCCTAAAAATTCAATAAATATTTAAATTATTCAAATAAAAATTTGGGCTACGTAGCAATTACCTATATATCATACACATCCTACACAAAAATTTTCAGCTAGAAACAACATCATATAGTACATTTATTTAATAAATATATATTTGGATGAATTATAGATCTCTTAATAAAGTATATTAAATATTACGAATTTTTCAAAAATAAAAATATCACATGAAAGCATGTCTAAAATAACCTAAGTGTAATTTTTTTTCATAATTTTCTAGGTAGATTTACTATTTTTTAGAAATTATTGAAAAACAGAGTAAAAATTTGACCTTACTGTTCTTGGGTACTCCGGTGGCCGGCGGCGGCTGGGCGGTTGTCGGACGGCCAATACGGTGGGTGGACCGTGTGGGGTTGGCTAGGTTTCACAGCAGGTCTAGTCTAGGTTAGGGTTCTACACTTTCACGAAATTTCCTCTGTTTTTTCTAAATTTCTTTTTATTTTCTACAATTTTTTTCTAATTTTTCTTTTAGTTGTTTTTTGTTCCAAACTGCTAAATGTTTTCAATTTGAAGGTGTTGGCTTTTTATAGAGTCTCCAAGTCGGTTAAGGGATTTTTTTTTTAATTATTTTAGATTTTTCTTTCTAGTTTCTTTTTGTTTTTCCTAAGCATGAGGTGGCCTAATGTTGTGAATTTGCCTTTGAGTCAACATTCCTATCCTATTTTCCTGTCATGCTTCATCGTCCAGCAAATCTCCAATGTATTTGATCAATTTTTCTTTTTCTTTTATTAAATAATTACTTAAATATAGATATTATATGTTAGAATTAGTTATTTAATTAATATACAAGTTTATACCCTATGTAAATAACATGTGAAATATATAACTTTACTCATATAATTAAGTTTTTAGCATATCTTTTATTTTTAGGATGCGTTTTAAAGTTAATTTCATGAATTCAACACAATAAATATATAATTATACTATTTAGGGTTAATTTACGAGTATAATTATTATTTATACTGGGTATACTTGAAAAATTACGTGTATTTTTATATAGTAAATTATCCTACATTATCTCATTTTATAGCTCAATTAACTTATATCTAAGTTCTCGTTGTAATCTAAGTTCAATTTTAGGAGTTCCGAACATTTTAGTGCTTTATTAAATATTCCAATTTCTAAGGGAAAAATTGGGGTTTCGGGTCATTATTACTAAAATCTAACTTTACTGTAATATCTCGACTAACTTTTTCATTCTAGTCGTAAAGTTTGGGCTCAATTGGATAAGTTACCCTAAAAGCCTAAATCTGAGCTCGGTTATCCTAAACTCAATTTTGGGAGCTTACATATGATACTAGATCGTTATTCCTTATCATCATATCATAATAAGTATACCAGTGAGTAACCATCCTATAAAGTTCACTTCTTGACGGAATATGTTCTATTTAGATCGATCTTAGGATAACTAAGAAATATTTTTTTTTTTATTGAAAGTTTTTATCCTCTCAAAACTTTTTTGCTAAAATTTCCATTTCCACCATTACTCGTTACTCATCTCATTCTTATATACCATTTAATAATTAACAATCTCTTACAACAGGACATAAGCACCACATAATGATATCATTTTATTTGCCTTAACATAACAGAAAGATTCTATAATCCACTTTATACTTATTCTACTTCACTTGCATCTGCTTATAGACTCCTAAGAAATAAGCTTTAGACTCATTATTTATTCGATTAAAGACTTATAAATTCACAACCTAAGTATAGCATCATTTTACATTAAAAATTACACATTCTATAACTATCTCCACATACAAAGGATTAGAAGACCAATCTCCAAAGCACATTTGATTCTTTTACACCTCTAGCTTCCAAATACATAAAAGATTTATAGCATACATATATGACCAAAAGATATTACATTCATCAAGAGGCATAACAATATCCACAAGAGGATTAGCAAGATATCTGCATACGTAAACAACCAACATAATATCAAACTCTAACATCCTAGCAATACAAAATCAACTACCATGGTGTATCCATCATTCGAATCATCAATAATAGCTATTCTTTCAAAAGAATTCCACTATATTTAACTTCCAATTAAACCATTATCATTTCCACTTGTTCATTTATTTACTTAGCTATATTTTCTTAGGAGTATTAGAAATAGTAAGTACTTCTCATACCTTATCATTATTTAGAGTTCTCAATGTCATTATTAACTATCATCTCATGTGCTACATTCTATTTTATACAGGGTTTGCTTCTAAGTTAGGTTCTTATTGTACCTTTAATATAGGTGCTGATTAATTTTTTGAATCAACTTCTGATATTTCCTTTCATTATTTTTCTTTTTTCAAGATTCTCTTCTACACCATAATTTATTTCTCTCTCCATTACAACTATCTCATATTTATACGAAACACCAAGTTAATATCATCTTAGAATTCTATAGGTTACTAATTCACCTACAGTTCGTCAGACTATTGGTTTTAGGTGAGATCCTTTTAGCTTTAAGGGAAACCAATCAATAATCCTTTGAAGGTAACGTTTAAAGATAAATGATATGCTAGTCAAAATTTAAGTTATACTAACAAGGTAAGGTCTCTCTCTTCTATCCTTATTAAGAGTATCTCACTATCATAGTATATTTATTATTCTAAAGACTTAAATTAATCTCTGTTATCATCCATGAGTCTCATCAACTACATCGCATCCCATTAATGGACTTTTCAATAATCCCATATACGGTATTAAACATATCTCAAATAGACATTTCTAACAATAATCTTCACATCTCAACTCTGTATTAGATAAGAGTCTCTCCTCAATTTTACTTGAATCACTTCAACTAACTGTCAATCCATCATGCGATCTCATAGTTGGATTTAATATCAATTAACGTTTATCTTAGTTTAGTTTTATAGTCACTTCTTACTCTATAATCCATAGTACAATCTTTTACTATCCATTCTCAATGTGTTCCTATAATTTCTACTTCTTTTAATTATTACACTTCAAAGTGAGTTCACTAGAACCACACTTTAATACCAACTTAGAACTATTATACCCTAAAGCGGTAAAGTCATAATAATCTCGCCGTATAAATCATTTTAGGATAGAAGCTAACCTTATAACCAACCTTACAGCTACCATTTTAGACTTGATTTATATAAGGCGTTCACAACTAACTTGTTTTAAAGTAAATAGTTTACAAATTAAACATGTTATTTACTTAGGAAAATATGAAAAATACATACTAAGATTCAAATATCCCGAGTAATATCTACGAGATCTAGTAACCTAATTTTACTTTACTTAAGTAATATATAAATTGATATTAAAAGATTTAAAGATAAAGCCGAAACTTTGAGAGTATAACCGATCCTTAGTTTTATATCCTTACTTTCTAAGATTTAGTAGTTGCTAACTTTAAGGTAGTTATAAAGTTGCTTTCTAACTAGTACCTACAACAATTATATATTAAGTACAGATAAGGTTATCATCCAATTATTTTAATGTACTGCAACAAACAAATACCATTGCACGATGTTATCCAGTCGACCATAAGATCAGAGAAATTATACCCGCTCTAATCCGAGTCAAGGAATTTAACGCACATTTCTACAACTCACAACAAATCCTAAGTTCGTGCAATGGAGCCACTGCTCCTTTCATGACTACTTTCAAACCACTATCTTTACCCTTATCGTAACATTCTCTCATGTCACTTAGTTTAACTAAAGATAAAGACTAGACCATTATACTATAGTGCTATCCCTTTTGAAGGGGTCAGTATTTGGTCAGAAAATCCTAAACATTTCCCTTAGTGGGTTGCAGTGCATGTTCGATTTAGATATACAAGTCATATATTTAATGAAGTCCAATTAAAGGTATTCAATAATTTCACACAAAATAAATAGTTACAATCTAAAGCATTAAACCAGAATTATATAATCAAAAGCAGAAACACACATACATAAGCATGCGTACAATTAAGCTATCTAACAAACACAACCAAATATAATCTTAAGCCTCTAAATACTATAAAATAATATTCCAAAATACAATACCGTATTAAACCCAAACTTACTTAAAGTCCTCAATCCGCTCACTTAAGTTTAATATAAAGTCTGATCTTCGTTGCTCATTCCTATATTGTAAATATCATTTTAGTATTTATATTCTTATTTATATAAGCTTTAAATCATTAGTTTTAGATTAAAATTATAATCTTACTCAATTGTTTGAGTTTTATCTTGCCTTTAACCAAACTAGTTTTAAACTAATTTATGATTCGGTTTTTGAATCAATTCCTAAATTAGGTTCTAATTCAATTGCTGCTTAGAGTTTTGTTTCATAAACTCTAAGAATTTCTCTCGAACCAATATGTAAAATTTATCTAACTATACTTGGGCATCATAAATCTCTGTTTTAACTCCTAACCAATATTTGGTTGGTACAATACAATATATTTTTAATTTAACTATTAAATTTGCTCTCGATACGAGAATAACCTATACTTTTCACATAATTACCTTAATGCATATTCCATATCAGATTTATATAATGTTTTTAATATTTTAATATTGTCAATTTAACCTAATATTTCCTACTTATTTAATTTCCTATATATAAATATTATCTATTATTACATAATCTACATTAAAATACGTATCTAACATCCCTAATACTACATTTATCACCTTTCATCACTAGATAACATTCTAAGATGTCTAATTACACCCGAAATCAAAAGTTGCACCAAATTAACTCTAAATCAAAAAATTAACTTAAATATACCCTTTTATCTATTATTCCTTTATATGTATTTATTACATAATATACATAATACATACATCCCACATCTCAAACTCCACAAAGGCCATCCTACATCAGCAACTAACATTCCAAGATGTCTAATTACATACTAAATCAGAATTTTTACCAAATTAACATTAAATCACAAAATTAAGCCAAATTATTGCCTTTCATGTATGATTTTAAGGCCTAAAATTTAGAAAATCTCTTCATCGCATTGTTTTATATATTCTAAATAGTTTGCCAAAAAAAAATTGTATCAAAACTACATCATGAAAGTCATTTAAATCAAAATCGAAAATTAGCTCAAGTTTAGCGATTTCCTAAGGGCAATATATCTCAGAACCTAATTGTAGATACTTCACTTTTGTCGCTGTTAGGATCCACATTTGCCCTATCCTTTGAAGATAAGCTCCCTGCTTTTTACCTTATCCTTTCAAGATAAGCTCTCTTAATAATTTGCTTGATCCTTTCAAGATAACCCTTCTTAATAATTTGCCTTATCTTTTCAAGATAAGCTCTCTTAATAATTTGCCTTATTTTTTCAAGATAGGCCTCCTAATCATTTGCCTTATGCTTTCAAGATAGGCCTTCTTAATCATTTGCCTTATCCTTTCAAGATAGGCCCCGTAATCATTTGCCTTATCCTTTCAAGATAGGCCCCGTAATCATTTGTTCTATCCTTTCAAGATAGACCCTCTTAATCATTACCTTATCTTTTGAAGATAGGCACCCTAATCTTTTGCCTTCTCCATTTAAAATAAGCCTTCTTAATCATTTTCCCTATCCTTTCAAAATAAACACCATAATCTTTTACCCTATTCTTTCAAAATAGGGCCTGTTAATCATTTGCCCTATCCTTTCAAGATAGGTACCCCAATCATTTTCTCTACCCTTTCAAGATAAGCTCCCTAATCATTTGCCATATCTTTTCAAGATAGGCATCCTATTATTCCTTTGTCCTATCATTTTAAAATAGGCCCTCCTATTCTTTTGCCATATCCTTTCAAGATGAGCCCTCTTATTTTTTTACCATATCTTTTTAAGATAAGCTCCTCTAATTGTTTGTCTTATCCTTTCAAGATAGGGTCTCTTATTCCTTTGCCCAATCCTTTCAAGATAAGGTCTCTTATTCCTTTTCCCCATCCTTTCAAGATGAGTATCCTATCCCTTTGCCCGATCCTTTCAAGACAGGCCTCTTATTCCTTTGCTCCATCATCTCAAGACAGGCAATTTATTCTTCGCATCGACCTTTTAAGTCAATATCATTTTTATAAGACGAGATAACCTAGCTAACCATTTAAGTTAGTAATTCTCACCTTCTCAATTCAAGTTAAGATTCGGCAAAAGTGGACATCTCTTTTGTCTTTGTAGTGAAGTTTTAATCAAACTTTGTTATAAAAAGGAGCAACTATAAATACCTCATTTTTGCCACCCTTACGATTCTTTTCTTATTGGGCTAGATTTGAAAATAAAAAATAATAATATAAATAAAAGAAAATAAATAAAAAAAATAAAAAAAAAACATTGAAAGAAAATAAATATATATATAAAGTGTCAAGTTGAGTCGAGTCATTTAAGGTCGAATCAAATAATGGTTGATGATGTACATTCAATTTAATAAAATTCGAGTCGTTGAATAATTGTAAAAAAATATTTTTAGTCTAATATAAAACAAATTTTTATCTAATTTATATTGGGCTAAATGGACTTAGGAATTATTAAATGGGTTAATATGTAATTTGAGCTAAATTAAGATAAACTGAATGGAGCCCAAGATAGAAAGCCCAAATAAGTGTGAGGTTTTTAAAAACTAGATTAAATCTTTAATAAATTTAATAAATCTAAATCACGTATCATCGTATCTTATCAATATTAGATTTGTTAAGATCGAATCTATACCAAAAAGATCCAAAAGATTCAAATTTATGGCCTATAAATAGTAGATAATAGACTATAAAAAATACGTTTTTCTTTTTTTTTTTTTTTACAATTCACATTCATATATACCTCATAATCTCCTCACCATTCACATCTATACACTCCACAATTTTCTATTTCACACACTCACCTATACATAGGCTCTCACATCACTTACACATAGTTGCACAGCATGATGCCACATAACCAGAACATACATCTACTTCATGGTCAGCACAATACACATGCCTGCACTTCACACCACATGCCCACTGCACGCATAAGCAGATCTAACCCAACCAATTAGATGGTTTTGGATTTCATTCTCTTTTTTTATATATATATTTATCATTATTGTAGTTATTTAGTTGTTTTAATTAGTTTAGTAATGTTAGTCCTTTTTATAAATTTGTTTTTACAAACTTTATTTTTTAATGCAAGTATTTAGTTTTAGTTTTTTGTTTTAGTTATTATTAACTTCGTTAATATTTTGCAATTTTAACATGTAGTATTAATTTTTACAAAGTTGCATAATTTAGATGGTTTATTTATATCAAATAAGTATTAACTTGGTTTTTCTTATAGGTCTTAGCGTTAACTTTGATTAGTTGATTTTCGGCATGTTATCATTTTTTAAATAATAAAAAATATTTTTTCATAGATATTGCTTATTTAGAAATATCACATTTGCATGAACATTTCATATTTTAGCAAGTTGTTATAAAGTTGAATTTTTAGGCATTTAGGGATTTTCAATGAAAAAATCATTTTATCACTTATTTAGTTTTCATAACATAAAAAAATCTTCAATTGGCATCTTTTTCATGGTTAAATATCTTTTTCATTGTTTAAGCTTCTTTTCCATGGTCTAAGCGTTATCTATAGTTTAGACATTTTTTCTATAGTTTAAGCTTTTTTTCCATGCTTTAAGCATTTTATTTATGATTTAGACATCTTTTCCATGGTCTAAGTGTTTTTTCTATAGTTCAAATATATTTTCTATAGTTTAGACATATTTTCTATAATTATCCATTACTTAGATATTTTTTCTATAATTCAAACGTCTTTTCTATGGTTAGGTATATTGTCAGTAGTAATTACATTTTTTTCATAAAATGATACATTTTTCATGATAATTGCATATTAGTATATTTTCATAAAACTTGCATATTTTATTTATTTATTTATTTTTTCCCTCATTTAGGTGCTTTAGGATTTTTTTTTAATTTTTCTCACACAGTCAAATTTTCCAAAAATTAAAAAAAAAACTAACTTGGAGTCTTTCTAAAAATTAGGTCTTCAGTTTTTTTTTAATTGGGAATAAAAGGTTTTAATAGGATTTTTCTTAGTAAAAATAAATTAGTTAAAATACGTATACTTGGCTTAATTTTCAAATTAAAAAAGATCAACCCAATAAATATTTTCTAAAAAATAAAATTATATTAGTTTGATCTCAACTAGTGGGTATATAGGCACATTTGGGGCAACCATAAAAAATTATAAATGTTTTTTTCTTTATAAAATTCGTAATAAAAAAATTAAAAATTCATCTTAACTACATTTTGCATATCCATACGTATTTTAGCATTTTAAGTAAAATTATAAAAAATAAAATCCCATCAATTTTTTTTATATGAAGACTTAGTCTTAATAGGTCAACCCCTAAACTTAAATTTTCTAGTTTAATTTTCTAAAAAATAATTTTTTAAAATATTTGCAAACTAGTAGTTAAATTAAGGTTTTCCCACTTGAAAACCCTAATTTCATTTTTATCAGTTTAATTTATTGGTATCTCCAGTTTTTTTTTAAATATATTTTTTAATTTAATGTCAATTAATTTATATTAAGTGAGTTGGGCTTAAAATAAATTGAATTAAGGAAAACAGAAATAGGGTTCAACAGAATTGGCAACTCCACTAAAAATCCTAATAAGCTAGCCATGTAAAATAAAAATTAATTATTTGGCTTTCATTATTTTTTATCTATATATTGTAATATAGTTGTACTAACTAAGTTTTAGTGATGCAGACCTTTAAGAAAAGTTTGGCCCAATGGGCTTGTTACTAGGGATTTAGGGGGAACGTTTATTTATTTATTTATTTTTTATCATTTATGTGTATAGATGTGGTCAAACTAGGCCACTTTAAGAACTTAGGATGAACTACTATTATGTAACCTTTGGGTTATTGGGGTCTTTATCCTTACCTAGCAGTGATAGACGAGCCTACTCATACTTCGATGTAGTCTACTAGATTTTTCTTCGGAAATGCTTGGAACTATAGAGCTTGAGACCTATAAATCCTACCTTCTTGCATTATTTTTTTGAAAAAAAAGGTTAGTATTATTAAATTACAAGAAAAATTAATAATCTGTGGTTTGTTAGGCTTTCTTTTAAAAAAAAAATGGGGAAATTAAAAGAATTAATACCCTTATATATAAGTGTCCACAAGCTTCATTTTTTTTTTATTTCAATCCACTTACATATAAGTGTATTCCTTAACCGTAGATTCATAATAATTCTATTCTTACAATTTAACATTTACTAACCTTTATTGCATTAATTTTATACTATATTTTGTTATCTTTGATTTTTTTTTTCTATATATTATATGGTTGTTCATGTATTATTTTCTAATATAGGTATTATATATTGCTTTTTTTTTTTTGTTTTTCTTTTTGTTCATTTTACAAATAAAAAGTGGCACAACAAGATTTAAGATCAAACCTACTAAATTGCATTAGAATTTTTTTAGGGCAAGCAAATGAATATTAGTGCAACATTTGAAATATGTATATATATATATCATGAGTAAGGAGTTGCAATTTTATAATTTTCTCATGTGACATATTGGTCATATAAATTTTTCCATGTATTTTCTTTTTTTGATATAAAAAAAAATTCCCTTGTAAACTATTAAAAGATATTTTACTTTTGTAAAATTTTCTCTACACTTTGTCCACGTTTGTACTTATGGAAAAAATTATAAACCCAATAAGGGTCTAGCTCATTGGTACTCAATTGATTTAATGTAGGGTTTTAATAAAGTTGCAACTTTGAAATTTTTTTTTTTATAGATTATTGCACTATTATGCAATTGCTAATCCTACATTTGCATAGGTGTGTTTTACTTGCATGTTATTTATGTATTTATTTACTTTTTTTATTTTGTACTTGTTGTACCAGAATTTTGTTCAATAACCCATGTGTACATAAAAAAGACAAGTAAAAATCCTTCAAATTGCAAACATTTGTTACTCATGATCTACAAATAGTTGCCATTCCTATATTGTTTCCCACTCAAATTTTTGTAACATTAGATACCCTTCTTATAAAATTATAAACCTTTAATTATTGATTGTCCTTTTGTAGCTTTATTGTCCTCATCATGTCACTTCTAGCTTTTTCTTTTTTTAGACAATATTAGCAATCTTGTCATCGATAGCATAGATTCTCTTTAGTATCCTTTAGGTTTTTCAAGAATCTTTACATGTCAATAAGTCATTACCCTCAGTTATTAACTTTGTAAAATAGCTACTCCTTCTTGTCAACTCTCTAACTTTTTCAGTCATTCTAATAAGTTAGGAGATGTCGGTAACCCTATTTGTAACATAAATTTTGTAATATAAGTGTTTTCAAATGCCTTCTAAATAAAGTTTGCCCAAAAAAATTATAAATTTTTCAAAAGAAAAAACCTACTAACAATTACAAGTTTTACGGACTATGAGTTATTACTTTTGAATGGTTAAGCCCATCATTGAAGCCCATAGCCATTCATTTTTTAAGCTAAGACAACTGAGTACAATGACTCCAACCCAAGCCTAATCCTGGCAGCCACTCAGTCTGAGCTCAAAGCATTGTGTAGTGGATATTGGAAATTGATAAATAAAAATAGTGGAGACATAGCCAATCCTCAAAAAAAGCCCAAGCTAAACACAATCCTTAAAGAGAAGTCTACTATCAAACCTTTTCAAAAGCCTTAAACATAAAAGCTCAAAACACAAACCACAGATCTTCCCATCTATTTCAACCCACTTTGAGCCAGAAAAAAAAATAAAATAAATGGCCTACTAACTTCACTAGAGCTTTGTCCATCTACACCAATCCTTTCTAAGCCTAAAAGGACCTAAGCACTCACTCCACAAAACTGACCCAACCGCTCAAACCCTAAAATAGTGCATGGAGTTTGTCTCCACTATAATTTATTCCACTAACATACCTAATAAGATTGGGCTAAGCAGGTAGCAAATGGGGTAATCTTTTAAAGGCAGGGGGGCATGTGACCAGTTAAGGCATCACAGAATATTCTATCTTATCATATGAGACAGGGGTAGGTAAAGGCAAAAGATGTTTCATTCTTGAATTATTGAAAGTATCTCATTATTTAAAGTGTTTAGAATAATAGGTAGTAAGCCCAATCCCAAATACTAACCCTAAAAAACTATAAGAGTTGAGAGACATGAAAGTGAGGATTAAATTTATTTCTTAAAAGAAGGCTATCTTGCATGCAACACATGAACTAAAAGGATGATAGGCATTCATTTCACTCCCTAAACATTTTTTATCCCTTGTTAACCCCTTTGACGCTTGAAGGAAGTTTTTCAAAAAAAAAAAAAAAAAAAACCCTGTCAAGAACCACCCCACACTAGGGACTAATGAGGTTAAGGGCATTGATTTTAGAGAAAAGAGATAGACTAACTTATGCTTTTTTCAATTGTCTCAATTCACGAGCAATAATTGTCACAAATAACTTGCTTCTTTAGAATAAAGGAGAGCTTCAAACCATATACACCTCACTCGAGCCCATACACCTATTCAAATACCTCAAGCCCATAAACTCTTCTCAAACACTCTAAAGCCATACTCTACTTGACCGGGCTTATACACTTTAAGCTTATGGTTTTAGGGCCATCAATTTCTTTAAGTAAAAACTCGAACACATGGAGGGCAATCACCTTTGAAAAAAAAAGAAAGAAGAAAAAGAGAAAAAGGAGAAAAAGGAAAAAGAAAAGAAAAAGAGAAAAAGGGGAAAAAAAGAAAAAAAAAAGAAAAAAGAAGGAAAAATAAACAAAAGTAAGGTGATTACATCCTAAAGGATAGCTCGAAAGCTCTTTAAGGGCCTAGGGCTCGAATACCTTAGAAAAGCTGAGCTCATGAATTCTAAAATTAAAGACCAAAGTTTTCCCCTAATATCCTTCAAAAGACAAACCTTAGCAAGAGATTCCAAGCTCAAAGGAATGAAACTTTAATTCTATGATCCTAGACATTATATCACCCCTAATGAAACTCTTTTGATTTAAAAAATTGACTTATCTTATGCAATTATTGCTCATGAAACTGAGGTAAGCCTATCTTAGCATGTCCCTTTAAGGTTCTTGACTTGTAGAGTTGGGTCGAGATATTAATTTATTTTCATAAATTGGCTAACACATTAACGTATCCCCTTTTGTTTAAGCTAATGACCAAAAACCTATTTTACAACCTTAAGGAAAAAACCTAACAGATGAATCAAAGTGTGTTACTTATAAGATTGACCATAATTTTTGGAATCGTAATTGAGAGTGAAAATAAGCTATTTGAGAGTGTAAGGAAGTCTTCTTGGACTAAATTATTCAAATAATCGAGAAACTTTCCCTAGGATGAAACTTATGAAGCAAAAGTCAAGCATGCCCTAGGGGTATGAGAGGCGCTTCACTCCAAAATCAAATAGGAATTTCCTACAGTAAGAAGAACAAGGTGCTTAGTTGAAGTTTTTTTTTTTTTTCATTCCCTCATCATAGCAAACAAGCAATCAAAGATAAAGAATTAATGGCTAATGGGCTAGAAGAATAAGCATACAACTTATCTGTAACATTCAAGGTCAGTATAATTTCATTACTTATTAGCAAGAAAAAGATTAACAGTTTTTTTAATCAAAGCACACTTTTTTTTTTCCTTTGAGTTTCAAAAAGTGAAAAATTTGAGGATTTGCAGTGTAAACTTCAGTTACCCTTGAGTTAGGAACTTTAGTAATCCCTCGAGAGAATTTCAAGAACCTTAGTGACCCCTTCGGAACTTTAGTCATCTTAATTAGTGCCTTAGTTATCCTTATCTTAGGAACTTTGATTATCTAATTCAAGAGTCTTAGTCATCCTTAGTTTAGGAATTTTGATTATCTTATAGTATGAGAACATCTAGGAGCTTCAACTATCTTATGAAAAGAACATTCAAAAACCTTTTGTCATCATGCCAAGAGCTTAGGCTATCCTAGGAATTTTGGAAACTTTAGTTATCCCATGTTCACAGTTGAGAAAGTTTCACTACGGGAACTTTTGTCATCCTACATCAAGGAACATCAATTATCCAAGGATAAAAAACAATTAACCATGCCTTCTAATCCTTTTGTTAAGTTTTCTTCTTCGAAAGATCTATCCTTTGAAGAAGCCAATTTTTCTTTTAAGAACATGAATTTTTCAACATAGTGCCTACCTTAACCCTTTTTGCCTCATCTTTTCAAGACAAGACTTTAATTCCTTTGCCCTGTCTTTTTAAGATAGGCCCCTTTATTTCTTTTACCCTGTTCTTTCAAGACAGGCCTCTTTAATCTTTTACCCTATCCTTTCAAGATAGGTACCCTAAACCTTTGCCTTATCCTTTCAAAATAGGCACCCTACTCTTTTGACCTATCTGTTGTAAGTAAATTTTGGGATGGGGAAAAATCCTATAAAAGAAAGTGAAATACTTGGTATTGGGTCCAGTTCGGTACGGCTACTCTGATGCCTAAGTCAGTATGGTAACTTAGTAGAGTAAGTATGTGAATAAGAATTGTCAAGACCCCTTATAAAGTTTTTTTTTTCTGTATTTATAGATGGTTGTAGTATCCAAGGCAGTTGTCGGGATAACTGTTAAGATACATGGAAGCTTCTTGACTTAACATCTCCCCTCATATGTAAGAGTAATAGGCAGTTGTATAATATAATCGTGCTTATGATAATTGTTCACGCCAGACTTAAATTCAAACCAGGAACACTTCTTATACTCGGCATAAATGTCGTGCATCATCTAGGCAGCAAGAATGCCAAGAGAGTAGATTACGCGACTTCTTGACAAACGAAAGGCTGAGTGTTAGATGAACAAAAACTAACTATCAACATTTGTCCCCCAACTCCTGTGTTCGAACAATCGACAAAGGGAGTTATACATATATTGTACTAAAGGCCGAATGGAGAGAGATTCTTTAAATTTATGTCGAGTAATATGGGAAGCAAGACAAATCACATCCTAGTTGAAAGGTCGCCATTTCTAAACTCTCATCCATTCGAGAAACCAAGAAATTAAAGGCATGACAGCTGTCACCTAGGTCATTATTTTGTAGCAAACCTAATAACTGTCAGAGAGTTTTCAGCCGTTAGATTTCTATCACAAGACACGTATTAGTGATCCACAAGATTACCATAGCAACACATCATTACTGTTAGAAGCAAATTTGCAGTTACAAGGATGAATTATCCTTATATAAAGTAATATTCACAGTCAGAATCAGCCTCTCTAGTCGCATCTTAAACTTTCATTCGTTTCTTATCTTCAACCTGAATTCTTTGATTTGTATTGTATCATTTCACATGACCATTAAGGTATGGTTCGCAAAGTTGCTCATCGACTTGTGCTTTTCAATTCCGAGGCAACGGAGACTAAGGCCACTTTTCCTCCCCCAAATAAGAAGCGAGGTGGCTTGTTCTTCGAGCAATTCAACCGACAGCATAAAGAAAAGGTGGGCTAAACTTGCTTCAATCAATGAGCTCTTTATAGATAATTATCCCAAGGATAAGGAATGAAGGTCCTTGGCAAGAAATATGTTCAACACAATAGCCTATTTTTACGATTCTCTAGATGGAACCCCCAGTTCCGTCAACAGGGTTTTCATCACAAAATATAATTAGTACTAGCAAGATCTTCCTAAGATATGGAACTTGAGGAAGCCGAGAGATAGGGAGAGGGTATGCTTCCCTAGGGAGAGCGAGTTCTATATATACCTAAAATATTTGGATTTTGGGTTGCACCTTCCTTTTTTGGCTTTTGTCAAGGGCTTTTTCAACTATTTCAAAGTTACACTGAGTATGGCGACCTTTGAGATAATTTGTGAATAAGTCGAAGTCAGGGCTACGCCTCAACTGTTTCAATATTTCTTCACTATTCTAAGACAGCCTGACTGGTGGTACTTTACTGCTATGAGGTATGGGCATAATTTCATAGATGAGTTAAAATCCAAGATTTACAAGTAGTAAGATAAGTTTGTGTCACTAGTATTCGACAAGGACTTAGACTTTTGAACCCAATGGACTAAGCCGATACATACAAAAGACATAGATCTGATGCTGAATGATACATCAATAGTGAATAAAATTCAAGAGAGAAGGAGAAATAAAATGTTCTTCTAGGATGCCGAGAGAATTATACGGCGTTACAAAAATGGAGAACTAATATTTTTTGAAAAAGAAGGTACACTAATATGTTTCCGCCATGCCGAGTATAGCCACGAGGAAAGTTGTTTACGAGACTTAGGGGGAGAATAGTGAACTTTAAGCCTTGCTTGGCATGGAAAATGTAAGTTCATATTTTTTCCACGTTTATATTAATTGGTGTACTTGTGTCACAAATATAGGTGCTAGAGAGGTAAATCCGGCAAAGCTACTAGCTCAAGCCAAAGCCGAAAAATCCAAGGCTGATAAGAGGGCAACCACCTCAGCAGCTACTACTCGGCCTGCTATTGTAAAGAAACCAGCAAAAGAAGTTACAGCTAAATAGATGGCTGCATAGAAGATCCTCGTCTTATCGAAAGGATGAAAGAGAATGAGAAAACACAGCCTATCGGGGTTATTCATTCTAAAGAGCCTCTAATCATGATTATTTAAACTTCTATTGAGCCAAAGGATGGCAGGCGTCGAGAGATAGATCCCAACGAGGAGGATAAAAATGCCATTGCCGCAGAAGGCTCATTGCTAGCAATTACGGTAGCTTCGAGTGGTGACAAAAGACTAAAGAAGGAACTTACCAACTAACCACCTATCAAGAAGTTTAAGGGCTTGGATGAAAGGGAGAAGGAGGCTATGCATTCAAAATCTCTCAGCATTAGTTGTGCTGAGTTCGTCCCCAACAAAGAGGTCAATGAGTAATTCATCCCTTGCTAGAGCCACCAAATTTTGGACACCGTCTCGATCATAAGAGACAGGATGAAATATTTAGCTTTAATGGAAGGGACCATCCTTCCAAAAGACAAAGATATCACCAAGAATGATGTCGACAGGGTCAATGGTTGTAATAAGGCCCACATCGCAGCCAAATTGTATGACGTGAGTATCCATGACCATTCCTTTTGATTATTGAATTCATTCGCTTAACTAACACATTTCCTTTTCCAAATGGGCAGCCACATTTTGATAGCATTAGATAAGGCCAACAAAGAGGCAAAGGTAATATCTTCAGTTGTATGTGTAATACCCAACCACCTTTGATTATAATGAATGAATTTGCTGCAAAAAGTTAAGGATGCATACAATGCATCAAAGGCCCAAATTGCTGCTACCGAGAATGCAAGGATTAGGGCTGAAATGGGGATGAGAAAGCTTAAGGAGGAACTTACTACCAAGAAATTAGCACGTGACCTCACCGCTGATGAAATCTCTAGCGTAAAGACCAAAATAGAAGAACAGTATAAAGAGTCCAAAAGCTTGAGAGAGGATCTACAAAAGAAAAAGGAAGAGTGCTGGGGCTCAGGCCGAACTATTTACACGATGAGTGACGATGAAGATAAGCTCAGGATACAGATAAAGGAGTTGGAGACCAACAACTTAAACTTGTAGAGCCGTATTGTAGAGTTAAAGGAGACTGTGAGGAGGGGACCATCTATTGAAGAGGCTCTCAATATAGGCACTCCTAATTGCCAATACAAGAAGCTTCTGCGCAAAAAATTTGTAGGAAAGAGTTCAAGCGACAAGAGAAGAGGTCTTGAAGCTTCATCCCGGTTATGATCTCCTGTATCTCGACTTTGCTAACATTGACAACAAAGTTTGTAGTGCCAACGAAGATGAAGGCCATGAGACAGGTGCCAAAAGTATGGATCAAAGTGATAATGAAGCTCATATAAAAAAAGTTGCCCGCTCTAAAAACCCAATTGTCGAGGAAGCCCCAGCTAATGATTTAAAAATCACTTCTATTGAATCTAAAGATAAGCCATAAGACTTACTGTATTGGCATATTGCATTCTAGTGTAATTTATTCATTGGAATATAATCAAGGCAATGTCGAGTTATTGTGGTATTTAATTTTACTTATCGCACTTTCTTGGTTTGTATGGTATATGTATGTTGCTTCGTGATCTCATTCGTTAGCATGTTTTATTTTTCACGCTATTTGTTTCTCAGCATGTTTTATTTCATACACCCAACTATGTCTTAGCATGTTTTATTTCACACACCTAATTTTCTATTAGTGTGTTTCATTTCACACACCATTTATTTCTTGGCATTTTTATTTCACACACCATTTTTCCTCATCATGTTTTATTTCACACACCATTTGTTTCTCTACATGTTTTATTTTACACGTCATTTTTCCTCGACGTATTTTATTCCACACACCATTTGTTTATCGACATGTTTTATTTCACATGCCCAACTATCTCTTAGCATGTTTTATTTCATATGCCCAATTTTCCTTCAGCATGTTTCATTTCACACACCATTTGTTTCTCAGCATATTTTATTTCACACACCATTGTTCCTCAGCTTATTTTATTTCACACACTATTTGTTTCTCGGCATGTTTTATTTCACACACCATTTTTCCTTGGCATATTTTATTTCACATACCATTTGTTTCTCGGCATGTTTTATTTCACACGCTTAACTATCTCTTAACTTGTTTTATTTCACATGCCTATCATTTTATACTATCCATTAACCGTTTGAAGTGTGGACAAGTTGCATTACTCGACCCTTGGGTTAATTTGTATAGGTCGTTAACTACGTTAGGCTAGAACTTAGATCAATTCATTTTCCATGCAATGTAGAACTCATTAGTTCAACAATCGTAGCCAAAATATGATGAGACTTCAAATATATAATTATCATAAATAAGTATCAATCTTACAAATATGTTGGTTGCCACTAATGAGAGACAATAGAAATCATCCTGCATTAATTGAAATAAAATTTCAGATTCTCAGCGTTTCAAGCTTGAGGGATGATGGATCCATCCAACCTTTCTAATTGATAGGCCCCCTTGCCAACAACTTCCCTGATCTTAACAAGATCTTCCCAATTCGCACCGAGCTTTCCCTAATTTGCCTGTACCCTAATTGCTTCCATCTTACGGCAAGCCAAGTCTCCAAGTTGGAAAACCTTGTGCTTCACCTTCTGATTATAGTATCTTGTTGCTCTATGCTGGTATGCCATGACCTTAGATCTTGTAATGTCTCGAATTTCCTCAATAGCGTCCAAATTCGCTATCAATCCAACTCGATTGAGCATAACATCAAAATTATGCTCCCGTAGATTGGGTAATTCCAGCTCAAACAACAACACAATTGCAATGCCATAGGCTAACTTAAATGGTGTCTCTCTTGTTGCAGTTCTATGAGTGGTTCTATATCCCAATCGGACGTTTAGTAGTTCATCGGCCTACTTCCCCTTGACTTAATCCACTTTTTGTTTTAGGTTATGTAGTATGATCTTGTTTATAGCCTCGACTTGTCCATTTGTCTAAGTGTACACTACGAACGTATAATTGAGCTGCATGCCATGCCTCTTACAAAATGACCGAAACTTATTGTTGTCAAACTACGGGCCATTATATGTAACTATCATATAAGGAACTCCGAATCTTGATATGATGGATTTGAATACAAAAGTTTCACTTTCTATTCTGTAATCTTTGCTACAGCTTCGGCCTTAGCCCATTTGGTAAAGTAGTCAACAACGACAATGATGAACTGGCGCTGAGCGATAGACTTCGAAAAGGGTCCGAGAATATCTAACCTTTACTGGGCGAAAGGCCAAAGACTGGTTAGGCTACATAGCTCAGTTACAGGTGCGTTACTCGGCAGCTCGTGCTTCTAGCATTAAGGACACTACCAGACAACATCCTTTACATCTTCTCTCATAGTCGACCAATAATAACCAAGTCGCAATGCTCAAATGTACAGTGTTTGTAACTTTACATGATTACTACATATGCCGCCATGTCGTTCAAATAACACCCTCTAGGCATCCCTCTAGGAAAGGCATCAAAAGTAAGGTTGAGATACATTATGCTTGTATAGCTAACCATCAATCAGCGTATAATTTACAGTTCGGTAAGCTAATCTTCACGCCTCCTTTTTGTCATTAGGGACAATACCATCTTTTATATAATTTACTAGGAAATCCATCCATGATTCTTCTCTTGGACAAAGAGCTAACTCATAGCTCTACGAGCGATTGGATACACTTTTCTATAGGAGAAACTCTACGAAAAGTTTCTCGTTCAGCTCAAGGGATGCCATATTAGCTAACTTCAACAACTTGTCGGCAGCAATATTCTTTCTTCTAGGAATTTTGTTAATGGAGAATAATAGAAATTCTTCTACGAGCGTTTGTACCACTAAGAGGTACTTACCCATCTCTTTTTCTCTTGTTGTGTAACTTCTGGTGACTTAATTTACCACCAACTGGGAATTAGAGAACACTTGAAGTTTTTCGGTACCAATTTCTTTTGCCAATTTCAATTCGACAATTAGAGCTTCATACTCTGCTTCATTATTATTGGCTGGGAATCCAAATTTCAGAGCATAATGGATTTTGACATTATGTGGGCCTTGAAAGAGTAAGCCTACACCGCTTCCTTCTTGTGTCAAAGAACCATCAACATAAAGAAACCAAATAGGTTTCTCGGTGATCTCCACGCAGTCTTCCTTTCCTGTAAACTCGGCAATAAAATCCGCCAATACTTGGGCTTTTAGTACCATTCTGGGTTTATATTACACACCATGGGCACTAAGTTCTAAGGCATATTTTATCATCCTCCTTAAGGAGTCAAGCCACTACAATGCTTGCCGCAATGGTTGATCGATGAGGATAATAATCTGGTAAGCTTCAAAATAGGACTTCAACTTTCTTTCCTAGAGAACCACTGCTAATACAAATTTTTCAATCTTTGTCAACCAAAGCTCTGGCCCTTATAGAACATGACTCATGTAATAAACGGGTTAGTGCTCCTTATCGTCAATTCAAACAAGTACAGAGGAAAGTATTTAACAGCTAACTAATAGATATAAGTATTAAATTTCCCCCAAGATGGGTATCGAGAGTATTGAGGGTGATACAAGAAATTCCTTAAGCTGGTTGAAAGCTCTTTTGCAATTGTCAATCCAATTGAATTCCTTTAGATTCTTCAAAATTTTAAAGAATTCTATATACCCATCTACACTTCTCAATACAAATCTGTTGAGGGCAGGTATTTTACCCAGTGAGTTCCTACACCTCCTTAATCATGCGAGGTGGTTTCATATTCCTTATGGATTCAATATTTCTCAGACTGGCCTTGATGCCGCATTGTGTAACCATATATCTGAGGAATTTCCTTGATGTTGTGCCAAAGATGCACTTTTGTGGGTTGAGTTTCAAGCTATAACTCTTCAATGTGGAAAACGTTTCCTCTAGATCAGTAAGATGCTAATCTTCCTTCATGCTCTTCACAATCATGTCATCCACATATATTTCAACATTCCTATAGATCTGAAAGGCATCACAGTATAATAGTATGTTCTAAAATTGGTAACGAAAAATTTGTAGACTTCATCCACCTTATCCATCTTAATTTAATTATAACCAAAGAAAGTGTCCATAAAAGAAAACAACGCATGTTCTGTAGTTGCGTCTACCATCTAATCGATTTTTGGCAGTAAGAAACAATCCTTGGGACATGCCTTGTTAAGATCCGTGAAATCTATGCACATTCACCACTTGCCGTTATACTTCTTGACTAACACATAATTTGCTAGCTAAGTTGAATAAGGCTCTCCCGAATGAATCCTACCTTCAATAATTTCTAGACCTCTTCTTCTATTGCCATTTGTCTCTCTGGTACAAAATGTCTCTTTTTCTATTGGACCACTTTTGCATTTAGGTCAATCTAGAGCTTATATACCATAACATCTCTCAAAATATCTAGCATGTCTAAAGGTAACCATGCAAACAAGTTAGCATTAGCTTACAGGAAGTTAATCAAACTTTGCCGAACATCTGCTAACATGGGTTTTCCTATCCTTGTTGTCTTCTTAGGATCATTTCCCAGAGGAATTTCCTTTATATCATTCTCAGCATTCTCTATGCCGACTATCTTACCATTTGGACATGTTTCAACTTGAAAAACTTTCTCTCGTCTCAAGGCCCTTGTATACAAGGACCGTGCCAATTGTTGATCCCCTCTACACATACTAACCCCCATAAGAGTAGAAAACTTTGCCTTTAGATGCACCATTGATGGGATAATGCCAAATAAATGTTGGTATGGCTATCCCATTATCATGTTGTAAGGGGACTAAATCAACTCTATCCTCTACAACATGCTCGTCATCCCCTATCTATATCAGCAAAGAGATAACTCTGATTACTTAGATGGGTTGATTATTGAAGGCATAGAGGTCATACTTGTAAAACCGTAGCTGTGCTTTAATCTTGGGCCTCATTTGATTAAAGGCATGTTGAAAAATAATATCGACCGAACTTCCTATATCAACAAGAATATTCTTGACTTCAAAGTTGGTGACTCTCGCATTGATGACAAGTGCATCATCGTGCAATCTTTGAATACCCTCAAAATCCTCTTCTCCGAAAGATATTATATTATCAATCCTAACCTTTTTTCATGAATATTGCAAACGTAATTCTTGGCGTTAAGCCCATACTAAGTCCGTCAATAATGGTATTAATTACTCCGTTAGGTGCTTTAGTAGGATTAACATTCTTTACATCTCTCACGGCCATTTATGGCCAAGTGTCATCCTCTTGTTCCTCTCTTCTCCTCTGAGACGGTCTTTTGATTCTTTCAACATCATGTACTAAAAATTTTCACAAGTACCCACATTATATTACATCTCCAATTGCATTCTTGAGTTGAATGCACTCATCTGTATTGTAACCCTTGTCACGATGACAGGTGTATGGGATGTAAATGTTGGTATCCTCGGTTTCTTTCTCTCGACATCTTAACTGTTATTATTATCCATACCAAGTCTATCTTTCACATATTTTTGTTTGTCACTCTTTCCATCTCCTTTGCTTTGATCAACCTCTCATCATGCTTTTATGTTGTCTTCTTATCAGATGTATGAGGTGGCTTTAGCCTTAAACTTTTAAACTTAGCAAAAGTTTTCAGCTTATTCTTTGCGAGAGACTTGGAAAAGTCCCTGTGAGGTTTAACTCCGTTGATTATAGCGTTAAGGGACACACTCATATTCAATTCTGGGATTCGGACCATCTCAGCCATAAATCTAGCCAAATAGTCCCTGATTGACTCATCGAACTTTTGTTTGATGGTGTTAAGGATTAAAGAGTCCTTAACGGGAAGTTTGCTAGTAAGAAAGTGTTAAAGGAACACCTTTGCTAGTTCATTGAAACATGAAATGGTATTTGGTTTCAGGTGTTTGAACCATATGTTGGCTGCATTCTTCAAGGTTGAAGGAAAGGCTTGACAGGCCACGGTGTCACTTAAACCATGCAACTTAGCCAGTGTACGGTAGTACTCCAAGTAGTCTTCAAGGTCTTTCATCCCATCATATGTTTCAAACTGGGATAGCTTAACATGTCAAAGTATTACTTCTTCCGAAATCTCTGCAAGGAAAGGACTTTTCTTGATTTCAAACTATTTAGTCATTGCAACAGGGGTACTGACATGCGAAGGTCCCGCATGATGCACATGCTGCAGTTGCTTGCCCTTATCAATCTTCTTGAAAGCAAGAACTGAGGGTCTCACTAGAACCTCAGCTTGCTCTTTTGGCAATTTAAGTGAATAAATGGAATCATCAATACCATTGGCATCATGATCACCACGCTCTTTGTCTTGATTCAAGTGAAAACTTTTATGAAGAAGGTCAAGGATTTGTTCATGTTTTTTATTTAACTCGGAATTTTCTTTAGCTAAATCAAGACAAAGTTGCTCGAGTTGAGACAATCGTTGTTCATCAACATGTCGATTGCCCCCTTCAGGGTGGTAGGATGAAGTACCAGCATCTACACTTCTAGTCATTCTAGTTTTAACGATGCGGTCGTGTTTAGAGAAAAATAAACAACACCAAATGTTGTTAGTGAATTTTGGGATGAGGAAAAATCCTGCAAAAGAAAGTGAAATACTTGGTACCGGGGCTAGTCTAGTGCAACCAGTTTAGTAGAGTAAATATGTGAATAAGAAGTGTCGGGAACCTTATAGAGTTTCTTTCTGGTATTTTTAAATGGTTATAATATCGAAGGTAGTTGTCGAGATAACTGTTAAGACACGTAGAAGCTTCTTGACTTAATATCTCCCCTTATATGTAGGAGTAGCGGACGATTGTGTAATATAACTGTACTCATAATAATTATTCGTGCCAGACTTAAATTTAAACCAAGAGCGCTTCTTATACTTGGCATAAATGCCGTGCATCATCTGAGCAATACAAATGCTGAAAGAGTAGATTATGTAGCTTCTCAACAGACGAAAGGCCAAGTGTCAAATGAACGAAAACTGGCTATCAACACTATCCTTTCAAGATAGGTACCCTGATCTTTTGCCCTATCCTTTCAAGATAGGTACCCTGATCTTTTGCCCTATCCTTTCAAGATAAGCACCTTAATCTTTTTCCCCATCCTTTCAAGATGGGCCCCTTATTCCTTTACCCGATCCTTTTAAGACAGGCCTTCCTATTCCTTTGCTTTATTATTTCAAGATAGGCTCTTATTCCTTCACCCCATCCTTTTAAGACAGGCCTCCTAATTTTTTCCCCTATCCTTTCAAGATAGGCCCTCCTATTCCTTTGCTTCATCCTTTCAAAACAGGCTCTTATTACTTTGCCCCGTCCTTTCAAGATAAGCTTCTTATTCCTTTACCCTATCCTTTTAAAATTGGCCTTCTATTTCTTTACCTTATCCTTTCAAGACAAGCAATTTATTCTTTGTATCGACTTTTCAAGTTAGTACACTTTTTCAAAATGAACTCAACTTAGCTAACCATTCAAGTCAATAATCTTCACCCTATCGATTCAAGCTAGGATTCGACACAAATCAATTTCTTTTTTTTCTTTGTAGTGAAGTTTTAATCAAACTTCTCTACAAAGAGGGGTAGTTATAGACATCTCATTTTTGTCGTCGTTAGGATTCTTTTTTATTGGGCCATGTTAAGAAAGGATAAAATAATATAAAAATATAAAATATTTAAAAAATAAACGAAAATTGAAAAAAAATAAAATAATAAAAGTATCAAGTCAAGTCAATCATTTAGAATCAGATCGGATGATGGTTGAAAATGTATATTCAATTTAATAATTTTCGAGTCTTTAAATAGTCAAGCTTCCTCAAAATATTTCTTTAATCTAGTCCAATATAAAGCGGATTTTTATTTAATTTATATTAGGCTAAATAAATTTAAGATTTATTAAATGGGTTATTATATATTTTAGGCTAAATCAAGTTAAACGAAATTAGGCCTAAGATAGAAAGCCCAAATAAATATATGGTTTCTACGAACTAGACTAGATCTTTAATGAATGCAAATTGGGCATTATCATATCATCGTATTTTAGATTTGTTAAGATTAAATCTATGATAAAAAAAAAAGGATCCAAATTGATGGCCTATAAATAGTGGACAATGGGGACTGAAAAAGATACGTTTCCACAATTGAGAATTGCATAAACACACACTTCTAGATTATTCACACACACAATTCAATCACACATAAACCCTATTCACTTATATAACACTTCAGGCTACACAACAGCTCACACAAACTTTACACCACAGTTACACCCAAACATAATTCGCTGACATCCACTATCACAAACCACTCCTTCACATACAACACACACCGTCCATGCTAATCTCACATACCTAACTTCACACGCTGACACACCCTCACACGTCCACTTCATGGTCAACACAACACATGCTCCTATACTTTACACACGCCCACTATACTGTTTATGAACATAAACAGGACTCGAATCTAACCCATGCATAAGTCAATTTGACCTGACTAGTTAGATGGTTTTGGATTCATTCTCTTTTTTTTTTTGTTTTTTTTATGATTATTATTATTATTATAGTTGTTTTAATTAGTTTAGTAATATTAGTCATTTTTATAAATTTGTTTTTACTAACTTTATTTTTTAATGCAAGTACTTAGTTTTAGTTTTTTTTTTTTTAGTTATTCTTAGCTTTGTTAATATTTTGTAATTTTAACATGTAGTATTTATTTTTATAAAGCTACATGGTTTAGATGGTGTATTTACATCAAATAAGTACTAACATGGTTTTTTTTTTGTAGGTCTTAGCATTAATTTTGATTATTTGATTTTTATCATGTCATCATTTTTTAAAATAATAAAATATATTTTTGCATAGATATTGCATTTTTAGAAATATCACATTTGCATGAAAATTGTATATTTTAGCAAGTTGTCATAAAGTTGCATTTTTAGGTATTTAGAGATTTTTCAAGAATTAAAAAAAAAAAATCTTTTTGTCACTTATTTAGTTTTCATAAAATCAAAAATCTTCAATTGGCATATTTTTCATAGTTAAAGATCTTTTCTCTATTTAAGCTTTTTTTCCATTGTTTAAACATCTTTTCGATGATTCAAATATATTATCTATAATTCAAACATCTTTTCCATAGTTTAGCCTTTTTATCCATCATTCAAACATCTTTTCTATGATTATGTATCTTTTCCATAGTTAAGGCTTATTTTCTCTTTTCCATAGTTTAGACATCTTATTCATCGCTTAGGCATCTTTTCCATAGCTAAGCATATTATCAATAGTAATTGAATTTTTTTTTTTATATAAAACAGCACATTTTCTATGATAATTACATATTAGCATGTTTTCATAAAACTTACATCTTTTATTTTATTTATTTATTTTTTTCTCTTATTTAGGTGTTTTAAGATTTTTTTTTTTTAAATTTTGTCACATAGCAGTTTCTCCTAAAAATAAAAATAGTAACTTGGAGTCTTTTTAAAAATTAAGTCTTTATTTTTTTTTAATGGGGAATAAAAACTAGGTTTTTTTTAAGATTTTTCTTAACAAAAATAAATTGGTTAAAAAATATAAACCTAACTCAATTTTCAAATTAAAAAGAATCGGCCCATTAAGTCTTTTCTAAAAAAACAGAACTACATTAATTTGATCCCGACTAGCTACTACATAAGCACCTTTGAGGCAACCATAAAAAAAAATAACTTTTTTCCCTTTTTAGAAAATTCATCATCTTTAGAAAATTATAAAAAATAAAAGCCCATTATTTTTTTTCATCTTTACATGGTGACTTAGTCTTAATAGGTTAATTTCCGAACTTAGATTTTCTGATTTAATTTTCCAAAAATTATTTTTTTAGAATATCCGTAAGCTAGTGGTTAAATTAGAGTTTTTCACCTGAAAACTCTAATTTCATTTTTTACCAATTTAACTTGTTAACTACTCCAATTTTTAAAAACATTTTTTAAAAAGAAAAATGTTTTTCCTTAATTTAATATCGAGTATTTTATATTTAGTGAGTTAGGCTTAATATAAGTTAAGTTAAGGAAAACCAAAATAAGGCTTAACACTAATTTTATCAAATTAAAATTTTTCCCTAAATCTACATATAAAAATATCGTAGAATACCAAATTTCATAATTTTATATACTTATTTGATACTTTTAATAAATTAAACAAAATCAAAAGGGAAATCAAAACTAACCAATCAAAAGGCTTCCAATCACCAATAGTGACTCCACCCTTGTTGACACAACTAGGTGGTAGGTCTACTGTCTATTGGTGATGGTCATTCCCCCACAAGTGGTCTTTGGATGTATGTTCACTTTACAAGCCTTAATTACACACTAATTTTTAAAGTTTTTATAAAAATACTTTTTCCTCTCTTCTTAATCTCTCTCTAATTTTTTTGAATTCTCAATTGATCAAAATAAATTATGGAAGCAATTTTATGAATTTATAGCAAATTTTAGATGCTTCTTTAATTTTCCTTGTGCCAAATGTCCCTTCTTCTTCTTTTTTTTCACTTTCTATTTGGCTTAATTTTATTGGTTGTTTTTCTTTCTTTTATTCTTAGCTTACTATGCCTCTTATCTAGACAATTCTATAGTTTCCAACATTTTTCTTTAATTTTTTATGAATTTTATTTAATTAATTAGCACTATTTTGATACATTTTTTTAAGTAATTTCAAGTATTTTTACCTATACATAAATACATATATAGTACAAATAAAGATCATAAATATTATTTAATTTATTTTATAATTTTTAGTGTGCATATAGTTTATCTCTATTGATTCTTTAATTATCGAAACTCGTTTTATGTGTTTCCAATATATAACAAGTAATATATATATATATATATAACTCAATATCATAATATTTTATTATTTTATTATTTCTTTTCATAAATCCAAATCTATGGGATCACTTTTACTAATATTTCCAACTTCTTCATAAATTTTGAGCTTAATCAAATAATTTATACAATCGCCCTAAAATTTACAAATTGTTTCTGAATTAACTAATCACGAGTTAATCACCAATTTTTTTAGAACCTTAGAACTGGGCTCAATTCACTCTATAGGTGGCATGTGAACCAATGATTTAGTGCCGATTTCAGGTTGAGTTAAACCAATGCACAAGTCTACATGCAAACACTTGCACAATAAGGAGATTAAGATTTCCAAGACGCAAATAGTAAGGTTTAGCTATTAGAAAAGAATAAGAGAGGTAAAAATTTATTCATGGTTCTTTTAGAAAAACAAAAAAAAAAAAGTTCAATATTTTAAAATATTTCAAAACTAAAAGGAGCAACTAGCAAGACTATACATCTCATCCATAACCCTACATATTCATATCATATCAAGGACATACTATTTACATGTATGATAAAATGAGTTGTTAAGATACATATACTTTTTAGGTCAAAATTTTACATTATATTATCATCATATATTTTGTTTTCATATCGTATCATCAAAGTTTGTTTCTTGTGTTCACGATGCCTATGCTACACTATTTCTAACTACTAATCAAGTTATGAAGTAGTAGCATAAATACTAACTTTCCAACAGGATGTATTGGGTTTAATTTCTTCTCCGACAATTATAATAATATAATAGTTGGAATAGCTATTCAAGTCTCCCCCCTATTACAGTATTCACTTCATTTTTGAACCTGTAATAGAAATTTTGTAAATAATTTTAATTCCCCATTTTGTTGAATTGCAATTCTTATGTTGAACATAAGAGTTACCCCATTACTCTTGCTTTCTCCATCACTATTCACCAAGAATCCAACATACTACCACCACCACCAACCTACCCGCTATGTTGAAGAAACCCTAACTATAACCTATAGGAGAAACCCTAATCAACATCTCATCTCCATTCTTGAAAATCTTAACCTTAACCCTATGACAGAAACCACAATCCACACCTCGATTCATGGTTTTTTTCTCTCATGCACCTTGTTAACATTTTCGCAGTCCTCTACATATGGGTTGCTTTCATGGTTTTCCTGAACCCTATCTCTTTTTGTTGAGTCTCATTTTCGTGACATCACACCAAATGCTCTATGAATGTTTGAGAAAGGAAGACAAAGATACAAAACTTTTTCTCATCAAATTGAAGAGAGACAAAGATTACTATAACTAGAGTAATCGACTCTTTGTTAAAGAGAGAAAAATTGAAGAGAGGTTATTGGTACTTTTTCCTTCTCAACTTCAAAAAGAATTAAAGGGAGAGAAAGATTACTAGTATTTTTGTTTTATTTCCTAAGAAGGAGAATAAAAATGTGTGTGTGTGTGTGTGAGAGAGAGAGAGAGAGAGAGAAAGTAGAAGAAGAAGGCAATATAATAATTCTCATTGCATTATATATCTTTGGTAAAAATATATATATTACATATTTATTCCTTCTATGCCTTTTATTTTTTTTATCTAGTTGAACACCATAGTAGTTATTATAGACTCGTTCAATTCCTTATAACTTATTTAGTTGGCTTAATGGAATAAGAGGAAATGGAATCATAATTACTTAGGACTGGAATGAAGGTGTAATGGGTAGTGAATAAATAATATGATATTTAGATGAATGCAATTAAATTGATAATACTTTGATCACTCCATTAAACCCATTAGGGAATAAAACATGAATAAAATGTAAAATACTCAAAATACCCCTTGTACAATTTAATAATAAAATATAATAAATAAAAGCCTAACATAAAAGGAGGAAAAAATGGAATTTTGTACCTCAATAGGGCCATCTTCGAAAAATATTATGAAAAGGGGCTCTATTCGCAAAGCGTACACCTTTATTATAAAAAAAATTTTGTCAAAGAAGGTGCATGTAATTATTGTGCCTTAAGAAGGTGTATACTTGCAATGCACCTCTAATAAAGAAGAAGGCACATATAAGCCATGAACCTTCCTTGTTTTTAAAATATAAAGAAAGCGAGATACTTCTTTACACAGTCATTAAGAACATCCTCCATCCTATATCTATTTGACAAATTCCTTGAATACATGTAAAGTAACGAAATGTATATTGAAGACAAAGCAAAACAACCTCCTAACACTAATAAGCTTAGAACCTGCAAGTACATCACAAAAGCACATGAATTCCCACTAATAGGATCTACAGCTTAGTACATCTACAAACAGTCCAATAGCTTACCCAACACAACTGAACCTATAAGATGAGATAAAATATTAAAGAGTGTAATTGTAATAAACAAACAATAGCAAGTGAATAGCAAGCCACAATATGACATCATTTACAACATCCATATACATAGCAAAGGATAGACGACAAAAATACATAATAAACTAATTAGGTAATATATAAGTGTTTATATACAGCCACTTCTTCTTAGATCTTATCAACCGTTTCTCGAATCAGGTAAGTAATGATGTCCCTTCTACTAAACGCTCCCTCTTATGGATGAGGAGGAATATTGCTAAGGTCTTTAAGAGGATCAAGACTAAGCTGTAATGGTGGTTGTTGGGTGACACCCTCCCCCATGTCTGAATTCAAGCTAGCATATGAACAATATACTTAACATAAATATAGTACACTAATTTTCTCTAACTACTATAAATAATTTTAACAATACAATTTACGTATTAAAAAAATAAATGTGTAAAAAAGAAAGGGACTTGTCTTACTTACAAATCAATAAACAAAATGGGGTAATGCTATTGCTTGGAGAGTGAAAATTAGAGAGTAGGGGAGATTTCAAAAAGTGGAAGGTGGTAGAATGAGCTTTGGCTACAAAAAATGAGGTATTATATGGGGTAGGAAGGCACAAAGCTTGTTTGCACCTTTGATTTAACAAGCAAGGTGCATCACTAGTGTTGTTAAGTGTTTTTAGGATAAGATTCGATTCCTACAAAAGCACAAAAAACTAAGTAGTACCTAGGCTAATCTGGTATAGCCACTCCAATACTTAAGTCAGCAATTATATTTTAAAAAAGATAAGTACAAAGTTCAAAGTCATAAGAGAGCTCTTACAATACCTCCTCTACATATTTATAGGTAAAGATCAAGTGTCTGAAATAGCAATTAATCATCAATAGTGAGATACGTGAAGATTTCATAATCGAACACATGCCGAAGATATAAGAATAGTGGGCATTTATGTAATAAGATCGTGCTAGATCATAACTGTTCATGCTACTCTCCAAGTTTAAACTAGATGTGTATAACAGGTTAGGCTTCAAGTCCCATTGATTAGGTTAAGCTTATTCGACATTAGGTGAGAATAGAGTTACTCAGCCTATTGTCAACTGAATAGCTGAATGGTGCTTTAAGGTAAAAAACGACCATCAACATTTGACCCCCAATCCAATGGTTGAGAACTCAATTGTGGGAGTAAAGACATGAGTTCCCCAAAGACATATGAATTCCTAGATGAGTAATGTTGGAAGACAATGGATCATATCTCAATTGAAAAGTCGCAACTTTTCAAATTTCCCGACTATTCACTCTTCAATGGTAGAATGTGTGACAACTGTCATTCTAGGCATCATTACCCCACAAAGGCTATTAACTATCAGAGACATGATAACCATTAGATCTTTGATTCATAGCACATGTCATCAATCCATGCTCAATCATCTAACCAATACGTCACTTATGTCAGAAGCGTATCATGGTTATGAGGGGAAATCATTCATTTGTAAAGGATTTTTTTCTATTAAATAGATTTCTTTGCTTTATCCTCATCTATAGCCACAAGTTCTTGTCCGCTTTTGAAATCTCATCTTCGTCCTTCGAATATCCAAAAGTTTGTGATTTTATTACACAGCTTCACTCCAATCAAGTATAGTTCAAAGTGTCATTCATCAACTTGTTCTTTCAGATGCTGTGGCAACTAAGACCAAAGCTACTTCTCCCACCCACCCCCCCCCCCCCCCCTCTCTCCTTAAGGAGGAACAAGTTAGCATGTTCTTCGAGTAACTTGACTAATAGCACAATGGAATGGTGTGAAAAACTCACTTGCATCAATGTTCTTCTAGAAAATAACTATCTAGATGATAAGGAAAGAAGATCTTCGACCAGGTACTTATATAATGATGTTGTTTATTATTGTGATTCTCTTGATGGAGTCGCGAGTGGTGTTGTTAAAACCATCATCTAGAAGTACAATAAGTACAGGCAAGATCTTCTTGAGACATGGAACCTATACATACCAAAGGAAGAAGAGAGGGTGTATTTCCCGAGGGAGCATGAGTTTTGTATATATCTGAAATATCTTGATTTTGGATTACACTTCCCATTTTCGACTTTCATTAAACAGTTCTTTATTTACTTTTGGGTTATACTAAGTATGTTTTTGTTGAACACCTATCAACTTCTTATAGCATTCGAAATAATTTGTGAGGAGGTCGAAGTTAAGGCTACTCCTCAGTTGTTTACGTATTTCTTCACAAGCAGGAAGCTACCCAATGATTAGTATTTCATAGTTGCTCAGCATGGTTGCAAGTTTATGGATGGGTTAGAGTCTAAAATTTACAAGTGGCATGACAAGCTCATCTCTATTGTATCAAATGAAGATCTAGATTTTTTGACCCAATAGACTAAACCCATCTACACAAAAGATATTGAATTGATGCCAAAGCCGCCAAGAAGATACAAGAAAGAAGGAAAAACAAGATGTTTTTCTATGATGCCAAGAGAATAATTAAGTGGTATGAGAATGGGGATCCAATCTTCTCTGAAAAAGAAAGTAGGTGCTAGAACAGTCGCCATGCCAAGTAAAGCTACTAGAGAAAATTTGTTCCCGTGACTTAGGGAGAAAATAACCGCCTATGAGCTTCACTCAGTACAGATCTCATAAGTTACACTCTTTTCTCCCATTTTTGACATTGTCATTGTCCATTGCAGATATGTGTGTAGGTAATGTCGATCCTGCCAAGCTGTTGGCCCAAGCTAAAGCTAAGAAAATGAGGCTTTTAAGCATGTAGTTGCCAAAGCACCTATCACTCGACTAGTCATACCAAAAAAATGACCTAGGAGAAGGCCATGAAATAGGCTACTGCTCCGAAGAAAGTTACCTGTCCTATCAAGAAGCATCAAGGTAACAAACAACTTAATGCTACTAAGGCTATACCTAAAGCAATTCCTCCTACTAAGAGCACTCCAATCAAAGAAAAGTTAGGAAACTCATGCCAAGAAGTCGGCAACAATAGTGCTAAGGTCATCTCTTATGCAATAGCTAAAGGCTCATTAGGCCAGACGAGTAACAAGCTAGGTCCCATGAAAAAGAGTGGAAAGGAGATTGTTGGTGAGCCTCCGTCTAAGAAATCCAAAACTTTGGATGAAAAGATGAAAATTTCTAAGATCAACATGTCTCTCAACATCTGAAGTTTCGAGTTTACCCATACTCATGAGGTGGGCAAGTACCTTATTTCGTACTAGATCTAGAACATCTTGTATACTGACTTGACCCTGCATGACAAGACAAAATCATTGGCCTTAATGAAAGGAGTCACTCTTCTTAAGGATAAGGAAATTGTGAAAAGAGATGTCAACAAAGTAAGCAGTTGTAATAAAGAATACGTTGCTGCTAAATTGTATGATGTACCTTTTCACTCGTGAAGCATGTTTTGTTGCGAACATAATCTCGTTCACATGCAAATTAGCTACCATTTTCTAACAACTTTAGATGAAGCCGATAGAGAAAGAAAGAAGGCGATATTGCTGCTGTTACTCTTAATGAGAATCAAGCAACTTATTTTGTATCAATATTTTACAGAAAGTTGAGGAGGCATATAACTCCTCAAGAGCTTAGGCAACAGCAACCGAAAGCATAAGGATTAAGGCTGAGATGGAGTTTAAGAAACTTGAATAAGAGCTATCAGCCGAGAGATTAGCACATTCCTTAGTGGTTGATGAAGTCTCAAGCCTTAAAGCTAAGAATTAGGAGTTATATAAGGAGATCAAAGACCTAAAGATAGAGTTATGCAATAAACGAGATGAGTGCTAGGGGTTAGGCTAAACAATCAGCTCAATGAGTGATGAAGAGGATAGGTTGAGGGTATAGATAAAAGAGTTGGAAACAGATAGCTCTAAACTGCGATGTTACATTGCTAAGCTAAAGGAGGTAATGAAGAGGAGGCCTTCAATTAAGTAGACATTAGAAATCATGACTCCTAGTTAGCAATATCAAAAACTACTTAGAAAAAAACTTCTACAGGGGGTTCAATAGGCAAGAAAAGAAATCTTAAAATTTCACCCTGATTATGACCTTTCATGTCTAGATTTCGTCAACATCAACAACGATGATGTTAGCAATGGTGACGAAGAAGTCAGTGAAGAGGCAAAGACTGAGGTCTACAGTTAAGGTGATGATAATCAAGTCATTGTTGAAGCTCCCACCAAGGATGAAGAGAGAATGTCTAAGAAGATCCCTTATGTTCACAAAGAAACCTCAACCTATGCCAAAACCACCAATGCCAAAAGAGAGACAAAGTCCCAAAAAATGCCTTACCTCAATCTAAAAACATGTCAAAGTCTTAAAATTGTCATTGTATTTTGTTTCTAGTTGCATAAACGAGATTTAGTCAGGTTGCCAACCATTGATATCATGTGTGTTATGTACATTTTCTTTCATGCACAACTTCTACTTCTGATACATTTTATTTCACGTGCATTATTGTTTCTGGGCACATTTTATCTCACACGCGTTATTCTCTTTCAACATGTTTTATTTCGTGCACAAATTAATGAATGTCTTCATAGACTATGTTCATTAGTCACTTAAGACATGAACTAGTTTCATTTTTTAGCCGTGAGATTACCTATCGTCAAGCATAAGAGTTCGCTCTCTGTTCTCTTAGCCTATTTAGAATTGACGTTACTTTTCGATAGCTATTCAAGTTCGATAACCATCATAGGCTTTAACTTATTAAATGTTAGTTTGTTTGCAATATAGCTAGAACTTTATTAATTCGATAATCACATGTAAGCTGGGAACGTACATGATGGAAAATAGTGATACAAATAAAACATGGAATAAACAAAACAAGTTATAAGTCATTACCTTACAAGATTCAAAAAGGGAATAACATTAAACGAACTAAGTGAAATAAAGCTTTAGATTCTCAACATTCCATGCTCGAAGGATAATTGTGCCATCGAACCTTTCTAGTCAATAAGTCCCTTCACCTTCAACTTCTCGAATCTTGACAAGATCTTCCCAATTCGCATTGAGTTTCCCTTGTTTATCTCGTATGCTAGTTACCTCTAACTTTTTGCATACTAGATCGTTGGGCCAAATGATCTTATGCTTTACCTTTTTATCATAATATCTAGCTGTTCTATACTAATATCCAGTAACTCTTGTCCTTGCAACATCTCTCATTTCCTCAATAGTATCCAAATTGGTCGTAAGACTAATCTAGTTGGCCATTATATTGAAATTTGGCGTACGAAGATTGGAGAAGCATTTCCGAGGTCGGATATACAGAGAAGCACCACAATGAAGCGAACTGGAAAGAAATAAAAGAAAAGGTTAATAAATCTTGAGCAACTACCGAATGGATGTGATGCACCACTTGATCCTACTTAACCTACAATCCACTAGATATGACATATAAGTTCGAACTGAAAGGTCATTCACCACTACTCCTTCCAAAAGGGAATAGATAAGAGTTGAATGATAATGAGAATACTAAGGTTGCTCAAAGTGAATAATTTTTATATTGAAGAGATGATTCTTGCATACAAGAAAATGGAGGTTTATATATTCGTCCACTAGAGTTACTTTACATGTATGAAAAGACAAAAGAGTATTCTACAACTAAGTTACATAAGACATACTAAAAAGGGTAAAAGAGACAAAGAACATTTAGTGTGAAAAAGAAAGAATCATTCTGAAATACTGTATCGGAAGACTCATGTCTCTTGGTGTTTAGATGGGAGAAATATGATACAAGGTAAGCAAAAACAGAGTAATGCTTATAATCAAGGGCCAACTTAATGTGGACTAGGTCGGGGACCAATTAGTTCTTCTGAAGAAAAGTCAGCTTGATTCAGGGTTAGATTCTTATGATCGAATCAGGAGCTTGCCTCGGCTACTCTTAGGCTATCTCCTAAGAAAAAGCGTTGCTGCTGAACAGGGGCAGATCTGATGTATGTAAGGATCTGATAATCAGGTCGGCATGAGATCAGCTTAAGACAGAAATCCCCATCTTGGTTATAGCCTAGAGCTGGTATCCTCCGAGCAAGTCCTTAAAGTCCTCTAACTCGGTTGTACGTAATTGATCTGAGGGGTTGACTCCTATCATCTACCTAAGGGTAAAAAAGATTTGTCCTCAAATCTGGAGTAATCTCTACTCTTTCTTTGGGATACTCATAAGGTCTTCTTTTATTGGTTAGTGAGGGATCAAATCGGACACATTGAAGGTGGAAGAAACTCCATAGTCATAAGGCAACTCGATTTAGTAAGTGTTGCAGTTAATTTTCTTCAGGACTTTAAACGAACCATCAACTCAAGGAGATAGTTTGTTTTGTCTCAAGTGTAGGAATCATTCTCGACTAACATGTATCCACACTAAGTCTCTCAAGTGGAAAGAAATTGTTCGGCGACCTCGGCTACCAATTTCATGCTGCTTCTAATTGAACTTGGCAATCTTCCTGGTTACAAACTAGTGTAGCTCATGCAATTCTTAGGCTTAGTCGACTCCACGTTAACTCTCTTCTATAGCTGCTGGGTATCGATCATGTATAAGGGAATAGTGGGATTAAGGCTATAGATGACGTCAAATGGGGTCTTCCTAAAAGTGCTATGGATAGTCTGGTTGTATGCAAACTCCACAATGAGTAAGCACAGATCCCAATCCCTCAAGTTCTTCCCAACAATAACTTTAAGCAGATTGATTAGTGTCATGTTCACCACTTTAGTCTAGCCATTGATCTGAAGGTAGCTACTAGAGCTTAATACAAGTTTGGTTCTAAGTCTTCTCCAAAGAGTCTTCCAAAAATAGCTCAAGAATTTTGTATCCCAATCTGAGACAATAGTCTTTAGTACCCCATGTAGTTAAACAATTTCCTACAAAAACAAATCAACAATACATAAAGCATCGGTAGTTCAATGGTACGAAATGAAGTGTGCCATCTTGCTAAAGTAGTTTACTACAACAAAATTAGAATCTATTCCTCTAAATGTCCAAGGCAACCTTAGGACAAGGTCTATGCTGAGGTCAGCCCAAGGTAAGGTTGGTGTTGGCAATAACATGTATTCTCCATGAGGTTCCCTCTTTCCCTTTGCACATTTGCACACTTCACAACTACTAACCACCTTATGGACATCCTTAGCCAAACCTGGCCAGTGAAAGTTCTCCCTCAACAGTTGGCTATCTTGCTTTCCCCAAAATGACCAGATAATCCTCCACTATGAGCTTCCTTAATCAACAACTCGTGCGTAGAATAATTTGGCATGCACAGCCTTCGATCCTTGAACAAGTAGCCATCCTTGAGATAATATCCCTTAACAGCAATTTCGTCCTTGCACTGTTCTATGATAAGGCCAAAATGAGAATCATCAGCATACTGCTTGGTAATTAGTGAGAATCCCAACAATTTTTTCTACAAAGTGGTCAGCAACATTTACAGTCATGATAAGCGTCGGTGACCACATTTGCACTTGCCTTCTTATGCTAGATGACGTATGAGAAATCTTCCATGAACTCCAACCACTTGGCTTACCTCTTCAAAAACTCTTTCTAGATGTTTTAGAGACTCATGGTCTATGTAAATAACAAACTTTCACAACAGCAAATAATGTTACCAAACAATAAGGGCTCGATAAAGAGAGTACAACTCTTTCCTATACACATAATGGTTTAAGGCAGGACCATTAAGTTTCTCACTGTGGTAACTAATAAGCCGTCACTCTTGCATTAAGACAGCACCAATTCCAATTTCCGATGCATCACATTCTAATTCAAAGGGCTTATCAAAATCTAGTAGTAACAAGATAGGTACCAAGGTAAGTTTTCCCTTGATCACTCTAAAGCTCCATTCAACTCAATCATTCCACCTGAATCCTTCACTCTTCTTAGTTAACTCAATCAATGGGGTAGCTATTGTGCTGAAGCCTTTAATAAATCGCCTATAGAAAGAAGCTAGGCTGAGGAAACTTTAGTCCTTAATGACATTCTTCAACGTCGGCCATTTTAGAACAACTAAGATCTTCTCCTCATTTGCCCGAATTCCTTCTCCTAACACTATAAACCCTAGGAATATCACTTTTCTCTAGCAGAACATACACTTCTTCACATTTTTATACAACCTCTTAGTTCACAAAATGCTAAATACTTCTCGAAGATTTTGAACATGGTCATTCAAGTCGATACTATATACCAACATATCATCAAAGTACACGACCACACATCTCCCAATTAGGGGGTGCATTACATGGTTTCATAACCTCATAAATGTGCTTGGTACAGTAGTAAATTCAAATGGCATAACCAACCATTCATAAAGTCCGCACCTAGTCTTAAAGGCAGTCTTCCATTCATCTCCGACCTCATGCGAATTTGGTGGTAGCCACTTCGCAAATCAATCTTCTAAAATATCTTTGTGCCATGAAGCTCATCTAACATGTCATCAAGCTTAAATATCGGGTATCTATACTTAACAGTAATTCAATTGATTGCTCAATTGTCAATGCACATGTGCCATGAACCATCTTTCTTTAGAATGAGCAAAGCTGGCATAGCACAAGAGTTCATGCTCTCCCTTACATATCCTCACTTTATGGGTTCATCCACCTATCTTTTTAGCTTGGTAGCCTACTCAAGGTTCATCCTATATGCAGGTAAATTTGATAGGGCGACACCTAGCTACAGTTCACTACAATGCTCTATACCGTAAACTGGCGGTAGACCTCTAGGCAATTCTTCTTGAAACAACTCAGAAAACTCATTTAGCAAGCTTCGAATCTCTTCTAAAATGTCCTATAATTCCCTCATCTCCAACAATCTCCTAACCAATAGGAACATTAGTTCATCAGCCTTCTCAATAAATCGAAGCTCTCTTCGGCTCATAACTAAAGTCTTCTTCTTATTAGCTCAGGTGAGCTAGTTATGGGTTTCATTTACTTGGGATAAGGTCAAAGCTTGCAACACAATCTTCCTTCCATCTTTAACAAAGGCATAAGTGTTTTTATACTTGTCGTACGACACATGTCGGTCGAACAACCAAGGTCGTTCAAGTAATAGATGTGACGCTCCCATAAGGACAACATCGTACACTACTTTATCCCTATATACATTCCTAACACTAAACAGTACGGTCACTTGTTCAATCACATGCAAAGTACCCTTATCATGAAGCCAATGTAGCTTATAAGGTCAGGGATGCTTGGAGGTCAGCAGACCCAACCTTTGCACAAAGGACTGTACAACTACGTTACTAGAACTTCCTCCATCCACTATAATGGTGCACAAATGTCCATTTATAGTACATTTTGTGTGGAACAGATTTTCCCTCTAGTTTTTCTCGGAGCTCGATAAAGAGCTCAATATTCACCTCAAAACTAGAGTCATCATTTCTCCCTAGTTGGCATAGATACAAGTCTCCTCTTCCTCTTTGGCTTCGAGTTTTCCAACATCCTCTTCCTTCTCGGGCTCGCTTTTATCAGTACTATCTACTACATCTCCTCTGAGCACTACGACACATCAATTCAGACACTCAGCGGCCATATGTCTGAAGCCCAAGCCTTTAAAGCATTTTACCTTACTAGTCTTTCATCCAGAGGTCTGCCTTTCCTCCTATGTTCTTGAAGTCGACCTAACCTCAGATTGGCCCAATTGACCGGCTCGACCTGACTGGCTTGCCCAGCTATCATCAGGTATGTCATTCCTTTCCTCAGCTCAGTATGGTCTCCTCGGCTCGGCTTGAACAAGTCAACATAGAACTGAGGCTCACAAAATGTTGGCCCAAGTCAGCTTAGAACATTTCTCCTCTACTTTTCAACCCTCTATGTGATCTTGATCACCTCTTCTAAGGTATAAAACCTCTGCACTTTTACAATGTTGTGAATCTCATACTTAAGCCTAAAATGAATCTTGATACTATGCAAGCCTCTAGCTCTTTCACATTAACTTAGATCATTAACATCTAGAACTTTCTCACGTAGTCATCTAAAAATTGGCTTCTTTGGCAACGCTCCTATAACTTTGCAAATGTATCTTGTAAATAAGTCTCAAGCACAAATCTGCCTCTTAACAACCTCTTCATCTCATCCCAAGTTTTAACACCTTGTCTTCCATCTTTTGCTTTAACTACATTCATATTCTTCCACCATATGATGGCATACCTAATAAACTCCAATGTAGTAAGTAGAAATTTGATAGCATCCACATCCCCATAACATTCTAACACTTTCTCAACCTTCTCTTCCCATTCTAAGTATTCATTGGCATCTCCACTTCTACTGAAGGCCGGGATTTGAACCTTAACATTATCTAGTCCTTGAGGAGCTCAACATCCTCATCCCTATGCTTGGTAATAGTCAACATCTTCTTCTTCCTCCCCAAACTCTTCAATATCTAACTCCTCATCATCTTCTTCAATCTCTTCTAACTCCGGTCTTCATCTAGTAACTCCTCCAGCTCAAGGGGGTTGAACTGGTCAATGAGCTCGACCACCTTGGCCATAACCCCTCTCTTGAATATTTTTAAGTAGAATTTATGGTGGCATTCCCTAAGGTTGTTTCCTATTAACTTACATCGCTATGACTAAATTCTTAACAAGGTTTGTGAGCCTATTAAGCTTTTCATCAATGGACCCTAAGGTGTTACTATCATTATGACTCCGACCAGGTTGAATACCACTACCCTGATCTCCAATAATACCCTAAACACTCGAATCTGACATAGTACAATACTTATCATATAGAATAACAACTTACAAACGATCTCATTACCCAATAGTCACTTAAACAGAATAGAAACAAACTTGCTCTGTTTTTGTAGTGAAAAACAGAGTAAGAACATAATAACAATGGAATCACTATCACATAAACACACTACAATAGCTACAAAAGAAACACAATAACCACTAATAGTAAAGTGAACCAAAACTCCCCTGCAACTTCATATACTCTCTCTCAGAACCGTACTCTAATACCAGCGAAGCTGATGCATCTCTAGGGTCGGACATACGAAGAAGCACCATAATAAAGCGAACCGAAAAGAAACAAAAGAAAAAGCCTGCAAAGCTCGAGCAGCTACCAAATGGATGTGATGCATCACCCGATCCTACTTGGCCTACAATCCACCAAATATGACACACCAATCTGAACTGAAGGGTCATTCACCATTACTCCTTGCTCAAGGGAATAAATAAGAGTTAAATGATAACGAGAACACTAAAGTTACTCAAAGTGAGTAATTTTTGTATTAAAGAGATTATTCTCATATACAAGAAAGTGGAGGTTTATATACCTGTCTACTAGGGTTTATATACCTATCTACTAGGGTATTCTACAATTAGGTTACATAAAACATACTAAAAATGGTAAAATAGACAAAGAATATTTATTATGAAAAAGAAATAATCCTTCTGGAATATTATGTTAGAAGACTTGTGTCGCTTGGCATCTGGATGGGAGAAATACAATATAAGGTAAGCAAAAATAGAGTAACGCTTGTTGTCAAGGGCTGACTTGATGTGGACTAGGTCAAGAACCAATTAGTTCTTCTAAAGAGAAATCAACTTGATTTAGGGTTAAATTCTTGTAGTCGAATCGAGAGCTCACCTCAGCTACTCTTAGACTGTCTCTTAGGATAAAGCATTGCTACTGAACAGGGGTAGATCTGATGCATATAAGGATCTAATAGTCAGGTTGGCATGAGATCAACTCAGGATAGGAATCCCTATCTCATCTATGGCTTAGAGCTAATATCCTCCGAGTGTGTCCTTAGAGTCCTCTAGCTCAGCTACGCGTGATTAGTCCTAAGGGTTGACTCTTATCAATTGGGCAAGTCTAATTTAATCTGCAATACTATCTTTCGTACTATACGACAATCTGAAGGACATTTCTCCTATCGTAGTCATATGGGTTGTCTGATAACTCTACAAAATATTCAGCAATTCGTCAACCCATTTATCCTTAGCTTGATTGACTTTCCTCTTTAAGTTGTACAAGATAATCTTATTAATGGTTTCCACTTGCCCATTTGTCTGAAGATGTGCCACAGACAAATACCATATTTCATACAAAATGGCTAAAATTTATCATTGTCAAACTGTAGTCTGTTATCAGTAATTATCATGAATGGGACCCTAAATCTTGATATAATGAAGTTGAAAATAAAAGCCTCTACTTTCTACTCAGTGATTTTTGCTAATGCCTTGACTTCCACCCATTTTGTAAAATAATCTACAGCGACAATGACGAATTGCCACTAAGCCATAGACTTAAGAAAAGGTCCAAGTATATCTAACCCCCATTGGGAAAAGGGCTATGGACCAATGAGGCTGCACAATTCAATAGAAGGCACATAACTCAATGCCTCATGTTTCTGACATTGTGGACACTACCGAACAGATGATCTTGCATTATCCGTCATTGTCAACCAATAATAGTCAAGTCGCAATACATAGACATAAGTTTTTGTCCCTTCACATGGTTACTATACATACCACCATGTAACTTGGATAGTAATTGTTATGCATCTTTCAGAGGAAGGCATTGAAGGTTAGGGTTGAGAAATGACGCATTTATACAATTGATTATCAATCAATGTGTAATATGTAGCTTGATAGATCATCCTTCGAGCCTCTTTTTTATCCTTAGAGAGAATGTCGTCCTTTAGGTAATCTATGATTAAGTCCATCCAAGACCTCTCTTTTAAACAAGGAGTCAGTTCATAGCTTTGTTAAGTAGTCTATAAGCTCTTATTAAGGAGGAACTCAACAAAAAACTTGTCATTTAAGTCGGGGAGTGCCATGCCGACCAACTTTGATAATTTGTTGGCTGTAATGTTCTTGCTCCTCGGTATTTTCTAATTGAAAAAGACTAAAACTCCTCTATGAGTGTTTGTACTATCAATAAGTATTTGCTCAGTACTTCCTCTTTGGCTGCATTACTCCCCCTGACCTAATTTACAACAAGTTGCAAGTCGAAAAAAACTTCAATCTTCTCAATGCCTACTTTCTTTACCAATTGAGTCTAGCTATTAATGCTTCATATTCAACCTCATTGTTAATAACTGGAGATCCAAATTTCAAAGCATAATGAACCTTGACATTGTAAGGTCCTTGCAAAATAAGACTCGCGCCACTTCCTTCCTTAGTTAAAGAACCATCAACATATAAATTCCATATCAGCTTCTCGATTATCTCAATGATGTCCTCTTTTCATGTGAACTTAGCCATAAAATTTGCCAACACCTAAGCTTTTAATGCCGCTTTGGGTTTGTATTATACTCCATAAGCACTCAGCTCCAAGGCATACTTCATCATCCTCTCGGAGGAATCTAGTCGTTATAAAGCTTACTATAAGGCCTAATCAGTAAGGACAATAATTTGATGAACCTCGAAGTATGGTTTCAACTTACTTGCTGAGAGAACCACAACCAATACAAATTTCTCCATTTTTGAATATCAGTGTTTTGGTCCTTGTAAAACATGACTTACATAATAAATTTACCAATGCTTCCTAATGCGTACTGAAGATAAGAACAAATAAGGTCGATTACAGGGTAGGTCCGAGCTTGCTAAAAGCTTAAAAGAAGGTAATGGGATTATACAAAAACAGTAAAAATAAAGTAAGCAAACCCACAAACAGCTCTAAGGATAGGACACACTAAGGAACTCCAAGGACTCACGGCACAACTCGATGTGATGCATGAGGTGATCCGGTGAGATTATTTACCAACAAACCTTACTTAAAAGTTAGGATAAGAATGAGAAGAGTAAATGAGCAATGTTTACAATAGGAAGAATATTCAGTATATTGATGATATCAAATGTCATGTAGCTTCATGTACAAAGGGTATTTATACCCACAATACTAGGGCAACTTACCTAAAATTGAAAAGATAAAAAAGGGTAATGTATAAAAGGAGTAAGATATAAGGAATGATGAAGGATATATTGGGAAATACATCATAAGTAAGTATTCTGTATGGGCAATTCTATTACATGGCTATTCAGATACGTAGCTCATTGTAGATGGATGACTTTCTGGCAGAAAAGACAATTCTATAAGATCAACTTGATTTCTACCGAATCTAGGTAGAATCATCCAAGAAGGAATGGTAGCGAATAGGTGCTGGAGCTCTTAGCTTCCCGGCACTAATGTTGCCAAGCTAGGGGTCGGGTCCGTCATGGCAGAGTAGATGTGTATGAGGGTTTAGGTTGTTAATAAAGCTTTCGTCTAACTAGTACATGACTTTTGAGAGATGAAGAGTTACTCAGCTCGACATAAGGAGTTGGTCAGTGGTAAGGATTATCTTATCTTCTATAGGAGTCGATTGGAGCAAAAGGATTCATCTTGTTAGCCCTTCAAGGCCTCAAGCTTGGCTATACGTCAGAGGTCCAGTAGTTAGATTCTTATCACTCCTTACCTTTGATGCAAGCCAAGACAAATGAGAAGGTTTGGTTACTGACCGACAAGTATAAATATAAGTTTTCTTTCAGAGTGGATGTTGGGAGTATTGGTAGTGACTTAAGAAACTCTTTTGGTTCACTGAATGTTCTTTCGCGTATTTCTGTCCACTTAAAATCTTTCGAATTCTTTAAAATTTTAAAGAATTCCATACGTCTATCTACACCCCTTAACATGAACTTGTTAAGGGTAGCTATCCACCCTGTCAGCTCTTGAACTTCCTTGACCGTACAAGGTGACCTCGTATTTTTTATTACATCATTTTTTTTTATTTGCTTCAATACTACACCGGGTAACCATATATCCTAAAAAATTTCCTAAAGTCGCACAAAAAATGCTTTTCTGGAGATTTAGTTTTATGTTATATCTTCTAAGAGTGTTGAATGTCTCTTTAAGATCAACAAGATGCCAACCCTTTTATGTGCTTTTCACTATCATGTCATCAACATATACTTCAACATTACATTAAATTTAGGGCTTAACAATCTTGGTAATAAGGCATTGGTAATTCGCATCGACATTTTTCAGGCCAAAAGGTATCAACATATAATAATAAGTCCTAAAGTTGGTAATGAATGATGTGTAGACCTCACTTCCTCTTCCATTTTGATTTTATTATAGCTAGAAAACAAATTCATAAAGGATAACACTGTATGTTCGATAGTGGAGTCAACCAATTGGTCTATTTTCAGCAACGGGAAATAGTCTTTAGGATAGGTCTTGTTCAAATTCGTGAAGTCTATGCACATAAGCCATTTGTCATTAAACTTCTTAACTAACACACAGTTTGCTAACTAAGTCAGATAAGGCTCTTCCCAAATGAACCATACCTTAAGCAATTTTTAGACTTCTTCTTCTATGGCTCCCTATCATTCAGGAGCAAAATGTCTTTTCTTTTGTTGAATAACTTTTGCATTAGGGTCAATGTGAAGTTTGTAGGTAATAACATCTCTGGGAACGCCCATCATATCTGAAGGGGACCATGCAAAGATATCTACATTATCCTGCAAGAAATTAATCAAGCTCAGATAGATGTCTACCAGCAACAATTTCCCTATCTTGGTCATCCTCCTTGGATCATTTCCTAATGGAATCTCTTCCATCTCTTCCTCGGCATTCTCAATGCCGATAGATTTTTGTTTTGGATAAGTTTCAATTTGAAAATTTTCTTCTCAACACAATGCCCTTATATATAGGGATCTCACCAACTATTAGTCTCCTCCATATACACCAACTCTAATAAAAGTGAGGAATTTGGTTTTGAGATGCACTATGGAAGGAACCATGCCAAATAGATACTAACATGGCCAACCACTAATCATATTATATGAGGACCAACATTTGACTACAAGGAAATCTACCCTGTCTTCTACAATATATTCGTCATCTCCAATCTAGATAGGGACAGAAATCACTCCACTTACCTAAACAAGTTGATTATTGAAAGCATATAGATCATAATCATATGATCTCAACTGCGTCTTGATTTTTGACTTCATCTAATTGAAAGCATGCTAAAAAATTATATATGTAAAACTTCTAGTGTCAACCAAAATCTTTTTTACCTTAAAGTTAGCAATTCTCAAACTAAGTACCAGTACATCATCGTGGGGTCTTTAAATGCCTTTGAAATCCTCTTTTGAGAAAGATTTGGAATTGTCGACCTTGACCTTCCTGCCCTACACATTACAAACATAATGTATGGTATTAGTCAAGCCCGAAGAGCTAAACCAGCATAAGGCAGAAGGTCTACCAATGATAGTATTTATTATACCATTTGGTGCTTTGATGCTATTTTTGTCTCTTGTATCTTTTGCAACCTTAGAAGGCTACATGATATTCTCCTACTCATCACGTGTCCTTTGAGTCAGTCATTCTATGTTTTCAGCATTGTGCACAAAAACTTGCTTAGATACCCTTGCTGGATCACATCTTCGATCACATTTTTGAGTCGGATACACTCATCGGTATTATAACCTATGTCATGATGAAAATTGCAGTATTTATTTGAATTCCATCTTAAGGGATTTCTTCTCATTCTCTCTGGCCATTACAAAATGCCTCTTTGGCGACACACTTCCATCAATATGTCCACAATTGGACAATTAAGTGGCATATAAACTGAATACATTGAGATGCATGGCCTCTTTTTGTTGGCATTGATACACTGATCATCGTCAGCTCTAAGTTGATCTTTCACACTCTTCTTTTTGTCACCTTCCCTATCTCATCTATTCTAATCAGCTTCTCGGTAAGCCTTAAGGTTATCTTCCTATCTGATGTAAGACGTAACTTTGGCTTTAAACTCGACAAAATTTCTTGGCTGATTTTTTGCGAAAGACCTGAAAAAGTCTTCGTAGGGTTTAACACCATCAATAACCACATTGAGAGCAACGCTTATATCTAGTTCTAGAATCTGGACCATCTTAGCCATTAATCTGGCCAAATAGTCTTTGATAAATTCATCTAATCTTTGCTTTATCGTGTTAAGAATCGAAGAATCATTAATGGGAAGCTTGCTTGTGAGGACGTATTGAAGAAACACTTCTACTAAATCCTCAAAACATGAAATTGTATTCGGCTTCAAATGTTTGAATCACATACTAGCCGCATTCCTCAATGTTAAAGGAAAGGCTTAGCAAGCTATGGCGTTACTCAAGCGATACAATTTAGCCAAGATGCAGTAGTACTCGAAATGATCTTTAGGGTCTTTTATTTCATCATAGGTTTCAAATTACGATAGCTTGATGTACCGCAATATAACTTCATCCAAAATCTCAAGGATGAAAAGGCTTTTCTTTATTTAGAATTGCTTACTCATTGTAGTAAAGGTGCTAACATGCGAATGTCCGCCATGGTACACCTACTGTGGTTGTTTTCCCTTATCATTTTTCTTAAAAGCAGGGGCCGAAGGTCCCAATGTGACTCCAACCTACTTTCCCAATAATTTAGGAGAGTAGATTGAATCTCGATTGTTATCAGTATTATTATCGTTAAGTTTTCGATTTTCATTTAGGTAAATATTTTTATAGAGAAGCTTAAGGATTTCGTCATGTTTTTTACTGAGTTCTTGGTTTTCCTTAGCTAAGTCGAGACAAAGTTACTCCAGCATAACCAAATGCTATTCGTCAGTATGCCAACTTTCCCCCACTTTGTGGTGGGGTGAATTACCAATACCTGTACTTTTGGTCATTCTCGTCTTTGCCATGTGGGTATATAAATGAAAAACAAACAATGCCAAATGTTGTTGGGTGATTTTAGGATAAGATCTAATTCTTGCAAAAGCACCAAAAACTAAGTGATATCGGGGCTAATCCATACAGCCACTCTTTTCATAATATTTTTCTAAGATGCCCTATTAAGGTTTAAAACTCAAAAAAATGATTTGCATCTTCATGTTAGAAAGTTGGGATCATGACCCCAAATCCACCAAACCCTAACCCTAGATTGTAAAGAAGGATCTCAAATTGGAAGATCACCACCGACCATTACTCAGGACTATTCAGCGAATCTCAACAAGAAGATCACCACTAACCCCAAAATGTGAAGATTAATGGATTATGTCTTTAATACCACCATGAACAAGCATCTTACTCAAATAAGGTATGAATTTCCCCATTGTTCCAACTTTTCCTTTCGATTCACATACAAGCCTTAGAAATACCATTCCCTACATCAATTATGGAATCAATCATTTGTATTATTTGTGTTATAAGGGAAAACTTTCTTTTACATTAAATAAAAGGCAATTTAGGCTTCAAGAAACTTGGATGGCATTATAACAATCATTGACATTAAGCTTTTGTGAAAGTTTAAAACATCTAGTTGTAGGTTTAACTTTTTCATTTGTATAAGGTTGGCAATAATGGGGGAAAACAAAACTCCTCTTCTCTTTCAAAGAGAATAGGTACTTGATGGGATTAGTGATATGTAGAACGGTTGTAATTGAGGAAAGAAAAATTGATTTTTTTTTTTTTGTTAGATAATTGATTGGACAAGGAAGCTCTACATCTTTATTTAGGCCTGAAAGTAGTTTTAGTTATGGGAAAGAGACTGTTAGAATGTAAAAAATCTGAAAATTTTACCTATGTGATTTAAAGAACTTAAATAGATAAATGAAAGCTTTTCATTTTCTTTTACTAAAGAAACCATATGTAATGAAAGATTTAAAAGCAAAATACAACACATTCTCTTCATTTTCATCCTCCACCTATGTCATATTGTTTTATTGGGTTAAATATACATTTATGTTTTCAAGCAAAGGACTTAAAGGTCTCACTTCAAACTTTGTTGGGATATCGTATATGAAATCATGAACAAGTGCATATTTTCTTACAATGTCTAAGGTGAGCTTATGAGCCACCCTCTATCTACCCTTGTTATGTCAATGTTAAATCTCTTGGTAAGCTTCTAGTGGTTTGCAGCTTTGAAAGAATGTAAGATAGGATGCTGTAAAATTGAAGTCATCAGCTTAAAGTGTTCATGTAATGGTTTGGTGCTACAAATTTTATGAATTACTTTAACAAATTAATCGTAACATAACTACCATTGAAACTAATGCATATATTTATGCACGTGCACATGGCAATGTTGTCCATATATTTTCTAAGTTACTTCTTCTCACAAAGATAGAAATCCCATTTATGTTACAATGCATTCGCTAAAGAAGACAAGTACAATGTACCCTATGTTGCATAGCATGACTTCATTGATGGTAGTGGTGGCTATAGGGAGGTGGTGTTGATGGTCGAATTTCATTCACTCGGCTACTGACATGTTAAGTAACTCCATTCTCGGCTTGCGCCAAGTAACATAGATCTATATTTAATTTGAATTCAAGGAGAGTGGTATGAACAATTATCACTTAGTACGGTTATATTACATAACTACCCACTATCTCTACATTTTAAGAATGCACCTAATTAAGAGGCCTCTACGTATGCCAATAGTTGCTCCATTAACCACTACTTCAAATACAACACTCACCTATAAATACGATGAAGAAACACTGTATAGTTATCCGATAACTCTCCATTACTTACTTAACCTTTTTCTACAACTACTTACTGACTTAGCCATTGAAGTGGCCACACTAAACTAGCCTTGATACGAAAAACCTTTTATTTCTTTGTACAATAAAAGTTCTAACCCAAAACCACTTAACAACATTTGGCACCATCTATTTTTTCTTACCCATCCACATGGTAAGAACCAGATTAACTAGAAGTGTAGTTACTAGCACCTCATCCCACTATCTTGAGGGGGGAAGTAGGCATACTGATGAGCAACATTTAGCTAAGTTAGAGCAGCTTCGCCTCAATTTGGCCAAAGAAAACCAAGAATTAAGTAAAAAACATGAAGAGATCCTTAATCTCCTTCATAGTAATGCTTACCTAAATCAACACAAAGAGCGTAATGATCACAATGCCAAGAATAGTGATGAATTAATCTATTCACTAAAATTGCTAAAAAAGTAAGCAAAAGTTACAATAGGACCTTCAACTCCTACGCTCAAGAAAGTTGACAAAGGTAAGCAACCGCAACAGCTACATCATGTTGGACCCTCTTATTTTAGCACCCCTACTGCAATGAGTAAACAGTTCCAAATTAAGAAGAGCCCTATCATTCTTGAGATTTTTGAAGAGATTATACCATGGTACATCAAGTTGTTGCAATTTGAAAATTATGATGGGACAAAAGATCCTAAGGATCATTTAGAGTACTACTGCACTTTGACCAAGTAACACGACTTGAGTAATGTTGTGGCATGCCAAGCTTTCCCCTTGACATTGGGGAATGCAGCAAGTGCATGGTTTAAACACCTAAAGCCAAACACTATTTCATGTTTCGAAGAAAAAGAAAAAGTGCCCCTTCAACACTTCCTTGCAAGTAAGCTTCCTATTAAGGATTCTTCAGTCCTTAACATAACAAAACAAAGATCAGACAAGTCTATTAGAGATTATCCAGCTAGGTTTATGGCTGAGATGGTCTAAATTCCAAAATTAGACATGAGTGTAGCCCTCAACACTATCATTGATGGATTCAAGCCCTACGGAGACTTTCTTTCGCTAAGAATAAGTCGAGAACTTTTGTCGAGTTCAAAGCCATAGCCACATCCTACATCCGATAAGAAGACAATATAAAGGCTTGGAAAGAAGTCAATCAAAATAGAGGAGACAAGAAAAATGACAAGAGGAGAAGTGTAAAAGATTGACTTAGGACGGACGATGATCAAAGCCCAAAAGCTGAGAGAAAGAGACTACGAATTCTAACATAGTCATCCCATACGCCAGTTAATCGTCCAATTTTGGACATATTAATGAAGGTACATAGGCAAAGAGGCATGTTGCAGTAGCTAAAGAGGATGAAGGGAAACCCTGCAAGGCAAAATTCCAATAAATACTACAATTTTCATCGTGACAAGAGCCATAACACAGACAAATGCATCCAACTCAAGAATGTGATTGAGGATGCAATCTAGCAAGGGCACTTGCGTAAGTTTCTCGTGTATGATGCCGATAATATCGAGCAACCATCCCAAAGAAGCCATGAAGACCAAGAGAATGTTACTTGGCTAGCTATTGCTCGAAAAGATGTAAGAGACAAGGATACTAATAAAGTACCTAATAAGATAATCAATGCTATTGTCAGTACAGCTTTTGCTATTAGTCGGTCAAGTTCCTCGAACCTAACTAATGCCATAAATTATGTTTGCAATATCCAAGACAAGAAGGTCAAAATCGATAATATGATTTCCTTTATGAAAGAAGATTTTGATTGCATCCAAAGGCTGCATGATGATGCACTCATGATTAGTTCAAGAATTGCTAACTTCAAGGTGAAGAAAATTCTCATTGACATTGGAAGTTCGGCAAATGTTATTTTTCAACATGCTTTTGATTAGATGAGACCAAAGATCAAAGAACAGCTAAGATCTTATAATTATGATTTGTATACCTTCAATAACCAAACCGTCTAAGTAACTAAAGTGATCTCTTTTTACCAATCCAGATCGAAGATGACGAGCATGTCGCGAAAGATAAAGTGGACTTCCTCATTGTCAAATGTTTGTCCCCATATAATATAATCACAGGACGACCATATCAACACTTATTTGATATCATCCCTTACACTGCTCACCTCAAAGCCAAATTCCCCACTCCTATGGGAGTCAATGTATGTAAAGGAGACTAAGAGTTGGCAAGGTCTTTATATATGAGGGTGTTAAGGCAAAAAGAAGTATTTCAGGTGGAAACTTATCCAAAAGGAAAGTCAATCGACATTGACAATGCTAAAAATGAAACAAAGGAAATTTCATTGGGAGGTGATCTTAAAAAGATTACCAAGATAAGGAAACCCTTGCCTGCAAACATCCATCAAAGTTTAATCAACTTCTTATAAAACAATGCCGATGTATTTACATGGTCCCCTTCAAACATGCTGGGTATCCTTAGAGACATTATAGTACACAAGCTCCAGATTAATCTAAGCGCGAAAGTAATTTAACAAAAGAAAAGGCATTTTGCCCTCAAGAGGCAAGTGACCATAGAAGAATAAATTCATAAACTCTACAAGGCGGGATTTATTCAAGAAGAGCCTTATCCAATTTGGCTAGCCAACTGTATGCTAATCAAGAAATCTAACATCAAATGGTGCATGTGTATAGACTTTACGGATCTTAACTAGGTTTGTCTTAAGGATTGCTTTCCGTTACCAAGAATTGATCAGATGGTCGATTCAACCACCAGACATGCGTTACTTTCTTTTATAGATGCTTTTTCAAGCTAGAACCAAATTAAGATGAACAAGGAAGATGAAGTTCACACATCATTCATCACCAATTTCGAAACATATTGTTATACAGTGATGCCCATTGGGTTGAAAAATACCGATACAACCTATCAAAGGCTTGTCATTATGATGTTCAAAACCCTAATCCATTAAATGTCGAAATATATGTCGATGACATGATTGTGAAAAGCAAAACAAAGGATCAACATTTTGCTGATCTTAAGGAGACATTCGCTACTCTGAGGAGATATGACATAAAGCTTAACCCACAAAAGTGCTTTTTTGGTGCTACTTCAAGAAAGTTTTTAAGGTACATGATCACTTGACGCAATATTGAAGCCATCCGAAGAAAGATTGATGTGATAATAACTATGAAATCTCCTCGTATTGTCAAGGAGGTATAGGAACTTAATGGGCAAATAGCTACCCTCAATTATTTTGAGTCGAGAAGCATAGATAGACAAGCAGAATTTTTTAAAATTTTAAAGAACCCAAAAGAGTTCAAATAGGCAAATGATTGTAAGAGGGCATTCAATGAACTTAAAGAATTCCTCACATCACCCCCGATACTTTCGATACCTATCTCAGGAGAGAATTTATATTTATACCTATTAGTTAGCGGCCGAGTGCTTTCTTCTGTGTTAGCCCAAATTGATGGCAAGGAGCATCAATCAGTTTATTACAAAAGTCATGTCTTATAAGGACCGAAGCATTGATATACGAAAATTGAGAACTTTGTCTTAGTAGTGGTTTTCTTGGTGAGGAAATTGAAACCGTATTTTGAAACTCACCAAATCATAGTCTTCACTGATCAACCTTTGCGATGGGCATTGCAACAGCCTGACTCTTCTAAGAGGATGATGAAATATGCCCTGGAGCTGAGTACCTATGGTGTACAATATAAACCTAGAACGGCATTAAAAGCTCTAGTGCTAGTGGATTTTTTGGCCGAGTTCACCAGTAAAGAAGACAACATGGAGATTGTCGAGAAACCCATATTGTATCTTTATGTGGATGGTTTTTCCACTAGAGAAGGAAGTAGTACAAACCTTATTCTATAAGGAACCCATAATGTCAAGGTTAATTATGCCTTGAAATTCAGATTCCCAGCTAGCAATAATGAAGTAGAATATGAAGCTTTGATAGCCAAACTCAAGTTTGCGAAGGAAGTTGGAGCCAAGAAACTCGAAGTTTTCTCTGATTCTCAACTTGTTGTGAATCAAGTCAAAGGAAGTTATGCAGTAAAAGAAGAGGAAATGAGCAAGTACTTGTTGATAGTATGAATGCTCACAGAAGAATTTCAATCCATAAAATATTGAGGAGTAAGAACATTACTACCGACAAATTGTCAAAGTTAGCCAATATGGCATTTCCTGATCTAAATGATATACTCTTTGTTGAGTTTCTCCTGTACAAGAGTTTATCAATTGTTTCGCAAAGCTACAAGTTGGCTCCTTGCTTGAGAGAGAAGTCCTAGATGGATCTACTCATAAACTACTTAAGAGGTGGTGTCCTCCCTGATGACAAGAAAGATGCTTAAGGATTGGTTTACCAAGCTGCAAACTACACGTTGATAGATTATCAACTATACAAATGCAGCATATCTAACATTATCTTTGATGCCTTCCTCCAAAAGATGCCCAACAAGTGTTATCCGAACTACATGACGATGTATGCAGTAACCACGTAAAAGCATAAACATTGTATATTCGTGCGTTGTGACTTAACTATTATTGGCCGACCATAAAAGAAGATGTAAGAACAGCTATTTGACATTGTCCGCAATGCTAAAAGCATAAGGCGCCAAGTCATATGCCTTCTACTGAACTATGCTACTTATCCAGTCCCTAGCCCTTTACGTAGCAGGGATTAAACATACTCGGACCCTTTTTGAAGTCTATAGCCCAAATTTCACAAAATGGGCGAAAGCCAAGGCATTGGCAAGGATCACTGAACAGAAAGTTGAGGCATTTTTTTCCCACTTTATAATATCAAGGTTTAGAGTGCTATTTATGATAATTATAGAAAATAAACACAATTTAGCAATAACAGATTCTAAGCATTTTGTGAGAAATACGGCATTCAGCTAAATTACACATCCGTAGCTCACCTCCAAACTAATGAGCAAGTTGAAACTGTCAACAAGATCATCTTGTATGGCTTAAGGAGGAAGGTTAATCAAGTTAAAGGAAAATATGTTGATAAATTGTGAAATGTCTTATAGGGATACCAGACTACCCATAAAACTACAACAGAGGAAACCCCCTTCAAGTAGGCGTATGGTATAGAGGCAGTTTTACCGATTAAGTTGGATCTGCCCAATCTATGAACATGGAATTTTGATGTGATAATCAATCATGTTAGTTTGACGACAAATTTAGATACAATTGAAGAAATCAAAGATGTTACGAGAGCAAGGGTTGCAACATATCAGCATAGGGCAACTAGGTATTATAATCTGAAGGTGAAGCATAAGGTTTTTTAGCTTGAGGATTTGGTTTGCCGAAAGCTAAAGGCGACTGATGCATGAAAAAACAAGGGAAGCTCAACGCAAATTAGAAGGATCCTATTAGGGTCCGAGAAGTCATTGGTGAAGGGGGGCTATTAACTAGAAAGGATGGATGGTACAGTCATCCCTCGTGTATGGAATGCCAAAAACTTGAAACTTTATTTTAATTAATTTCCTCAATATCATGCATTTCCATTTTTTTTGTAAGGCAACAGCCTACTTGCTTTGAAAGACAATTATGTTCAAAGTTAAAGTTTGATTTTTTTTTTATCAATCTTTTTATAATTGATGAGTTAATAAGTTCAAGCCTATCGTGGTTAACAAACTTCACAAATCGATCGAAAAGTTAAATAAAGAACTTTACACTAAGTTAAAGTAAAATGGCTAGTCTACATCTAAAATGACTAACGAACGGACTTTAGTAAGGCATCTAACATATTGCATGTGAAATAAAACATGCTAAGAAATATATTGCATGTGAAATAAAACATGCCGAGAAATAAATCATATGTAAAATAAAACATGTCGAGAAATAAGAGAATATGAAATAAAATATGCTTGGAAACAATAAAGTGTGTGAAACAAAACATATTGAAACTTAAGTTATGCATAAGGAAATGTATGAGATTCATCACAAATATAATTACAAATTTTCAACCACTTAGTTGGATACTATCCATACAATAACGAATTAATTACACATAAGTCTACGATATATTCTTAGACTGAGTGGAGGCATTTTCGTGATCGAAAGTTGGAGCCTTATTGGAACCTATCTCCTTTTCAGTACTTGAGGTTTAAGAACAGGTGGATTTCTCTTTGCGCATGTAGGGGATTTCCTTGGACAAACAATCTTCGTCATCTCCGAGACCCTCAGCATGACCTTCGTTATCACTCGGCATATTAATCTAGGCATCTAAATCCTCGACGTCTTCCTCACCACAGTTGCTGACTTTATCGTCAAAGTTAGCAAAATCCAAGCATGACAGATCATATTCGGGGTGAAACTTAAGGATCTCTTCTCTTGCCACTTGAACCCCCTTTAACAACTTCTTTCATAGCAATCTCTCAAATTGCTAATTGGGAGTCACAATTTTAAGTGCCTCTTCAATAGATGGCTCTTTCCTCGCTACCTCCTCTAATTTGACAATATGGCTTTTTAATCTAGAGTTGTTGGTCTCTAACTCCTTTATCTTCATCCTGAGCTTGTCTTCTTCATCACTTATGGAGCTGAGTATTTAGCGTAAACCTCAGCATTCTTCCTTCTTTTTCCGCAGCTCCTCCTTCAAGTCCTTGGCTTCCTTATATTACTTATCAACTTTAGCCTTAAGGCTTAAGATTTTGTTGACAACTAAAAAGTGTGCCAGTTTCTCAGTAGTAAGTCCATCTGACACTTTTTGGCCTACATCTCAACCCTTATCCTCACATTTTCGGCGGCCATAGTTTGAGCTTTTGAGTAATTATACGCATCCTCAATTTTCTACAACAAATCAATATGGTATGATCAATTCTCTAGATCACCTAGCAGAATATAGACAAATTATTACTATTATTACCTTTTTCATCTCTTTATCAACTTCATCTAAGGCTATCAGGAAGTAGCTGTTGATTTGTAAACAAACAGGATTGTTAACAATCAAATACACTTAACAATTGAAAGGATTCGATTGATATTTACATCATACAACTTGGCTATGATGTACGCCTTATTACAACCGCTAACCTTATCGACATCTTTCTTTGCAATCTCCTTGTCTTTAGGAAGAATAACTCCTTCCATCAAGGCTAAGGATTTTGTCCTATTTCCTAAGGCCGAATCGGTGTACAGGATGTTGTGGCTCCAATACTAGATGAAGTACTCACCAACCTTCGTGTTGGGGACAAATTCGACACTACTAATTCCAAGAGCCTTTCTCCGCATAGGTTCTTTCTCCCTTTCATCCAATTCTTTAGACCTCTTAATAGGAGGCTGGCCAACAAGTTCTTTCCCGCTTTCTTTATTTATACTCGGCATAACCTCCACTGGGAGTGAAGACCTTTCCGCGGCATTTAGAATGGTGACTTCAACCTCATTTTAAGGTTCGATTTCTTGGTCACCCTCTCTCAACTCTATAGTAATAGGAATATTTTGGCTGGAAGTGTCTCAACTCATGCAGCCTCAGTAGACTTAAGCTTATCACTCCCCTGTCACTTCTCAACTAGACAAGAGGTCTTCTTTTAGGCCACTACTTGTTTCACCGGGTCCTCTTTTACTGCCTTTTTTACAGTAATCGACCGAGTAGCAGCAACTATAGAGGTTTCATGTTTATTGAATTTTGATTTCTTAGCCTTCAATTAGGCCAATAGCTTAGCTGGGTTTACCTCATCAGCATCCATATTTACAATACAAAATAGATGCATTAATACTAACATGAGGAATAAGAAAGAACTTACATTTTTCGTGCCAAGTAATGCTTAAAGGCTAACAATTCGTCCCTCAAAACACAAGAACGACTTTCCTCTTGTAACTCTACTTGATACAACCATCTCTCAGGAGCATATTTTCTTTTTTGGAGAAGATTGGCTCTCCATTTTCATAATACCTAATAATTCTCTCAGCATTCTAGAAAAACATTTTTTTTTCCTCCTCTCCTAGATTTTCTTTGCTTTGGTAGCATCATTCGATATCAGTTCAATATCCCTTGTACGAATTAGTTTAGTCTACTGGGTCTAGAAATACAACTCTTCATCTAAAAAAATAGACATGAACTTATGATGCCATTTGTAGATCTTTGACTCCAACCCGTCTGTAAACTTCCACCCATGCATAGTAGCTGCAAAGTACCAGCCATCGGGCTGCCTCCTAATCGTAAAAATATATCAAAATAATTGAGGCATAACCCTGACTTCAACTTCTTCACAAACTATCTCGAAAGCCGTGAGAAGCCTATAGGTGTTTGTTGAGAACATACTAAGCACAACTCGGAAATAGTTGAAGAATTGCTTGACAAAAGCCGAGAATGGAAAGTGCAATCTAAAGTCAAGATATTTTAAGTAAATGTGGAACTCATACTCCCTTGGAAAGCATACCCTCTCTTCCTCTCTCGGCCTTCTAAGATTCCATGTTTCCGGAAGGTCCTACTAGTATTTATTATATTTTGAAATCAGAACTTTGTCAGCAGCACTGGCCACTCCATCTAGTGAGTCACTAAAGTAAATTATATTATTATACAAGTATCTTGCTACAGATCTTCTTTCTTTATCTTCCGAATAAGCATCTACTATAAAAGAGTTGATCCAAGTAAGTTTATCCCATTATCTTACAATACTGTCGGTTAAGCTACTTGAAAAACATGCCGTCTCGCTCCTATTTAGGGGCGAGATGTAGCCTCAGTCTTAGTGGCTTCAGAATCTAAAAGGATAAATTGACAAATTACGTTACGAATCATATTTGATTTTGATTATAATAAATCTCATAGAACTTTTTGAAAGTTAAGAGGAAATGTTGTAAACAAATGAAAGAAAATATGCTTTTAGTATTGGAAAATTTCTTAAATACGAATGATTTGCACTCATAACCACAACACATTTCTGACAAAGTAATGATGCATCGATAAATGATGGCCTGGATTAATGACATGTGTTTTGTAATGGAGATCCAGCGATTATCAAGGCTCTGACAATTATTAGGTCTATGATGTAATTATGACCAATGTAACCAATGTTGTGCTTTCCTCTATTTAATCTTCTGATAGGTAGGAAAATTGAAAATTGTGACCTTTCAGATGAGATGCGACCCATCTTCCGAAACGGAAATCAAGGAACTTCTCACCTTACTCAGTGTTTGGGAAACAGTTCCCCACTCGACCTCTACAGAGAATACTAAAATATTTATTCCCTTAATCTAATCCTTGAATACAGAAGTTGAGAGGCAAATGTTGATGGTTAAATTTCATTCACTTGGCCACTCAACTACTGACATGTCGAGTAACCCCGTTCTTGGCTTACATCGAGTAACATAGATCCGTGTCTAATTTGAATTCAAGGAGAATGGTACGAACAGTTATCACTTGACACGGTTATATTACATAACTACCCATTATCCCTACATTTCAAGAACGTACATGATCAAGAGGCCTCCACGTGTAACGATAATCGCTCTATTAACTGCTACTTCAAACACAACACTCGTCTATAAATATGATGAAAAAACATTATAAGAAATATCTAATAACTTTCTACTACTTACTCAGTCTTTTTCAACAATCAATTACTAACTTAGGTATCGAAGTGATCACACTGAATTAGTTTTGGTACCAAAAGCTTTTTCTTTCTTTACAGAACAAAAGTTCTAATCTAAAACCATTTAACAATAAGTAGGGTTGCTGTAGGAGGTGGGACAGAATGAGCAGTTTATGAAATGAGCAAATAACGTGCTCCATTGATTTTTTTTCTAGCTATTCGTTTTTTCTTTAGTTTCATCTTTCCTTTGTGGCAATTTTTTTCCATTTTTTGCCTTCAATTGCAAGTATGAATGTAATATCAAGTTGATTCACTCTTTCCTTTCACCATAAATGAGTGACGTTTCTAGTGCCTCAAACTCAAGCACTTCTATGAACTCCTCTTGAAAAAACATAGCTTGTCATTATAGGAAATAATTTGTAGTATTATCATCCAGGAAGCCAGAATCATTTGGAAGACGACTTTGCAAATGTCCTCTATTTTGGGTATGGATCTATTCCTCATAATTGTTCCCTTGTGCCTGACTTAATTATTTAATTTAATTTTTTTCCCATTGCACAGCAAACCTAATGTTCAAGCAAATTGTAGGTTGGCAATGGTTACAACTTCTTTGAATGGATAGATCCCCAACTTGTGAACATGGCTTGAAGTTTGCTAAGGTCCTCCAACGATTTGAGCAAGTGGAAAACCAATTAAAGAATGAGCGAATGCAACAGAAGAAATGCTTGATGAAACTCAAGCATGGTGCAGTTAGCTCAAGAAAGAGAAAATGTGCTCCACTCCAAATATGAAGAAATCGAGCGATGGAATAAAAAAAATGGGCCTTCTATTGTGTATTTCGTGGGTTGTCATCATAAGAATGATGTGGAGTTACAATGAACACAGTAGGAAGGATATCTATAAGGCGGCATATCAATGCTTACCCTAATGTATTTGTTACAAACTGTGGGAACACTAGAATACTGCAAATATCATATAGATGCATAGGTTTATTTTAATGCACATGGTACAATCTTATTGGGTAGCCTGTGTCTGAAATGAATTACATAGTTGATTGGTCAAGCAAAGAGGAAAGAAGCTTCAATCCTAAGCCTTTTTTTAGCGACGACCTCGAGGCTCCCCTGTTGATAATTAAGGTTATTGGAGAAAATGAAAAGCCTTTTCTTTTCTTTTCTATTGGTGCCAGTTTGTACTGAGGTCAAATTGTGTTTGTATATCTTTGCAGGTAAGCAATAGTTATTGTAGACCTTGTTTGAAATCTGATTTGAATTTGTTTCGTATGTTTCTATGCTGCTTCACAAGGTTATTGTAGATCTTGTCTCGGTTGTGATTTCGATAGTTCTTTGCATATTTTCCCAAACAACGAGAAAAACTTGCACTGCTGTCTGCAATATACTTCTATCAATCGATGATAATTACAGAGTCAAAGCATTTTCTTTGAAAAGCATCAGGAACTAATGCTCAAAATGTGATACACTAGAGAGTGCATGTTAGACAGCTCAAGAACCATGTGTATGAAATATAAGAAAGCAACAAAAGCCTTTTGCTTTGTCAAATCTTCTTCCTGTACCACCAAATGCAGATTCTGATCTTTATATCTTTCAGTTGCATTGCAGAAAACTATAGCTATTGGAATAGCAAATCCACTTTATTACTCGTACTCTTTTCTGAACAACACTTGCCTCCAAAAGCTTCCACTACCATTTTATGATTATATCCACTGTAAAATTAGCAGTTATAGCAAGTTCCAGTGCAGGCACAACCTTAATTATTGGAAAAGACAGCCATTTTATGGTTTTGGTCTTGGTCTTGTTTCAGTACGCTATATCAACGGCTTAAATGTTTCAAGACCCCAAAGGATGAAAGCGTGCCTGCATTATGTGGAAAAACTAGAGAAGCATTTGGTTATTTTGGTCGATGTTAATGACTTAGCAACGGATGTTGTGATGCTATCTATGAGAGCCGCAAGTTTCTTTTCATAAGAAGTAGAGTTTCATTTATCTTCACATGAAATAATGTTTCTTTTGAATTAAAAAAAAAAAAAAGGGAGAAGAATCGATAATTCTAACATAATAAAATGTCGTACGTAATAAAACGTTGTAAATTAGATAGCATAATGTCACCAAAAGACAGCCCACATAAATTGAGAAATGGCTTGGCAGAAACTATCAGCTATCCACCAAGCGTTGTCTTAAAAATATCCATTTACAGAATCTCTACATATCCTAACGTAGTCTTTCTCCCACATCCATGAATCAAAATGAGCACGAACTTGGTCGGATGCTGGCAAGGCAATGTTTGAAAAGATCCCTGCCGTGCCCAGAAAACAATGGAATTTAATATATAACTAGACTAAATGATGCAGGGTCCAAAGGCTAATACAAATACGTCTATGACCTCCAATTTGTTTAAGTGCCTATGAGACATGAGAATACTTAACCAGAGAATTTCTGGAGTGTCACTCCAATTGCAGAGAAGATGCCTTCTATTTGTAGCGCACGTCTGCAAAACTCCCACTGATAATCGACATGGCATGGCATGCACAAAATTGATTACGATATAACTCCCCAAACGGTAAGATGGAAAAGACACTTTTTAAGTTGACTTCAACATGAAGACTCCATTTCATCTCCTATTCAGTCGTGCGGTGTTACATCTTGTAGATGGAGTAAGAGTCTACTCGAGGTCTTCCAGGAGGTGAAATGTATTTGTAGGCCACCTATATGGTCTCTCAACTTTCTGATAAGTAAGAATCAAAGTTAACCTGCAACAACACAGGCATTTGCAAGAATGCAACTCAAATTCAAGATGACCAAGAGCAAGACAGAAGAGTCATCATTTTCTTCTTCTTCATAGAACATAAGATCTTCTTGGGCAGACAATCGAAGAAAAATTACCAACTATGAAGGCTTCATCGTCATTTCTGTCTTGTCATTGTGCTTTAGTACTTGCTTTCCCCTCATTTCTCTGCCAAACAAACAGCATTATGCAGAGTCAAAATTTTAGCAGAACAAGGGAAATAGACTGTGTAATAAGAATAACAGCTGGAAAGACAGTTGGAAACTAGAGCTATATAATCAGATTTCCAATCTTCCAAATGACGGGTCATTTCAAAGAGATCTTGCTATAACTTTTTGTAAGCATTGCAGCATAGGCATAGGTGGAGGTTTGATTTCCTCTATGGCACATACAAGTGATTTTGCTAATTAGTCAAGTAGAACTCTGGCATTTGCTGTGGACACTTCTAAAGGTACTTTGCTTCTATATAATGGTACACATGTTATGCCTCTCCGGTGGCCTAACAATGACCAAATTTTATCAGATGAAATTAAGAGACGGAATAAAAATAGAAACAAAATGGAACATAGTTATACCTCCACATTGCCCTCATATTCTCCGTCCATCTCAAGCATTATCAGGACTCGATGACCAAGAGGAGTCCAGTGCGATATGCTAATACAAACAAGTTCAGACAAAACTCCTCGGTGAAACAAATATTAAATATATTAAGTAAAAAGAAACCAAAGTCGATTTCGGGAAAAAGTGATTCACCGGCTGCATAGTTAGTCAAACCAACTTAAAGGCCACATCGAGGCAGTTCATGGGCATAGAATTCATTGTTCAAAATGCAGACAATCAAATTCAAAAATCTAAACATAGTACTTTCTATAGTAATTAAGAAGATTATATTGAACTAGCAAGGTGGATTCACCATCTACAAATGATTAGCTGGTCATCATTTAAAATGCAAGGGAAAAGGATACAAATCACACAACAAAGCGGTATTTTGGAGGGCTGTACTTGTTCTTGTCCCGATAAATAAGGCACCCTCTAACCCTATAATCAATCCTTCCCTTTGGAGATAAAATGCAACCACATTTCTATTTTGGGGGGAAAATCGAGCTGATCAAAAGAAACATTCATTGATAATGTAAGAAAATGATATTACTTTCTTCTTCTCTTAAACTTGCCTCAAAACCTCTTAAAGTATGCCTTTGTCTTTTGAGCCAAAGCTTGCATTGAGAGAGCAATAACATATGCTTTTAGAACAACACCACTTTGCAATATCCTTCCCTAGAAAACAAATTTTGAATAGACGAATATTAAGACTATTATAGCCAGATATTATCAAACGCAACTTGTATCAACTTCCTATTCAAGACCATGCAAAACGCCCACAACATAAAGCAAAACTCCTTCAGAATACTGACATACTTTTCCTAGAAAAGATACAATAAATGACTTATTTAGATTAAGAGCCTATTTGAATTGTCTTTTTTTGTCTGTATCTAATCTATGTTTAATTTATATCTATATCTATTTGAAATTTGATATTTGAAAAACTGTCTCATCTATATTTTATCTATTTATATTTCATAATTATGATGAAAATAGTGATTGTAGCATCAAAATTAAAAAACAAAAATTCATATACTTTTAAGAGAAAAGTCTAAAAAGTATATATTTCATACGTTGAAAATGATCATTTTAATTAATATTTTTGAAAAAACATATTTCCTTCTTTTTGATATCTTACTCTTACTAAACATAAAGATTCAAATAGATAAGAATAAGGTGGCAATAAAACAGAAAACAGATAAACCAAACAGAGCCTAAAATAACAAGGCACCATTGAAAAGAATCCATATCAACTTGCAATACAACACAGCTATGTAAATCACCCACTACATTACGTGCATATAATAGAAACATAAGTCTAAATGCATCACCTCGATATGCACTTGCAATACTACTATCTTTATATAGTTCTAGAAGAAGCACCATATTCAATCAGCAGCTGAAGACTTACCACTGAATATCTAAAGGGGAAGTTTGCTCTTTTTTACCTTTTGTTTTTACATGATCTGCAGAGCCATCCATTAATGTCCACATGAATCTCAAGCTCCTCCTAATCCCTGAACATATTATTTTAAGGATGAAGCCTGCAGTTGCTTGAAATATGATATTGCTTCTTTTTGCAAATGGCATCAAATAGAATAAATAACATAACAAACACCATTACCATATATTAAACAAATCCTTTTCAGTCATCATGATAAGAACATTGTAATTGAAAACAAGTTGCGATCACCTCATCTATCATTCTCCAGGATGCTCGACTTCTTTCAAGAGAACAATGCACTTCATGAACATGCTGCCCCTCTTGCAGAAGAGTTCTAAACAAGTAAGCATTAAGCAGTAAGGGAACATTCAATGGTAATATATCAAAAAATAGAGCTACAACTAACATGGAACTGCTTCAACTTGTACAGGAAAATTAGGTGACTTCAAGGTTAGCAATATTGATACGAATCTACATACCAAGACAATTACTGTCTAGCCACTGCATTACCTAAGTCCTAGAAGGAGAAAAAAAATAAAAGAAAAAGCATACTAATGCAGTTGGATGACTGCTTTGCCTTCTTGATGAGGATGCTGATTGTGATTGTAATTAGAACTGCAAGTTTATCTACTTGCTGCTACAATCATAGGATATGCTTTTAGCAAATGCCTTTGACTCTTCTCCAATATAAAGCTTACCATTTCACCGTGCTTGGTAGTTTGCAGAATAGTGATACAGCCTTTGAAGCCCTTATCTATACAAGCATAGATAAATACTAGTCGATTGCAAAATGTAGGATGACAGAGCAAAGGAACTCATCAATTGGAAAGGAAAGTGGAAGAGGTGAAATCATTAAACGAAGGGAATAAGTGAAATTGAGAAACACTGCCTGCATCCACAAAGAAGCCAACGGGATTGATAAATGATTGTCCTTTTGAGTTGACCTAAACTTTATAAAGCGAACTACCATAATGCAAACCAATGTTGTCAAAAGCAAGCGCTTAAGCGAGCACTTTGAAGCGAAGCACAAGGATTCACCTTGTGAATGCCAAGGTGAAGCACATTTAGTAAAGTATGTGCCTTGGCCGTCAAAGTGCAAGGTGCAAAAGCGCTAGGGTGCTTGCCTAGATAAAAAGCCGCTGAAGAGGAAAAATTTGAAAACAGATTGTGGCATAAAATAGTCATATTTGAAAAATAATAGAAAAGTAAAATAATAAATGTACTAAAACAAAAACTTAATAATATAATGCTAGTTGGGTGTTTATCTTTATCCTACATATAGTGTCAAAGGCTGTACTTTTTTATTCCGATTTTCTCTATTTCTTTTCTTTTTTTCCACAAGTGAAACAAAAACTATTAAAGTGAAAAATTAAAAACTAAAATAGTTTTCTGAAAATTTTTAACTTGATTCTTTTACATAAATTGTGCTTAATATAAAAAAACATTTTCACTACTTTCATAATTTTGTAAATTAAGACATTTTTTATAATTTTTAATATTTACACTGCACTGCACTTCACTTAGACAAGTGTTTTTTTTTTTTTTTTTTTTTTTTTGCGCTTCTCGCCTCAGGAAATTTTAAGGCATTACACCTTAAGTGCACTTTTCTCCTTTAACAACATTGATGCAAACAAAGTACAAGTCAAGGCTTCAAAGAATGATAGCTAGATGAATGCATATGCTTGCAACTTATGCAATAGAAAATACCAATTAACACATATTGCATATGTACCATAGCACATAAGTACAATTACGTATTACTACGATGATCTAGCATCTTTACACATTTTTCCACCACTTCACATATAAGACATCACGCCACCATTTCCAACGTCTTACAAAAGATGGAATAACACTATAACACCAGTCAAAAAGTGCATAAGTTAAGCAACCACACAGTGATAGGCTATGCAAAAAACAACCTTACCATGTAGTCAAATATAAACTAAATTACAACAAAAAAAGGGTCAATTCATCCACCCAAATCCTATCATCAAAAATCACCCCAGTGGTTCACAGTTGGTCCAAAATCATTTTGATGTAGGTAAAACGTTCCTTCAGTTGTAGCCGGTATAAGCACAGCTACATTGTTTGGCTTTTCAAGAAGTTTGATCAATATCTAATACATTTCCAACTGAGATAGACCTTTGATGCCTTGAAGAAAGGTATGTAACCCCTCCATGTCTGCCATCGCCTTCGTTGTCCATCAGTGTACTATATCTTGAATTGAGCTACCCATATCCTACATTCTTAATTCGAAGCTTATGAAGGCCAATGTTAATTTTGACATTGCATTAGCTCCACATGCTGACCTCTTCCACTTTTAGCTAAGGTAGTTAACGCTTTAATGGATGGAGGGCTTATCCATGTCCTTTCGATTTGGCACCTCTTCTTTAGTATCCTATAAAGGGTGGGTTCCCTATTAATCTCCTCTATCACATCATCAACCGTTTATGCATCTTCGCCGATGATATAGTCTTTTCTATAGATCATCGATAACTTAGCAAGGTACAGGAAGTTCATAGTCATGAACGAGGTAGCACCCAAGTGGCTTTGCAACTAAGGAATGAGTACATAAGGAACATTGCAATTTAAGGGGTAATAACAATCAATTGTATCAACATACCTCCAAATATGTATCTTGCACTAACTTGTTGGCTATTACCATCTTCATGTTGTCATCCCAACCAAACCCACTCATTGACTTTCCATAAAACATGTCGTATATAATGCTCCGATCTTTTTTCAAGGTCCTAATTCATGACTTTATATTTGGCTTGGCTTTTATCCTACCGCCGAGAAACCTCTCACTTAGCATATCCTCTAACTCCTTCAAGTACCCACTCCGAAAGCCATAATCCACAATACGTGTCCCCCTAGTGTATAGCTCAACCATGGATTCAATTAGCGCATTATCTTTCAAAACCATCCATTTGTGTTTAGTTTTTTTAGCTCTACAATCCTTTTGGACTAATTACACCTCCTCTATGACCGCAAACCTGCAATTTAAAAAGGAATTACAAAAATCAATTTGACTACAGTATGTTAATAACTAGCATAAAGAAATCAAGGAGAACATGTGACGGATGGAATAATAGTATATAAGAACATATCAAGTGACACGTAAATACCATTGGAAATTCACAAGAAAGATCCTACAATAATTGTTTCGCCTGTAGGCTACAAACATAAACAAAGATTCTATACAACCAAATAACATATAACCCGAAAGCATTAAGTTACAATGACATCCATTGCAACTTACTCATTCCACATTTCATTCAACATCTATGTCCTCTAAGTGGACCAAACATTGTTTTTTCCTAGTGTCATGATTACATCATCACCCATGCCAATCACGTTCTCATCTATGACACCTAAATGATTGTCAAACGAATCGCATCTCATGTGCATCCTAATGAAGTTGAGTAGTAGACGATAAGACAAGATGATTTGGTTGTGCATCCGTATAAGATAAAAGGATAAACTTCTTAAAATACTCCACCTCATCTCACGAAGTTCGAAACACCTTTCAATCACATTCTTGATAGAGGCATGTCTCAAATTAAACAACTTTTCTACAATTCTAGGTTGATTACCCTCACATCATTCGTTTAAGTGATATTACTGGCCTCTAAAACGTGCGAGGAACTGCTCACAATTAGGGTAATATCATCTTAGAGAAACGAGGTATAAGGGGCTATACTCAATTGAAATGGGTAGCAAATGATATAGGTGAAAACTGAATGGAAAAGGTAGGAAATGGTACCGTAAGGGACTTTCAACCCATTCCTCCTTGTTATTGCATCTCAAAGTACTCTACCATTGACTACGAACCCCTCCCATCCAAGCAAGACATAGACAAATTGCATGTTGAGTGTACAAACACCTAGTATATTAGTTGCAACCTCATTCTTCCACATTCTATACAAGGGCTTATCCTTCATGGCCATTCCAATGGTGATATGAGTTCCATCAAGAGCGCCCAAACAATTCTGCATTAAAAGTAAGCAAATACAATGCTAAGTACCTTAAGATGTGGATGGTATGAGAAAAGCATTATTATTGCAATAATGTTGTAGGATGTTAGTAGAAATTTAATTCGTAGGAATGAACGTAGGGATAGTAGCAATGCAAGGCGAAAGCAAACATTTGAAACATGAAGTGATATGCAACCATACAATAGTCCAACCATAAGGCTAACAAAAAGTAAACAATTTTCCTTTTTCTTTGCATATCATTCTCATAGAACGTCATTCGTCTCACCACTGAAATATATTAACATATGCTCACATATCAATTAGGAACAAAGACCTAAGGAAAAATTGAAATCACAACCAACAAAAAGAATCATTCAATCATAAATGAACCACTTGTACAAAAATAAAAGAGCGACAGCCCATATACTGTAATTGCACAAAAATTTCAACTATAAGACATGCCATTTCATTTTCTATTGAAAAGCATTTGATATAATGGTATGCAATGAAAGAGATGGAGAAATTCTATATGCCTAAATGATATATTAGGATTACACCAAGAAAGGTAGTTAGTGCCTAATAACATGTTGGAAAGAATTACACCGAGAAAGATGGGCTTCTTGTGCCATTTTCCTAATGTCTGTAGATGCTTCTTTAGCTTTTAGTAGGCTGCAGCACAATAACCATCTTGAACCATGATATGTTCAACTTGTGATATGATCCTCTTTCTTTACACTAGGAAAGTAGGAAAAAAAAAAATGAAACTGACATTTCAACTAAACAATTGTTATTTATGATAATGGAGGATGTGTTACCTTACGGCAATTTAAATCCGTATATCAAAGAAAGTGTTGGTTACTTTCAATGGTAGAATTTCACGTAGAAGTGAGAATTTTCTTGTTTAAATTGTTGGTTTCTTTTGTTGGCAAAAATTTATATAAAATATTGATACGCATGGCACTATGAAGATGGTAATTATTGTGTGATGGGCTGAGCTGTAGTTGAATGTTGTTTGGAACTGTCTAATGTGAGCTATAATTAAGAAAGTTTTTCCTGCTATTTGTGGAATGGGGAAATCATGCCTTGGTCGAGTGAGATGAGACAAAGTAAAAAAAATAAAAAATAGAAATAATAACAAGCAAAAATCGCATCACACCATCATATAACAGCTTTCATACCAAAATCGAAAAGGAACTGATAAATTAGAGACGACAGAAACAGAATAATTCACATTGCCTTTTCCTGCAAAATTGCCAAGTAAAAGAGAACACAGTAGCAGATTTGGCTTATGTGTTGTGGACCTACAAAAAGAAAAAAGTTCGAAAATTTCTTCTTGTCATCACATGAGCGTGGAGTCAAACCCCGACGAAATAAATGAAAATGCATAGAAAGTATGCAAAGTTCATAATTTTACTTCCTAAGAAGTGATCTCAACGAACACTACCTTGTAGACTCCCCTCCCTAAACAACCCCTTTGCTCCAACTCCAAATCCCTCTTTCAAATGACTCCAATGAAAGGGTAGCGAAGCGAGGAAGTCGTGAAAGGGACACGGGTGGTCGCAAGTGAAAGCATGTTCATTGGGAGTGGATTGAAGTGTGGGATGAGGGAATTGTAGGTGTTGACAACGACGAAGAGCAAATGGCTTTCTTTGGGTGAATGGTAGCTTTGGCTTTGACGTTTATTGAAAAGGTAAAAATTGTATTTTTCTCATTTTGGATGAGGGCAGAATTGAAATGGAGGAGGTGGAATGAATAAGGAGTGGGGATTCTCTACTTTATCTGGTGAATTCCGGTGCACTGAAGTGGGGGAATCAGCTTTTCATGGAATTGGGTTTACGTGGGCATAAAATGCAACTGAACACTGTAAAAAGAGCGTCCTAAGTAATTTGGGGAATGGTCATTCCATGATACTAAAGTGAACAAGGTGTTAGATTGGATTCCATTAGGTGAAGTGATAACAATATTAGAACCCTTCCAGTTTTTCATTTGTTCATCGATCTCCCATCAACTACGTTGCAAGTATTATTAATACACTTCTCGTGTCTTAATAGAAGATTTAATCAACGCCAACCTGCACAATGCATATAAAATTTTAACATGTTATAGCATTCATTTCCCAAAGAATCAGCTACCTCGTTTATACCAGCAAGAGTCCCCTCTTGAACTTGAAAGTAGCGACAGCACATAAAAGGGATCCAATTGCAAATAATTCTTAAAATCATAATTACTAAAATCGTGATTTCACCTATATAATTCTACGAATTTACGATATTAGAAAGCAATTTCGAGTTAACTCATATATAAACTCTTTTTCATATAAAAACTTATATTTTAACCAAATTTATATATAAACTCAATAAAAATTTACGTTTTTAGCCGAATTTATCAATTTTACATATTCAAGTTGAATTGGCTAAAAATATAGAAATATAACTAAATTTTTATAAACCATCAACTATTAGGACATTATATCTTCCCTATCTTATCTTATTTTTCTCTTTTTCTCTCTCTTAATCCATTTTTTTATATTCGTAGCCTTTACTATTTCAGTTCTAATAGTAAAGATTACAATAAAAACTATATAATTTACTTTATACCATTAATAATTTAAAATAAGTTAAAATATTTAATTCTATTTAGTTTATTTAAAAAAAAAGAAAATAATGAAAAAACTTTGATTTTAACTTTATTTGTTCTTTTTTCGTATAAATTTAATAATATATTATTAAGAAATTTTTATGAAAAAAAAACTTAATATTTTCATTTCTATATTTCCATCGCTGAATAACTATTATAAATATTTGCAAAGTTTTCTAAAACCATTTTACATAATATATAAAAATTTGCATCTCTCCATTTCAATTTTATGTTTCAATTTTATTCTATTAACCCACATCGCAGGTTCGAGAATCGTGCTTAAAATCATTAATCTACGTATGGATCTCATAACTTTTAACAGTTTACATATAACGACAAACCTTCACTGCTATTTATGACTTCAAGTGACGGTTTAGAGGCACGTGCATAATTTAAATACTTACAAGGAGATAAAAGTTGCACTTTGACAATCTCCTAGTGTTATCCACGCCGAGTATGTAGTATTGGAAGTGTACTCGCAATTATCAGAGAGGTAAGAAAGAATCCCACCTTAGAGTGCTGTTATACTCACAGCATTCCCACCAATTACCACCCGCATGCAATTTTAATAGTAACCAGCTTTTGAATGAAGCAAGGGGTTCCTCACATTAAATGGTATAAATGGCCAAAACAGAACTATTTCTAGACATTAGATAAAATTGTATATAGCAGCAACATAATATCAGGACACTATCTCTTGAAACAACCACCATGAATCATCAAGAAGATCAGACCCCCTTGCTATCCATATGTAGGGCCAATTGGTAAGAAACAATCCAGATGACAGAAGCCCTTCTATGCAGCTTCTACCGTCCGACCAAATCAAGACCTGCTCATATTATCTTTCTAGCAATTTAGCCTTGCCAATTCCTGTCAGATCTTGTACAAATGATACACCAAAGAAGACATTAACAGCTTGATCCCAAAGGAACTACATGGATCAGATGTTTTATCATTCTTTATTAACAAACACCACAAGTAGGCTAGATTAAAAAAAAAAAAATTATATCCTTTCTTTTCATTTGTTCTTTTCTTTCCCCCAAAAGATCCTAACAAAGAAAAAGAAGCACCTTCAGTTCAGCAACTCTTAAAGCAATTTAACACCAGCCTCTCTAACAGAATCAATTACAGCTTTGACTTTGCCGTGATACTTTTGCTCTCTCTTCAAGTGAACAGAAACTGCAGGAATGCCCTTTAGCAAAAGTCGTTCTCCTAATATCTTTCCTATCTTTGCAGCTGCTGCAACATCCCTAGCAGTCTCCAAACTTGGCCTTAATGCTTTCTCCTGAGAGCTTGCAGACGAAGCAACTGTAGCTGTTGGAGTATGGATTACTTGGGCGCTAACATACTTGTTAGTAAAGTGCATCTTCAAAACATAAGGCTTGAGAAAGTCGACTATTCTTGGAGGCCTAGCCGGTGGGGGGATGACCATCTCTGTAGAGAAATTGGAATTGACGTCTGCAAGAATTGCCAAAGAACAGAAAACAGCTAGGCTAGGACCACAACATAGGGAATGAGAGAAATAACGATCACGGACACTTTACTTAACAGATGACCAATTGATTCAAATGAACAATCATAAGAATAAAGGTTGTATAACACTTTGTCATTAAAAAATCAAGAAATCTATCTAGGAAAGTAGTCAAGAATACCAAACTAATGACATCAAGGGCAGAAGACATTAAATTATCGTGTCTCCTAACCCCTAGATGGATTAGAAACACACCTTACGCATAATGAAGTTAATTTATTGAATGAAATTAACAGTATGACCAAATAACACGACGGGAAAAAGGTTATCCAAAAAAATTCCTGAGTAGAAAAAATAGCTCTTACCTAAACCAAAGCAAAATAAGGAGTCGAGCAGACTTAAGGAACTATCAACCACAATTTGAGATTATTCATCTACTTGCTTAATAAAAGTAACACTTTTTGGAAAGTCATATTTGATATAATCATGAACAATTAGAGTCAAAAGACAGAGTTCTTATGACTTTATTTTTTGAGTAATTAATATTATAAACATCACTTTCATGCAGTCTTTCAGCCATATGCATGATGTGGATCGCCAAGCGTTTTCAACAAAGGCTGACGTACAAGTGAAGCAAGGATATATAATCTGTGCATCTGTAGACATTCTTTAACATTTTCCATATCAACAACAACCAGATATACTCATGATTCACACCTTATTTGGTACCTACCAAAGCTCGAAGCAACCCAAAATAGCTCACTTCATTCATTTGGGAACAAATAGCAACTGGTCAGTTTCCCCTTTTGCCAGTTGAGTAATTATTATTCATGAAAATTAGGGCTACATGGTTTCAGATAATCCAATAACATGATAACCCTAGGACATTCTGCATAAAACAAAAAAATGTACGAAGCACTACATGCTTACAGGTCTAGCACTAACATTTATATAATAGGGTATACAGGCCTAGATGAGAAAAGAACCCAAGATAAATTACTTGGTGACAGTCATCTAAAGTTCCTCTCCCTCCATAATCAAATGAAGCTTGATTGGATTAAGAGAAAAAATCAACGATACACAACAATAGCATCAAACAATCCAATGAAAATGACAGCGGGGAAGACAAACCTGCAGATGTCTATGCAGGATAAAGAATCTGCAATGAGGCGGGCGCAGAGAGATAGGGGGGGAGGGCGGGGATTGAAAGACCGGGCAAATGACGACGGCGCACGGACGAAGATGACCGGCGATTGAGCGATAATGGCCTTCCAACTGAAGGATTACGGAAAAGGAAGGGACAGTAGGGTTTTTACTTTTTCTTGATCTCGACGGGGCCGAACCGGATATTACTTTAAATGCTAGACCCGGTTTCATTTCCCCCACCCCCAGCGCCCCCGCACACTTCTTGAGTTATAAAAATTTTCTTGTCTATTACTTCTTTATCCTTTTATTAAAACCTCGTGTTATACACGAATATTGGTTTGAATATATTAAACTATATAGAGATTGTCTCCATTAGCATACTAACCACGATACTAGTATAAATATAGGATAAAAATTATTATTCATTTATATATCTCATAGTTTTATATAATTGTTTCTTCTTAAAATAATACGATGTTTGGATAAATTTATCATCTTTTAAATTATGAGAGCAACAGAAAAATGTAATAATTATGTTATTTTGTATTGGTTATATAGAAGTTACAACTATTCCAAAAGTTACATTTATGTAAAGCTACATTTTAAAAAAAAAAAATAGGTTCCAAAATTATATATATATACATATATAGATATATATAAGACAAGAATATATTTATTAATAAAAATCATAAGATTGCTTAGGAGACTATCTCAATTGACATGTTAACTATATACTTACACTTATCATATATATAAGAGAAGTGCTACTATATATATATATATATATATTATATATTCATATTTATATTTGCATGTATAATCATAATTTAATGTGACAGAAACTTTTTTTTTTCTAAAATAATGTGTCATCTAGAAAATCATCTTTCAAACTAAAAGAGTAAAGCATCATGAATATAATTTTTTGCATTAATTATACAATGGTTGCAACTATTCCAAAAATTACACAAGTAATGACCAAAAGTTAAACACAATTTGATTTTAGGAAGAAAATAAAAAAATATATACATAATTGATACATTATAAATGTATTTTTTAACTAAATATATGCTAATCACATTTTATTTGCATCATCCAAGCAGTAAGTATTTATTTATAGGACAAATTGACGATATACTTCGTACATAATAATATAAAACATTTCTGTATATATTAATATTATAGCTATCCATGATAGAAATTGGTATTTTAATAAAGGAATTATATATAAATGGTCATTGAATTTCATAGAAGCAAAATATTTATCAAAAAATAAAATATTTAAGCCTATGCTTACCAATATATATATATACATATTTATATATACTCAAGCCTATATGCGGAAAAAAACAAACTAGCAAAACTTTAATAAGAGAAAATATTGGTCAACTATAAAGAGTTTTAAAATCAATATTTTTTTTTTCAATTATGATCTAACTCATTGTATAATTATTTATGACCATTATTTTAAAAATCAAAAATTGAAATTTCATCCAATATAAATATCAAAAAATATCTACAAGTCTATGTCTACTTCACATTATTATGTTTAACCATATTAGTGGATGACGTACTTACAATACATGTTCTAGAATTCTATGAACTTTAATCTTTTCAACCAATAAATGTTCATAGTAAATGATGGAAAAAAAAAGGATATATTATTAATTAATTCCTTTACTCAACTATAGTAAGTAATGGAAAAAAAAAAGAATATATTACTAGTTACTTCCTTTACTCAACTATAAATGAAAAAATTCCGAAAGGAGAAGGGCATCAGTCATCTCACACCTGCTCACAAAAACACAAATTATCGTTCTCATTTATCTTTTGCAACTTTACCCAAAGAAAAATTCCTTTACTCAATTATAAATGGAAAAATTCTGAGGAGAGAAGGCAATCAATCATCATGTTACAAAGAGTAGGAGAGAGAAATTGAAATTAAAGAGAAAAAATTAATGAATTTCTCGTTTTACCCTCCATATTATTAAATTAAAATTTAATATCATATGATTTAATGGTTATTTTTAATATGTTACAGACCTATTTGAAGGAACAATGATAAGACACCAAAAGATCCCCCAATTCTTTTTAATAATATAAATATAGATGTTACATTGATGAAAAAGAAAATTAAATTATTATTTCAAGAAAAAATAGAGTAGCTATAGCTAAAGTTAAAGCTTTATAACATAAATCATTTACTAATTATCAATTTGAAAAAATAAATAAAATTACATTATATAACTAACCCCCTTCCCTTCTCTTAAAAAGATTGAGAAGAATGAATAGACTCTAACTTTGATACCAATATATTTGCAGGATATCTTGTATTAACAAATGATTAACGAGCCAATCTAGTAATTCAATGTTAAAAATTTCTTCTTAAAATTCTTTTACAAAATATTTCATGCTTCTTCTTTTGTATTAGTTTTTCTATTGTTTTTTGAATACTTGATTGTTCACTAGGTGATAGATTTGAATTTACAACTATTTTACTTAGGTAGTCAATTTTGTAATGAAGTAAATTTATTTGTTTATTTAATGTATTAATAAATCATTTATTCCAATTAATGAAGTTTTTCATTATAAAACATAATAAGAGATTAAAAAACAAAGCTTCATAAAATAAAAGATTACAACCTTAGAGATATTTTCGAAAATACTAAAGATAACTTAGAGAGAGAGATATTGAGTAGGCTACAACAGAAAGTAGTAAAGAAATGAGAATGACAATAGGGAAAGTGATTGTAATTTTATGTTTTGTGAATAAGTGTGAAGATGATTGATGCCCTTCTCCCTTTAGAATTCTTCCATTTATAGTTGAGTAAAGAAATTATTCTTTGAACAAAGTATAAGCCCTAAAGTTAAGCCAAGTAATCGTAGGCTTGAACTTAGAACCCAAGATTTAGGACGATCGGTTAATGGATCCGATCAAACCTAAATTATAAACTAATGAGAGAAATATTAGTAAAACTGATCCCGTAAACTTGAATTTAAGAAAATAAGTAATAAAATAGGATACTATAAAATTTTCGAATTTTAAACATAATAAGTACTAATTACCGAAAATGCGAAAAGTGTAATCAAATAACTAATAAATTACTAAAGATAGATTATATGTATACCAAAAATTTTAGAATAACCAAAATAATAATTAGGAATGTTCACATGTACCCCACATGTATTTACATGTAGATAAAAATACGCGAAATTACCTTAATTGGCTAAAAACTAAGTAAATAATTAAGGAAAATTATAAATTAATTATAAAAAAATCAGAAAAAAATCAGAGGAACCTAGAATAATCCAAATCAGGTCATGGAAAGTCAAACTCTGTAAAAGAAAATTCAACCAATTAAAATTAGACAACATAAAAGCCAAAAATCAAGGAAATTGGGCAAAGTCTTGTCTAATTAATACATAATAATTACAAAAATCGTCTATAAATAGGGGAAAATTTTCCAGAAGTCATTTGGACAGTTTAAAATTTGGGAAAATAGGAAAACTGAAAAATCAAGAGAAAATCTAAAAAAAAAAGAAAAAAGAAAAGAAAACTGTGCAAATTCGTATAGGAAGAGAAACCCATACCTCACCACCACTTGACACCGAGCTGCCACCACCACACCACTCTAGCCCTACCGTCTAGGCCAACCGACAGCCTTGGACCAGGTTTGGACGGCCAGAAAGCTTTGGACCGGTTAGTCTCTTAAATTTCCCGATTTTAAATAATTTTGTAAAATTAGTTATTTTGCCTAGAAAATTATGAAACTTGTTATTCTGAGGTTTTATTGTATGTAGATTTAGGGAAAAATATTGATTTAGTTTAATTACGTCTGCAATTATATGGTTCTTAACAAATTGCTCAAAACCGAGCATGATTAGAACGGAAAATAAATAGGCTTAGGAGTGTAGTTTGGAGCTCAATTTTTTTCTATAAGATGCTCATATGATATAAAATAGTGCTATGAAACCATTTTTTTAAAATTAACTTTCAAAATTTTTAAGTTAATTTTTAGCCCTAAAATGATGGAAAAATTGGGTGATTTGGAGTTAATTAGGTGATTAAGGTATTAATTACTGATTTAGATATTAATTAAATGTTTAAGGATGTTAATCTCTGATGTGGAACCCTAATCCTAGCCTTTGGAGTATTAGGTATGGTTAATTTAGGAAATTAGGTAATTAATATAAGAATTTAGTAATATGTGAAATTATAAATTAATAAATCTAAAAAATAAGGTTATTTAAATAACTTATAATAGAAATCAGAAAAATAATAAATCTGAAAATAACATTTAATCTTAAGCAAAAGTTTCAAAATGTAAGATTTTTACACATCGGGAATAAATCCGATACCACAATTAGGGTTAGCGTGTACCGAATAATTTAGAATACCAAATTACGACCCAATAGGATATTTGGACACTTGAGCTTAATGTGATTAATTTCACATTAAGATTCGAGCATATTTAAGGCTTAGGAATCAAAATTTAAAATCTCATTTAGGATTCGAACACCGAAATAGATTACAACGAATAATTAGAACATAATGGGTATACACAGAAAAAAAATAAGTTAAAATATAACTTAGAATATAAACCATAAATTATAAGTACTAAAAAAACCTATTTGTATTATAAGACATCTAGAGACAAATCAGCTTGCGATTAAGGGATTGAGTGATCGAGCAATTCCAAGTAAGTTGGGTTATTGCTTATTGTAATAGAGTACTAGTTTTGTAATACTCAGAGACTTAGGCTTGTGTATGATTATGATTGTAAGTAGTTTACGCATGTGTTTGATATATCTGAATTCGTGCTGAATTTGTATTGTGAGTGATTTTGTGATTGATTGAATTAGTATGAAATTGTTTGAATACCCTAAACAAAATTTAATCTTAGTTGACCCTAATAACCAAAAATGTCATGTATTGCAACCCGTTAGGGGATCATAGGATTCTCCAACCAAATACTGACCCATTTGAAAGGGATAGCGCAGGATTGCAAAATGGTCCCTTCTTCATCCTTAGTCCAACTAAGTGATAGGAGAGGAGGTCACGACGAGGGTAAAGTCAATGGTTCAAAAGTAGTCGCGGGAGGAGCGAGGTCTCCATTGCACAAGCCTGGGTTTGGTTGTGAGCTGCTGCATAACATAGAAACTTCTCAACCTGGATTGGAGCGGGTGAAATTTCTCTGATTTCACAACGGACCGGATTACGTTGTGCGATGACACTTGATTGTTGCATTGCATGAAAATAAATGTTTGATAACCCTATTTGTGCTTGTATGCATTCGTAAGTCTCCAATTCAACTTACTGAGCTGTAGTTGCTCATACCCTTATAGATCCATTTGCAAGTTCTGATTTCTGAACACTTCAAGTACTATGCCGCCCTACAATTACTTAAAGGTTAGTCCGTTAGAAGCCAGGAGTGTGAGGATCAAGTTACTTAGTATAATGTGTAACTAGAGTGACCACGTAATTAGGGATGAAAGACTGATAGTTATTATGTAATCTAGTGAACTGTTATGTTATGTAAAACTTCCTGAAAAACTTTATGGACTTATATATATAATATTGTACATGTTATTAGAAATTTGCACTATTTATCATAATTGTAGTTTAATTGTTAATCGGACTGTTTACTTCAAAGAGAGGAGTCGTCGACGCCTTGTGTAGGTTATGTCTATGGTAAGCACTGTAATGCCAGTTACTATCATAAAATGGTTTATACAACAGGACTATTGTGACTCTGCGACTTTGGGACGTAACACAAAGTTGCAGAAAATTTGTCCTTGAGGTTTTTTCTTTTCATAAAGCCAAATAAAATCTATCATGAAGATTTATTTTCTTTGAAAAAGGTTGAAGAAATCTATCTGCAATTGTCTTTTACTAAAATTATTGGAATAGAAGAATCTTCACTATGCTTTGGTAACTACTTTTAAAAAAGTTAACTAGCTCTTTTATCTTGTCATGAAGAATCTTCACTGTAGTTCTTTTATTATGTCAGTAGTTACTTTTGAAAATGTTGACTAGCTCTTTTATCTTATCATAAGGAATTTTTACTATAGTTCTTTTTTTTAATACTTGCAGCTGCTTTTACTTGAACATACATAATTTTTCTACATGTCTTTTATTAAACAAAATCTTTATTGATTGAACATAATTATAATTTAAGCTCTCTATGTCTCTTTATTGAATAAACGAAATTTTGAGCAATCACTTATATTGAGAAAGGTTAATTTTGTAACAATCATCCTTGTTTTGATTGAGGTTATTCGTATTGAAACTATTTTCTTCTTCAGATATCTTAGAAGCTAATTCAATTATTTTTCTTTTGTATTCAATGAAATTAGAAGTTCCTAGAAAGTTTGCCTAAATCTTACTCTTATCATTTAAAAATTCACTATTTTGAACAATATTCTTTTTCAATTGATCTACATATGCTTGAATGATTCTGGCCATTGATATATTGAACGTTTCCCATGGTTTAACACAAAATATTCTTTTAACTAATGGTTCTCCATAAGAACCTTCCTTTATGGCATAGGTCATGTTATGATACATCCAAGATTGAATCTTACTATAAATAATAAAAATTTGAATAAAAGTAACTAATTACAATTTTTGCAAAATATTTGGAATTCTTGATGAATTTTTAGTGGCAATATTTTCTCTACAAGACTAAAGTAATACAACTAATTTGCGAACCACACTGGGAATTAGCTTTAAATAGTTTTGAATTGAATGAATCAAGAACGAGAATAAATTTTTACGATGAATATATTTTCTTATGCTTTAATGTAATCATAATAATTATATGCTGGTGAAATAAAGGGTTAAGAAAATACCTTAGCAATCTAAGGCTATTGATTCCACTGTTTAAGGGTTAATACTCTCTTGATCTTACATTTAGATTAAGTAATTTATTTACATTCTCTTCCTTGGTGAGTTAATTCAATGCTATTGATATCTATAAGAATAAACTTATAGAAGACACGGTTTTTCTTTGGATTATTGGGATAAAAATGGAAATATTTTGGAAACTATTTTTTGGCAATTTCAAATGGGGTTTTTTTGTAAAGTTTTTAGAAATTTCACTCTCCACTAGAAGTAATTCTTAAAACAATTTTTTTTCAAAACAATCTTTAACTTGAACATGAAGTGGTTAGGCTATGTAAGTTGGATTGAGTACTTGAAAAAGGTTTTGATTTTGAATTAGAAAATTGACCATAGATGTAGAAGAGCTTCTTATTGCACTTGAATAAATTTTTGGAATAGAAGGTCAGGTTGTTGATTTTGATAGAGTTGATAGAGAAAATTTGATGGCATAATTGGTTTTAGTTTTTGGTTTTGACATTTTTTCCTTAAAGAAATTCTCTTGAAAGGAAATTAGGAGGAGAGTTAAATTCTCCTGTACTAAATTTGATTTCAAAATCAAAAGAAGATAAAATGGCTTGCTATCTAATAAATATTTGTTTTGAAACAAGGTTTTTAACATCTTCAAGTAATATTTCTTTGACTGATTTGCAATCTACTTAAATTAAAAATTTATTTCCAAAAAGATCACCTTAAATTTTTGAGACACATAAAACTATTGATAAAACTTCCTTCTTGACCCTTGAGTAATTAGTTTGAGCATTCTGCCATATTCCTAAATAATATTTTACTACTTGTTCTTGATTATGGAGTAACTGTTTTAATACTCCTCCAAATTCTATATCTAACATATCGATTTCAACTATGAATTTTACATTAGGATTAATTATTCCAAGACAAGGTAGGTTTTTGACCTCCTGTTTGATTTTTTGAATAATTTTAGTTGTCTCGTTATTCCAAGGTGGAGGATTTTTTAATCTTTGGAATAGAAATTTATTTTTTGGTTTTAAGTTTTGAATAAAATCTAAAACGTAACTAAGACATCCTAAATATCTTTGCAATTGTTTTTTGTCTTTAATTTTACCAGGAAATTTTAGAGCAAATTCTATAAATCTATCTATATGTTTGATTGCTCCTTAGTGAATATCACATCCAAAAAATCTAATCTTAGTTTGAAATAACTTTATCTTTTTCTTATAAACTAAAATGTTGACCTATATTTTTTTAAAAGATTAAAACATTATCTATATAAATTATTAAAAACTCGAGTATAATGTAAAAGTTTTATTCATAATATTTTAAAATTTAGAATGAGCATATTCTTAAGACTGAATGACATTATATTCTATTTGTAATGACTAAAAGGGACAATGAAAGCTATCTTATATTTATCTTATTCACTTATTTAGATTTACCAAGATTCAAATTTCATGTCAATTTTTGAAAAAATCTTAACATCTGCTAATCTATTGAGTAAACCTCTCTTATTATTTATCAAATACCTAATCCATTTGAGAACCAAATTTAACGGTTTATAATTGATAACTAGTCTTGGAATACATTTTTCTAATTCTACTTAATTTTGAACTTAAAAGGTTTAACATGACAAAGGTAACTTAGATTTTCTAAATAAATCTTAAATTTTTTTTTACAAAATTCTAATAATTCTTGATTCATTTGAATAGGTCTTGCCTTTATAAGGATTTTTTCTTCTGTAAATTTATATGTGCTTTTTTCTTGACTAAAAGCATTGAGGATTTTAGAGCATATTTCTTTTTTGATTTTTTCTTGTAATAATTTGATTTTTGCTTGAATTTCATTTTGATTAAGTTGTGAATTTATTCTTTCTTCTTTAAAAAATTAATATGTTTTAATTTTATTTCAATTTGACTAATCATGTTTTCTTTTAAGAAATTGACTTCTTTTTCTTTTATAGGATACACAAATTTGAAAAATATTTCTTTATTTTTTTACTTTTATTTTCAATTCCTCATATGTTATTAAAAAAAGGATAAAGCATGGCAAAAAATGAAGTTCCTAATATTACTGAATTATTAATATTCTTGACTAAAATAAATGAAGTTTTGAAATTAACATATTCTTGAATGATCTTGGCATTAGGTACATTTAATCCTGAACCATTTGCCGAAACCAATATTTTTGTTGTTTTTTGATAGAATTTTGTTGGGACTAAACTTTTTTGAATACAATTTTGATCAGCACCTGAATCTAACAAGGTTATTACTTTCATACTAAACTCATTTTTTTATAACTATTTTTATTTTGAGGGATAAAGTCATTAGAAGCACCTAAACTTTCATATTTTTTCATTTTAGTACATAAACTTTAAACTTATTCATTTTAGTACCATAACTTTTAAAATGAGATAAATTAATATATCAATTATAATAATTGTTATAATAAATATTTATTTGTTTCACTTTAAAATGTTAAAGTATTAAAATGAAATAAAAAATAAAATTCAAGCACTAAAATAGAAATAAAATAAAATTTGATTTGATGTACTTATGTTATTATTCCAATATTTTTATAATAACGGTTGTTATAACAAAGATACCAATTTGTCTCACTTAAAAAGTTAGGGATACCTAAATAAACAAGTTTGAAGTTTAATTACTAAAATAAAAAAAAAATATGAAAGTTCAAGTACTCGTGTAGGCTTTATGTGGTTATTTTGACGTACTATTTTTTAATATTTATTTTATTAATTAAATTAACATATTCTTCAGCCTCTTGATCATTTGCTCCTTCTTCTTTTTCTTTACTAAAATCTTGGGTATTTTGTATTTTTTCTTTATTTTTATATTTTTTTCTAAATGCTCATACTTGAATTTTAAGTCTTTTATTTCCTTTTTTATGACATTTATTTCTTCTTGAAAACTTTTTATTGTCATAGGTTATTCTTTCTTTAAAAATCTATCATAGATCTTTTGTAATGAAAACATTTCATTTTTATCATAACCTTTTTCCTCTTGCATAGTCATTTATCTAATTTTGAGCAAATATTCTCTTTGTTTTTCTAGATTTTTTTATTTGATTAATCATTTCTAATGAAATTTTTTTTTCATTAGTGATGATATTTGTTCTTTTACATGAACAAACATATTCAGAAAAACAATCTAAATCTTTACTGAATGAAATATCAAAATCGCTTTTATTTTCTTGAGTGCAATCATAATTTTCTTCACTTGATATACTATCTTCAAAATTACTATCATTTATTATTTTGAGTATCTCATCTTTAACTTCATCTTTAAAATCCAAGTTAAAAGCATGTATCTTTTTATACCATACTTGTAAAATTTTATTTTATTTTTAAAATTTTTCTTTTTGGTTTATAATTTCTATATTTTTTAACTTATCATTTCTCATATTTTTTTTATTTTTTATGTTTTTTGGTTTTTCTTTTGACTTTTAATGCAGAGGTTTAAATTTTTTCAAAACTATATTGATAACAAAAATCCCCTAATTCTCTTTTAAGATTACATTTTACTTTTTTTATTTTTTATTTGAGTTTCAAATCATTGCATAAACTTTAACCTTCTAAATTGACAACATTGATAATTTCTCTAAACGATATGTTTGAGTAATGTGAAGTAATACAATGTTCTCTTGAAATCCTTTCTTGAACTTTATCTTTAAATAGCTTTGGAAGTCCAACAATGAAACATTCTTTCCAAAAGTTTTTGTTACAATCTTATCTTGAGAAAACCTTAACAAGAAAAACTTCTTTATACCATCTAAAATCATTTGGAGTATGATACCTTAAATTTTGAAGAATTTATCCATATCTTTCTCTAAACCAAGTAAAGTCTCTTAAAAAATGTTTTGTGATGGTATAAATTAAAGTTGGAACAATGTCTTCCATTGAAATTGGTGCATCATTGATCATTAATTCCTTTTTCGAATTAAGGATATATTATATTTCATTTTCTTTGAGATAATTCTCCCACCATCCTTTTAACATTCTTGTGAATCTAGATATTAGAATTCTTGCTATGTGATGATAAGTATTATTTTGTTGTTTAAATGAATTTGACATTGATTAAGTATATTTAAAACTTGATGTTCTACCATTCCATCCATGTTCCATTCTCTATATATGGTTTTTCTTCATGCATAGTATATGTAAGGGTTTTATTGAAACTTGAATAATACCTATATGTAAATATTTGTACTTTTTTCTAAGTTCTTGAATAGCAAATTCAGAAAGTAATTCTTAATAGAGATATAGTTTTCTATACATTTTTTATTACATAATGATGTTTTAAACTAAAACTTCCTATTTCATAAATCTCTTTAATTTTTTCTTTAGGAATTGACTAATTATGTAATTCTTGTTTTATTTGAGAAATCTTAATTTTTGATTGATTAAGAGTATCTTGATTTAAAATACTGGATTTAACGTCTATAGAAAATGAGTTTTTCTTACACCCATTACTAAATCAGAAAAGGTTATGTCTTAAAAGATCCATTATGACTCATTAATTCTCCTAATAATTTTATTTAATAGATTGTTTAACTCATCATTATGGAACACCCTGTGGACCAATTATCTTACTAGCCTCACATCAATGGGACTTACTACCTAGACCATAGTTACAACTTACCAATACAGCTAAAGATGTTAACCCAAACTATTTATAACAAAGCGTTATTTGAAATTAACAAATCTCTTTTAATTATATTGCTAACCTCCTCCACACCCCCCACCTAAAAAGACTAAGAAGAATGAACAAACTCTATCTTTGATACCAAAATATTTATAGGATCTCTTGTATTAACAAATGATTAACAAGCCAATCGAGTAATATTTTGTAAAGAAATTTTAAGAAGAGCTTTTCAACATTAAATTACTCGATTAGCTTGTTAATCATTTGTTAATACAAGAGATCCTATAAACATTTGTCCATAAAATAAATTGAAGATATACTAATTGAGAATTTTGTACGTAGTAATATAAAACGGTAATATAAAACATTTCTGTATAAATTGATATTACAGCTATTTATGATAGAAATTGGTAACCAATTGAATAAATATAGTTTAATGAAGGAATTATACATAAATGGTCATTGAATTTCATAAAAGTAAAATATTTACCAAAAAAATAAAATATTTAAGCCTACGCTTACCTATATATATATATATATATATATATAGAGAGAGAGAGAGAGAGAGAGAGAGAGATGTATAAATACTCAAACCTACATGTGGAAAGAAATAAACTAGCAAAACTTTAACTAGATAAAATATTGGTAAAACATAAAGAGTTTTATAATCACTACTTTTTTTTTTTCAAATCATGATGAACACATTTTATAATTATTTATAACCACTAATTTCAAAATCAAAATTTGAAATTCATCCTATATAAATATTAAAAAATATCCATAAGACTATGTCAACTTCACATGATTATGTTTAATAATACTAGCGAATGATGTACCTACGATACAAGTATTAGAATTTTGTGAACTTTAACCTTTTCAACCAATAAATGTCTATAGTAAGTGATGAAAGAAAAGGATATATTATTGATTGAAACTAATAATTGTCTATAATATCGAATCATATGTAAATGTAAATATTACAGCTTTTTTTATTTATAAGAAAGCAAACAAAAAACAAAGTGTTGAGTAGAAATTTCCATTTTCCAAATATTGACTTTCAATTCCTACATGTTATTCGCTTATGGAAACAATAAATATTTTCAAAATCAACAATTTTTTGAATTAATTTGAACTCCCTCATATTTCAATTCCTAGTTAAAAAAAACATTTCATGCAAATAAAATTAATCTTAAATCTCCATCATCTCAATTAAATAATATGACCTCTTTAAAGTTTTTCTATGGTTTTTATAATAAATAGATAGTAGAATCTCATTCTTATGATGACTAACTATTCTTACCATAAAAACATTAGCAACAATAACCATTATCAAATATTCCATGATGCTAATTAGGGAATTGCCACATGTGTTAATTGATCCATACTTCTTACTCCCTTTTTATCAAAACTACCAAATGACTCTATTATGTATTTATTTGGCCACTCCTTTTTTTCTTTTAACAGAGTTGAATGATTATCCATTCTTATTTCAAAAAAAAAAAAAGATGACATTTGTTCCTTATGGATTTAAATCCTCCCATATTCCCTTCATTTTTAATCATTCTTTCCGAATAATGAGAAATCTATATTTTCCTTCCTTCCCCATCCTCCCTTCCATTTCAATTTGCTCAAATATAATGTTATAGTTTTAATATGAAATAATTCCACTTGTGCCTATTAAAGAAATGGTTTTAAAAAACATTTAAACAACACTAAACATTCCCATAAAATGAGATAAAGTTAAAAAATTGTAAATCATATTATACTCGAATTTAGTTTAAAGAAGATAAACAACATTGAAATGAAAAGCAAAATTTATTAAAACAAAGGCATATCATATATGATAAACAACTATAAAGGGTTGAAAATTACCATATTAATTATTGTGCTTAGTCAATTATTTATTTGGACTTAACTGATAGGGCTATGTGGCAGGACTCATGGAGTCCAGTTTATATTTGAGATAATTTAGGAAGAATTGGTTTAGTGAGCTCAAAACAGGGATCATTGGATCGATCTACTGCATCCAACCTTTCTTAGGTAGACTCATATGCTCATAAGGAAGGTTACTGGCCATAGGCTAATAAGCTAGCTTGTTTTAGATAACCATGAATTGAGTAAGCTCAATCTCATCCATTGATCATTGAGATAATCTGACGGACGTTATTTTGCCCAAGAGCTTATAAATAACTAGCCTTTCCAACTCATTTACAACTCTTGGAGAGAATCGAGAAATGATATAGCTCTATAAAACCTCTACTCTCTAAGATTAAATGAACAATTTAGGTAAAGAATTGATCTCATTCTCTTAAGTTATAAGATGAACACCTAAGGTCCCCCAATGTTACCTTATTTGTCATTTGTGCATTTAAGATACTGAGATTATTTGATCCTCCTCCTTACGTTATGCTCACTAAATTATCCCTTTAGGTGACTATCTTGCTTCACTTCTTTGAAGCCACATATAGCGTGTTACTCACGCAATTGAACCCCTATTTCTACAATTTGGCTACTCCACTTGGGAAGAATGATTATAGAAACACTTATAGGAATCAAGCTATTAGGTCTTTAACCTGTAGCTGAGCTTGAGAACTAGAAGGAGTGGTGAGACAAGGCGAGGAAAATCCTTATGCTCCAACCAACTTTTGACGAAGCCGAATTTCTCCTTGTTACCAATCGACTCTATACATTAAGCCTATGAATGTCCATCTTTCGGAAGTTGTATGCCGAATTGTAGAATGCCTACATCACTCTTATTGAGAGGTCGAGAGAACGACTACGAACTAATCCTCAATTACCCCTGCTCGGATGTACTCTTTTGTTTCATCCTCTAACGACCTCACCAATGTATCTCTATCACGTGTACAGGACTACATGTAGAATCTGCCACACTAATCATTGTTTTTGTTGACTATTCATTTTTACCCTTTTGTATTATTTGTATATTAATTCTTTGGGATGACACCTTTTTTGTCGTTTCTCTTTTAGGCAAGTTTCCATAACTTATCAGGTGTAAATACTTGTTGAGCCTAGTTTTTCACCCTCCTATTTTTTTATAAATTAGATTTCCTTTAAACCAATTAACATTGAACCCTTACCTATTCGATACTAATCCTCGACTGGGGTTTAAAGAAAACCATTTTTTTTTTCAATTTAAAAAAGTATTGGAGTCGCTACCCAATCAAAATCGGGAAAAATAGTTAAGTTATGACCAATTGAGTGGATTAGTTATAATATAACCACTAGTCTAACGATTAAAACCAATTTTTGAAAAACGATTTTTGAAACTAGAGATCATGGATCTAGTGGTTGGCAATTTTAAACCCTTACGAGTACTATTGACTTTCCAAATTTAACTTTAATATTTAAATTTTTTTTTATTTTATAAGACAAAACTCAATTTAATTGCTCTAGATGGATAACTTAAGTAATCTAGAAAAAGGAAAAATTAGATATTTTATTTTTATCGTTGCCTTGTAAGGACCTAATTACCGGCTATTCGAGATTAGAAGTACGTAGTTCTTTTATAAAACTTTAGTGGGTTGGTTTTGTTTTAATTTAAAAACAATGGAGTTTATGTTTTTTACCCAATTTAGTTCATTGAAGAAAATTTCTAAAAAAAGTCCTAAATTGGATTTTATTTATGAAAATTCTAAATAATCCTAATTTCGACAATGATTGATTTATTTCTATTTCATTTTTTCTTAGAAAATCAATTTTTATAAGTGATAAAACAATTTTATTCCATATCCTACTTATTTTATTTTAATTTTATTATATCATCTTATTTATTTAGTACCTATTATATTTTATCTATTTTTATTAAGCTAAAAAACAAATAAAAAATAAAGTAAAATAAATTTACTCTTTTTTTCCTTTTTTTTCTTTTTTTTTGTTGTTATTATTATTATTTTTTCCCTTTTTTTTATTATTACATTACAATTTACACTTCCATGGATAAATGAAAAAATAAATAAATAAATAAACGAAATCAAAATTAAAAAAAAAAAAAAACAAGGTTCGGATGCAGCTAGGCACATTGGTCAAACTTTGAGTGAGTCGGTCAGTTCGGTTGGGTCGGATCACAGGTCGTTAAGTTGGATCGATCGGGTTGTCTCCAACTCCACTTCAATGATAGTAACTAGGTACGATTCAAGGTGATTTGGATCGAATTTTCGAGGGTGAGGGCAAATTTGTGTGTTTGGGATTAAACTTGTGGGGGAAGGGTAGACCGAGTACCATGGTGATCGAAGGTGGTTTGGAGGATGGTGCAAAGTGGTGGTTGCGGTAGTGTTTAAGTGGTGCCGTTGGGGGTTACTAGGTGCAAGAAAGGAGTATGGTATGATGTGGTGTTTCGAGGTGTGGGGAGTTTGGTTATGTGATTGGTTTGGGTTAAAGAGTGGCTAGAGTGGTGGTTCGAGGAGAGGAGATTCGGCGATTAGGGTTGAGGTGGTGGTAAGCTTAGTGACATCACTAAGGGGTACGACTATGGTTGAGAAGGAGTGGAATGGGAAGCTTGAGCCACGGGCAGTATTCCTATGGTGTTGATTAGCAGTAGTAAGCTTATGAAAGAGAGATTCGAAGAGATAAAGAGTGAGTTAGAGATAAAGTGGTAGCGAGAGAGAGAAAGAGCTTAAAAGTTGATTCAATAGCTCGTAAATGGTTGTGTATGTCCAATGAACTCCCCTAACACCTAATTTATACTATAATTCAACCCAGAAACATGGAAAGCTTGAATCAGAGTTAAATGCAAATGGCTGAAATTACAGTTTTTTTCTAAATTTTAGAGCTCGGTTTGACTATGTTAATGTATGAATTTAGACGTATTCTTGTGTTTGATTCAAAGAAGGCCATGTCTAGTTTGCAATTTTATCATTAATTTGGCGGAATTGCAATTCAAAAGGGGTAAAAAATGATGACAAAGAGAGCTGACCGTTTGTGTTTAAGGTGAGAAAGCCTGGGCAAAAAGAAGGAAAATGCGAGAAAGATGGGAGACAAAGAAGGAAAGTGCTGACATGGCATTGACGTGGCACTACGTCAGTCGACCCAACTAACCCTACCACATGGCTGACACGTGGCACCACCTTAGTATGTTGTCCAATCCTAACCTGCTGCGTATCAAGGCACATGGCGTAATTAGATCCTGATATATGACAGTCCTTGATGTGATGAAAAATAAAAATGACTTTGTATGCCCTCTGTAAGATTCGAATCCAATACCTCATGCTCAATACCTAATCTAAGTCCATGTGTTAAACCAATAGAGCATTGGCCTATATCTTGTCCATATGTGCAAATTGCACATATGGATCAAGTTAACATAGGCTAGATTCCAATCTAAGTGTAGGCCTAATGGCCCATCTTCCAAACTTATTTTAAAAATTAAAAATCTATCCAATTAAATTGTTATTTTCTAAAATGTTTTATTATTTTGTTTTGTAATTTTTTCAATTTTCTAAATTTTTAAACCTTATTTTCTAAACTTCTTATTTTTTAGGGTTTCTTTATACACTTCCTATTTTTGGTACTTTTCTTTTAATTCCTCATTTTTTGTACTTTTTCTTTTTTTTTTTGAATTTTTTTGTATTTTCCTAAAATTCTTATTTTTTTTAAATTTTTTAGGTTATCTTTAATTTCCTTTTTTTTTTGGTTTTTCCTAATTTAAGGCCTATTGAGAAAAAAAAAGAAAAATAAAATAATAATAATAATAATAAAATAAAGGGGGCAAAAATTAGGTGTCTACAATATCCTTTATACTTGTAGCCACAGGAGACATAATTAAAATCAATACACTAAATATTATTCCTTTTGTAAACATTGCTTATTTACTCTCATTTCACTCTCATCATAACCTTTAAGCAAGATTGGGTGATGAGTAACCTCATTGGATCATCTCGTGGGTCATATCAAGTTATGCCATAAGTCCTCAGAAGTTTCATTGGTGCATCATATTCTTTAGAGCTATTCGTAGATTTTGCTTACTTTTTCATTTACCCTTTTATCTTATCATACATTTCCCCACCACACTTTTTCAAGTTTTCAACAAGCTTAGACCTATCCCTGTTACTAGCCTTGTTTGTTCTTGGTTACGGTATACATCATCTTGGTGTTAAAGCGGATGTTTCATTTGAGTTATAGTAGTTTGTTTTAAGTTACTATGTTCGTTTAGCTGTTGTGTTGTGAGAGTGTTTGCTGTAACACCTAGTCGAGAAGTTTGAAATTTGGATCTATTAGAGAAAATGATGGACCCCAGTGTTGATGCTGGCATTAGGGAAGACAACGGTGGTGTTACCCTCCATAGCCGACAATCTCAAGGCACTCCAAGAAGTATGGACGAGAGACTAGATGAGGTAGCTAAGCTCTTAGTATATTTGACTTGTGCTATTCATGCATTGACTTATCGACCTATTGAAACCATGCATAACACCCTACAAGCTGCCTGACCTACGAAAGGTTAGAACCTAGCTCGACAAGGTTGAGGTGGAGGAGTAGGCGGAGGAATGAGGAGAAGGATTGACTTAGGAGACATGAGAGAAGATGATGAGGAAGATTATTACGAAGAAGAAGAGTGAGATCGAGCACCCAAAGCATCTAACCATGTGAAGCTTTAGATCTCGAACTTCAATGGGTTTAGAAGTATAGATGAATACCTAAAATGAGAAGAGGAGGCGGAACACATGCTTAACTATTACCAATATGAGGATTAAGAGAAAGTAAGAACTGCTGCTATGGAGTTCTACAGATATGCCGTCATGTGGTGGAAGAATTTACAGGTAATGAGGAGATGAAAAGGATGTAGACATATTAATACTTGGCCTGAAACGAAAAGAATACTCAGAAACAAATTTGTGCCTGCTACTTATCTATAAGACACTTTTACTCAGCTTCAGGAGCTGAGACAGGGAGGCCAAACAGTTGACGAGTATGTCTAAGAATTCTAAATACTTATGATTTACTATGAAGTGGAGGAACCACCAGTATGAACAGTCTCTAGGTTCCTTACTAGATTAAGGAGTAACATTTGAGGCATTGTAGAACTTCAAAGATTTACCACGATGGATGAGACCATACGAATAGCTTAATAAGTAGAAAGGTAGAGAAGGAGTCAAATGCCAACTCGATCATCAACTAGTCGACTTGTTTAGTTAAGTTGACTTGTTCAAGGAAGCTACCAAGGTCAACTGAGTATAGAGCCGAATAGACGAGGGGATGTAAGGACTAAACAAAAAGGCTGATCAAAAAGTGACATATCGACTCGCACTTATGAGAAAGGGTAAGGATTTGGTAAGAAGATGAGCCAAATCAAGTGTTTCAAGTACTAAGGGTTTGGACATATGGCTGCTCGATATCCAAATCAAAGGAGTATAGTCATCAAGGGTGACGTCTTAAAGTTGGAAGTAGAAAGTACTTATGAAAAACCTAAGGAGGAGGAGAGCCCTTCTGAGAAAGAAGTTTCTTGTGATAATGAACTGATTGAAGAGGACATATTTGTTGAGGACTTAGATCAATTGATCTTGGTTGTTTGATGTACAATGAACTTAGAACCCTTACGTAAGGAAAAGCATAGGAAAACTTGTTTCATATCACATGTAAGGTAAATAATCAGGTGTATGCACTAATTGTGGACAGTAAAAGTTGCACCATTATAGCATCAGTCGATCTGATCACTAAGTTAAAGTTGCTTACTATTGCACATTTGAGGTCGTACAAATTTCATTGGCTGAGTGAGAAGGGAGCACTACATGTCACCTGGCAAGCACTACTACCGATCACTATAAAAAATCACTTCGATGAGATTCTCTGTGATATGTTGCCTATGTGTGCCTCACACATGTTGCTTAGCCGACTATGGTTGTTCAATAGAAGACTTATCCATGATAGATACAAGAACACATATGTGTTAGAGAAGGATGGCCAGAATATTACATTAAACCCGATGCCACTGAGTGAAGTTAACAAACTATAGGTAAAACTTGCTCGCAGATCGAAGAAAACTTTAATGATGAGTAGAGCCAAGCTCCGAGAGGCCACTAAAGCCGATATACCGACTCTCATGTTGGTCAGGCATCTATTAGAGTTAAAGGAGTGGGGTGAACTACCCCTAGAAGTAAAAGAGTTGCTAAATGAATGTATCGATATGTTTCCATAACGGTTGCTCAAAGGGTTGCCCTATGTTCAAGGCATAGAACATTGCATTGACCTAATATTAGGCGCCACCATACCGAATAAGCCAGCTTATTGAATGAATCCCAAATAGGCTTCTAAGCTCCAACGACAAGTCAATGAGCTATTGAAAAGAGGGTATATTAGGGAGAGTCCTAACCCTTATGTTGTACCGGCGCTCTTAGTGCGAAAAAGGATGGTACTTGGTGGATGTGTGTTAACAGTCGAGCGGTGAACATGATAATGATCAAATACAAGTATCACATTCCCAGGTTGGAAGACATGTTGGATAAATTGAGTGGAGCTAAGATCTTTAGCAAGATTAATCTGAAGTCTAGCTACCATCAAATTTGCATGAGGCTAGGAGATAAGTGGAAAACTGCGTTTAAAACTCGACATAGACTTTATGAGTAGATAGTTATGTCATTTGGCTTATCGAATGCCCCAAGAACTTTCATGAGACTAATGAACTACGTATTAAGATATCTAATGGGGAAGTGTGTCATTGTGTATTTTAATTACATCTTAATGTAGACATGCTGAGTCACTATAAACATCTCTGTGTCTTATTGAATGTCCTTCATACTGAGAGACTATTCAGCAACCTTAAGAAATGTTGCTTTTGCTAGAAGGAAGTGGTATTTTTAGGCTATCTTGTAAGTGGAGGAGGCTTACAAGTGGACAATGAGAAGATTCGAGTAATTGTCGAGTGGTTGACTCCTGCTACTTGTGAAAAAGTCAGAAGTTTCCATAGACTGGCTTCCTTTTACCAAAGATTTATAAGGAATTTCAACACCTTCGCCACATCTCTTACTAAAATAATGAAGAAGAACATCGAATTCAAATGGGGAAGAAAAGAGGAGAGAAGTTTTCCCGAAGTGAAGGAAAGGTTAATCTCCGCCCCTATACTAGTTTTACCTAACTTCGAGAAGATATTTAAGTTAGAATGTAACGCATCGGGTATTGGGATATGCGCTATCTTAATGTAGGAAGGCCAACCAATTGCTTACCATAATGAGAAGCTCAAGGGACTTCAGCTAAATTACTCTATGTATGATAAGGAACTCTTGGTATTGATCCAAATGCTGTAAGAACAACAGCATTATCTGCTGCTAAGGGAATTTGTCATCTCTACTAACCATAAATCCCTAAGATACCTCCAAAGTCAGATGAAGTTATCAAAGCGACAAGCGAAATGGATCAAATTCCTGAAAGGATTTAATTTTCTAATAAAATACAAACAAGAAAAGAGCAACATAGTTGTAGATGCTCTTTTGAGAAGACATGCACTCCTTACCAAACTACAAATAAGATTGTTTAGGTTTGCAAGCATTAAGGAATAGTACTTTGAGGATCTACACTTTGGACCCATACTTACACATTGTGCCGATGGGAGGACAGTGGACAAGTATCACATGAAGGTTTGATACTTGTTCTGAAGAGAGAAAATTGTGTGTGCTGACCTGTTCACTAAGGGAATTACTAATCAAGGAAGTTCATAGTAGAGAACTTTCTAGGAATTTTGGGGAGAGAAGGACGTATGAGTTACTAATTGGTCGTCTCTTTTGGCTGAAAATGAGGCGAAATGTGCATCAAGTTGTTAAAGGCTATGTCATGTGCAAGAGGGCTAAATGCCAAGGCAAGTAAAGAAAAGAAATGCTTCTAACTGTCTCGATGAAACCATAGATAGAGTTGAGCATGGACTTTATTCTTAGATTACCATGAACTACTCGAGGCAAAGATTTTATAATGATCGTTATGGATAGGTTCAGTACGATGGCATACTTTATGCCTTAATCTAAAACTAATGATGCTTCGGCTATTGCTTCTCTTTTCTTTTAGGAATTTGTTTAGTTACATGGCGTACCGAGAAGTGTAGTATCAGACAGGGACTCAAAGTTCTTGAGCCATTTCTAGAGAACTCTATGGTGACAAATAGAGACCAAACTATTATTTAGTACTTCTTGTCACCCTAAAATGGTTAGCCAAACAAAGGTAGTTAATCATACTCTGGGATCACTGCTTCGAGCTATAGTAGGCAAGAACTTGGCTGATTGAGACGTCTGCTTACTAGTAGTCGAATTCGCTTACAACCAAACCATACACAATATTAATAAGCAAACCCCCTTTGAAGTTGTCTATGGTTTTAATCCCGAGTTACCCCTCGATCACACCCTTGTGCCTATATTCGAATAAGAAGACCTTGATGCTAGAGCCCGAATACAATCCCTTCAACATATCTACAATAAAGTTACTCAACAAATCGACCAAGTCGCCAAAAAAATGCAAGAGAAGGCCAAGGGTAGGACGACTAAACAGTATGGCTACATATGAGCAAGGAAAGGTTTCCTAGCAAGAGGGGGAATAAGATAACTATAAGAGTTGAAGGACCTTTCAGAATCTTCTAAAAGATTAATGACAATGCCTACAGGTTGGGACTTCCCAAATACTATAGGGTTTCTAACACCTTCAACATTGCCGACCTTAGTCCATATTGACTTGACAGAGAGCTGATTGAAGATCATTTGGATTTAATCCCAAATCCATATCAACCTAGAAGGAATGATAAGAATTAGGCTACTAGGCCTATAACCTACAACCAAGCCCAAAAACTAGAAGGATTGGCAAGGCAAATCCTCATGCTCTAGCCAGCTCTTGCTGAAGCTGAGTTTCTCCTTATTGTTGATCAATTCTATACATCGAGTTATATGAATGTCCATCTCTCGGAAGTTGTGTACCAAATTATAAAATGTTAAGAGATTGACTAGACCTTACACGCTTACTCATGCCCAACCGACCACTTACCCGACATCACTCTTGCTGAGAGGCAGAGAGAATGATCCCGAACTAATCTTCAGTTACCCCTGCTCGAACAAGTAATCTGCCCGTACTCTTTTGTCCACATCCTCCAATGGCCTCACCAAGGTATCTCTGCTACGTATATGGGACCATGTATAGAATCTACCATATTAATTATTGTTTTTATTAAAGATTCATTTTTACCATTTTGTATTCTTTGTATATTACTTCTTTAGGATAATACCCCTTTTGTCTTTTCTCTTTTAAGCAAGTTGCCTTAACTTATCGGGTATAAATACCCTCTGTACTTGTAGCCATAGGAGACAGAATTAACATCAATACACATAATATTATTCCTTTCATAAAAACTGTTCGTTTACTCTCATTTCACTCTGATCCTAACCTTTAAGCAAGATTAGGTAGTGAATAACCTCACCAAATCATCTCGTGCATCATATTGAGCTGTACCCTGAGTCCTTAGAAGTTCCACTAGTGCATCATATCCTTTAAAGTTGTTCGTAGGTTTTGCTTACTCTTTCATTTTCCCTTTCGTCCTATTGCACATTTCCCTATCACTCTTTTTCAAGCTTTCAACAAGCTTGGACTTATCTCTACTATCAACCTTATCTATTCTTGGTCATGGTACACATCAGACATGGCACCTCTCAAGAAGAAAACAATTGGCACATCTGATACCATATCCCAAGAGCTTGACACAATGTTAAGCCTATTGAGCAAAATCTGCTCCTACCACCTGAGAATGCTAGTCATGACCATTTAGCGCTTGAGGGTCCTCTAGATCCGGTGTAAACAATGCGGGCAATGCAGGAAGCCATAAGGGCTTTAAACTAGTTCATGGCTATGTTCCAACTCATCCTTATTGGGATGGCTGCTACTGTTGCTATGCAATAAGGTATGGCTTTACCAAATCTTGAAGTTACGATGTAGCTAAATACTGCTACCTGTACTTAACTAGCTAATCTTCCAATTATCAAGGAAGATTTTCATTAAGGATGAGGTGATGAAACCTCCTTACCACAACCAACATAACAATTGACCCTTGCAATAAAGAATGTAAGATTCCAATTAGGTGGCTCTTCACTATTATGTATGCCTACTACTCCATCTAATCCCACCATCTCAATCTTAGGTGGATCTACTTCCTACTCTAATGCTGCTCCTACTCTACTACCTGCGTCTATGGCTTCTACTCTAAGGACTTCCCTTATAACAAGGGAAGACTTGGACATTTATATGAAGGAAAGACAAGCTAAGTCTTCTACGAGAGTACCAAAGCTGAAACTCCCATATCATCAATGCCACAAAAATTCAACTCTTAAGTTTCAAGCCTAGGTAAAGCCTTGGTACATCGACTTCTACGCCTTAAGCCTAGGTAATGTCTTAGCACATTGGCTTCTATGCCCCAAGCCTAGGCAATGCCCTGGTATCTCAGCTTATAATGCCTCAAGCTTAGGTAATGCCCTGGAATATTGGCTTTTACCTGATAAGCCCAAGCAATACCTTGATATATTAGCTTCCATGCCTCAAGACCAGACAATGCCTTGACATCCACATCTTACATCACCGTTGCTTTAAAGTATGGGATGTCTTCAATTAAGTTTACCAAAAAGTGGCTTCTATGGTTGTTGCTAAGTGAAGGCTTCACCTACACGATGATGTACACATGTTCGAATGACTTCTACTACCAAGAGAACTTCAAGTGGCATCTTTAAACAAGATGGCGTAACAAGTTCATCAGAGTACAAAGTTCCCTCTAATGAAGGAACAATCAATCAAGTTGCTACTTAGTCTCAAAGAGACATGTTAGCAATTGGGGGAGGAGGGATATCAATAAGTACAGTACGCTACTCATCTCCATATGCACTTAAGTAGGTAACGTACTAACATAAGTACTAATCTCATCCCCTTTTCCTTGACTAGTACATTAATAACAATAGCAATGTCAACTACTTCATGGGGATCCATTTATTTCTTTAATTTCATCATCATCACCACCATTTCCATCTTCTAAATATACCAGGGATTCCTTATAATCAACCAAGTCTGGATCACCAATGTCAACCACAAGAGGCACTTAAGCCACCCTTCATGTCATACAGGGAAAGTTAGTTCCTTAGAATGTACCATAAAGGAACCTTACTTGAGAACCTAGCAAACTTTCGTGGTTTTCCATTAGACACCGAAGCAATAGTAATGTTGGTTTAACTCCAGTTGTGCAACTTTAAAAGTTTGATAATGTCTTCGAATGCTGGAGTTACTCTCTCTACTAAGTAATAAACATGTGGGTTTGAGTACTTTATTAAGGGATGATGGTATAGCATAACTCCTTTTCGCTCATGTATGGGAACCGTTATCAAGCAGAAGTAATGATAACATAAAGGATCTTAAGCCCGCCATAGATCTCGTTCATTGTAGGAACTACAATTGAGTAGAAGTAATGATAGCATGAAGGATCTTAGCCTTCTTCAAGAGAACCACATGCTTAAGCTTCACAATAATCTACTCTGCCTAATAGCTCTATCTTGATGGAAGCAATTCCATGAGAAAAGCAAATTGAGTATATAAGAGTGGTAACTCCCCCTTGTCATCCTTAGAATGGAATAAGTCTTCTTCAATAGTGAAACAAGTGCTTATTATAAGCTCTTTGCAAATGAAGTTGTCAATGTACAAGGCTTACTAGAGCTTGTCACTCATGAGGCTTGTTATATGCAAGTCATGCTACTATCGGGGCTTACTGTGCTCTAAGCCTGCTCACTCAAGGCCTATAGCACTTGAGACCTACCGAATATTTTTTTTTTTTATGATAATCCTAAAGTTCCTTTTAAGTCGTATTGTGGGAAAAGATCACTGTGCATGAGCCCTACCCCACTCGAAGCCTATTAGGGCCTTCTGTATTTAAAGCTAGCTGTACTAAATGCTTATAGCACTTAAAGCCTACTAAGGCCTATGATATGAGGCAAGCGCACCTATCAGTTTTAATATAGCGGATGTGAGTCCGAGTCGATCCCTCAGAGATTTTGAGTACTAATATTAACTTTAGCTTTATTATCTAACCGAAAAATTGTGAAAGTTTGAATTAATTAAAAATACTGAAATTAACAACTAAACTACTTATGAGACTTAATTACGCAAATTAGAAAGCAATAAACTACGAACGACTTCAAGTATGCAATAATGTATTTAGGAATTATTTCCCCTAGTGTTTAACATGTAACCTTTTTAAAATATATCCAATTCAATTTCTACTATTCTTGACCGGAAGGATTCACAATTAAAGTTAATATCTTTCTCAAGCATATTAACCCTAATCCTAAATTATTTACCGGAATCTCTTCACTTAGTAATATAATTTAGAATTGCATTAGCGTGTAATGAATTCCCATGCAAACAATCAACTTTCCAGAAGAAACATGTATTTTATCTCTAAGTATACATGTAATTCTCTTCAATTATGCCTAGATCTAATTATACATGCAATTTCTCAATTAACATGCATAATATCATATATTGACACTCTAGAATTATCAATCCATAATTAACGACATAATTGAATCAAGAAAAGGTAGAAACTTTATGGAAATTATAATTCAATCCAAGGGTTACATAAAACCCTAAGTTTCATAATCCTAAATACTCTAATTCTAAGCTATCATAACGAATCTAAAAACGAGTTTCATAAAAAACGTAAAATAAAGCATAAAAACCCCTCTTGATTTGATGAACAATCTCTCTAATCTTGAAATCGATGTCGTTCTTGCTTCTTGATTAATGTTCTTCTCCAATCTCCTCTCGTCTCTTGTGTCTCTTGTTTCTATAATGTCTCTTCTTTTTTCTTTTGAAATCCTAATATGTCTTTTTATAGTGTATCAAAAAGATTTTGTTTTCGTCACCCGACATGGCCTGGGACATGACCGTGTCCCCGGGTCGTGTAACTTTCTGCACTTAGGCAAATTTTCTGCACAACTTCAAAAATTCATAACTTCTTCGTTTGAACTCGGAATTGAGTGAAACTTGATTCCTTTTCTTCGTTTTCGAGCCTAGAACGCGTTTAAACCCTGAAATCAACATTTTACTCAATTAAGTATCAATTTCTTTAGAGAAAACCCAAAATGTGCGGAAAATACTATAAAATCACCCTATGAAATATGTTTAAAATTAGAGTTATCAAATTTCCCCACACTTGAGCATTTGCTTGTCCTCAAGCAAATAAATCAAAACAAAACTTTCAGGACAAGAAACACTTAATTAAAATTTATCACCATTTAGGAAACCTGTGAACGAATACACTTGACCCGAAGAAAAGTAAGAAAATCATTCTCAACTAACTTGCAATAATAAAGTCAACCAATTTCATCTGACCATATTCAAATGCTCCAACAATACTTAATACTAGAGTTCACTAGTTAATTTATGAAAATCAAAGTTTACCCCGAATCATTTAACCAAGGATTCTTAAACTAAAAATTAGATTTAACATCTCGCCAACCGAGAAAGAGTCATAAAAATTTTGTCTATTTGACTAAAGTGTCTACAATTCTCTCTTCCATCTCACCAAGCACCATAATCTAAAACAAACACATTTTACATCCACTCTTCCTCTGATCATCCCCCTAGTTCATGCTTTTGTTGAGAGGTCTTTTTAAATCTACCTTATTTAAGCACAATTGTGTTGGTAGCGGGAAAGAATCTCGCTCTTCTGACGGACCAAGACCGATCCATACCAACTTATTCCTTATATTGATAGCGGGAAAGAACCTTGCTCTTCTGAAGGACCAAGGCCGATCCATATCAATTTTTTTTTTCATTTGAATTGGCATTGGGGCTCAATCTCGCTCTTCTGACGGACCAAGATGAATCCTTACCAATTTTTTCTATTCCTACACTTGTTTTTACTTTTAAACTCCAATCATTGTGATTTTTCAAGGGTTTCTCAAAAGAAGAATTTCATTTGTTTGTTTGCTAAAAATTATAGGACTCTTAAAAATTTCTAAGAGAAAAGTATACATAAAAGTAAATTTTAAAAATAACTATGACTAACTCTCAACTAGTGATGTTGCTCCAATCTCAAGTCTTAAAATCCTAAGCTAAATAACTCGTAACTTTGCCTTCCAAAAATTTGACTAATCAATTCTAGTAAAGTATAATAAGATCAATAATAATCAAGATGAAACAGTTAATTTGGCTTAATACCAATCAATCACCTATTGCAAGTTAGCTTAAAAAGTAATTGGGTCAAATATGAATAATTGGTTTCCTAAACAGTAACAAATTCATATATATCCTTTCCCCACACTTAGTAATGGACATTGTCCCCAATGTACAACAAAAAATCATAACAGCACGAAAAAGCAGCATAGGAAAAAAGAAAACATATGTACTAAAAAGAAAACTAATACTTCCCTGCTGTCGAATAGAAGCGCAAAATGAAGAAGCATCATCATTATATTGCAGAGTTCACAAGTCTTGAACAACAAAAGTCAACATAAAAAATGAAGAACTAAGAAGAGTGATCAGAATCTGTTTCCTCAGCCTCCTCATCAGATGATGCCTTAGCCATCGTAGCATCGTTATCGTCATCACCGGCCTCATCATCCTCATCATATTCGCCAGCCTAATCATGAGGAAGAGAGAGCAAAATTAAGCAAGAAACTTACTTGGATTAAAATGTGGAATGCAAGAATTGTAGAGAGAAGAGGGAGAATGAGATAGAGTGTAAGAGAGAAATGTGTGATTGTGAGAGTGTAAGAGGGTGTGTGATTTAAATAAACCGGTTGTGTGTGAAAACCGTGTTATTTGGGTCGACACGGGCTGGGACACAACCGTGTCCCTTGCCCGTGTAAAATTTTGTGTATGTCGTGTGGAGTCTAGATGGACACGGGCTGGGGACACGACCGTGTCCCACGCCCGTGTAACTCTCTGTGCCCGTGCGTGAAAACTGGATGGACACGGGCTGGGACACGACCGTGTCCCATGCCCGTGTAACTCTCTGTGGGCGGGTGATTTTACTGGGCGCACACGGGCTGGGGATACGACCGTGTCCCACGCCCGTGTAACTCTCTATGCCCTGGTGGGATTGCTGCCTGGGCGCACACGGGCTGGGACACGACCGTGTCCCTCGCCCGTATAAATAATTTTTTTTTTTGAATCAAATTTAAAGATAAAGGAAACTTAGAAATAATAAAACTAAAGAGAAAAAGCAAAAATAAAGCTAAAAGAGGAAAGAACTATGATGAAAAATTGAAAGAAAATCTACAAAGCAAAGCAAAGTTAGATAAAACGGAAAATAAAATGAAGGAAACTTAAAGAACTAAAGCATAAGTAGAGTTAGACATAGGTTGCCTCCCAAGAAGCGCTTTAGCTAACGTCGATAGCTCGATGGGATACGTCTTCTAATTCATGATTCTCCATCCAGGTGGAAATAGAACTCCTCCTGTATCTCGCTTTCGAACTCTCCATACGAGTGTAGATTTACCCTTCGGCCATCGACCTTGCCAATTCCATTTCATTGGTGCATAACTTCCATAGTTTCTCTTCTTATCATGCCACTCATCAAATTCATGTAGCTTAAACTTCTTCTTTTTGTCCGCTTTTAGCTTAGATTCGATTGTCATTGGAAGTTTTGAACTTTTCACCGCAAAGACATTTTCCAAATGATTTCCCAACAGTTTTGGTTCCAAAATTGGTGACTTCTTTTTAAAAGATTTTAACCTAAGATCCTTTGGCTTGTGGAGTGGATTAATTCCCTTCTTGTCCATACTGGATTCATGAACTTCTGTTTGAGCTGCCACTTCTGCACAATTGGGGTTACTCACCAAATTTTCATCTCCCTTTTGCAAGCAATAACTTGAGGAATCCTTGGCAATTGTTTCTTGCACACATGTAGATATAACAACATTAGTGGCATTAACATTGTGACATATGTCCTTTAGGTCAAGAAATTTGTTTGTTGTCTCTGGAGTTTTAAAAACCATTTCATCATTCCCGACCCGTAATATCAACTTATGCTCACCAACATCAAAAACAGCCTTAGCAGTGGCTAGGAAGGGTCGACCTAAAATGATTGGCACCCCAATATCTTCATCTATATCAAGTAAAAAAAAATCCACGGGAAAGATGAATTTGTCTACTTGCACTAAAACATCCTCTATGATGCCTCTAGGATATGTGATAGACCTATCGGCTAATTGAAGACTCATGCCCGTTAATTTAGGTTCTCCTAACCCTAGCTTTTTGAACAATTTATACGGCATCAAATTTATACTGGCTCCTAAGTCTGCCAAAGCATTATCTATTAACAAATTGCCAAGCATACAAGGAATAGTGAAACTCCCTGGATCATTTAATTTTTGTGGCAGCTTTTTCCGGAGAAGTGCCGAGCATTCCTCGTTCAATGTGACAGTTGTAAGCTCCTCCAACTTCCTCTTATTCAATAGAAGATCCTTTAGAAATTTCGCATACTTTGGCATCTGCAAGATGACATCAACAAGAGGTAAGTTAATGTGTAATTGTTTGAAAACATTAAGAAATTTACCGAATTCCTTATTCTGATCAGTGTAACTTTGCTTAAGGCGCTGTGGGTAAGGGATGGGAGGCTTGTACTCCTTCACTTTTGGTGATTCCATATTTTCTTTTGATTTTAGTGGCTTTGCATCTTCCTTACGGTTGACTTCCACTTCTTTCTCAATTGCTTCCCCACCATCCTTCTTCTCCACTTGCAATTTTCTATCACTTCTCAAGGTCACAGCATTAACATGTTCTCTGGGATTAACCTTGGTATTCCCTGGGAGTGTTCCCTGAGGTCTTTCAGAGATTAGCTTCACAAGTTGACCAATTTGGTTCTCAAGGTTGCGATTTGAAGCCTCTTGATTCCTCAGCGAGGATTCAATGTTGGATAAACGAGCCTCATTGCCTTGAATATATTTTGTGAGAAGTTCTTCCACACTGAACTTCTTTTCTTGAGGGAGAGGAGGTGAGAATGGTCTTTGAAATCTAGGTGGGCCAAAGTTGGTCTTCTGCTGGCCTTGGTTTTGATTTCCCCATGAGAAATTGGGGTGATTCCTCCATCCTGGATTGTAAGTGTTGCTGTAGGGGTTATTTTGTTGCTTAGGTGGATTTCCTAGATAATCTACCTGTTCCAGTTGTTCTTGTGCTCTATACCCCTACATACCAAAATCACTTACATTCGATTGCACTTGTTGAGGGCCAACTGAGAGTGCATCAATCTTTTTACTTAATAAGTCCACCTTGGCTGCCAAAGCAGTGGTCAAGTCCACATCATAAATTCCCATGGCCTTTTGTTTGGCTTTAGTGCTTTTCCACTGGTAATTGTTCATCGCTATTCCTTTAATCAGGTTTTGTGCTTGCTCAGGTATCTTTGTGTCCAAAGTACCTCCTGCAGATGCATCAATCATCTGTCTCGTAGATAAACTGAGACCATTGTAGAAGGTTTGAATCTGCATCCATAATGGAAGGCCATGATGTGGGCACCTCCTGAGCAAGTCCTTGAATCGCTCCCAAGTATCATATAGAGTCTCCGCTTCCAATTGAGCAAAACAAGAAATATCATTCCGAAGTTTAGCGGTCTTTGCAGGTGGGAAATACTTCTCTAAAAATTTCTCTACCAATTCATTCCAAGTTATGATTGAATTTCGTGGTAGAGAGTTCAACCACTGTTTTGCTCTACCCCTCAAGGAGAAAGGGAATAGCTGCAGTTAGATGGCATCATCCGTGGCTCCGTTGACTTTAAAAGTATCACAAATCTCTAGAAAGCTAGAGATGTGGGCATTGGGATCTTCATCTTAGAGACCGTCAAACTGAACATATTGTTGCACCATCTGTATAATGTTAGGTGCAATTTGGAAGTTGTTAGCTGCGACGGTTGGCCTTGCGATGCTAGAGTCAGCTCCAATAAGTGTAGGCCTTGAATAATCGGACATGGTCCGATTTGCTTCATTCCCGTTGTTCGCCATGTGTGGTGGATCTTCCTGTTCGATGAATTGAGTGTTAGTCTCTTCACTTTCTTCCTTGATTTCAACAATTGACTCGTCGTCAATGGTCGCCACACTTTGTCTAAGTCGTGATTTTAAATTTTGAAGAGCAGTTCTCTCAATTTCAGGATCAAGTTCTACTAAATCTTCCGAGTTGCTTCGAGTCATGCACTGCAAGGGCAAGAAATATAGAATCAATTACAACTCTTAGCTAATGAAAATACACAATGAAAACAAAAGAAAAAAAAATGGTTAAAGTAATAAAGCAACTAGCGTTCTTAATATCGAAAATCCCCGGCAACGGCGCCAAAAACTTGGTGTGAGGCAAGCGTACCTATCAGTTTTAATATAGCGGATGTGAGTCCGAGTCGATCCCTCAGAGATTTTGAGTACTAATATTAACTTTAGCTTTATTATCTAACCGAAAAATTGTGAAAGTTTGAATTAATTAAAAATACTGAAATTAACAACTAAACTACTTATGAGACTTAATTACGCAAATTAGAAAGCAATAAACTACGAACGACTTCAAGTATGCAATAATGTATTTAGGAATTATTTCCCCTAGTGTTTAACATGTAACCTTTTTAAAATATATCCAATTCAATTTCTACTATTCTTGACCGGAAGGATTCACAATTAAAGTTAATATCTTTCTCAAGCATATTAACCCTAATCCTAAATTATTTACCGGAATCTCTTCACTTAGTAATATAATTTAGAATTGCATTAGCGTGTAATGAATTCCCATGCAAACAATCAACTTTCCGGAAGAAACATGTATTATATCTCTAAGTATACATGTAATTCTCTTCAATTATGCCTAGATCTAATTATACATGCAATTTCTCAATTAACATGCATAATATCATATATTAACACTCTAGAATTATCAATCCATAATTAACGACATAATTGAATCAAGAAAAGGTAGAAACTTTATTGAAATTATAATTCAATCCAAGGGTTACATGAAACCCTAGGTTCCATAATCCTAAATACTCTAATTCTAAGCTATCATAACGAATCTAAAAACGAGTTTCATAAAAAACGTAAAATAAAGCATAAAAACCCCTCTTGATTTGATGAACAATCTCTCTAATCTTGAAATCGATGTCGTTCTTGCTTCTTGATTAATGTTCTTCTCCAATCTCCTCTCGTCTCTTGTGTCTCTTGTTTCTATAATGTCTCTTCTTTTTTCTTTTAAAACCCTAATATGTCTTTTTATAGTGTATCAAAAAGATTTTGTTTTCGTCACCCGACATGGCCTGGGACATGACCGTGTCCCCGGGTCGTGTAACTTTCTGCACTTAGGCAAATTTTCTGCACAACTTCAAAAATTCATAACTTCTTCATTTGAACTCGGAATTGAGTGAAACTTGATTCCTTTTCTTCGTTTTCGAGCTTAGAACGTGTTTAAACCCTGAAATCAACATTTTACTCAATTAAGTATCAATTTCTTTAGAGAAAACCCAAAATGTGCGGAAAATACTATAAAATCACCCTATGAAATATGTTTAAAATTAGAATTATCAGCCTACTACACTTGAGGCTTTCTCACTCGAGGCTTCTTCATGTAAAGTCTGTTACCCTTAAGGCTTACTTGCTTAGGGCCTATTGTGTTTGAAGCCTACTAGGACTTTCTATGCTTGAAGCTTACTTGCAGGAAGTCAATTCCTTACCAGGGAACCACTTAGCTTTCTTTGCCTCTTGAAGTGGATATTGAGATTGAATGGGGGCATTATTAATTATGATACTGTACCTATAAGAATAAGGCAAGTAGGACAAGACATACATAATATTCGAAAAAAATAATGAAAAGAAGAATAACAATTAAAGTGGAAATCTAGTTAATGGGAGAAGGCTCACTATACTAGTGGTGTTGAATACTGAATCTCTTTTGATGAAATCCCTGCAAATTGTAAATAGTCCATTGAGAAATAATGACTGTCATACCTCCATTCCACTTGTATGTAAGATCCACAATCGTATAAAATGGATAGTAGCATAGAGAAATTTCACCTTCTTCAAAAGAGTCACATACTCTAGCTTCTTTACAATGTACTTTACCCAATCATCTCATTTGAAGGCTAGCTTCGTCAAAAATACAAAATTGAGTATTGAAGAGAGAGGTAACTCTCTCATCTCATTCTAGAGACAACACTAAACCTCCCTTGATGGTATGTCTAGAATCAGCATGAGGCTTATGCTCGATAAACTGGAGACCACCATTAGTGCAAGGTGTTACACAGGCTTCTCGATGTTTAGCTTTATCCTAAAACGTGTCTTTAGAAATAGTCTCATTTAGCTGCTTATCCTAAGGACATGAGATGAGTGGCAGGCATTTATTGTGATACACTAAACAAGATTGTTGATCAAAGAGTCAGGAAGGCTACAGCTTGAAGGAGCAAGTTATTTTCTCTTATTAGTTCTTTGTTAAAGGCTGACAAAACTTTTCTTGGTGCAACTTCTAATTACAATTGGTTCTTGCTTCAATAGTTCAATAAATAAAGCTCGTATCAACTATCAAGAGAAAGAAAATGAGCATCAAAATTAATTTATATAAAAAAAAAAAGATTGTGATGATTCTACTACGAACCGCATATTATAGATTTTGCTCCAGTAAAATGACTGCATACAAGTGGATACATCATATCATTATCCAATTAGAGGTACATATGGATATTTAATGCCTGAGTGCTTTATGCATGAGATTGTAGATAAGAAGAAAGGATATCTGCTCATTCACAACTTTTGAAGAGAATAAAGAAACGATATGGCTTTGTAAAACCTTTGCTCTTTAAGATCAAACAAACAATTTAAGCAAATAATTGATCTCATTTGCTCAAGCTACAAAGTGAATGCAAGAGGTCCCCTAAGGTTGTCTTGTCTATCACTTGTACATTTGAGACACTGAGATTGCCTGTTTTTCATCCTTGCCTTGTTACCTAATTATCCCTTTAGGAGACAATTTTGCTTCACTTCTTTAAAACCACATGTAGCGCATCACTCACATAGCAAATATAGGCCCTGGTAAGGGCTAGTTCCAAATTGTAAACTGAGTTAGCTTAAAAGTAGTTAGGCTTAAATCACTTAAGGAACTATTGGGCCTTAAGGGCCCAAGTGGTTCGTTTAAGTAAAATCGCCCAAACTAGAAATCTTTGAGCCCCCAGTTCAACCTAGCGATCTAAGGACTACTAAACCCCCCCCCCCCCCCCCCCCAAAAAAAAAGTAGGTCAATTCTTAAAACTAGCACCTGTGCCCGTGCCTCCCCTACCTCCTACCTTCTTGCTCCCTTACTTTTACAGAAGACAAATGAAGCAATTGAAATTGACCATAAACCTTTAGTATGTGTAGACTAAATTTGAATTGAAAACTTCAAAAATTGTAGCAATTATAATGATTGAAAATTTGAATTTTCAAATTTTAAATGATGCATTCACACCTTCTTCGGCCCTTATAAATTGAACGGTGCCTATATGCAGTAGTTATTACTCCACAAACTAATTAAAACGCTCCAATTTCAACTATTCTACCTTCGAATTTTTTCAATTATGAAACATTGTCATAGAAATATTTCTTTCCATTAGCCACCAATATCTAAGCATAGTTCTTCATTCCACTACACTGAACTACTTGCATTAGTGAATAACATTGACATACACTTACCCGCGACATAATTTCCACTTTATGTTGTCTTATATATTATTTTTGTCTTTCATTCATAAACCTTTGTTGTAGTTAATAAGAGAAAAAAAAAATTGACAATTCATGGAAATATTTTTGTACCATACCTTCTTTGGTAAGAAATATGGTTCCTCATCTAATGGAAAAAGTAAGAGTAAGGGCAAGAGTACTAAAACCGTTACATCATCTAAGCCACAACGATTCGACGACATTTAGGAATACTCGAATAACAAGTATGATCTGAATAAGTAGAAGGCACACAATATGATTGAGAATGTGGAAGAACAAGTTACACCACCTCTTGCCTTCCATCTAAAACCTCATCATACGAGTAATCGTAGCACACCACCTCTTGGCTTTGATGTTGAACCTCAACGCTTAAGTTACCAAGGAACGCTTAAGTTACCAAGGTACGCTACCTCCTTGTTTTGAACCTCCACGCATGAGTATCCCTGAACGTCTTACCAGATTTAAACCTCTTCGTATGAGTGTCCTTGTACGATCCGCAGGGTTTGAATCCCCATAGATGAGTTTCTTTGCAAGCATGTTCAAGGATGAGAAGGATAAGATAGACATTATTCCTAAAACAAAAGAGCAACATATGGGACAACATGGGCTCGACAGTTCGAGACCTTCAAGTTCAGGTAAGCTCGCTAAACTCAGTAACTCTAATATTTTTACTACGCATTTTTGTAAAGGTACAGACAAAAGGGGGAACTTGAGAGCATTTTGCAACTATTATAATACAAGTTAATCGTAGAAAACGAGAAAGGGATATGGTACCCTTAACAAGCACTAGAGGTCGAAGCATCCTAGGTAGGTAAGAATAGATAGTATGCAGCAATAAATTACCCATGATGGTGGTTCATCCGATCAACTATTGATGAGGTATGATGAAGGGAGGCATAAGTACAACCTAACGTAGTACTTGGCGAACATGCACTTGTCATTTAACGCGGGTGCATTAGAGTAGTAGATCGATATGAACAGGAGACATTCAACCCTAGCTTACAACAGCTTAGCTGCAGAACGTTAACCCAAGCCACGTAGGAGCTTTACTACAAAGGTAAGAGGGAGCTCGCAGGTAAGTTTGCTTCTCTTGATACACATGTGTCTATATGTGCAAACATATGAATAGATCATTTTCATAATAATTCTTATATGGGTGTTACTGTTCATTGATACGAGATAATTGGTAACTTGTTCATTGATACGAGATAATTGGTAACTTAATAAACAATTATTGGCTTTAAGAGTATATAACGAGTGACACATGGCGCAAAACATCTATAAAATTATTAGAGAAATCCTAAATGAGCACAAATTAATGAGAAAATTTTTTTCTATTGGTTTTGATAGCTCCAATAAAGAAAATCATCAAGATAATAACAAAGAGCTCATCCCTTCATAAAAGGTGGAGGAACTTCTGCATGGAGCACAAGAAGAGGCTCCAGAAGTTTAAGATAGATGTATAACACCGCTGGAACTCGACTTATGAGTTGTTGCATAGCACAATTCCTTACAACAAACTATTATATGACTTCGCAATGTACAACATGCAAAAAGTTAACATTCTCCCCAGTAACTAAGATATATGTATCTAGTTGCTAAAAGTTTTGAAAGTTTTTCATGATTCTACTAAGACTTTCTTGCAGGTTTATAATCCTAGTATATACTTGTTTGTTATGTCAGCCTTCAATATACTAGGCATACTACTTCAAGCCTATGAAGACTTAAACCTGCATACATGCGTATACAATATGATGTTGAAGTGCTTAACTTATTATAAAGACATTCCTCATATTTATCTTGTAGCAACTGTTCTAGATCCTTGTTGTAAAGTGGAATTATTACTAATGTATTTGAAAACTTATTACTGTTACATTCAAGATCTAATAGATTCTGAAGACGTGTACGGCTTAGAAGCACAACAAGAAGTATCAGCAGCAACGGTCAACATAGAGGAGATGCTTAACCACTACTAAATCAATACAGTGCACAACCATCGGTCTCTCCTTCGTTACTTATCATGGAGCAGCATTACTTATTTATGGGTGAGTAGTTACTGGCGCAAAAATTAAAGAGGCAACAATTTGGTCGTCCAATGTTTGAGATGCAGCACTATGCTAATACAAATTTTGAGTTTTCTGAGAATATTTCCATTAAGGACTTCCATATTTTACAATGGTGGTAAAGGCATACAAGAGATTACCCACTCCTAGCTCATATTACCCGTAAAGTACTTGCTACTCCAGCTTCAATGATTGTCGTTGAGCAAGAATTTAGTACAATAAGCCTAATCATTGACGAATGCCGAGTCTTCCTATCTGTTGTCAACGTTGAGGCAAGTGCTTGCACAAAAGATTCGTACATGTGGCCTGCAGACAATAAGAACCCTGGGGGGACATCAAGCAAGGAGGAAGATTACTTCAATGACTGGAACTGATCTGATGGAAGCTTAAGCTCATTCGTGGGTTTCACTCCTGGTTACAAACTTGAACAACTATCTTAAGAAGAGACATAGTAAGTTTTCTATTCATTTTTTCCAAAAAAGTTTTATCATGTAGAAAAATTATTTTTCCCAATTATTCAAAAAAAGCAAATGGTATGGTTTTCCTAAAAGTGGTAATCTAGCATTAAGGTTTTCTAAATTATGATTGAATGAAATTATTTTCCTTTAAAAAATTTAAATTAGATAGTCACGTACACTTAGATTCTTTTTGCAAAATATAAAATTGACCAATAAACTAAAGGTTTTCTATAAATAAAAACCGAACTACAATGGTTTTATTTCAATTAGTTAATACATAGGCACTTTTCAAGTGACTATAAAATACAGTAAACAATATTTTCCCTTTGACCACTTTACTCTACTTTATCAAATTAGTTCTTTGTATTGTAAGAGACTTCTTTATATTTTAAATTTCGTCCATTTGGCATGTATGCTTTATCGAAGGAGGAAAGGGGAAAGTCTTAATGGCACAGTAAGAAAAAAAGGGAAAAAAATATGGAAAGAAAAAAAAATCCAAGGGCCATGAACCAGCCCTTGAACCGCCGGACGTATTGAATTAGCTCAAAACCGCCAACTAACGGGCTAGTTATAGTTTACTGTGTTACCAAAGGTTTAGGGCCGATTTGGCCCTTCACCCAAGTCTAATGCACATACATGACTACTGTAGTCGAACCTCTACTTCTACAACAACATTAAGTGAAAATAAAAGTATAAATTCTTTTTCTCGAATTGACCTTGGTGTATTCATGTAAAACATCAAATGAACAACAAAAATATCTAAGAAGATATGTAGCATCAGGTTTATCAATTTCTTTACTTTATCTTTTATCTTCCTTTTCATTTCAATATACATTGAAATATGCAAATACAATGCCAAGCAAATTATAAAATATTAACTAACAAAACTCATATTTTCCATTTCAAACAAAAAAAATATCAAAATTACTACAAACTCGTATCATATTTAATATAAAAAACCTTACAAAAGGAACTCAACAATTGCATGTGATATCGTGCTCTTTGTTTATTTTGGAAAAAGATGTATAGAATTACTATGATAATGGTACCAACCATCTTTCATGAAAAATGAAAAAAAAAATTCAAAATTACTACAAACCATATCATATTTAATATCAAAAAATGAAAAGAAGAAGAAAAAAAGAAAAATAAATAATTCCATTAAGCACCTTCATTTCCAAATCTTGATTACGTACTCTCAGACTATTGACTCTTTAAAGTTATGAATTTATGTTGCCTGCTTTTGACATATCACAATGTAAATGAAAATATATAAATAGGTTAGAGTAAATGTAGGAAAGAGAACATGCTAGAAGAGGGAACAAAGAATGACAATTGTAGAGTGTGTATAGAGGTAGAAAAATGTTTTAAAAGTAAGATTTAAGAAAGTAGGAACATTTTTGCTACTTATGTAGGGATAGGACAATTTTGCAATTTCTATGTATACTACAAAAAGGTTTAAAAGGACGGTTTAAAATGGTAGAATCGAGTTACATAGATAGATAGATATAGGAATAACTAATACTATTAATAATAATAATAACACCATAAATATAATAATAATAGTAATAATTGTAAAAGATACTATATATGGAAATAACTATTTTCATAGTAATTGGCATTTATAACGTTAATGAAATATTGTAATTACGTGTATTATTGTAACATTTCATATTATAAATGCATAAATGATAATATTTGCATAGGCAATTTTAGAAAATTAAAAAAAGACACCAGATCCATCTCATTCTCTTTAATACTATAGATATTAGTTGTATTACCAAAAAATAATATATTAGTTATACCTTCACAAATTAAATTAACTTAGTAATTCCTATAAACATGAGATAAAACACACATACTTTCTAAATATGTATCTTTCTCATAACTATTGATTCAGTACTCTTTTAGAGAAGGCATATTATGATAGAAAATCTTAAATAGCGCACCCTTATTCGTTACTTCTTTTAACGATTTCTTTAAACAAATTGTGTATAGCACTTCCATTTTGCTTAACATATTGTCTTTAATTTTGTTTTAAAAAAATAATTAATGGAGAATATGTCATAATTGCAACAAAATTGTCAATACAATCATTGTTAATCTTGTCGTTGTAAGTTCATCAACATCATTGCTCACCAATAATGGTGATATTAGTAAAAATATTTATCTTATATTATAGGAAGGGCAAAATATAAAGAGAGAAATTTTCAAATAAAATCATGAAAAAGGATATGAGAGAAACATCAATTATTGAACAGGCTTTAAATTTTATATCTTCTAAAAAGAATTGAACTATAAAATAATGTGATGTAATTTCTCCCAAATAGAAAATAAAAAGAAAAAAAAATCATAGATTGAAAATAATTGAAGAGATGCAATAAAGATCATATAAATTTACCATCTTTACAATAAAATCAACAAAAATTAAATCATGTTCCTTACAAAAAGTGAAATTTATCATAAATTTCACAATTAAAAAAAAAGAAAAAAAATGGAATACAATTAATTCAAAAGATACAACATCAATTCACATGAAATTCCATTATATGTGGATTTCACCTCCTTAAGCCTCAGTACTTCTCTACGACCTATGGGATATTAGCTTAGCTTACTCACTAAGGAAGAAGACCCTTAAGAGACATTTAGTTGACACCTAACAAGCCTTGCTAGTCTCACAAGGGCCCATAGATGCATTGCAAAAGCTAAGATCTCCCTCTTTTTGTCAATTCAAGTGTTCCCTATTGTTACGCCCCGAAGTTGTAGAGTCGCAACAGTCCCGCCGTGTAAACCATTTCTATGATAGTAACTGGCCTCACAGTGCCTACTATAGACATGACCTACACAAGGCGTCGACGACTCCTCGCTTTGAAGTAAACAGTCCGATGAACAATTAAACTACGAATAGGATAAATAGTTCAAATTTCTAACAACATGTACAATATTATATATATATAAGTCCACAAAGCTTCCCAAGAAGTTTACATAACATAACAGTTTACTAGATTACAGAATAACTACCAGTCTTTCATTCTTAATTACATGGTCACTCTAGTTAAACACTATACTAAGCAACTTGATCCTCACACCCCTAGCTTCCAACAGACTAACCTCTGGGTAATTGTAGGGTAGCATAGTACTTTGAGTGTTCAGAATTCAGAACCTGCAAAAGGATCTATAAGGGTATGAGTAACTACAGCTCAGTAAGTTGAATTGGAGACTCATGAATGCATACAAGCACAAACAGGGTTATCAAACAATTATTTTCATGCAATGCAACAATCAAGTGTCATCGCACAACGTAATCAGGTCCGTTATGAAATCAGAGAAATTTCACCTGCTCCAATCCAGGTTGAGGAGTTCCATGTTATGCAGCAGCTCACAACCAAACCCAAGCTTGTGCAATGGAGACCTCGCTCCTCTCGTGACTACCTTCGAACCATTGACTTCACCCTCGCCGTGACCTCCTCTCCTGTCACTTAGTTTGACTAAGGATGAAGAAGGGACCATTTTGCAATCCTGCGCTATCCCTTTCGAAGGGGTCGGTATTTGGTTGGAGAATCCTATAATCCCCTAACGGGTTGCAATGCATGACATTATTTATTATTCGGGGTCGACTGATATTAAATTCCGTTTAGGGTATTCAAACAATTTCATACCAATTCAATCAGTCACAAAATCACTCACAATACAAATTCAGCACGAATCCAGATACATCAAACACATGCGAAAACTACTTACAATCACAATCATATATAAGCATAAGTCTCCGAGTACTACAAAACTAGTACTCTATTACAATAAGCAATAACCCAACTTACTTGGATTTGCTTGATCGCTTGATCGCTTGATCCCTTAACGCAAGCTGATTTTATCTCTGGATGTCCTATAATACAAATAGGTCTTTTTAGTACTTAAAATTTACGGTTTCATATTCTAAGTTATATTTTAATTCATTTTTGTCCGTGTATGCCCATTACGTCTTAATGATTCGTGTACTCTATTTTTGTGTCCAAATCCTAAATGAGGTTTTAAACTTTGATTTCTAAGCCAAAAATATGCTCGAATCCTAATGTGAAATTAATCACATTAAGCTCGAGTGTCCAAATATCCTATTGGGTCGTAATTTAGTATTCTAATCTATTTGGTACACGCTAACCCTAATCGCGGTATCGAATTTATTCCCGATGTGTAAAAATCTTACATTTTGAGACTTTTTCTTAAGATTACTTATTATTTTCAGATTTATTATTTATCTGATTTCTATTATATTATTATCTAAATAACTCTATTTTTTTAGATTTATTAATTTAGAATATCACATATTACTAATTTCTTATATTACTTACCTAATTTCCCTAATTAACCATACTTAATACCTAAAGGTTAGGATTAGGATTTCACTTTAGAGATTAACATCTTTAAACATATAATTAATATCCTAATCAGTAATTAACATCCTAATCACCTAATTAACCCTAAATCACCCAATTTTTCCATCATTATAAGGCTAAAAATTAACTTAAAAATTTCAAAAATTAATTTTAAAAAAATGGCTTCATAGCACTGTTCTACATCATATGAGCATCCTACAGAAAAATTTTGAACTCCAAACTACATCTCTAAGCATATTTATTTTCCGGTTTAGTCATGCTCGGTTTTGAGCAATTTGTTAGGGACCCTATAATTACAGATTTAATTAAACTAAATCACTATTTTTTCCTTAATCTACATGCAATAAAACCTCAGAATAACAAGTTTCATAATTTTCTAGGCAAAATAACTAATTTTACAAAAGTATTCAAAATCGGGTTATTGAAGAGACTAACCGGTCCAAAACTTTCTGGCCGTCCAAGCCCGATCCAAGGTTGTCGGCCGGTCCAGGCAGTGGTTCTAGTGTAGGGTGGTGGTGGTGGTTCGGTCCCAGGTGGTAGTGAGTGGCGCGTTTAGCTTACTTGCCTAATCTGCACAGTTTTCTTTTTTTTTTTTGGATTTTCTCTCGATTTTTTCGGTATTTTGATTTTTCTCAGATCCTAAACTGACCCAATGACTTCTGGAATTTTTTTCCCCTATTTATAGACAATTGTAGAAATTAATGTGCATTAATTTGATGGGATTTTGCCCTAATTCCTTGATTTTTGGCTTTTTGTTTGTCAAATTCTTATTGGTTATTTTTTTTTCTTGCTGAGCACGACCTGATCTTGCTGCAGCTTATCCTCTTCTGATTTTTCTATAATTATTTTGTATTTTTCTTTAATTATTTGCTTAGTTTTTGGCTAATTTAGGTAATTACGCGTATTTTTATCTACACGTAAATACATGTGAGGTACCGGTGAACATTCCTAAATATTATTTTAGTCATTCTAAAATTTTTAGTATACTTATAATCTATCTTTAGTAATTTATTTATTATTTCATTATACTTTTCGCATTTTCGGTAATTAATACCTATTATGCTTAAAATTTGAAAATTTTATAGTCTCCTATTTTATTACTTATTTTCTTAAATTCAAGTTTACGGGGTTAGTTTTACTAATATTCCTCTCAATAGTTTATAATTTGGGTTTGATTGAATCCTTTAACCGATCGCCCTAAACCTTGGGTTCTAAGTTCAATCCTACGATTACTTGGCTTGGCTTTAGGGCTTACACCTATACCTCCTAAAGGGCATATACTAGACAAAGGAGATCTTCCATCGACTTGTCTTGATCCTAATTAAATCGGTACGATCATGGAGGAACGCCATCTATGTGGTGAGATCTTATAAGCCTTCCCCAACTATAAAACCACATAGATGCCTCCATTGATAAGGATCGACCACTTGGTTACCTAAATCTCTATGGTGATTCTACTAGACTTTCTTTAAATCTAAGTCTTTTAAGTATTGATCTTGGAGATTTCTTACTTCATAGACTATCTTACGAACTTGAGCATTAGAGTACATGTGTTAGAGCTACATTTGGTGTTCTCTTAGCTCATGCATTCTTTTTTGGAGGCCTAAACCTAAGCTAAAGCTAGAGAACTAACCCAATGAAATTTTTAACCGTTGATAAGTTCCAATTCTTACTACTTAAGTTCATCGAATTGCAATAAAACAATGAACTTTATATGAAAAACTACAAACAAAAATCATATATATAAGTAAGTTGCCTTAAAGGAGCTAAGAAAAAACTCTTCTTAGTCTCTACTCTCCACATCCTAAAATTCTCTTATCAAATCCAAAACAGGCTCTAGGAGTTGCATTGCTTTTTTTAAGTTTAAATCGAAAATGCATAATGTTGAATAAATAAACATATTGATCCTAAATCTAGATTATCTCTACTATTCAAACCATAAAGTAGGCAAATTAAAATCATAACAGACTACCTAAAGTAAGATGGCGTCAATGTTTAAGGATTAATATTTTAAAAAGTTCAAAAAAGAGATTAATATTTTAGTAAGTGGTTAAACTAAGAGATCACCGCTATAATGCTGTTAGTATTAGCTAATATATTTGTTATTAGCTTAGTGGTGCAAGCGTAATAGACGTATGGTGATGACATTTATTTTCAAATATAAAAAAATAGAAAAAACTAAAAAAAAAATTAAATTAATAAAAAAATTAAAATTTTTAAAGAACAATAAAAAAGGAAATAGAAAATTTTAAAATGTTAAAAATAAATGGTTTAATCTAAGTATAATATAAATAGGGAAAAGTACAAAATATCCTCAACATTTACCTCTTTTTCTATTTTAGTTTTTAATTGATGTAGGCAAGTATACCTATCAATTTATAATATAGCAGATATAAGTCCGAATGTTGATCCCATAGGGATTAGTATGATTACTAATACTTATTAGATCTTTATTATGTAATCGACAAATTAAATTTCAAGAAACTTAATGATGTAAATCTAAATCATTGCTAAAACTAATTTAAAGCTTAACTAAGATGCAATTCAAGAATTAACGAGAATTCTCTATGCTTTAATTTGAAATCCAAAAGAATCTTACAAATTATCTCAAATCTTGCAATAATTCTCATCAACTATACCTAGATCTAATCTTATAAGAAATCTCTTGATTTTTTTTATAAGATATCAAACTTTAGATTATGGCCCGTAGAAATAATAACCTAAATCATGAAGTATACATAACTGAATCGAGAAAAGAATAAAGAACTAAATTAATTAAGCAATTAAAATATCACATGAATAGATATAGGTTCCATAAAACCAAGGTACCAAGATTCTACTCACTACACATCCTAAAATAATAATCTAAAATCAAAGTGTAGAAAGTAATAGAAATAATCATCATGAAATCCAAACAAAATTGAATCTTCGCTTTTCTGGTTATTCTTCGCTTCAAAAACTCCCTTAAAGTCGTGCAAAAATTTTCTTCTAAAATAAACCTAACAAGGTTTTATATATGAAGAAATAAAAAATAGGTTGGTTGAAAAAAATACGACTGAGGACACAATTATGTCTTTTGGTTGTTTAACAATCTATGCTTCACTTTTGTCTTTTTTTAAACTTGGAAACAACATGACCGACGACATAATTGTGTCTTTTGGTTGTATCTTAGGCTGTAACAGTTGAAAAACAAGTCCAATTTCGCTTGGAAATAACACAATTCAAGTCTTTTAGTTATGTCGATCTTCAAACTTTATAACTTACCCCATTTTAACTTCAATTTGAGTAAAATTTGTTTCTATTTTCTCATTTTCACACATAGATTGTTTTAAAACATAGAAAATAAAATTTTACTTAATTAAGTATTATTATCTAAAAATAAACTCAAATATCAAGAAAAATTATCAAAAATCACTAAATAAAATATATGTAATTAGGAACTCATCATTAAGGTTTCAAAAGCTTCATTTCAGTCCACAATGATTGCAAAAATTTAAAAATAAGTCCTTCCGTTAGTTTTGCTGTTAGTATTGATATGTGGTACAATTTTATTTGTTTAAATAATTGATTTAATTAAATAAATTCATAACATATATTATTTAAGTTAAATTAATAAAAATATTAAGAAATACAGAAAATGATTTAAGAAATCAGAAAAAAAAAAGAAAAATGGAAAATAATATATATTTATATACATATGTGTATTAATATTTATTTTAAAATAAATTAATAAAAATTAACAAGAATTAAAAAAAAAAACTAGAAAAATATACAAAAAAGGTCTCATGAGTGAATTACCCTAGCGGCAATGGTATTTGCTCTAAAGATCTAGAGACATTACTTATATGGTGAGAAGTGTAAAGTGTATATAGATCATAAAAGTCTTATGTACATCTTTACATAAAAAGAATCGAATTTCCGATAGAGGAAATGGTTAGAGTTGCCTAAGAATTATGACCTTTGGATTCACTATCACTTGGGACAAGCGAACATGGTTACAAATGCCTTAAGTAGAAAAAAATTGAATAATGTTGCCGTGTTAGTTGCTGATAAGGGGGAGTTGATTGAGGGGATGGAAAGAATGAGGATAGAAATATTAGTCCAAGGGAGCAGACTAATGTTATACTCTCATAACATATTAAGGAAGCTTAGAAAACGGATGCAGAACTACGAAAGATTAGAGAGTATCCAGAAAAACACCTTGACTTTTGAATCGATGATAAGGGAATGTTGAAATTCAAGGGAAGGGCATGCATTCCAAGGAATGCGAAAGTTAAGGAAGTGATTTTAGAAGAAGCTCATGATGTGAAGTATTCATTATATCTTAACAATAAGATGTATAAGGATTTGAAGCAGAAGTTCTTGTAGATAAGAATGAAGGGAGATGTAGTACAGTATATCTCAAAGTATATGACTTGTCAAAAGATAGAAGCGAAACACCAAAAGAGAAGTGGGTTACTACAACCTTTGCTAATATTTAAATGAAAATGGGAGCATGTAATGATGGACTTTATAAGTGGTTTAACTAGAATAAGGAGGCAACATGATACGATATGGGTTATAGTAGATAGACTTACCAAGTTTGCACATTTTCTAGCTATCAAGCAAATTGCAACCGTACCCTAATTAGTTGAAGTGTATATTAAAGAAATAGTTTGTTTACGTGGGGTATCAATATAGATTGTTTTTTATCGTGATTCTCAATTCATGTCACGGTTTTAGCAATCATCACAATCAGAATTGGGAACTAAGTTGAGTTTCAGTACGGCATATCATCCATAGAGTGATGGACAATAAGAATGTACCATATAAATACTAAAAGATATACTTAAGGCATATGTGTTAGAGTTTGGCAGAAATTGGGATTACCATTTACAATTGGTAGAATTTGCTTATAATAATAGTTATCATAGTATTATTCAAATGGCACCATAGGAAGCATTGTATGGACGTAAGTGTAGATCCTAGTGTATTGGGATGAAGTACCTAATAAACAAACAATTGGACCGACCGTGCTACGAGATCTTAAGGAGAAGTACAAATGATACAAGAATGGATAAGGATAGCTTAAAGCCAATAGAAAAAGTTATGCAGATGTTAGAAAGAAGCCATTAGAATTTTATGCGAGCAATTGTGTATTTCTGAAAATATCTTCAATGAAGGGTATTGGACGTTTTGGTATAAAAGGGAAGTTAAGTTCATAGTATGTAGGACCTTATCAAATTAAAAGAAAAAAAGAATCGAGAAGGTAGCTTATGAATTGGAATTGCGAAAAGAAATGGTAGGTATTCATAATGTTTTTCATATTTCAACTTTAAGAAAGTTTGAAGGGGATCTTACGATCATATTAGATATACCACTTGTAGAGCTGAAAGAGAATTTAACATATGTGGAACGTCCAATAAAGATTTTGGACACTAAAGGACAAAGATTGGGGAATTGGAATATTGAATATGTTAAAGTGTTATGGAGTTGAGACATTGTAGATGAGGCAACGTAAGAGTCTACAAATCGTATGAGGGCTCAATACCTTGAATTATTTACTCATGGTTAGTATACTAATTCTGATAAGCTATTTATAGTATACTCAAGGTATATAAATCGACTTAATATATAAGTTTTAAGGATAAAACTTTGTATAAAGGGGGTAGAATGTGAGACCTTAACTGGTTAAGTACCCCCTAGTCGCTAAACTAACCTATACAAGCTATGAGGTTTAGGGCATTCAAAACAATTTAGAGCCTTTAGAATAATTTAGGGCTTTTGGGTAATTTTATCCAAATTAAGCCAAATTTTAATATAAGATTATAAAAGTTAGACAAAAAGTCTTAGTGGGGTCAATTTTTCAAAATAAAGTATATATAATATTTAATTTTAATAAAACACATTTTTATCACGTACGTTTGCTAATAACCGGGAGCATAATATTTGAGCCCTGAAACATAATGAGCCATTAAAGATAAATTATTTAATTTATAAAAATAATATTTAGGGGTCAAATGACATGTAATATGATTATATAGTTATGTAGCAAACCTAATATGTACCTATTATATTAATATATTGTTATATATATTAAGAAATTGCTAAAATACATAATAAATTATTAAAAAAATATTAAAAATAAAGAAAACACTCCTAGCTTCTGGAATTGGACTAATCGACACCTTTTGAGTTGGCAATTGGGAATCAAGGCAAGAACAAAGGTATTATACCTAGAAATTACACTAATTGAAACTTAGATAATTGTGTTTTATTTTCCCTACCAACTCTTAGCTTATAAAACCACATCTGAAGTAAACTTTGGACCTTTTACAATATTTAGGATCTCAAGAATTCTCTCAAAAACTAGGATTAAGAAGGAAAATAAAATAATAAAAAAGATAGTGCAAATTTGGATTAGAGGCGGGACACTTAGGGTTCTTATAGCAATCGAAGACTTGACATCTTATGGCCTTGAACTCAAGCTTTTGGGAGTGAGAGAAGGTGGGCTGACATACCCTAGTGGCCAAAGGGGATCGGAGCACCGTATATCAATGAGTGCTTGATTTTTCATCTGATCTTATTTTAATTTCTTAAAATATCAAGTTACCTTATAAAATTATGAAATTTGGTTTCCCTTAGTTATTTTACAAGTAATTTCATTTGCTAATTTTATTTTCTTAAAATAGCATCAATTTAAGGTACTTTATTAAGAACATGCCCTGTTCTAATGAATTTTTATTAAATTTTCTAAAATATTAAATGATGTTGTTTCGAGTTGAAAAATTTTATGTAATACTCCTATAAAATATAATAAATTTTGGCAATAATATTTTTTTAAAAATATTTTTTTACTATTTATTATGAATTATTTAGTAATTGTTGCCAGTTTTACTAATTAGGCTAAATTAAAGGATTTTATGTTCAATAATGTTCAAAACCAACTTGACTTGATTTTTAGAGCTTAGTATTATAAAAAATATATGTTATACTATGAATTTTGAGAAAAGTATAATCATTTACAAATTTTAGCTATTTGTTATTAAAATAGAGATTAAATATGTAATATGGAGTATATTACTTAATACACTATTGAAGGGTTTTAAATGACTAAAATATGATTCTTATTATTTTTTTAGTGTAATGTGTATTTCATGGATTTTGTAAAGTGCAAATACTAAGTAATATATGTTGTTGGTGAATTTTAGGGGTTGGAAATATCTTGCAAAGATAAGAAAAATGCTTAGCATCGAAGCTAGTTTAATGTGACCATTCCGATGCCTAAGTCAGTAAGTAGGAATGGGAAGGGTAAAGTAAAAAAGTTAAGAGTTATCAAATGTCTCTTATAGAGTTTCTTTTCTATATTTATAGAGGATTGTCATGTATAAAGAAGTAGTTATTGGAATAACTATTGAGCACATAGAAGCTAGTTGATTAGATACATTTCCTTAAATGTAGGGAGAGTAGGCAGTTATGTAATATAACCGTGCTTGTAATAATTATTCGTATCATGAACTTGAATTTAAATCAGCAACGGAACTGTGTTACTGGCATAGTGCCGATAATGTTAATAACTTGGCAAGGTGCTCAAAATATAAATTACCCGACCTATCAGCAGCCAAATGAATCAACAAGACTGGTGGACAAAAATTGATTATCAACATTTGCCTCCCAACTCCTGTGTTTAAGAATTTGATAAAGGGAGTAATATATAATGCTTTAAGGGTCGAGTGAGGAGTAATTCTTTATATGCCGAGCAAAATAGGAAGCAGGAAAAGTTGCAACTTTTAAATTCCTGCCTATTCAAGAAACAAAAAAGTATGTAGTATGACACCTGTTACTTCGGTCATCATTACACCGCAGGCTTAATAACAGTTAAGGAGTTGTTAATCATTAGATTTCTGTCTCAAAAACACGCATCAACAATCTGCACCACTATCAAATTAGTGCATCATTACTGTCAGAAACAAATTTGCAATTATGAAGATAAGTTGTTCATATTTAAAGGACTTTTCAAAATTAAAATTCATTTATGCCCAAAGTCACAAACAAATTTTCTCACTTTCTCGTCTTCACTTTCAAGTTCTTCAACTTCTATGAAACCGTTCTTCATAAACATTCAAGTATGGTTTACAACGTCGTCTGTCGACTTGTTCTCTCCAATTCTGAATCAATGGAAACTAAGGCCACTTCCCCCCCCCCCCCCCCCCCCCTCTCTCAAATAAGGAAGGCGGTAGTGTACTCTTCTAGTAGCTCAACCGACAATATTGAGGAAAGGTAGGATAAACTTACTGAGATAAATGCTCTTACTGTAGATTATTATCTTGAGGACAAAGAAGGGAGATCCTTTACGAGATATTTATATAACAACATAGCCTACTTTCGCAACTCTCCAAATGAAATTGTTAGCTCTACTGACAGAGTTCTTGTCACAAAGTACAACCAGTACTGGCAAAATCTTCCTGGAATGTGGAATCTAAGGAGGCTAAGAGAGGAGGAGAGGATATGTTTCCTAAGGGAGCACAAATTCCATATATACTTGAAATATTTAGATTTTGGGTTGCACTTCCCTTTCTTGGCTTTTGTGAAGGGCTTCTTCAACTACTTTAGAGTTTGATTACCTCTAAACAGAGCTTTCGAGTTTTACAAATTAAATTCCTATATTTTGCCCTTAACTCGGTTCAATAGGCAAGTGTACCTAACGTTTAAAGCACGGATGAGTATAGGGTTGTCTCCATTGGGAAAATGATTCAAACACTAGTGATTATTATTCTTCCTATTATTTAGCAATCCAATTTATCTAGTGATTAATTATTGAAACTCTAAATTGTTAATTAAACTACACTAATCCATAAACTAATGTTATTAACACAATACACATTGAACATGCAGACTTACTTCATCACTTAGCATGATATTACGAAAATAATTTTTTTTCCCAATACTTGTTATCTACGGGAAATTACAATATGTAACATTCTTCTCAGACTACTTACTTGTAATCCTAATTGTGTTTATTGGAATCTCTTCCTAATTAACAGCCAACTTGGATTTCATTAATTTCATGTTAATGTATCGATTCCCTTAAGGATGTAACAACTTTCCTCATAATATCTTTATTATCAACAGTAAGTTGTTCTAATAAACTAGATTTATTCAAAAGAATTGTCTCTAGACATATTCTATTGAAATCTAACCTAAGTCGATGTCATGCACTACACTATACTTAGATTCATTAAGTGCAATTTATCAGAATTAACATTTATCAAGAAACTACTATTCCATGCACTTAATCATATTAACTGATATAGTAAGTCTTAACATACTACTCACACATGACGAAATAACAAAGTGTAATAATATAATGTAGAGATAATAATGAATTCAACATACGATAAGTAAGAAATACATCGCCGTTTGAATTTCACTGTAGAAGTCTTTACAATGTATGAACAATAAATCCCATCACCCCTCTCGAGTCGTTCCGAGAAATGTATGTTACAACACTTAAACAAACTCTGCTATAAAATGGGAATATAATGGTACAGATATGAATGATTAGGTGTTCGTTTGTGAATTAATATTCTGATTCATTCCCTTTTCTCCATAAGTTGCAAAATATTTATGTTCTCCCCATTAAGGACTCGAATCTACCTATTTAAGGCACCACCCGATGTTTTCTACATACTGATTCGTGTAAAAAGGTTGAAAAAAAACAATTATGCCCCTTCCATCATACTCATGACTTGGGGCGTGATAGTCTCAGAAAACAATATTCTTCACCAATCACAGCATTGATAAATGTCATGAACTCTTCGTCGCTGTGAACTCCTCATTGCTTTATTAAATTTCATCATACCGGTGACCTTATCCATGATCATCCTCTTATTATACAATCACGGCCATGATTAATAAGGGAATCGTCAATACTTCCTCATTCACGGTCGTAATTGAGGATGTGATCAGGGTTGGATTCTTCATTACTTCATTGTTACGTTCGTGATTAACTAAAAAGTCGTTGTTCTTATGCATATTTCATCTCCTTACTCATGATTTACCTAAAATTAATATTTTATACAAATTAAGTACCAAAAATTAAGATTTAAATCACAATTATGATCAACTCTATGCTTAAACATGCCTTGAAAGTATAAAGTGATTTATACTTATTAGAGTCACGCCGAGTATGTTCTCACTCAACACATATCGGCTTTTGGCGGCTTTTGAGATAGTTTGTGAAGAAGTTAAAGTCAGGACTACGCCTTAACTATTTCGATTTTTCTTCACAATTAGGAGGCAGCCTGATAGGTAGTACTTTGTCACTACAAAGCATAGGCAGAGGTTTATGGATAGGTTAGAGTCCAAGATCCATAAGTGGCATGATAAATTCGTATCGATAGTATCCAATGAAGAGCTGGGCTTTTGGACTCAATGGACTGAGCCAATCCGTACTAAAGATATAGATATGATGCCAAATGATGCAACAACGGCAAAGAAAATTTAGGAAATGAGGAAGAATAAAATGTTCTTTTAGGATGTTGAGAGAATTATACGGCGTTATGAAAGCGGAAACCCAATCTTTTCTGAAAAAAAAAGGTACACTAATGAGTTACTACTGTGTTGAGTATAGCTACAAGAGCAATCTTTTCTTAAAAAGAAGGTACACTAATGAGTTATTACTATGACGAGTACAGCTACAAGAGGAAAGTCATTGTCACAACTTAGGGGGAGAATTGTCACCTTTGAGCCTTGCTTGGCATGAAGAATATAATTTTATTCTTTTCTCGTATTAATATTAGCTTGTTTGCTCATGTTATAGGTATAGGTGCTGGCGAGGTTAACCCTACCAAGCTACTGGTCCAAGCAAAGGCCAAAAAATCAAAAGTTAACAAAAGGGTAGCCACAGTAGCAACAACCACTCGTCCTACTACCGTGAAGAAAATGGCAAAAGAAGACACATCTAAGTAAGCACTAGCGCCAAAGAAAACCTCGTGGCCATCCAATAGGCAAAAGGAGGGCAAGAGAATAATGTTGATCGAAGCCCCCCATTCCGTGGAGCTTCCGATCAAGAATATTTAACCTATTGTCGAGCTAAGAAAGCTAACCCCGTAGTGATGTTGAGGATGCCACAGTTGTTGAAGGGTCATCATTGGTGCTAAAGGCATCGCCTAATGCTGACAAGAGATAGGGAAAGGAATTTTCCGGCCAACCCCTACGGAAAGGTCCAAAGGTTTAAAAGAGAGGACGAAGGTGGCCATGCGATCCAAAGCTATCGACATAACCAGTGCCAAATTTGTCCTTAACAAGGGAGTTAGCGGGTACTTTGTCTCATGTTAAAGCCAAAATGTTTTGGATATCGACTTAGCACTAGGCGATAGGACAAAATCTTTAGCCTTAATGGAAGGAATTATTCTTCTAAAAGACAGGTATATCGCCAAGAAGGATGTTAGCAGTTGCAATAAGGACTATATTGCAACAAAGTTGTATGATGTTAGTATTTGTATCCATCTTTATAATTGTTGAATTTACTCAATTGCTAATATTCGGTTTCCTTTTCAGACCAGCAGCTACATTTTGATGACTTTAGATGAGGTTAATATAGAGACAAAAAAAAGGTAAGATCCATAGTAGTCTTCATGTATTTAGTCGAGTCATTTTGAGTACTTGTCATATTAAATGAAATTGTTGTAGAAAATTGAGGATGCATACAATGCATCCAAATCCCAAACTGCTACTGTAAAAAACGTAAAGATAAGAGCTGAGATGGAGGCTAGAAAACTCTAAGGAGTCTTTACTACTGAGAAGTTAGCGCATACTCTTGTTGCCAATGAAGTCTCAAGCTTAAAAGTCAAAATGGAAGAGCAGTATAAGGAGTTTTAAGGCTTGAAGGAGGAGTTGCAAAAGAAGAAAGAGGAGTGTTGAGGACTACGCTGAACTCTTAGCACAATGAGCAACAAAGAAGACAAGCTCAAAATGCAGATTAAAGAGCTTAAAACCAACAACTCGAACTTACAGAGTCGTGTCGCCAAATTGGAGGAGACTGTGAGGAGAAGACCATCAATTGAAGAGGCTTTCGAGATAGTTACTCTTAGTCAATAGTACGAGAGACTTCTTTGAAAGAAGTTGTTGGAGGGGGTCCAAGTGACAAAAGAGGAGATCCTAAAGCTTCACCCTGATTATGATCTCTCCTACCTCAACTTCACCGACATCAATGGTAAAGTCAGCAGTGCTGATGAAGACAATGATGGCGAAGCAAGTGTTAAGACTATTAATAAGGGTGATGATGAAGCTCACGCCAAAGATCCGGGGAAGAAGGTCTATCAAAATTAATCCCTGTGAGCGGAAAGAGAAATCTGCTGGCTCTAAGACCTCAAGTGATGAGAAAGAAGCTTTCTCAGAGAAAGCCCTAACCTCCAATCCAAAAATTACATCTACTGATTTCGAAAGTAGGCCATAGGATTTTCTTTGTATTCTTTGTACCTTACATTCTCTCATGTAACTGTTTAAACAAGATATCTTTCGTATAACAGGTTGTATGTTTGTAACTACATGTATTGAATGAAATATCTTTCATATAACTAGTTTCAATACGTTTTATTTCACACACCGCTAGTTTCCCATGTTCTATTTCATACGTTGTTATTGGTTAACATGTTTCATTCCATACGCTAAGTATCTTTCGGCATGTTTTATTTCGTACACCTAACTAATTCTCAGCATGTTTCATTTCACATACCCAATTAGCTCTTAACATGTTTTATTTCATACGCACAATTAATTCTTGGCATGTTTTATTTCACAGGCCTAATTAGTTCTCAGCATGTTTTATTTTACATGCCTAATTAGTTCTCGACATGTTTTATTTCACATACCCATTTCGTACGTCTTTATAGACATTTTTTGTTAGCCATTTAAGGCATAGACTAGCTGCATTACTCAACTGTAAGATTAATTTATGCAGTTCGTTAACCGCGATAGGCTAGAATTTAGGTTAGTTCGTTTGTTATGCAGCCTAGAACTCATTAACTCGGTAATCATAAAAAAGAATAAGAAAATAAGACTTCAAACATAATTTTCATAAAAAAGTATTGTAGTCTTACAAGCATGTAGGTTGTCACTTTACAAATAAGTAGAAATGAACATCATCTGAACAATAAATTGAAATGCAATTTCAAATTCTCAACATTCCATGCTCAAGGGATGATAAATCCATCCAACCTTTTTAGTCAATAGGCTCCCTCACCAATGACTTCCTAGATCTTGACAGGATCCTCTTAGTTAGCGCTGAGCTTCCCTTGACTCCCTCGCAGGCTAGTAGCTTCCATCTTTTGGCAAACCAGATCTCTAGGTTGAAAAACCTTGTGCTTCAATTTTTTATTGTAATACCTTGCTGCTTTATGCTAGTATGCCACAGCCCTAGCTCTCGCAATATCCCAGATTTCACCAATTGTGTCTAAATTTGTTGTTAAACCGACTTGATTAACCATAATATCATAATTTTATGCTCGCAAATTTAGCAAATCCAACTCAATCAACAACACGACTTCCATACCGTATGCTAATCTGAAGGGTGTCTCCCCAATCGTAGTTTTGTGGGTGGTTCGATACCCCCATAAAACATTTGGTAGTTCATTAGCCTATTTCCCTTTGACTTGATCTACTTTTCATCCTAAGTCATGCAAAATGATCTTATTTACGGCTTCAACTTGTCCATTTGTCTCAAGATATGCTATAGACGTATAGTTGAGACGAATGCCATACTTTTCGTAAAATGCTTGAAACTTATTATTGTCAAACCGTGGGCCATTATCTGTAATTATCATGTAAAGAACTCCAAATCTTGATATGATGGAACTAAAAACAAATGCTTCCACTTTTTGCTCGATGATCTTCAAAACTGCTTTAGCCTCTACCCATTGGGTAAAGTAATCAACAGCAACAATGATGAATTGTCACTAGGCGGTAGACTTCAGAAAAGGTTCGAGAATGTCTAACCCCCACTAATCAAAAGGCCAAGGGTTAGATAGGCTATATAACTTAATTGTAAGCGTATTACTTAATGACTCGTGCTTCTGGCATTGAGGACAGTATCGGATAACTTCCTTTTCATATTCTCTCATAATCAGCCAATAATAGTCGAGTCACAGTGCTCGAAACTACTACCCTTTTACGTGGTTACTGCATACACCACCATATAGTTTGGAAAATACCCTCTAGGCATCTCTCGAAGGAAGGCATCGAAGATAGGGTTGTAATATGCTGCGTTTGTATAGCTGACCATCAATCAGTGTATAGTTCATGGCTTGGTAAGCCAATCTTTGCACTTCTTTCTTATCATTTGGGAGAATACCATCTCTCAAATAATCCATTAGGGGATTCATCCAAGATTCCTCTCTTGGGCAAGGAGCCAACTCATAGCTTTGCGAAAGAGTGGATAAGCTTTTCTATAGAAGAAATTCGACAAAAAGTTTATCGCTCAATTTAGAAAATGTCATACTAGCTAATTTTGACAATTTATTGGTAGTAATATTCTTACTTCTAGAAATTTTGTGGATGGCAAAAGATTGAATTCTTTTGCAAGCGTTCATACCACCAATAGGTACTTGCTCATCTCTTCTTCCCTTATTATGTAATTCCTGTGACTTAATTCACCACCAATTGCAAATCAGAGAACACTTCAAGTTTTTCGGCGCTAATCTCTTTTGCCAGTTTCAGTTCAGCAATCAAAGCTTCATACTCTACTTCATTGTTGCCAGCTAGGAATTCGAATTTTAAAGCATAATGAACTTTAATGTTTTTGGGGCCTTGAAGAACAAGGCCTGCACCACTTCCTTCTTTCATTGAAGAACCATCTACATAAATGAACCAAATAGGTTTCTCAGCAAACTCCACACTATCTTCCTCACTAGTGAACTCGACTACAAAATCTACCAGCACTTAAGTCTTTAACGCCATTCTGGGTTTTTATTACACGCCATGGGCACTCAACTCTAGGGCATATTTCATCATTCTCTTGGAGGAGTCTGGTCATTACAATGCTTGCCACAATGGCTGATCAGTGAACACTATGATCTGTTAAGTTTCAAAATACGGCTTCAACTTCCTTGCTGAGAGAACCACTGCTAATTTTTTTTTTCAATTTTCGTATATCGAAGCTTTGGTCCTTGCAAAACATGACTCATGTAATAAACAAGTCGATACTTTTTTCCATCAATTCGAACTAATATAGAAGAAAGAGCTCGACAGCTAACCGATAGATATAAATATAAATTCTCTCCTAAAATAGATTCCAAGAGTAATGGTGGTGGCACAAGGAATTCTTTGAGGTAGTTGAAAGCTCTCTTGTAATCGTCGAACCAGTTGAATTCTTTCAGATTCTTTAAGATTTTAAAGAATTTCGTGCGCCTGTCAGCACTTCTTAACACAAATTTATTGAGGGCGGCTATATTTTTTATGAATTCCTATACCTCCTTGACCTTAAGAGGGGATTTCATGTTCCTTATCACCTCAATCTTTCCTGGGTTGGCCTTAATGCCACGCCGAGTAACTATGTATCCTAAAAATTTTCTCGATGTTGTGCCAAAGACGTACTTTTGTGGGTTAAGTTTCATGCTATGTCTCCCCAAGGTCGGCGAGATGCTAATCCTCCTTTACACTCTTCACAAGCATATTATCGACATATACTTTAACGTTTCTATGAATCCGAGGTTTGAACATCTTGGTAACAAGTCTCTGGTAGGTTGCACCAGCGTTTTTCATCCTAAAGAGCATTACTGTGTAACAATATGTTCTAAAATTGGTAACAAAAGATTATGGACTTCATCCTCCTTATCTATCTTGATTTGGTTCTAACTACAGAAAGCATCCATAAAGGAAAGTAATGTGTGTCCAGCGGTTGCATCTACCATCTGATCAATTTTTGACAACGCAAAACAATCCTTAGGATATGCCTTATTAAGATCTATGAAGTCTATGTACATTCGCCACTTGTCGTTAGACTTCTTGACTAGCACACAATTAGCTAACCAATTCGGATAAGGCTCTTTTCGGATAAATCTTGCCTTCAATAACTTTTGGACTTCTTCCTCTATTACTGTTTGTCTCTTTAGTACAAACTGTCTCTTCTTTTGTTGGACTACCTTCACATTCGGATCAATCCGGAGCTTGTGTACCATAACTTCTCTCGGGATACCCGTCATGTTTGAAGGGGATCATGCAAACACTTCAGCATTGGCCTATAAGAAGTTAATTAAACTTTGCCGAATATCTACCGACAAGAGTTTCCCAATCCTCGTTGTTTTCCCAAGGTCATCTATTAAAGAAATTTCTTTAGTACTACTCTTGACATTCTCTATATCGACCAACTTGCCTTCTAGACAAGTTTCTACCTAAAATACTTCTTCTTATCTTAAGATCCTCATATATAAGGACCTTGCCAATTGCAGATCCTCTTCGCATACACCAACTCCCATAGAAGTGGGAACTTGGCTTTAAGATGTGCAGTTGAAAGGACAATGCCGAATAGATGCTAATACGGCCATCCTATTATCATGTTTTATGATGACCAACATTTGACAACGAGAAAGTCGACTTTATCCTCTATAACATGCTTGTCATCGCTAATTTGCATTGGTAAAGAAATTACTCTGGCTAATTGGATTGGACGGTTGTTGAAGGCATACAGATCATACTTGTAAGATCTTAGCTATGCCTTAATCTTGGGTCTCATCTGGTCGAACGTATGTTGAAAAATGATATCATCTGAACTTTCTGTGTCTACAATAATCTTCTTGACTTCGAAGTTTGCAACTCTTGCAGTGATAACTAGTATGTCATCATACAGTCTTTGGATGCTCTTGAAGTCATCCTCCATGAAAGAAATTGTATTGTCAATCTTGACCTTCTTGCCTTGGATGTTGCAAACATAATTTTTGGCATTGGTAAAACTCGAAGAGCTTGATTAGCCTATAGTAGGTTTACTAAAAATGGTGTTGATCACTCCGTTGGGTACTTTGTTAAGATTTGCATCCCTTGTATCTCTCCCTGCCATAGTTAGTCGAGTGTCATTCTCTTGCTCTTTACATCTCCTCTAGGATGGTCTCTCGATATTTTCGGCACCATGCGTTAGGAATTTTTGCAAATACCCACGTTGAATTGCGTCTTCAATCACATTCTTGAGCTGTATGCACCCATTTATGTTATGACCCTTGTCGCGGTAAAAGTCATAGTACTTGTTGGAATTTCTTCTTGAGAGATTTCCTCTTATTCTTTCTAGCTACTACAAAATGCCTCTTTATCCACATATCTCCATGAATATGTCCGAAATTAGACGATTGACGAGTGCGTAGGATGAAAATGTCAAGATTCTTGGTCTCTTTCTCTCAGCATTTGAATCCTGATCGTTATTTAAGCCGAGTCTGTCCTTTGTAATTTTTCTCTTGTCATTTTTTCTTTCTCCTCTATTTTGATCTGCTTCTTGCTGGGCCTTTATATCATCTTCCTGATGGATGTATGAGGTGACTTTAGACTTAAACTTAGCGAAATTTTTCAGCTTATTCTTTGCGAGAGACTTGAAAAAGTCTTCATAGGGCTTAACTCCATCTATCACGGTATTTACAGCTACACTCATATCCAATTTTGAGATTTGAACCATCTCGGCTATAAACCTAGCTAGGTAGTCTCTGATTAACTCATCTGATTTTTGTTTAATTGTGTTAAGGATTTAGGAATCCTGAACAGTAAGTTTGTTTGCAAAGAAGTGTTAAAGAAACACTTCTACAAATTCATCGAAACAAGAAATGGTGTTTAGTTTTAAGTGTTTAAAGCATATGCTGGCTACTTTCCTCAGGGTTGAGGGAAAAGCTTAGCAAGCCACTACATCACTCAAACCATGCAATTTGGCCAATGTACAGTAGTACTCTAGGTAGTCTTCAAGGTCCTTTGTTCCGTCATAAGTTTCAAACTATGGTAGCTTGAAGTGCCAAGGTATCACTTCCTCCACTATCTTTGGAACAAAGGGACTTTTCTTGATTTGGAATTGCTTACTTGATGTAGTAGGGATGCTAACATGCGAAGGACCTACATGGTGTACCTATTGCGGTTGCTTGCTTTTGTCATTCTTTTTTAAAGTAAGAGCTGAACGTCCCATTACGACCTCAACTTGCTTTTTTGACAACTCCAATGAATAAATTGAATCATCACTATTGTTGGCATCGTGATTGCCATGTTCGTCGTTCTGATTTGGATGAATACTATTATGAAGAATGTTAAGGATCCATTCATGCTTTTTGTTTAACTCTAAGTTTTCTTAGCCAAATCAAGTCATAATTGCTTGAGTTTAGCCAGTCGTTGCTCATCAGTATGCTAACTCCCCCTTTCATGGTGTTGGGAGGAAGTGTTAGCATCTACACTCTTGGTCATTCTAGTTTTAGCTATGTGGGTATATTTAGGAAAAACAAATGGTACCAAATGTTGTTGGTGAATTTTGGGGGTTAGAAATATCCTGCAAAGATAAGCAAAATGCTTGGTACCGGAGCTAGTTCAATACGACCACTACGATGCTTAAATCAGTAAGCAAGAATGAGAAGGGTAAAGTCAAAAAGTTAAGAGTTATCAAAAGCCTCTTATAAAGTTTCTTTCTCGTATTTATAGGGGATTATCATGTCTGAAGGAGCAGTTATCGAAATAACTGTTAAGACATGTAAAAGCTACTTAATTAGACACCTTTCCTTAAATATAGGGAGAGTAAGTAGTTATATAATATAATCATGCTTGTAATAATTGTTTGTGCCATGAACTTGAATTTAAATTTGCAATGGAACTATGTTACTTGACCTAGTGTTGTTAATGTCAATAACTCGGTGAGGTGCCAAGAATATAGATTGCTTGACCTGTCGGTAGCCAAATGAATGAGTAAGACGAGTGGATAAAAACTGACTATCAGCAATATATATTTTGTATAATATGTTGATAAAGGGTAAAATTGATATAATTAACGATGTAGTATGAGAGAGTTTTGGCCGCTATTATATTTGGAGTAGTTTACAATGATCTTAGGTTGGTTCATTTGGAAAAATGGAAATTGGATAAGTGAACATGATATCATAGGTAGGTTAGAACCTAATTCCGAACCAAATTTAGAAACTGCCCCACTTAAGTGCTATTATGAAAGCTGAATCTAAACAATTAAATTAGATATAATATTGAAAAATTTTACCTAATAAATCGAGGATATAAGTTAACTAGTACCTAACTAAAATTTTAAAGTAGGTCGAATCAGAGGGAAATTCAAAAGCTATTTCATGAACTAAATCAAAATCTAATTCAAAGACTAAACCAAAACCAACTTAAGACGAACTAACAATCAACAAGCAGGATATAACAGCTATATATATATATATATATATATATATATATATATACACACACACACACATATACACACATACACATACACATACTATGTAACCTGTAATTGACCTAAGAAGTACTTACTAATGCTAAGTGAAATCGTGGAGGAAGAAGCTCCTACTAATGAGTAAGTTGGGATCGTACCGTTAGCTAAGTAAGTAGATTTAAGTGTATAAAGAATAGATTTATACCTGAATAATGGAGGATGAATGTTTTTGCACATAATTGTGGTGATTGTTTGAATGATGTTTGGGTTTGTTGTGTAAAGCACTCAATTGACATTTGATTAGTATATAGTGAATATTTTTGTTTGTGATTGTGGTAATGATCGTGATGTTGCTTAGATTCACCGTACAAATACTTAGTGATGTTGTACTTTGTGATTATGATGCTTGCAATGTGTTATGTAGTGTATTTTAGACTTGATTGTGAGTTAAATCTTATAGAAACTTGTGCTATAATAAGTGTTTGATTCAGAAGCTATTCCAGAAGTAAGTTTAGAACCTAAAACAGAGGCTAAATCAAACATGATAAGCTTTGTTGTTATACGTAATGTTGATTGAGAGTTGGTTGATGCATTCATGGTATGGTACGAAAATGACCTACGGGTTAGTTTTCTGAAACTTATGGTTTTGCTATGATAAGTTTTCAAAGCTGAGTTTTTGTACATATAATTTTGCATTGACCAAAACTTCAACTACACTTTGTGCTTTTGCTAGGCTGAAATATTTGCCAGGTTCCTAGATATATTCTTTAGCTACCCCGATTTGTAGTTGACTAAATTGGATAAGTTGCTAGGTAGGCGAGGGTATCGATATCGAAGCATATCATATGCATTAGCATGGCATACAATCTGCATTAGCATGGCATACAATCTACATTATCTCATTTGATGTTCAGATATTAACTAAATATGAAACTTGTATGCTTATGTTGTATGGTTCATGGTGTTGCTACCTATTGTCCACTCTCACTCAACTCAACAATAGCTAATGGGGGTAAGTTTTCTCTTATCCTTGGGTTAGGATGTGGATTTTGGGGTATCACCAGTAATAGGGATGGACTTTTAGAGAGCGTTGGATAGAGTCAACTATTTTAAAAGTGACTGAAAAAGTACCTTAGAGACTCGGAAGTTTAGTGTTCAAGTTTTTGAAACTTGTAAATGATGTATATATTTGTAATCAAAAGCTTATAGTTGAACTCCTTTGAGTGCTAAATATATAATGAAGTGTTGTTTTGTTAAAATTGAACTTATTTATAACAAGTTTACTTATGTTATAATACATCTTGCGCTATGTTGGGATGTCATTGAAAGGAGGGGTCGCATGACCCCCATAGGTGGCAGTTGACCACCCTTATACCCGCTAACATTAAGGTGATCGGAAAACAACTACACTAGCAAGTGGGTCGCGAACCATTGACAGCTATAGGTGGTCGCCTTTTACATAGGAGGGTAGGGGGTCGTGCCCAATATGATCCCTTTGTATGTTTTTTGTTTTTTTCTTATAATTGTTTTCCAACAACTCCAATGCTAAAACCCCTTATAAGTGGTTGACGACCCCCTTAGCCATAGGTTAGTTGGATTTTTTTTTTTAATTTATGTATATTTTTATTTATTTTTTATATGTATGTATATAAGAGTATATATATATACATATATATATTATTTTAACATTTGCATTTTTTTTTCATTTTTTATTAAATTTTCATTATTTTTAAAATATTTTCTATATTTTTTATTACTTTATTTAATTTTTTAATGTTTTATTATATTATTTACTTAATTAAAATACGCAGACTAATAGAATAGTGACATGGGTCACTTGCAATTTGAAATCTAACCTCATCATTTAAAAGGAGTTTTTATAAATTTTTATAAACGTCAAGGATTGAAATGAAATTTTTAAAACATTAATGACTAAAATAAAGAAAGAGGTAACCTTAAATCTAAAGAGGATGTCGTTCTAAATGAACGACTTAATACTCCACTTGGTGATTTCGGTTGCGGCTTTGGCTTCAACCCATTTTGTGAAGTGGTCAATAGTTACAATGATGTACTATTGTTCTCTCGAGGTCTTAGCGAAAGCAATGGGCATGCCGATGCCTCATTAAGTGAACAACCAAAGACTAGCCAAGGGTTGGAGATTGGTGCTAGGTGCATAATTGATTGGGGCATGCTTTTGGCTTAGGGGATACTTCTAAGCTACAGCCTTGGCATCCTACCTCATAGTAAGCCAGTAGTATTTGAGTTGTAGGGCTCAGATATAAAGGGCTTACAATTGGATGTAGTTGCTACACAATTCGATGCATAACTTTTCCATACCATGTAGCCCCTCGTCTGCTCAGAGACATCTGAATAGGGGAAGATTGACTCCCCTACGGTATAAGACGCAATCAATTAATGTATAATTGGTAGTGTAGTACCTAAGCTTTTTTACCTCTCTCTTGTCATTTAGGGGTGTACCCTACTCTAAGTAACTCCGGATAAGGTCCATCTAGCTTGGCTTTGATAGTGCTATTGTGAGCTTTAAGACCTTAATTGAGCTCCGGGTTATGCTCTTCTTTGGTAAGTACTTAATGAAAATTTTCCTATCCTTCACCTCGGGCTTCTGTATTACCTTGGAAGCTAGCCTGGACAACCAATTTACTATTGAGTTTTCGATTTGGGGGATCTTCATGATGTTCTATAAGGGGAACTTAGCTAAGAGACTCCTCACTTTCTCTAAGTATCTTACCATGGTGTCATCCCTAGCTTCATATTCACCCCGAACTTACCAAATGGTGAACATCAAGTCCAAGAAAAATTATAGTTACTCAGTACCGATCTCCTTGGCCAGCTTAAGATTGGCTATCAAAGTCTTGTATTCAAATTCATTATTGTTAATATCAAACCTGAACTTAAGTGTATAGCAGACAGTAATCTAGTGCAATCTAATGAGAACCAAGCTTGCACCTTCACCCCTCAAGGTGGATGATCCATCAACATGGAGAGTTTACATCGGCTTGTCATCCCCTAATGGTGCTTCCTCCTTTCCTATACATTCAAACACAAAGTCGACTAGAACTTTTGCCTTGTATGTTGTTTATAGTTGATATTCAATGTTGTATGCACTTAAATCTATTACATACTTCACCATTAGTCTACACACGTTGGGCTTTTGTAGTAGTATGCGTAGTGGCTGATCTGTTAGTACGATATTCTGGTATGCTTAGAAATAGGGCTTAAGCTGACATGTTGAAATGATGATGGCTAGGGGAAATTTTTTTTTGCTCTAGTATACCTAACCTCAAGCCCTTAGAGAATATAGTTGATGTAATATATGGGCTTATGTTCTTTCCCTTATACTTTAATCTGTATAAAGGAGAGTGTCTGGTCGCTAATAGCCAAATACAAATACAAATACTCCCTAGGAATAGGCTTGGAGAGGATAGGAGGGTGTGTGAGGAAGTTCTGCAGCTCCTTCAAGATTGCCACACACTGGAGAGTTCATTCAAAACCCTTCAGATTCTTAAGGATTTTGAAGAAGTCAGCACATCTATTTATACTCATGGAGACAAACTTACTCAACACAGCTACTATATCGGTTAGCTTTTGTATGTCTTTGATTGATGATAGGGGGGCTTCATAGCCTTGATGGCCTGTATCTTCTCAGGTTTAGCCTCAATTCCTCTTTGGGTGATCAAGAAGCTTAGGAACTTGCCACAACTGATCCCAAATATAGACTTCTAAGGGTTCAACTTCATGTCATACCTTCTCATTTAATCAAAGGCTTCTTATAGGTCCTTAACATGATCACCTAGTTGCTTACTCTTGATGATCATTTCTTCAATGTACATTTCCACGTTCTACCCGAGATAAGGCTTAAACAGCTTGGTCACCATACATTAATACATTGCTTTGGCATTTTTTAGGTCAAAGGGCATGACTGTATAACGGTAGGTGCTGAAGTTAGTGATTGAAGAGGTATGGACTTCGTCTTTCGGGTCCATCTTGATCTGGTTGTAACCTAAGAAGGTATCTATAAAGCTGAGCAAGGCTTGTCTCGACGTAGAATCGACCAACTGGTCAATCTTAGTGAGGGGGAAGCAGTCTTTTGGATAGGCTTTATTTAGGTCAATATAGTCGACATAAATGAACCATTTCTTAGACTTCTTCTTGATTAACACCACATTGGCTAGCCAGGTTGGATACTTCTCCTCCCATATGAAGCTTGTACACTTCTTTCTCTATAGCAGCCTGCCTTTCTAGCAAGAAATGCCTCTTCTTTTACTTAATAAGCTACGCCTTAGTGTCAATATTGAGGCTATAAGTTCCCAGATCAGAGGAGATCTCGGGTATATCTAACACTGACTAAGCAAACCTATCTGAGCTAACTTGGAGGAGGATAACTATCTATTCCTTCACCTTGGGAATGGTCTTAATCCTGACCTTGGTGGTTTGGTTAGAATAAGCACCAATCTACACCTCTTATGTTTTCTCACTGACTTGTCTCTCTCAAATGACTTCCCCCACGAGTTGGTCTCTAAAGTGAAGACACCATCAACCTTGGTGGCCCTGACATTAAGCTTTTAGGAGAACTTCTAATTGCACCTGTAAATTCACACCCTGATGGGGGTCAAGAACTTGGTTTTTAGGTAGAGGGACGAGGTGATGACTTTGAAAGCATTCAAGCTTAGTCGTCCTAAGATAGCATTGTGGAGGTTGGGAAGTTGATTATGATGAACTCTATTAACCATCAAGTGATGTTGTTATCATTGCTAAGCTCCATGTTAAGAGTAATAATACCCTTGGCTTGGACGATTCCCCCATTGAAGCTTATGAGGTCATGGTGGTAAAGCTTCTTTTTAACCGGTAACTTCTTCCTTATTATGTCATACGTATGTTTGAAGAGGATGTTAGTGAAGCTATTGGTGCCTACCATAATCTTAAGGACCTTAAAGTTTACGGTCCTTACCTTGATGGTAAAGGCATCTTAGTAAGGGATATCTATCCCCATCAATTCCTCGTTGAAGAAGGAGATTGATGTGTCAATCTTCTAACTCTTCTCCTTGATAGCCAACACTTTAGATGGGGCATTAGTTGAGTTGCTGGTGCTTGGTCAACTCCTTAGGTATAGCCCTCTAATGATTATATTGATGATACCATTAAACGTTCAGTCGTTGCAGCAATCTTTATTTTGTTTTGCTTAGGCGCCCTCAGTTCACTGTCTATGAGGTGCCTTACCTTCATAATCATTGAAACGATACGCATTTCTCTACTGGGCTACATACTTGTCGAAATAGCCCTACTAAATATAGTATTAAATTTTATTCTTCAGCTAAAAGCATTCCTTTATGGTGTGGTCATGGTCATTGCGAAATTAGCAGTACTTTCCGAGTTCCATTGATAAGGGTTCCCCCTCATCTTGGCAAGCTTTTATGGTAAGCCTTTATTTCGTACCTCGGTAAAGACCTGAATGATTGGTTGGTCTGGGGGTATAGATGTGTCTAGATGGGAGAGAGAAGTGGGTTCTATTTGATTCAATACTTTTTATTGCTCGAGCCCTCCCCTTTAGCTCTACTTAGTGCTCTATTCGTGTAGATGTTATCTTCTTAGTTCATGTGCTTTTAGGCCTTATTCTAGAATTTAGTCAAGGCCTTTGACTTGCTTTTTGCAAGTAAACGGAAGAAGTCGCCTAAGGGTCTGATGGCGAGTTGTGTCGCATGTATTGTTACTCCCTCATCTAGTTAAGGGATCTTGATCATGACATTGTTGAACTAGGCCACTTACTCTCGTAAAGTCTGTCATTCACCTTACTTAGTTAAGTACAAGGACAAAGTATCCTTGGATGGGGGCTTACTAGCTCTAAAGTAGAAACTAAACTTGCGAGCTAGTTCATCAAAGGAGCTAATGGAGTTCTTGGGTAAGTGGTTAAATCATGTTCAAGCTACTTTCCTTAGAGTGCCTAGGAAAGCTTTGTACATGATTGCATTACCATGACCGTAAAGGTTCATGTAGGTGTGAAAATGAAGAAAGTAATCATCAGGTTCACTTGTACCGTTGTACTGGTCCAAGGTAAGAAGTTTGCTATTTAGAGGTAAGACTTCATCTTAGATACCCCTAATGAAGGGATTTTTGTTACTATTGACCTTATAGGAATTAGCCTGTGATAATCTCCAAGCTAAGGTTGATCAACTCTTGTCGAGGTCAAGCAGATGCTAAAAGGATGAGAGGACAAAAAAGAACCACTTGGTCATTAGTCTGTCGTCTGCTGAGTAGCCAAGAGATTACATAACCAAAGCTTGAAGGCCTTAGATCTATTCGGCACAGCGCGGAGAGACTAGTGCCGACTAATTCTAAAACTCAGCAATTATGGACCAACCTTTCAGGTGTCTTGGCTAAACACTGCGAGACTCTAGGGACTCCTCCTCAGACCTAAACATCTAACTACCAACTTCGTCTAGTTCAAATCCTACTCCTTCCAGGACAAGCCGAATGATTGCATGCCGACTTATTCTATTAAATGCATAGTTTTTTATTCTTGTATATGTTTTCTTTATTTTATTTGTAGGACTAAATCTTTAGGATTTAATGCTTTGTACATTATTTACAATTCTACTACTAAGGTTTAGGACTTGCTATAAATAGCAACATTTGTAATTAAAAGAATATCAGTAGGGAATATACAAATAGTGATAATATAAAGACTTGATAATATAAGTTGCCATAGTGTTTTTGTTGTGAAACGTGCTTGTTTAATTTTCTGGAAATTATTGTATGGATAAGAATGTCGGAAGATAGTGTTAATAATAGTGGCGATAGCCCTTATAGACGCTTGAGGAGACATGTTGATAACTTAGAATATCAAATTCAGAATCTCATTGATTCTATCTAAGAGCTTACTGGTTTAGTCAAAGGCCATAGACGTGATGGCCAAGAAGCAAGGAGGGAACAAACACTCACCAGAAGAAGTGGCTCCAATAAGCTTGATAATGATGAGAGACAGCTAAAAAGAGTTGTTGAGCCCAGAAGAAAAGAAAACTAACCTGTGCTGAGAAGAAAAAATGACAGGAGTATTGACTGTGAAGCAAATCAAGGAGCTCGAAGAAGAGAGTCGAGGCTGAGAAGGGATATGGCTAAGTAAAGCTCCAATAGAAGTAGCTAATTAGAAGTGAAGCAACCAGCTCGAAATGTAAGGGATGAAACCCGAGCACATGGTCAAAGACTTGATAATATAAAGCTTAATTTGTCGACTTCAAGTAGAAGCTGTAGATCGGAAAAATTCCTTGATTAGATTTCCCGAGTCAATAAGTTTTATGAGTAATATAAGTGTGATGGCCTAACAAAGGTTAAGTTAGCTTCATTAGCCTTTGTTGAATATGTAAGTCTTTGGTAAGATAAGTTAGTTGCCAAGTGAGATGCTGAAGGAGAAGAGTTAGTCAAGATTTGGAGGGTCATGAAACGTTTGATGAATTGGTGCTTTGTGTTGACTTACTTCAAGTAAGAGATGCTCCATGCATTCCAGCATCTTAGATAGCGCCGAAACATTGTTAATGATTACTTGTAAGAGTTCGAAACTCTAACGACAAGATGTAAGATTGCTAAGCCACGGGACCACACCATTGCTGGATTCCTAAGTGGACTCTAAGATGACATTGTCGACATAGTCGAAGTCTAGCTGTTTAATTCATTGGATGAGCTTATCAACTTAGCCTTAAAAGTAGAACATCAAAGGAAGAAAAGACACTAGAGGTCGACTAACCGACCTCAACAAATCAACCTTGAGCTTGAGAAGTATGCTAAGAGGAGGCTAGAGAAGAAGATGGAGAGAGTCGAGTCTAATCGACCTGATTATGCTAAGATAAAGAGGGTCGAGATGGAAAAAGCACTCAGCAACAAGGCTTGAGAAGTGAAGTGCTTTAAATGCTTAGGTTACAGACATATTGTATCCCAATGCTTGAATAAGAGGGTTGTGGTCTTGAAAGGCAAAGGACCCAATGCTCAAGTAGAGAGTCGAGGTGACAAGAGTTCAGAAGATGAGTTGATAGAAGAAAATGTCTATGCCGAAAACCTGGATGAACTTGTAGCCATGACAAAAAAGCGAACGGACCTAAAAGTAGATCCCAGACAAAGGAAAAATTTATTTCATATGTAATGTCTAGTGAATGGAAAGACCTGTTCCTTGATTGTTGATGGAGGTAGCTGCATAAACATCATTTCTACTAAGTTGGCAGGGAAGATGAAATTGCCGACCTACCCATACCCCTAGCCTTATGGATTGAAGTGGTTTAATGACAAGGGTATGGTGCTTATGCATAAAAGAGCCTGGATAGCATTTAAGGCTAGAAAATACAAAGATAAGATCGACTTCAATGTAGTGCCTATGAATGCCACGAATTTACTTCTTGGCTAATTGTAGGAATACGATCAGAAAGTGATCCATGATAGCTTATAAGAAGAGCTATTACTTAACCCCCATGAGTGTTGAGCAAATTTAGGACAACTCAACACCTACAGTAAAACGGAAAGGGAAGAGAAGTTTGTTTAGTATCTCGGCCCTTACTCATTGTTTAATGTCAAAGACGACTCCTTTTCGAACCCACAGTAATAATAGGAATCAACTTGTGACAATCTCCAAGCTGAGGCCAATAAACTCTTACCGAGATCAAGCAGATACTAAAAGGATGAGAGGAAGAAGAAGAGCCACTCAGCAATAAGTCTTTCATCTACCGAGTAGCCGAAAGATCACACAACCGTAGCTTGAAGGCCATAGATCTACTTGGTACAGTGCAGAGAAACTAGTGCCGACTAATTCTAGGACTCGGTAATTATGGATTGACCTTTTAGGTATCTCAGCCAAACATTACAAGACTCTAAAGACTCTTCCTTAGACTTGGACATCCAACTGCAAACCTCGTCCAGTTCAAATCTTACTCCTTTTAGGACAGGCCGAATGACTACATGCCAACTTATTCTATTAAACGCATGGTTTTGTATTCTTGTACATCTTTTCTTTATTTTATTTATGAGCCCGATTCTTTATGGTTTAAGGCCTTATATATTATTTACAGTTCTGCCACTAGGGTTTAAGAATTGCTATAAATAGCAACATTTGTAATTAAAAGAATATCAGTGAGGAATATACAAACAGTGATTACACTTAGAACTTTCCTCTTTTAAGTATAGTTATTCTTAAGCTCTTAAAGCTTACATTTGCTGGATTATTGAGTATTGATTATTTTTTTTTTGTCTTTCTCATTTTCTTATTAATCTTAACTTTTAAGATTGTGGTGAACCTCTCATTTGAGCTAGTTAGTAAGTTGCATTTAACTCTCATTTGAATCCAAAGCGACATTTAGTATTTGTAAATTATATTAAACCTTATTTTAAGCTCATTCCTTGATTGTGTTTGTGTCTTGATGTGTGATATCCATATACATTTACTGTCAAAAACCCTCATTTTACTTCCCGTTCTTCATACCTACTCGAACCCTGACTATCCATTCTGGTTCCAAACTGCTGCATACACTCAAAGTCATAACATGACTAGCTTAGTGTCATCAATTGCTTTGCTCCCCTGCTGCTCGGAGAGCTTCCTTACAATTGTACGGAGCTCATTTAAGTCGGTATTGTTTGTTGAGTGAGCTTTAGTATGCTATAAAGTTTGCTAGTACTCCATAGGAATTAAGCACTTGCTCATTGCCAATAAGGGTGCAATCATGGGTAGTTGCAAATCGCGCCTGTTGTTCTTGCACTGGGGGATCAGGTAGTTGATCCTTGCTATTTTGCTACCGTTGTTGGTTGTTGTGCCCAATATAGGCATTAGAACCCTCAGGTCGGTAGATTTACCTACTACAACTTTCATCTTCATTAGGGTGAGTATGGAGTGTTCTGTTGTGGGCGGCAAACTCCTTAAGCAATTGCTCCAAACATTCTAAGCACTATTCAAGCATTTTCTTAATTGGGGATTAGTTATTCATGGGTTGGTTATTCACCAACCGGTTGTTCTTAGGGTTATTAATGTAAGATATGACGGCAAACAAAGGTGGTGTATGGTGTGTGTTTAGAGTATATTGGGGTAAGAATTAAGGTCTAGTTCCCATGGACGGTGCTAAATGTCATCTTTAGGTTTTGACTAGTAAAGATTGGAAGCTGTTTAGGCTTTACATGATGTTGAGAGCCTGCAAAATGATAAACAGTAAGGAGTGTTGGAATGTTTTCTAGGATAATCACTCCAATGCTTAAGTTAGTAAAATATATAGAGAAGAATAGTAAGTATGCTAAATGACAAAATATAGATCAGGTGGTTGAAAGTATCAAGTGGTTTACTAGTAGTTGTAGAACCATTAATGAGCAAATGCCACTTTTGTAAGCTATGGATAATGGAGCTATGAAGTTCGACATGGCCTACAATTATAGGGGGCAGTTGGTTGACCTAGTTATCCAAGCTTATCTGTAATATCATAACCATTGTAGACTGTTGTAGTTAGACAAGTCATACAACGGGCTTGGGCTAAGGCTGAACACGAAGGCAAGGAAGCCGAATTTAGAGGAGAATAGTTTAAGCCATGAGTCTAATTAGATCGGCATGGGCCTAAGGAGTTCAAGTTCGAAAGGCCTTATTAATAAATTGAATTTTAATTTGGTTGTGATCTTTATCTATAGTTTCAAGTTGAATGATAATTTATGTATAAAGTTTCACTAAATTGCAATCAAATTGAAAATAAATATATTAAATTAAAAAAGGGCAGTTACCATTTTTTTGAAATTTGAAAGTATAAATAGCTATAGTAAACTTATTAACCATATTTGTTTATAAATTATCAACTTGAAATTTCTAAGGGCATAAATAAACTTTGTGAACGTATAATCAATTACAGCCCAACAATTATAACTAAACTTATAACCCAAGAAACCCAGCCCAGCCCAGCCCCCACAAACCCTAGGCTAGCATTATCGTATCCAGGATATAAAAGTCCACAATCCCTAACATTTCTATCTTCTGTCTTGCAGCAGCAACCACGGCCACAGAAAACGGGAGCGAGAGAGACATGGTGTCGCTGAAACTCCAGAAGCGGCTAGCCGCCAGTGTTCTCAAGTGCGGGAAAGGAAAAGTCTGGCTTGACCCCAATGAAGTCAATGAAATCTCCATGGCCAATTCTCGTATGTACTCACTCTTCTTTCTCTACTCATTTTTAGTTGAATAGCTTGTTTAGGTTTTGATTACGTGGTAGATGTGTTTGATTTTGGAGTTGATGAAAGAAATGAGTTTTTAAGAATTTTCTAGTGATAGTAGAATGAAGGAAAATGAGGAAAATTGAATTTGGTTCATGGGCTGGTTTGGAATGGGAAAACGGATTAAAAAAAAAAAAATTGTTACTGTTCTGCCAGCTTTCAGGAGAATGTTCTTTATGGAGAAAATGGGAGTTGATTTTATACGTTAGGATCATGTGCAAAAAATATTTTGTAATTAAAAAATCCATAACTGTTATATAGTATGTTGATGGAAAGTAAGGGAAAAATGTACACTTGATTCGTAGATAGCTTTAGAATTGCAAAAAGAATTGAAAAATGTAAACTGTTTACTCTCTTGCTACCTTTTTGACATCTTCCTTTCTTTTGATTTTGTTGGAGGAATAGGGATTTGATTTTATGGGCAAAGTTCATGTACAAATTCTTTTTTTTTTTTTTAATTTTTTTGCTGTTATTGGGAATAATCAATGAGAATAAAAGGTGTACTTAATTCATTGGTAGGTTTAGAATTGCTAAAAGATTTGAAAAATGTGACCTTGAAAATATTTCACTGGCATATATGGCAGCATATTTTGGGAGAATAATATCATGGATCGTATTTTCATAAATGGAAAATGATTTTTTTTTTTATTTTTTGTTTTTTTAAATTCATGGATAGGGTTGGAATTGCAAAATGAATTGAAAAGTGTGATCTTGATTCTTGATACTATTGCTAGCCTTTGCCCTCAATTGTTTATGTAGTGATGCTATTCTCTAGTAGCCTTATTTAGTTAATTGTGAGGTATGATTTTCTACCATACTCTAGTCAGAGTGACGAGCAAGCGAAGGTTTTTGTAGCGCTTCTGGAAAAGGTATAATTTTGCCAGATTTGGTTTTGGACAGGCCAGAACATCCGGAAGCTGGTTAAGGATGGTTTTGTTATCAGAAAGCCAACCAAGATTCACTCTCGATCGCGTGCACGTCGCATGAAGGATGCTAAGAGAAAGGGACGTCACTCTGGATATGGTAATGTGTCCTGAATTTGAAGGTTTCATGTATATTTGCTTTCTTTTATCTTTTAAGAAAATGAATGGTGAATATTGATTATTGGTCTTATTAAAGGAAGATGTCTACTGAATCCATGTGATACACAAAAGAATTGGTTTGTTTGTATTTTACCATTGTCATTTATAGATGCTCATTTGTCTTCATGGACCGTCTGGAGAGTTGCATTTTTAATTACAAAAGATAGTATTTTACTGTTGTCATTAACATCAACTATGCTTTAAAGATGTTCATCTGTCTTCATATATTGTCAAAAGAAAGTATTTTACTGTTGTCAGTAATATCAACTGCACTTTATAGATGTCCATTTATCTTTATATATTTTCTACAGAGTTGCATTTGGTGATTGCAAAGTATAAATGAAACTTGTCGACAATTTTGAGTTGACCGTAATTACGAATTATCAAAAGACACTATTTTGAGGCATATCAATCAGGATTATGGTAAATTAGAGAAAATCCATTTTCCGATTTAGTCAAAGGGAAACGTCACTGAATATGTCAATGAATATATCTCATGTTTGAAGCGATTGGTTTCTGCAGTACGTCTGAGTCTCTCTCTCTATTGTTTGCTTTAATTAGAACGTTGTTTTTATCAGTGCTCATCAGTTCTTGACATCTTCTGTCTTGGCTAGAGGTAGGAGTTTGTTGACAATTGGAGTGGGTACTCAATGTGATTTCAGGTAAGCGCCGTGGTACAAGGGAGGCTAGGCTCCCCACAAAGGTCCTCTGGATGCGGAGAATGCGTGTTCTGAGGCGCTTGCTCCGCAAGTACAGGGAATCGAAGAAAATTGACAAGCATATGTACCATGACATGTACATGAGGGTGAAAGGTAATGTTTTCAAGAACAAGCGTGTGCTCATGGAGAGTATTCACAAGTCTAAAGCCGAGAAGGCTAGAGAGAAGACTTTGTCTGACCAGTTTGAGGCTAAGAGGGCAAAGAACAAGGCCAGCAGGGAAAGAAAGATTGCTAGGAGAGAGGAACGTTTGGCGCAGGTAAAATTTTCATGTTAAAATATGTATAATACAAGCATGGTTTGAAACATTGGTTTCTGTTCCACTGGTTTAATATAGTTGTGCTGTGAATGGTCGGATAGGCTGCTAAGAACATGGTATTTGTGCCATTGGTCGATTGGAGAAATCGTTAGGCTGCTAAGGAAAAAAAAAAAAAAACTTTTGTATCACAACACCTTTTCGTTTGGCCTATATATGCTCTGCTATAATTTTTACCCCCTTTTGTTTTGTTCAGGGACCTGGCGCGAAGGTAGCAGCACCACCTGCCGCCTCTCCTGCTGCTGAGTAAGTATATCTGATTACAGTAACTTTCATTCCATGGGAGGAGATTATTTCAGGACTGATAAGAAATATCTTATTAATTTGCAGGGCGCCTAAGAAGACCAAGAAGTGATGTCACTCTATTTTGAGAAATCGCACTAGATTAATTTTTGTTTTCTAGTTTGTGTTTGGTTTTGAGTTTAATTCTGCGATAAAAAAAAATATATATTTCAAACTTGTTCAGATTCTCTAGTGCTGTTAATTCATATTTATTGGAATTCATTTTTGCTACTGGTGTCTCAAGCGGTTTCTGTGAGTCATCATATGATTGACACGCGGTGGGAATATGGCGGCCGTTGTGCTAGTTTCTCGTAGTTCGGAATTTGTAGATCTCACCGAGTGGTTGTTTTAAAGGTCAGGAACAAACTGGAAACTTTTGTGATTAGAATCACTTGTTAGCTCAAAAAAATACCTCTCTTGTTAAGAGCAATATTGTCGAACCAAACGTTGATCCATGAATGACAAGAACTAAAGGTTAAGAGGATTAATTAGGATTAATAAACATATTATAATATAATTAATATTTATATATAAATAATAAAAATTATTTATAGTTTTGAGAGTTTTGTTATAGTTTATGTTGTCTTTTTTTTTTTATTAAAGCTTCATATTTATTTTTTTAGTAAATTAGTGTATTTTTTCAAAATGCAAAAGAGAATAAAATGTTTTAATTTGAAAAAATTTGATGAGTGAACTAGATTGGATTAGCTGGTCGAATTGAGTCACTGTCCAAGAGGATTAAAAGATAATTTGAACCGGTTTTATAAAGTAGTTAGGTCAGATTAGATTGAATCCGAATGGTTACTGCAGATTCGACAACATTAGTTAAGAGTTTTTTTTTTTTTTTTTTTTTGTAATTAATTGGTAACTATGTAGCTAAGAATATTGATATAGACCAAAGAGTAGAGAAAGATCTGGTTCAAGTAGGGCTGTTGATTGAACCTAATCGTGAATCAAATGTTGTAGGGGTCAAAGTGGTTCGTAGTGGCGTTTTGGTCGGGTGAGCTTTAAACGGGAGAAACAGGAGGGTAAGCGGGAGGGCTGTAGAGATGCTCGTTCGACAAAATGGGATGGTGGAATGAGCGATGGAGTCTGTCGGGGTAATTGAGACAGCTTCCGCGGTAAGTGTGTTATGTGAAATTTGAGGAATGATGTCCATTCCAATATTGAAACGCCTTAAAGCCCCCCCCTGTTTTTTAATGGTTCCTTTTCTATTTATTGCAAACTGCCTATACGTTATCTAGTCGTCGAAGTATATACTAGCGGGCATGAGAAACCAAAATATCAAACCCAAAAAAATCAAATTAAATTGAAAATATGGCCTCTTTTTCCCCCTATATAGTGGTCGAAGATTTCCGAACCAAATTGTATCTAAAAATTTACGGTTTGTTTGGCAAGACTAGTCAAGCAGAATCTAAAAAACCAAATCAAACCTTTTTAGTAAATGAAATAATATTTTATCTATGATGAGAATAAATATTTTATTTAATAAATAAAATAATATTTTATCTGTGAGTAGAATAAATCTTTTAGCATAACATTACATGTCAAATTAACGTGAGTTTATTCCTATTGAAATATTTATGTATAGAGCTTTTATAACCTGTGTATAAGGGCAAACTCAAAGTTTACAGCATATAATAGCATTTTTGAAAACATTTAGTTGTTAAGATACCTTGAAAAAAAAACTTTAATTGCATCGTTATTGACTTCATCAATATGTTATGTCATACTAAGGCATATTACTATTAAAATAATTGAGTACTTGTGGTATGAGATTATCCGTTGTTTATGTAGGATACTTTGATTATAAATAATGGTTAATTAGTAAACTAAATCGAACCAAATCAGTTTATAAATAAAAAATACTACTTAAATTGATTTGTGTGGCTTGACCAAAAGTGATATAATAATTCAACCGTAAGTTATTGTTTCGTTTGTTTCTGAGGAGCAAGAGAGAGAGAAAGAAAGAAAGAAAAAAAAAAAAAATGAATCAAATCAATTTTTGTTCACCCTTTCATATAAGAGGGAGCTGAAATTGATATAATCTCATTTCACTTGCGATGTAACTATTTATTTATTGTTTAACAAGACGTAGATAGGTTTACTCTGCTAAAATATTAACTTAGGTGATCATTAAATTATGTGAGATGTCACACAATTAGTTTTGCTTTGCTCATATGCTTGTTACTAAGCAATGGGAAAAATATTTCGACTAAATTTTAGTACCAGTTGAATTCCCTCTTCTGTTGGAATTCATTTTTGGTATTGGTGTTGTACCTAGTGGGGATGTGCCTTTTTCTATTTGTTCTGCCTATACCCCTCTCTTAGTATGTCACTATATCTTATGAGTTACAGGAAGCATATGTACCCTCGATATGTATGTTAAAAATAAAAAAATTGAAATATTTGTATGGTGTTTGTAATATGAAAAATTGGCTAGAATGTAACTATCTGCTAAATTTATAGCTTTCTATAATTTATATAATCTAGCATTAAAAGAAAGAAAAAAGGTTCCTAAAGATATATATCATGATGTAGAGTAAAATGAGGAGTTTTATCTTAATATTAGAGATTCTTGCCGTGCACATTTAGGCGTGACAATTATTAAACCATGCGAGTTAACTAAAACACATCGTTGAATGTATAACTAGATTTGCTCATGTGTATTGAATATTGTGTGGGTGGGTTCGAATTGAAAGAGATCACGTACATACTGTATGATTGATCACGCTATACGTGACTAAGGAAATGATTTGATTTACACGTATGAGATGATCAAGTAAAATAGGATAGGGAGGAAAAGTAAATAGTCTTGGTAAACTCTAATACATTAGTTGATAGGTGGAGGGGTGCAATAGCATTAAACTACACGGTGGATAAAGAATGAGGTATTGTTCTTAGGATATTTAAGTGTTTGATTTTTGAGATAAAATTCCAACAAAGTAACAACGTTAGTGGGAATTTGTCTCCTATCCAAACGAGGAAATGAAAGGGGTATTTATAAAAAATAATAGGTGGATTTGATTTGTTGGATCAAAATACTAATCAATTGTTAGGATTGAAGTCTTTTATAAACAAGTCTCAATTAGGCTTTTTTCATGGGTTTAGGTTCAAATAAAGGGTTTTATTATTTTTTTAGTATGAGTCAAACCAAGAAGGATTAAATTGGGTTGACCGATCTAACAGACTTTACTTTAAGCCTACCATACCAAATCTCCCTTAATCATCCTGAGCTCTTATAAGCTCGACTCTTCGGGTCCTGTTACCTTAACCTAAAGAATGAAATTCATTTTGTTATTAGGCTTGAAGCCCACTAGTTAGATTTAGCCTTCTATATTTTGCCCTCTGACTAAAGTCCTTCGAACAAAGTTGAAAAAGTTTGGGCATCAAATGAGTCTTTCAATTAACTCTGATGCGTGAGCGCTATTGAATACCTACATTGTTGCCAATTTTATTTAAGAACTAGCTTAGTGCGTGAATTCGTAGCACCTTATATTTACGTGTCGCTTCTTGACTAGATTGAGTTATACATTACCCCCATAGTAATACTGAAGTAAACCTTATTTGAATTGTCCATTTTTTTGAGCCGATTTATTTCTTCAATTTAGTCTTCATGAGTCATTGGTGTCATTGAATTGAATTTATACGCTAAGCTCACATTAGTAATCTCATTGGGTTGACTTCACGTACCGATACTACCTTGATTTTCTTCAAATGTTAAAAGATTCTTCTTATAGAGTTTTCCTATACACATAATTATTGAATGCCTCAAATTGTGGTCACATAATCCAAGTTGCAACCAGGTAGAATATTTCATAAATTCAATTTTGAGACTAATCATACTTAGTAAACTAACCACTTCTCGAGATGACCAATTACAGTATTCGATAAAGAGCTCCATTGTGCTAATACTCCTTTGTCTAGCATCATAAAGTATTAAATAAGAAGGAGAATCAATTTATATCATGCTTATTTCCTCGATTCACATACTACTTTCATATCATAGTATGAATATAATCTCTACTGTGTAGACAACGTAGCTCATATCCTATTAAACTGTAGCACTTGATTAAGCTTAATCCTTGAAATTTATTTCATAGAATAGGTATCTTGATCGGAATGCTTGAGATAAGATTTATCATTGTCCACTTTGTGATTATTTATCCCAATCATCTTCGTTTCTTGGTATTATGATTAAAATCCATCTTAATAATTTGATATTTCTTTACCCATCTAAATACATTTAACGACTAAATTTTAAACATAAACAAATTTCGTATACCTCATGCCTTGCATGATTTTTCCCTTCTCTTTCTGTTTTTTTTTTTTTTTTAATATCCAATACACGAGTTCATAACATCATCCAATTGGGCATGGGCTACTTTAGCCATCCAAAGTTGCACTACCCTTACGAGTAACGATTGTATATGTGTAGAGTTAATAATTCTCCATGAGCCAATGAGCCTATCCTTTCATTTGCCTTGTGCAAATACACTAAATCCACTTCACCCTTTTACAACTCACTAAAAAAGAATAGTACCCAACCGTTGTGTTGATAAATGTTAGCACAATATTCCTTGTTATTTAAGCACATGACACATGTTGATGTGTCACACCATGATGATAATACAACATGTGCAGAGAATATTTTCTGTTATTCTATGGATAGGTATCACCATTTAGTCAATGCTCATCATATCAACCTCAATTTCTAAAATTAGCATATACAGTTGAATCCTACTTTATCAAAATTGTAGTTGCAATAGTCCATAGCCATTTTTGTATCATCACAATAATAATTTTTGTTTTACTACACAATTTTGGTTTTCATTCTTCTGTTCATCATTTCCCTCATTCTCCTTTCCATTTCACTTTCTTTTTCACAATCTGCGAACACCATGCATATGTTCTTCTTTCATTGATTCAACTTTCTTGCTAATCCTTCATTCACTTTCATTGTTTGACATTTTGCCTCACGATTCTTTGTCTTCTAAATTTTCACATCCCCGATATATCACATACATCTCTCTCCTCATTTTATTTTCCCTTCTTCCATTCTCAACCTTCATTCACGCCTGGACTCCCATCCCTTTGTTTTCATTTCATTATTTCTGTTTCATTTCTCATTCATTTTCTTTCCACAAGTTCTGATTAAGTACTAGTCCATCTTCCATACATGTTTTTTTCGATTTCATTTTCTTCTAATTTTACAAACTTAACTTCATTGAGAAAATATAAAAGCCTATCGTTGAGGAAAAAAATCATGTCGAGGACTCAAGGATTGTTGTGAAGACCAAAAAATAATAAGGATTCCAGGGCTAAGAGCAAAGCTTGTAGCTTAGCATAACTTAAAAACCAAGGCTAGAGAATGGTGCGATGAAAATTAGCACTATCATTAACTAATCGAGCTATCTAGAAGAAACTTATGATAGACTCTATTGCAGACAACATTAAAAACTTTGAATCAAGGTGACTTCCATTTCTCCCCTTTTTTTTTTTTCGCTTGCAACTTTGGAATTTGGTTTCTGTTGTAGTTGATAGTTGTGTTGTTTTGTTTACTATTATTAGAGTTGAATACTTGCTAAACTAAATTCTTATGTGATCTTGCTTACTTCCTTGTATCATTATTGAATTTCCAATTTCGTTCCACATCCCTTTACTGTATATTATGTATTGCTTGGTCTTGAATGCTACTCTGTTAACACTTGCATAATTTGATCTCACCATAATTTGATCTCACCATAATTTGATCTCGCTAAGGATGTACGTCAGTTACTACAAAATTTTCGTCATGAACCATATCTTCACCTACAAAACTTCCTACTATATAAATTGCTCAGTGAACCATGTGAATTGCACCACTTGACCTCAATAGTATTTTAAAGAAAATAAGCTTTTATGAGCCATTTGATTAAACAAAGCATGTACAACAACATTGGCTCTTACATTTTTAGAATTGACTCCATTTTGCTCAAAGTAGGGAGTGAGACCCAACCGATAGTGACATTTATTCACTTCATCCATTTTGGATGGAAATAAATACAACTCTTCTTTTTGAATAATCTATCACAGTAGTGACATAAGTCGTGAACAGCTCGCTACAAACATTCCACCTCATTACACCCGTGATGGGGGAAGTGATTGCCCTTCTAATGAATCATTACGGCCGTGATGAACAAGTGGATATCAACTCTTTCTATGGTCATGCCTGTGATAGAGGGGGTGATGGGCACTGATGCTCGAATTTTCTTCCATCACTCCTTTGGTAATGCTTATGATAGAGGGGGTAACGGGCATTGATACTCAAATTTTCTTTATCACTCCTTTGATGAATTGTGTTCTTATCTATGTGAGAGTTTCAATTGTTAAAGCTTGAGCTATTGGTCACATGTATGTGATAATTCTTTGCTTCTTGTACCTTAAGCTTAGAAAGTTCCCTTCTAATAAAAGGGCATGAGTGCATAAGTACATGAGAGCTGACATGAGCCACATGTGAGCTGAATATGCATAAATTGAGCAGGAAACTTGAGACGTAAGCATATGTGAGTTGAACGCTGGTCTTGAAAAAATTAGAGTTAAATATGAGTTAGCATGGGAAATAGTCATAAGTCTCAAATACAATTTAACATGAGAATCGAACATGAGCTCTAAACATGAGCCTTAACCATGGCATAAGCCCTGTACTTGATGTGAGCCTTAAATACGACATAATCCCTGAGCTTAACATGATCCTTAAATATGAAATAAGTTTTGAACATGATACGACATAAGTCTTGATCGTGATATGACATGAGGCTCCAACATGACATTGAATTTGAATACAATGCAAGGTCTAAGCGTAACGTAAAGCTTAAACATAACATAAGTCTTAGCATCATAGGTTAGGTATGTCACTTTAAATGTGAGCTGAATGCAAGTAGTTGAATCATACACCTTTTCGACATAAATGTGAATGGATATTCCCTCATTGCATGGGTTGCTAGGGAAGGCGTTCTCTTGAGTCAAAGCATATTTTGTGCTTAAAAACTTTACGTTCCTAGAAGTAGTTCCCTAACTAAGTAACGCTATCATAAAAACGATACCACATAGTAGGGAACAAAGACTCAACCTAATCACATTAGCGTTAAATAGCACGAACTTGAATTTATGAATTGGCATAACTTTGAGACTACTTAAACTCTTTGATCTAAGGGATCTCTCATAAAATGTGTATAATTGCGAAAGTGCTCAGACTCAATGATCTGAAGAGTCTCTTATTTTAGAATAGGCATAATTGTGAGAATAGTTAGACTCAATGATCTAAGGGATCTTACATGCCATCTCATTTGAGGCAAGACTTTTTGTTTGCTAATGATAATATATATATATATATATATAAGATCTCTTTCAAGAACTGTTCGATCGTACATATGCAACAATAGTGACATTTATTGCTTAAGATCAATAATTCTTTCTCATTAGTCAAGAGGGTATTTCCCACTACTTGACTATGTAATATGGCTTACCAAGGTATTACTTTGATTGAAGTGTCAATATGTCAGTTTGCTCATCAATGGGATTATCTCCACTACTTAATGGCAATAGACATTTGGATCACTTAGATAGCATTATAAATATACAAGATTAGCACAGCTTGTTTGTAGCATCCCTAGGAGGGGTTTAGTAGTATTGCCTAAAATTTTCATATCACGTATGCACTCATGATAAGAAAATCGCCTTACAAGTCAGAGATTGCAAGACTCTAAACAGTTATTTGTTAGAGTCTTCAATTTTCGTCCATTGACTCATTATATAATATAAATAATTATGGATATCCATTTTTTCACAATTCCTTAGAACCGTAGAGAATCGGTATCCCCTACCAAAATAGTGAAATAAGATAGACAATTCTAAAAAATTCTAAACTTACTAAAGATATTAAACTTAATTGAGACATTAGTCGTTTTTCGGATCATTCCGAATTAACTACACAAGCTTTTCATCACATTGATTCAATGGTAGCACTTTACACTCGATTCCAATCCCATTCCCTACTATCGATCAACCTGCAAGGAAAAGAACTGTTGGGGTGTAAGCTTACGCTTAGTGAGATAATTACCCTCATCAATATCGCATGACAGAAATTTATTAAATGCATAATCATATGAATGCATGAACAATCAGTCTGCCAAACAACACATGCAGTGACCTAGGAACTGCACACGACTCAGAATTACGCCCCCTGAAGTCGGGGTTTGGAAATAATTAACCGACCCAAACCAAAATCCAGGTTCTAGACCTTGGGTTTTATTTCATTTGCACTATCGTACTCATGTCAAAACAAAACTCTCTCTCTCTCTCTCTCTATATATATATATATATGTGTATACTTTCTTTACCAAAATAAAATCATATCTTTTAAAATCCCAAATCTAGCGGTGTGGTGGCCTTCGCAATCCACAAACACATGCCCTAAGTAGAAGCCACAAGGCTCGGCCCCTCGCCGACGGTTGGCGTCTCCCAACGCCTAGTAAGCCCATCAACTTAGGACAGGGACTCAATATATATGATAACATAGCTAGTGCCTAATCCTATAGGAAACTCGTATTCTTGTGAGTCCCTTCCCATCTTTTACGTGAAGCGGCAGTCAGTGTTATCCGTATGCAATATGGGGAATGCATGATTCATTTTGATTTCTTAATCGTATAAGTGATTAACTCGATTTTTAGGGTGATCAAACAATTTCATTTCATACAATTCACATCTATATATTAATACAAACAATTCCCATTATTGTGTATATAATTAACAAGTCATCACATTCATCCGTAAATCCATACACATGCATCTCCCATATCCCACAAGCATCCAAATTTATATATATAAGTTTATGTGCATCTATTCTATAAGCACAATCAAGTAAAGAATCATTGGGAATTTACTCACTCTACCATGTAAGTCAATCAAAGTAATCCGGAGGCTAGTCGTCTCCGTACACGGTATCTCCTAGTCATTGAAATAATATTTATAAGGGATTGAAATAATATTAGAAAACTAAGTAAATTTTCCTTAAGTTATACTCTTGACTAGTTTTCGAAATTTTTTCCGGTTTTTACCTAAAGTTCAATCGAGTATAACTTTTTCGTTTTAAATCCGATTTGTATAATCTTATAGTCAATCTTCATCGTTTTCGAGTGTACTTTAACATGGTGAGGTTAGATTTTCAAAATGAGGTATGCAATTCTGTCAATGGGTCAGAACAGTAGCGTTCCTTATGTGTTGGAGTGTTTTTGGGCCTTGTATGGTAGATGGGCTTTTTGATAACTTGAGAAATCCTTTAAGCTTGGTCTTAAGATTTTATCCTAAGCTTAAAATACTCTTTGAGATCAGATTTACAACTTTGATTTATATTCCTAAGGCTAACAACCACTAATAGGCTTAAATTGTCAAATGGGCTTGTTTTTTGTTCAAACTAAAGTTAGTGATTTTGGTGGGCTTGTGGGGCCTTAGGTGGATTTCTTATGGGCTTCAAAACAACCTCTCTTGATACTTTAAGGTGCTGGTCAGAATTTCCTTGAAGGCCCAACGTAGAGTTCTAGGCTTGTTTTGAGAGTTTTAGGCTCCTTTTGAGAGTTTTAGGCTCCATTTTGAGTTTTAGACTTTGTATGCTTACCATACTTGCTTTGGTTGATCTTTTTACTTTGTTCATTCACTTTTATCATATTTTTAAGCTTCTTTTTCTCACGTTCCTAATCTGGTCATGATGATTCTAAGGGGTTCTTGCTTGGTTTTTCAACTTGTTTCATCATTTCCTTAAGTTTAGGTGTTAAATTATGCACTTAAACTACTTGTATCCAAATCTTAACTTAAGTTTTCTTCCATAAGATGATCCTTTAACTCATACTCTACATAAAGAAATAAAAGATCTTATACTTAATATAACCTCCATATCATAGCTCATGTCATACAAAGTTGGTTTTTTCATAAAACTTCATGTGATGGATTTTTCCTTAACTTAAGTCTAGATTTGAGTATGTTTAACTTAATGGAAACAAAATCAACATCCAAATGACTATGGAATCCTCACGTCCAGCATGCTCATCCTTCATTTAAGTTTTTGTTTCAAGACTTTCTCAACTTAAAATCTTCCATTCAAAGTATTGAACTAGTGTCTTTACAACATACTAACTTTACATGCTCATGCTTCAACTTCATGTAAAGGTTTCATGGTTTGTTTCTTAAAACGATTTTTGGTGTTATAACAACTTAAACCTTACTTATATCTTCAAGAAATCAAAGTCTCCTAACATAAATACTAACACACATATCACAAGAAACACTTACTCGTTCTTAAAGCAAAGTATGGTGGTTGTGCACTAAGGTTCCACTTAAGCTCTTAACTTTGCTTCCTCCTTTTGCCACCTTTCGAAAACCTGAGTTGTTTGATCTTTTGGAATGGGGTTTGTGGAAGGTTTTAATGGTTTTAAAAGATCTTAGATGGTGAAATAAAATGACACAAGAATAAGAAGAGAAATTGCCGTGAGTATGGAAGAAAAAATGGTGACAGTAATGTTGGGAATTTGTGGAATTTGATTTCTTCTTTTGATTTGTGTTTAAAGTGCGAGAAAAGGAAGTGAAAATGGGAGTGAAAGAGGGAGAGAGTAGTAGATTTTGAATGAGGAAAGAAGTGTGTGCAAGAAGCTTTAATTGATTATCTTGTAGCTTACATAAAAGTTAACAATTGCAATTATTGACGATGTAAGCATTAAGGGGTGAATAGTGATGTGTAAGAGAAAGTGATTGATGGTTGAAAGACAAGAGCATGACTTCCCTTTCTCCCTTGTCCAAATCTGCCATTTAAAGTCTTTTTAGGCCATGGAGTGGTCTTGTCTCATTTATTAAAGTTAAGCTTGTGAAATTTTGTGAAAAATTGTCCATGTATAGTATAAGTAAAGGGGTGATAAGGAAATTGTCTTATCACTAGATTTTGATAAGTTATCAATTGATAAATGATTCCAACTCTCAATTGATAAGTTATCTAAGGTGATTGGTTGGTCTACTTATTTATGTATAAAGCTTATACATGAAGATAAGGACATGGCCTTATAGGAAATTGTTTTAGGGTTTTCATCTCGCATTGTTTTGTAATTTATGATTTAATTTTTATAAAATTGTGATATTTTATAAAGTTGAATGAAATTATTCAAATTAAATTATCGATTAATTACTTAGAGTTAAAATTCCTTAATTGTTTTAAGGTTTAGGGTTTTAAATGACTTTAGAGCTTGCAGTTCTTCAAGCTCGGGTTTGCCGAGTCTGATTTTTCGATTTTTGTTTAAAATTGATTTCTCATTTCTTGATTAATACTAAACCCTAACTCATTTAATATTAATCCCCAACTAAAGAAATTGAGAAATTCCGGTTTTTTTATTAAAAATAAATTTTTCGGAGTCGCCACTCGACCGGAGTCGGGAAAAGAAAAGAAACCGTAACCAATTGGGTAGATTGGTTACGATTTAGCTACTGGTTTTTTATTTCAATTTTAATAAAGAACTAGAGGGTTCCAAATTCGGGGGCTAACCTATTAAATCCTAATGGGTACCACTATTTATTTACTGAAATTAGGATTATTTTTTAATTATAATATTTAAGAAAATAAATAAATAAAATCAAAAGAAAGAAAAAAAAAACCTAAGTTTCTACATATTTTATTGTCACCTCGAAGGTGCCTACGTACCCGCTAGTCGGGATCAAACGATCATAGTTCTTTAGAAAATCTTAGTATGCTGATTTATTTTAATTTTTTAAAACTGTCCAAATTTACGTTTTAATTTATTTAATTTATTTTAGAAAAAAATCTAAAGGGTCTTAACACTTGAGTGCTGTTATTTTATAAAAAAAAATGTTCTAACAATCCTATTTTTTAAAAGGGCCTTTTATTAATTTTTTATTTCCAAAATAAATTTCTAAGTGAGAAAAACCTAAAAATGTACCTAATCTTAAAAATTCTTAGATTAATATACATATATATATATTCTATTATCATTATTTTTAAACAATTATCCACCTGCATAGATTAGTAATGTCACGTAACTTACTTAATATATATAAAAAACAAATACTAATAAGTCCCCTAAACTAATATAGTCATATACACATATACTGCATTAAATGACTAAGGAACTAATAATATAATGATAATAATGATAAATAAATTAAATAAAAGAATGAAACAAATAAAATAAAATAAGAAAACTAAGATTGGGAAAAACTGAACTTGCCTTGTTCTTGCACGATAATGACGCAGACAAAGCAGCGACGGTATTGGACTGTGGAGTACACAATTCAACGATGGGGCGTGCTATTCTAGAATTGGTGATGTGCGGTGGAACGTGGTGCTGGCGTCGGTGTTCGTTGATGGGAAAATTCTCTGGTCAGCGTGGGAGGATCCTTGATCAGATGCTGTCGCCGCTCAGATGTTGTGCTCGAAAGGATGCTGTGTTCAATCAGATGTAGTGCTCGATCCGATGCCGTACGGTATGCTGTTCTGAGTAGCGTGCGGGTCGACTAGAAGCAGCTGTCAGTAGGTTCGATATATGTGACGGGATGCTGTGTTGTTTGCTATCATGTTGTGGATTTTGACGGTGGGATTGCAGTGGTATGTAGCGGCGAGGGACAGGGAATGTGTTGGAATTTTTTTCTGATGATGCAGCTCTCTGATTCCCGTTGTTGTTTTTCTTTTTTAAAGTCCAAATCGAATCCTATCATATCTATTGTATCTGATTAAACTAAATTCAAATTTTATTCTGCTGAGACTCGAACCCATGACTTCCAACTAAAGCCACCATAAATACTCTGCTACTTATCCGTTAGGCCGTTGGTCTATGTCTTAACATTCATTACCATTAAATTATATTTAAACTATCTGATTCCCTAAACTAAAATTTTTAACTAAACTAAAACTAAAACTAATTATTTCTAATATAAATTACTTCCTAAAAATCTACGACATCTTTATGATTTTTCCTTTTCTAATTTTTTTTTGGTATTTTCATTATTTGTTAACTTTTATTATTATTATTTAATAATTTTTTTTCTTTGAATTAGGACCCTTTTTGTAAAAAATAAAAATTAAGACTATAGAAGGGCAAAAATTAGGTGTCTACAGGGTTTTATCGACAATTGGCTTTTGAATTAGAAAAATTTAATTCGTTTCTAAATATAAACTTAAGTTTTTGGCTTACTTGATCTTTAGGAACGTTCGGAAAGTACTCTTAATCAAGTCTTAGGCCCATTAAAAGTAGGGTTTACATTGTTTGCACCTAAGAGGCAATGCTCTTACTAAGCCACACATATAAGCCAAATTTATCATCATATGCTTAAGAGTCAAAGCTCTTTACCAAGTGATAACATTTTAAACATATTTCATAGGGTAATTTTATAGTATTTTCCTCACATTTTTTGTTTTCTTTAAAGAAATTGATACTTAATTGAGTAAAATTTTGATTTCTAGGTTTGAACGCGTTCTATGATCGAAAAAGAAGAAAAGGAATCAAATTTCACTCAAATCGGAGTTCAAATGAAGAAGTTATGAAATTTTGAAGTTGTGCAGAAAATTTTGCCTTAATGCAGAAAGTTATACGACCTGGGGACACAGTCATGTCCCAGGCCGTGTCTGGTGACGAAAATAGAATATTTGTAATACACATATAAAAGAATATCTTAGGGTTTCAAAAGACAAGAGAGACATTACAGAAACAGGAGACACAAGAGACGAAAGGAGAATTGAGAAGAATATTAATCAAGAAGCGAGAACAACATCGATTTCAAGATTAGAGAGATTGTTCATCAAATCAAGAGGGGTTTTTATGCTTTATTTTATGTTTTTTATGGAACTCGTTTTTAGATTCGTTATGATAGCTTAGAATTCGAGTATTTAGGATTAAGGAACCTAGGGTTTCATGTAACCTTTGGATTGAATTATAATTTCATTAAAGTTTCCATCTTTTCTTGATTCAATTATGTTGTTTAATTATGGATTGATAATTCTAGAGTGTCAATATGTGATATTATGCATGTTGATTGAGAAATTGCATGTGTAATTAGATCTAGGCATAATTGAAGAGAATTACATGTATACTTAGAGATAAGATACATGTTTCTTCCGGAAAGTTGATTATTTGTGTGGGAATTCATTACACATTAATGCAATTGTAAATTATATTACTAAATGAAGAGATTCCGGTAAATAATTTAGGATTAGGGTTAATATGCTTAAGAAAGATATTAGCTTTAATTGTGAATCTCTCCGGTCAAGAATTATAAAAACTGAATTGAATATGTTTTAAAAAGGTTATATGTTAAACATTAGGGGAAATAATTCCTAAATACATTATTGCATGCTTGAAGTCGTTTGTAGTTTATTGCTTCCTAATTTGCGTAATTAAGTCTCATAAGTAGTTTAGCTGTTAATTTCAGTATTTTTAATTCATTCAACTCATCACAATTTTCTTGTTAGATAATAAAGCTAAGGTTAATATTAGTACTTAAAATCTCTGAGGGATCGATTCGGACTCATATCCGCTATATTAAAATTGATAGGTGCGCTTGCCTCATATCAAGTTTTTGGTGCCGCTGCCGGGGATTTTCGATATTAAGAACACTAGTTGCTTTATTACTTTAACCATTTTTTTCTTTTGTTTTCATTGTTTGTTTTCATTATTTATTTTCATTAGTTAGAGCTACAATTGATTCTATATTTCTTACCCTTGCAGTGCATGACTCGAAGTAACCCAGAAGATTTGGTAGAACTTGATCCTGAAATTGAGAGAACTGCCCTTCAAAATTTGAAATCACAACCTAGACAAAGTGTGGCGACCATTGACGACGAGTCAATCGTTGAAATCAAGGAAGAAGGTGAGGAGACCAACACTCAATTCATCGAGCAGGAAGAGCCACCACACATGGCTAACAACGGGAATGAAGCAAATCGGACCATGTTCGATTATTTAAGGCCTACACTTATTGGAGCTGACTCTAGCATCGTAAGGCTAACCGTCGCGGCTAACAACTTCCAAATTGTACCTAACATCATACAAATGGTGCAACAATATGTTCAGTTTGACGGTCTTCAAGATGAAGATTCCAATGCCCACATCTCTAGCTTTCTAGAGATTTGTGATACTTTTAAAATCAACGGAGCCACGGATGATGCCATCCGACTGCGGCTATTCCCTTTCTCCTTGAGGGGTAGAGCAAAACAATGGTTGAACTCTCTACCACGAAATTCAATCACAATCTAGAATGAATTGGTAGAGAAATTTTTGGAGAAGTATTTCCCACCTACAAAGACCGCTAAACTTCGGAATGATATTTCTTGTTTTGCTCAATTGGAAGCGGAGACTCTATATGATACTTAGGAGCGATTCAAGGACTTGCTCAGGAGGTACCTACATCATGGCCTTCCATTATGGATGCAGATTTAGACCTTCTATAATGGTCTTAATTTATCTACGAGACAGATGATTGATGCATCCGCAGGAGGTACTTTGAACACAAAAACAACTGAGCAAGCACAAAACCTGATTAAAGGAATAGCGATGAACAATTACCAGTGGGAAAGCACTAGAGCCAAACAAAAGGCTATGGGAATTTATGATGTGGACTTGACCACTGCTTTGGCAGCCAAGGTGGACTTATTAAGTAAAAAGATTGATGCACTCTCAGTTGGCCCTCAACAAGTGCAATCGGATGTAAGTGATTTTGGTATGCAGGGGTATGGAGCACAAGAACCACTGGAACAGGTGGATTATCTAGGAAATCCACCTAAGCAACAAAATAACCCCTACAGCAACACTTACAATCCAGGATGGAGGAATAACCCCAATTTCTCATGGGGAAACCAAAACCAAGGCCAGCAGAAAACCAACTTTGGCCCACCTGGATTTCAAAAACCATTCCCACCTCCTCTCCCTTAAGAAAAGAAATCTAGTGTGGAAGAACTTCTCACAAAATAAATTCAAGGCAATGAGGCTCGCTTATCCAACATTGAATCCTCGCTGAGGAATCAAGAGGCTTCAAATCACAATCTTGAGAACCAAATTGGTCAACTTGCGAAGCTAATCTCTGAAAGACCGCAGGGATCGTTACTGGGAAATACAGAACCCAATCTAAAGGAACATGTTAAGGCAGTGACACTTCGTAATGGAAAGGAGTTGCATGCTGAGAGGAAAGGTAGCGAGGAAATTAGCAAGAGCAAGGAGGGGACAAAAGCAACGGCAGATGTAGAGCCATCAAAGGTGAAGGAATATCAACCACCTATCCCATATCCCCAAAGACTCACCAACAATTTAGTAAGTTCCTTGACCTCTTTAAACAACTGCATATTAACTTACCTTTTGTTGATGCCCTGTCACGAATGTCGAAGTACGCTAAGTTCTTGAAAGATTTGTTATCTAATAAGAGGAAGCTTGAGGAGCTTTCTACAATCATCTTGGATGAAAAGTGTTCAGCGATCGTGCAAAACAAGCTGCCTAAGAAACTAAAAGACCCAGGAAGTTTTACAATTCCTTGTCATATTGGTAATCTGTTAATTGACAAAGCCTTAGCTGATTTGGGTGCTAACATCAATTTAATGCCTTATAATTTTTTTAAGAAACTAGGATTAAGGGAACTTAAGCCCACATGCATGAGCTTGCAATTAGCTGATAGATTTGTGACGTACCCTAGAGGTATATTTGAGGATGTATTAGTTCAAGTGGGTAAATTTATTTTTCCAGTTGATTTTGTGATATTGGATATGGATGAAGATTTTGAATTGCCCCTTATCCCAGGAAGACCATTTTTAGCTACCGCTAGGGCTATCATTGATGTTAGTGATGGCAAGCTCATTCTTCGAGTCGGAGATGAAGAGATTATGTTTAAAATTTCGAAGGCTATGAAAAAGTCTGTCGATCAGGATGATACTTGCTACCTTCTTGATGTTACTGACACTTTTGTTTCAAGTTATATGTAGGAAGTTCTTCTTAAGGATCCGTTGGAGAGTTGCTTGTAATTAGGCATGGAGGAAGCTTCGGAAGATCCTACCAAATTCGAGGTGATAGCCCAACTGGAGGCAAATAAACCTATCTCTGTGGAGAAAGGATTTGAAAAGATTGAAAAGAGGAAGGAAGCACAGTTAAAACTTTCGATTGAGGAGCCACCAGTATTGGAGCTAAAACAATTACCTGACTATTTGGAATATGCCTTCTTAGAGAAGGACTCCAAATTACCGGTAATTATAGCATCCAATTTGGAAAAAGAACAGAAGGAAAGGTTGCTGAAAGTACTCAAGGAGCATAAGAGGACCATTACTTGGAAAATATCCGATATTCGAGGTATCAATCCCTCCTTTTGTACTCATAAGATTTTAATGGAAGAAAACTATAAGCCGGTTGTGCAGCTCTAGAGACGTTTGAATCCAAACATGAAAGAGGTAGTCAAAAAGGAAGTTATCAAACTCCTTGATGCAGGTATGATATATCCTATCTCTGATAGTTCATGGGTAAGTCTAGTGCAAGTAGTTCCAAAAAAAAAAAAAAAATTGGGATGATAGTAGTCCCTAATGAAAAGAATGAATTGATCCCAATGAGAACGGTAACAGGTTGGCGTATATGTATCGATTATCGAAAGTTAAACGATGCTTATTGAAAGTTAAACGATGCTATACGAAAAGACCATTTCCCCTTACCTTTTATTGATCAAATGATAGAACGATTAGCTGGACATATGTTTTATTGTTTTCTGGATGGCTTATCTAGTTATTTTCAGATACCTATTGCACCGGAAGATCAAGAAAAGACCACTTTCACTTGTCCTTATGACACTTTTGCTTATCGCAGAATGCCTTTTGGTCTTTGCAATGCACCGGCTACATTCCAGCGATGCATGTTAGCTATTTTTGATGATTTGATTGAGGATATAATGGAGGTATTTATGGATGATTTTTCAATTTTTGGCAATTCATTTGACCTTTCTCTGGATAATTTGAATAAGGTATTTATCAGGTGTGAAGAGACCAACCTTGTCCTCAATTGGGAAAAGTGTCATTTCATGGTACAAGAAGGTATTGTGCTGGGCCATAAGATCTCTTATCGAGGAATTGAGGTGGATACTGCCAAAATAGATGCGATTGCAAGACTCCCATCTCCAACTTCGGTTAAGGCCATAAGAAGTTTTCTAGGACATGCAGGTTTTTACAGGCGATTTATCAAGGATTTCTCGAAAATTGCCCGCCCTTTGACTAAGCTTTTAGAGAAGAATGTGCCTTATGTTTTCTCTCAGGAGTGTTTGAAAGCTTTCAATATCCTTAAAGAGAAACTTACCAATGCTCCAATCATGGTAGTACCTGATTGGGCTCTCCCCTTTGAGCTTATGTGTGATGTAAGTGATCATGCAGTCGGGGTTGTGCTGGGGTAAAGGCGAGATAAACACTTTCAACCAATTCAATATGCTAGCAAAACTCTTACGAATGCTCAGGAGAACTACACTACTACAGAAAAAGAGTTGCTAGCCGTTGTTTTTGCCTTTGATAAATTTCACTCTTATTCACTTCTATCTAAGGTAATTGTTTATACTGATCATTCTGCCCTTAGGTACTTGTTCGCAAAGCCGGATGCAAAACCAAGATTGATTAGGTGGATCTTGTTACTACAAGAGTTTGATGTGGAGATCAAAGATAAAAAAGGAGCTGAGAATTTAGCAGTAGATCATCTATCCCGATTGGAGAATCCAAACTTGGAATCGCTCGACGAGAACTAGATCAAGGATAAATTCCCTGAGGAGCGACTCTATGCCATCACCCAGGTAAGTGATATGGAAATTCCTTGGTTCGTAGATATTGCTAATTTTTTAGCTGCTAGGATCATACCGAAGGGACTTCAACACCAACAAAAGAAGAAATTCTTTTCTGATGTGAAACATTATTTTTGGGATGATCCTTACTTGTTTAAAGTATGTGTAGATCATGTCATTCGAAGGTGTGTACCACACCTCGAGGGTTGGCGAATTTTGAGCCACTGTCATTCGGGGCCCACGGGTGGGCATCATAGTGCCAATAGGACAGCTCATAAGGTCCTAGAGGTAGGATTTTATTGGCCTACCCTATTCAAAGATGCCCAGAGATATGTTGAGAGTTGTGATCGTTGCCAACGAGTGGGAAATATATCCCGTAGGGATGAAATGCCACAAAACCCCATCATCGAGGTTGAGGTATTTGATGTGTGGGGGATCGATTTCATGGGTCCTTTTCCAAATTCAAATGGAAACAAATATATCCTAGTAGCCATAGACTATGTCTCTAAGTGGGTGGAAGCTAAAGCCCTATCTACTAATGATGCTAGGGTAGTAAAAAAATTTTTGAAAGGCCTATTTTCTCGATTTGGCACCCCTAGGACAATTATAAGTGATAGGGGAACACACTTTTGCAATGCTTAACTCGACCAAGTATTGAAACGTTATGGTGTTACACATAGGATAGCCACCCCGTACCACCCCCAAAGTAGTGGCCAAGTAGAAATTGCCAATCGCGATCTTAAGCGAATTCTTGAAAAAACCGTAGAGTATCATAGGAAAGATTGGTCAGAAAAGTTGGATGATGCTCTATGGGCATATAAAACCGCCTACAAAACACCACTCGGCACCACACCCTACCGACTTGTATATGGCTAAGCTTGTCATTTGCCGGTAGAGATAGAGCATAAGGCTTATTGGGCGATTAAGCGTGCTAATGTTGATTTTGAGCGTGCAGGTTCTCACAGGAAGCTTCAATTGAACAAGCTAGAGGAATGGCGAGCAAATGCATATGAGAACTCCAAATTATACAAATAAAGGGCCAAAAAGTATCATGATCAGCGAATCAAACAAGGTCGATAATTTAAAGAAGGTGATCATGTTCTTTTGTATAATTCTCGCCTGCGTCTATTCCCAAGTAAGTTAAAATCCAGGTGGTCTGGACCATTTACAATTACACGAGTTTTCCCGTATGGGACTGTTGAAGTTACATACCCGGAGAAGGGCACATTTAAGGTAAATGGACAACGGTTGAAATTATACTTGAGTGGAAACTTGGAGCATGTTAGCTGGGAGGAGTTTTATCTCCATCCGACAGAACTAACGTGAGAAGACGTATCCCGTCGAGCTATCGACGTTAACTAAAGCGCTTCTTGGGAGGCAACACATGTCTAACTCTATTTATGCTTTAGTTCTTTAAGTTTTCTTCATTTTATTTTTCATTTAATCTAACTTTGCTTTCCTTCTTTTCTTTTGCTTTCACTTTTTTTTCGTCATAATTCTTTCCTCTCGTAGCTTTAATTTTTTCTTTTCTCTTTAATTTTATTATTTCTAAGTTTCCTTTATCTTTAGATTTAATTAAAAAAAAAAAAGTTATACGGGCAAGGGACACGGTCGTGTCCTAGCCCGTGTGCGCCCAGGCCCCTTTAATCTGCTACACCCATAGAAAGTTACACAGGCGTGGGATACGGTCGTATCCCAGCCCGTGTCCGCCCAAACTTCAATCCCACCCGCGCACAGTAAGTTACACGGGAAAAGGACACGGTCGTGTCCCCAGCCCGTGTGTGCCTAGCCTTCCCACCAACGCATAGAAAGTTACACGGGCGTAGGACACGGTCGTGTCCCAGCCCGTGTGCATCCAGGTTAAACATGGTGGCACAGTAAGTTACACGGGCAAGGGACACGGTCGTGTCCCAGCCCGTGTTGACCCAAATAACACGGTTTTCACACACGACCGGTTTATTTAAATTACACACCCTCTCATACTCTCACAATCACACATATCTCTTACACTCTCTCTCATTCTCCCTCTTCTCTCCATAATTCCTGCATTCCGCATTTGGATCCAAGTAAGTTTTCCCCCTTAATTTTCCTTTCTCTTCCTTATGCTGCAGCAATTGGGTTATGTGTGTTCTTCCTTTTATGCATATTGTTTTTGGCCTGCCAATTTCTTTTGCTTATTCATCAATGCTAGGCATCATTGCTTTGAGTTTCTTAATCTCATATATTATAAATGCTGCCTCATCTAGTTAGCTTACATTATGCTCTGTTAATTCCAAATTTTATTGGTTAATTCGATTGTCATTCTTCATTCAGCCTAGTTAAGGTTAGCAATGGGCAATCATTATTCTGGGTCATTTCGCGTCTCTTATATGTATAGACGCTTGTTTTTCCTCGTTACTTAGTGTGTAGTGGAATTCGTTGGAAGTGCTTGCCACTCATTTCTTTTCCACCACCTCGTTTTCTAGCTGCACTCCATATGTTTGATGAAATGCCCCAATGAGCATTCCTTTCACAATCTTACCCATTGTTATTCCTGTTTTTCTGTTTGCTTCAAACTATGTGCAATATGGATGTCCGTGTTTGATTTAGATTGTTGCCTCTTTTCAGGTATTCAAATGGCTAATCGATCTAAGCTTTCCGTTCGCCCGCAATCCAAATTTGCGGCATCCTCTTCGTCACAATCCGGCGCAATTGTTGAACCACTGGCGACTCTTCCCCCTATGGAGCACCCAATGCTCCAATTTAAGGAGGACTACCAAGTACAACGCTACCAATTAGTTCAGTCTAAGCCCTTTAGCAAGACCCTTCGGTTGGATTGGGATGTTCTCGCTCAACTAGAGCTCACCACTGAAATGAAGGAACTCTTGGATGGTACCGTTTGCAAGCGCCTATTATCCTTTGAATCTCCAGTTTATAAAGAGCTGACCCTGGAATTTTTGTGTACTTATAAGCTAGATAAAGACAGTGCTACTCACATGGGCCCAAACCGCAAATTACACTTCACCTTGAGTGGCCATCCATTCCACATGTCCATCGCTTAACCGAGCCGATATCTTGGTTTATATGCAAAAAGATATACACGGATAGAAGAATTCCAAAGTCTCTCATGTCGTTTTCCTCGTGGCGTTACGGCAAGGTCATTTTGGAATGAGATCACGGTTGGCGATGCTTTTGATCCAGCCAGGAGTAAGGCCTCTCAATTAGTCAGGCCTAAATACCGGGTTCTTCACTGGCTTTTCTCCCATACATTAACTGGCCGGGGCCTTAAAACCGGGGTGGTGTCTAACAAGGATTGCCTCTATCTCTACAGTGTCATCCATAAGCACCCCATCAATCTAGCCATTGAAATTGCCGAACTCTTCAGCCATCAAGCCACCACTACTCGGAAGAAAGGGCATATTTGCTGTGGCCCTTATATTACATTACTAGTGTAGGCTATGAGGACTAAGGTTGTTGCTTGGCCCTCACTTACTTTCATTAGCCAAGTCACTCCTATGAGCCTAAATTCCTTCCGCCTCATGAACCTCCTACCATTAAGACGTCAAGGTCGATGCTCTCGCAGCAGCACATCTCGGGGCCAAACGTCTTTAGCCAGCTTAGACGATAAATTTGATTTGTTGTTGTCTGAGGTTCGTTATATACGAGAGAGTATGGATAAACTTCATCTCCGACAGGACAAAATGGAAGAATTTCTTAAAATGAAAGCGTCGGCTACTAATGAAGAGGAGAGTGCGGAAAAGGATGAGGAGGATGAGAGTAATGAGGAAGAGGTTGATGAGGAGGGTGATGATGAGGAGGCTGGAGAAAGTGATGATGATGAGGAGGCTAGACAAAGTGATGAGGATGAGGAGGATGACGAGGAGGGTGATGACGATGATGATGCTACTATGGCTGAGGCATCATCTGATGCGGAGGCTGAGGAAACGGATTCTGATCGCTCTTCTTAGTTCCTCATTTTTTGTGTTGTCTTTTGTTGATCAAGGCTTGTGAACTCCGATATATATAATGATCATGCTTCTTCATTTTGCACTTCTTTTCAATTGGTAGGGAAGTATTAGTTTCTTTTCATTAAATATGTTTCCTTTTTCCTGTGCTGTTTTTTTTTCGTGCTGTTCTGATTTTTTTTGTCGTACATTGAGGACAATGTACGTTATTAAGTGTGGGGAAGGGATATATATGAATTTATTACTGTTTAGAAGACCAATTATTCACATTTGACCCAATTAATTTTTAAGTTAACTTGCAATAGGTGATTAACAAGTGTTGAGTCAAATTAACTGTGTCATCTTGATTATTATTGACCTTATGATACTTTACTAGAATTAATTAGTCAAATTTGTGGAAGGCAAAATTACGAGTTATTTAGCTTCGGACTTTAGGACTTGAGATTAGAGCAACATCATTAGTTGAGAGTTAGTTATGATTATTTTTAAATTTACTTTTATGTATACCCTTCTCTTAGAAATTTTTAAGAGTCCTATAATTTTTAGCAAACAAACAAATGAAATTCTTCTTTTGAGAAACCCTTGAAAAATCACAATGATTGGAGGTCAAAAGTAATAACAAATGTAAGAATAGAAAAAATTGGTAAGGATTCGTCTTGGTCCATCAGAAGAGCGAGATTGAGTCCCAATGGCAATTCAAATGAAAAAAAAAAGAAAAAAAAATTGATATGGATCGGCCTTGGTCCGTTAGAAGAGCAAGGTTCTTTCCCGCTATCAATATAAGGAATAAGTTGGTACGGATCGGTCTTGGTCCGTCAGAAGAGCAAGATTCTTTCCCGCTACCAACATAATTATGCTTAAATAAAGTAAATTTAAAAGACCTCTCAACAAAAGCATGAACTAGAGGGATGATCAGAAGATAAGTGGATGTAAAATGTGTTTGTTTTAGATTATGGTGCTTGGTGAGATGGAAGAGAGAATTGTATACACTTTATTCAAATGGAAAAATTTTTATGACTCTTTCTCGGTTGGCGAGATGTTAAATCCAATTTTTAGTTTAAGAATCCTTGGTTAAATGACTTGAGTAAACTTTGATTTTCATAAAGTAACTAGTGAACTCTAGTATTAAGTATTGTTGGAGCATTTGAATATGGTCAGATGAAATTGGTTGACTTTATTATTGCAAGTTAGTTGAGAATGATTTTCTTACTTTTCTTCAGGTCAAGTGTATTTATTCACCGGTTTCTTAAATAGTGATAAATTTTGTTTAGCGTTTCTTGTCCCGAAAGTTTTGTTTTGATTTATTTACTTGAGGACAAGCAAATGCTCAAGTATAAGGAAATTTGATAACTCTAATTTTAAACATATTTCATAGGGTGATTTTATAGTATTTTCCTCACATTTTTTGTTTTCTTTAAAGAAATTGATACTTAATTGAGTAAAATTTTGATTTTTAGGTTTGAACGCGTTCTATGATCGAAAACGAAAAAAAGGAATCAAATTTCACTCAAATCGGAGTTCAAATGAAGAAGTTATGAAATTTTAAAGTTGTGCAGAAAATTTTGCCTTAGTGCAAAAAGTTACACGACCTGGGGACACAGTCATGTCCCAAGCCGTGTCTAGTGACGAAAATAGAATCTTTGTAATACACATATAAAAGGATATCTTAGGGTTTCAAAAGACAGGAGAGACATTACAGAAATAAGAGACACAAGAGACAAGAGGAGAATTGAGAAGAACATTAATAAAAAAGCGAGAATAACATCGATTTCAAGATTAGAGAGATTGTTCATCAAATCAAGAGGGGTTTTTATGCTTTATTTTATGTTTTTTATGGAACTCGTTTTTAGATTCGTTATGATAGCGTAGAATTCGAGTATTTAGGATTATGGAACCTAGGGTTTCATGTAATCCTTGAATTGAATTATAATTTCAATAAAGTTTCTATCTTTTCTTGATTCAATTATGTTGTTTAATTATGGATTGATAATTCTAGAGTGTTAATATGTGATATTATGCATGTTGATTGAGAAATTGTATGTGTAATTAGATCTAGGCATAATTGAAGAGAATTACATGTATACTTAGAGATAAGATACATGTTTCTTCCGGAAAGTTGATTGTTTGTGTGGGAATTCATTACACATTAATGCAATTGTAAATTATATTACTAAATGAAGAGATTCCGGTAAATAATTTAGGATTATGGTTAATATGCTTAAGAAAGATATTAGCTTTAATTGTGAATCCCTCCGGTCAAGAATTATAGAAACTGAATTGAATATGTTTTAAAAAGGTTATATGTTAAACATTAGGGGAAATAATTCCTAAATACATTATTGCATACATGAAGTCGTTCGTAGTTTATTGCTTCCTAATTTGCGTAATTAAGTCTCATAAGTAGTTTAGTTGTTAATTTCAGTATTTTTAATTCATTCAACTCATCACAATTTTCTGGTTTGATAATAAAGCTAAGGTTAATATTAGTACTCAAAATCTCTGAGGGATCGATTCGGACTCATATCCGCTATATTAAAATTGATAGGTGCGCTTGCCTCATATCACCAAGCAACAACAATGTGTAGACTAGATATCATATTCGCTATTGATTTTCTTTTAAACAATCAAGAGGGTTCAAATGCTCCCAATGAGATGCAAATCGTTCTATGGGATTAGCCTTGCGTGCTTAGGAGATAATTCCCTTACTTAGCAACAACAACGATAATAGAGAGATACAAACAAATAAAATCATGTCTCATAAGATAATATGAGTGATAGAGAAAGAAACTTCTTTCATTAATAAGAATTAACTATCACTTCACTTACATGTAACAAGAGGAGAGAAGATAGAAAACCAGTGAGGTCATCCTCTACTCTTAGTAGTTTTCATACCTCTTCTTATGAAGTACCTTCAGTTTCCATAATATTATTTGTTCTTTTGTGTTTCTTTGCACCTCTATGACAACTACACATCCTTTTCCTTTTAGATGTTGTTTCTTAAGCTTCTTCCATCATGGGTAGAGATGCGTTAGGAAGTTCTTTTACATTTTGCAATGCCACCTCATCATGTTCATCAAAGAAAGCTGCTTCAGCAAAATGTAATTTATCATGTAGAAACGAGTCCTTTGTTGTAGGAGTAAAGACATCCTCTTCACCCCAATGACCCTTTATCCATTGATGCCATGTTGAAGGTATCATGTGGTGATCATGCAACCATGTCCTTCCTATAAGGAGATGGTAGGATGTAGGCACATCGATTACATGGAACCATGTGGGGCTATAAATAGGTCCAACATTGAGGTCTATTTTGACATACACTATTGTCATCATGGAAGATTCATGGAAGCTATTTAATGGGATGGATTGTTTTACTAAGTGTCGGATATCTATCTTTATAGCTCTAAAAGTAGACATTGGCATAACATTGAGTGAGGATTCATTGTCGATAGAAGTCCTCTTGATAAGATAACCATTGAGTATGCTTTTCATATATAAAGGGCGATTGTGATTAGGATTCTTTGTACACATGTTAGCATTAGTAAACGTAATTACATTTTCATTTATTGAAACTATTCACTTTATAGGACGTGCTGTAGTATGTTGCTTTTATTGACCTTATGCAATCCTCATGAGCATGGTCGCTACCTCAAACTAAGCATCCTCATCAAAGCCAATGAGATTAAAGAAATTCCTAACATTAGCAATGTTTTAACAAAGCGAGGATAGCGCTGTCATCTCTACTTGTCTTAGCCTTGAATCTTCCATGATTAACTTTGGGCGCCTCGTCTGGTCGTATATCCATACCTTCCATCTTAGTGGGGTTGTGAGTGATAATATTCATAACACCATGTCGAGTGTTGTGAGCTAGGAGTAGATTGTTCCTGACGTCATTATCTTCAATAATCAATTCTCTATTCTGGATACGTTCATTAAATATTTTCTTTAGTATCCACGTTGGGTAGCTTACACTCCTATGGAATTTGCAAAACTTAGGGCCATTTTTTTCCTCATCCATAGGTAAGCTTTCAACCCTGGGAAGTCTGATGTTTTCATCTTGTAGCCGTTGGTTGAGTAAGGCATTCACTTTTCCTATTGAGCATGGGTATACCAAAGATGGTTTAGTGTTTACGGGTTTCTCACTTCTAGATTTCTTTACTCCTTTAAGATTCTCCTTATGGGTTAAATTTACTGAACGTATTGTTGCATCACATTGGAGGGATCCGTAGCAGTTATCCCTTGTTGTACAATAGTGAAAGCAGCCAAAACAGGTATACATTGGCTAAACATTGCTTAAAGCTCATTCAAATTCTGATTAGTTTGTCATAGCTCTTGTGCTAGTTGCACATTATCAGGAACAACTTCTTGAGTACCATTTCCTTGGTTTGTACCTCCCATTAGAGGTGGATTTTGATTGTTGGTAACAATAGTACCATCTTACTCTTGATCATTGATGTTTGCTAGATCAGTAGGTTCTTCTTCGTAGAGGTACCATGACGTGAGTGTCAAATATTTCCTCCCTAGTAGAGTCACCAAGAAATGTGTGAGTGGGTTCAAATCAAAAGAAGTTACATGTGTACTGCATGATTAATTGTGCTGCACGATACTAAGGAAATGACTTGACTTACATGAGTGGGATGATCAAGTAGGGTAAGATAAGGAAGAGGAGTATGTAGTCTTAGTAAGCTCTAACACGTTAGGTGACAGGTAGACTAGTAAATTGAAACAAAAAGCCCTAACTAGGGTATTTGCACTCCATCAATAGCAATAAGACTTACTCGATGAGGACATCACTGTAGGTATGCTACTTATTCAACCCCTGCAGTACGTATGCTTTGTTTAACACTAGTGCTACAACTTCTTGCATCTTCGAAATATTTATACGTACTTACAACTTGGTTCCTAAGCTTATGACTAGATATTTGAATGTTTAATGCCTTTAGGAGTTGGGAAAGCCGTGAAGAGCATTTGTAAAGAGGTCAGTATAAAGGTTAAAGGTAGGGTTTTGCCAATAGATTTCTTGTTCTTAGATATGTCAAAATTTGATGTTATTTTGGATATAGACTGGTTAGCAAAATACCCAGTCGTTATCGATTGTTATTGCATGGTACCACATTTCACACTGGATAATGGGAGTAAGTGTAGCTTTAAGTTGGATGCTTAGAGGCTGATGAAGTTGCTTACTTATGAGTTGTGGCAAAAAGGGATATTAGTGGCCATGTCCTTGAAAGGTAAAGGATCAATGAAGTTAGAATATATCCTATAGTGAATGAGTATGCTAAAGTGTTTCCTGATTAGTTACTAAGGTTGCCACCTAAGTAAGAGATCAAGTTTGTATTGACTTAGTGCCTAAGACCAATCCTATCTCAAAGGAAACGTATCGAATGGCCCCAGTAGAGTCGGTTGAGTTGAAGTAGCAATTGCAAGATTTACAAGAGAAAGGATTCATAAGACAAAGCTTGTCACCTTGGGGAGCTCTAATTTTATTCGTTAAGAAGAAGGATGGAAGTATGAGGCCTTCTATCAACTACAAATAATTGAATAAAGTTGCTATCAACAACAAGTATCATCTTCGCAAGATAGATGACTTGTTTGATTAGTTGCAAGGAGCCCAAGTTTGTTTCAAATATTGATTTGAGATTTGGATGCCACCAGTTGAGGATTAAGGAGGAAGACATACAAAAAACTGCTTTTAGGACGAGATATGGACACTTCGAGTTTCTAATGATGCCTTTTGGGCCAACAAACACCCCAAAAACTTTCATAGACTTGATGAATAGGGTGTTCAAAGACTTTTTAGACATGTTTGTTATTGTATTTATAAATGACATTATGATCTATCCCAAAAGCAAGGAGGTGCATCAACAGAACTTGAGGTTAGTTTAAGGCAGATTGAGCAAAGAGCAACTATTTGCAAAATTCTCCAAGTGTGAGTTTTAGCTTCATCAAGTGGTGTTCTTAGGTCATGTAGTGGATAAGGATGGGATATAAGTGGATCTAGCAAAAGTAAAGGTAGTTGTAGGTTGGGAAAGACCAAAGTCAATGATTGAGATTAGAATCTTCTTAGGTTTAACGGGTTACTACACAAGACTTGTTGAAGGTTTCTAAGCTTAGCTGCATCTCTCATGAGACTCACCAAGAAAGGGGTAAAGTTTGATTGGGATGATCGATGCGAAGCCAACTTTCAAAAGTTGAAGGAAAAATTAAGTACAACCTTAGTGTTGACCTTACCTAAGGGTAGAGAATCGTTTACTATATTCAGTGATGCTTTGCATCAGGGTTTGGGCTGCGTATTGATGCAAGATAGGAAGCTATTGCCTATGCCTCTAAACAATTGAAGCCTTATGAGAAGAACCACCCGACTCATGATTTAGAGTTAGCAATAGTTATGTTGGCTTTAAAGTTGTGGATACACTACTTGTATGGTGAAAAGTTCAAGATTTTTGTGTATCATAAGAGCTTGAAGTATATCTTCCCTCAAAAAGAATTGAATATGAGGTAGTATAGATGGTTGGAGTTGATAAAGGATTATGATGTGGATAAACAGTAACACTCGGGAAAAGCAAATGTTATAGCCGACGTACTCAACAAGAAGAAGTAGGGCAACATTGCCACTTTGATCACTACTCAAAAGCACTTACTTGAGGATACGCACAAAATGGATTTGGAAGTGGTGACAAGTGACACTGGGGTGAGATTAACTAGTTTAGTCATCTAACCAACTTTAGTAGACCAAATCAAGGCAATACAGGTACAGAATAAGGAGCTCTAGGACTTGAAGAGTAAAGTGGAGCATGGGTTGACACTTAAGTTTAGGATAGACACAAAGGGGGTCATGAGATATGGGACTAGATTATGCTTACTAAGGGATTCAAAGTTGAAAAAGGAATTGCTATAGGAGGCTTACTATTAAGCATATTCATTACATCCTAAAAGCACTAAGATGTATAAAGACTTAAAGTGTCATTATTAGTGGAAGACCATGAAGCGTAAGATAGCTAAGTCTATTTCGTAGTATCCTACTTGCCAGAGAGTTAAATTTGAGTACATGAGACCAGTAGTTAAATTACAAAATTTACTAGTGCTTGAGTGGAAGTGGGAGTACATAACTATGGATTTTATCACTCATCTCCTACGAACCTAGGAAAAACATGATGTAGTCTGTGTAATAGTCAACAGATTGACTAAATCAGCCCATTTCATACCAATCAATATTAGGTATACTTTGGTTAGGTTGGATAAGGATTATATTCATCACATAGTCCAACTTCATGGGGTACCAATGACGATAACTTTGGACAAGGATACTTGGTTTTTGAGCAAGTTTTGGAATAGTCAACAAAAATAACTAGGTACTAAGCTTCAATTTAGTACAACCTTTCATCCTCGAACCAATGGATAGTCTAAGAGGACTATTTAGATACTTAAGAACATGTTGAGTGCTTATGTTTTGGATTTTGGGGGAAACTGGGATGATCACCTTCCACTGGTAGAGTTTTCTTACAACAACAACTATCAGGCAACGATTCAGATGGCACCCTATGAGGCTTTGTATGGTAAGAAATATAAGTCGCCTATGCATTGCAATAAAGTTGGTGAAAGACAACTTTTAGACCCAAATTTGGTGCAAGAAATGGTCGATCAACTTAAAGTCATTCAATATAGGATGCAAGCAGCTTAAAGTAGACATAAGACTATGCAAACAAGAGAAAAAGACCCTTAGGGTTTCGAGTGGGTGATTAAGTTTAATTGAAAATATCTTCAGTTTTAGGAGTGGTTATATTTGGACTAAAGTTTCCTAAGAGGGGACGGATGTAATACATCAAGAAAATGCTTTCCAAAAATAAGGGCATTTTGGGCATTTCAAATACTTCCTAAAACCCTATTCTTTTAACCTGCCTCCATTCCTTAAAACCCTAGTTTTTTACTAAATAAGGACCTAATCTACTCTTTTGGGCAACAAACTAAGACACCTTCCCTAAACCTTACTACAAGAGGAAAATAAGGATAATTAAGATAAGACTGCTAGAGGTTTAGCTTAAGAAATTCGTAGTAAGGTTCTTAGCACCCTAAATCTCCTTGTTTCTTATTGTTTTCAGCTTACTCATAGGTGATCCCAAGAAGAGATGCTTAGTTCTTGTGCTAAGAAACTTCTTGAAGTTGTGAAGGTGAGTTTTCATGGAAGATTTCTTAAGTTGAGTTGGTTTCATAGCTAAAACTTGATCCGAGAAGAGCTATACTTAGGCAAAGGTAAGTTTTGAATCTAAAGTTGGAAACCATCTGCAGTTATAGGTGATTTAGAGCCTTACTAATCTGACTTCACCAAGTGTTGAACATTTTGCAAGTAAGTTTATTGAGCTACAACTCTTAGTCCTTATTAATGCTTTGGGAATTTGTTATTTGAAGTTGGGAATTAAGGATTTAGTTAAGTTTTGGAGTGGTCAATCATTAGATTAACATGCCTTAAGTTAGGTTTGGAAGTGTGTAGGTTTTAGATAAGGAAATGGGTGGAAAGAACTTGGCATTTGAAGTATTTTGTTCTGCAATTTATAGAACAAAAGTAGAGCGTCTGGACACCTTGCCAGATAGCATCCGAAAGCTAAGCCACCATAAGTGGTAAAAGCTTAGCATTCAGACACCATATCCTACTTCAATCTCTTTTACCTTCCAAGTTTGTTCTCATTAATTTCTAACCCAACCAATTCCTTACCTAACCTTTCCACTTCTAAAAGATTTAATCTTTACCCTAAGATTGAAGTTGGTTTAAATTGAGTAATTTGATTAAGGATCTAAGGACTTAATAGAGGCGAAGTTGAAGATAAGCTAAGTTTTATTAATTGATCGGTTTAGTATTATGCAAGTGTCTAATTGAATTGGAGTATAAGGACTATGTTACGTATGTTGCCTTTGAGTCAAGTACTTAGATTCTCTTAATTTTGAGTTTCCTTGCCAACTAGTTTATTTGCATAGCAACTCATGTATGTAGTGCTTGGTTCATTGCTTTTTCTTGTTAGGACTTATCAAGTAAACTAGACTAATCTATATTCTACTTAATTAAATTTGGTCTCTGGTTATGCTTAGCCCATTTGCTATAGGGGCTCGTGGTGACAGATCTTTAGAGAAGTAATTGCTAATCATATGCAAGATTTCCTTAGTGGAGTTTTGTACGAGACAACGTAACTAAAATTCTAGGTTTCAAGGACTTTGAACTCTAGACGTAAAGAACTTAAACGAAAACTTATATCTATATCCACTTATATATGTGGACAAAGATCAAGGAATGACAAGGTCATGAGTACTCCTTTATTGGATACCAACCTAAATTCAAGATAAATAACATATTGTTTGCTTTATATTGGTTGCATCTTGCTATCAAGCTTGATTTTTTTCTCCCCAGTTTTATGAATAAATTTTCTTTAAACTATTCAATATTAAACCCTACTTGTTTAATATTGACCTTCGAATAAGGTTTAAAGAAAACTGATTCTTTTTACTTTGAAAACATTTTGCAATTGCCACCCGACTAAAGTCGGGAAAAAGAGTTAAATTATAGTCAATTGAGTGGATTAGTTATAACTTAGCTACTGGTTTTTTGATAAAACTAATTTTATAAACGATTTTAAGAATCAAAAAAATGGGACTCGGGGTTAAGATTTTTAAACCCTTATAGGTACCATTAACTTTCTAATTTTAGACTTAACTTCTTAGAATCACCTTTTAAAAACTATCTTATGAAACAAAGTTTTAATTATTAATTGGGTTAAATCAAGTAAAACTACACCAAAATAGAAAGAATGGGTTTTTTTTTCCTTTTTTTTTTAATCGTTGCCCTATAGGTGCTTATGTACCCACTATTCGGAATCAGACATATGTAGTTCTTTTTTGTAAAATTTTTAATGTGTAAGGTTCGTTTTAATTTTGAAAAAAACATGCCGAGTTTACATTTTTAAGTAAATTTGATTTTATTAAGAAAGATTTAAAAAGTTTTAAATTCAAGTTTTATTTTTGGAAAGTCTTAGAAAAGATTCTAACTTAAAAAGGATTGCTTACTTTTACTTATTTTGGAAAAAACCAATTTTTCTAAATGTCAAAAACAATTTTTATTTACTAACCTATTTTTATCTTATTTTTTATTATTTCTTCTCATTTAAATCTTAACAAAAAATAATAAAGAAAAAAAAATAACAAACTCGAGCTTTTCTATCTTTTTTTATCTTTTTCTTTTCCTCTCTTTTTTTTTTCTTTTTATAAATACATTTACAAATACACGAGTAATAACTAAATTAAAAAGAAAAAAAATACAAATAAAATAAAATAAAAAAGGAGTAGACTAAGCCAACTTTAATCGGCTCGGGTCAGCTCAGAAGAGTCTTATTGGAATGTCGAATCTGGGATTTTTGGATGTAAAGAATCCAATGGTAATGGTGGTTTTTGTCAAAACCCATTGTAGAAGATGATATTCCTAGAGAGAGAAATAAAAAAAATCATCGTAGAGAGAGAAAGTGTAGTGTACGTGCTCATTGAGTAGATTCTTGTGATTGTGTGTCTTGGAAACAGAGAATGAGCCCCTATTTATACTGTAAGTACAAGGGTTAAGCTTGGAAGGTTGGGAAAATGGTGACTTTTCATTGACGGGTTTTGACCCGAAAAATGAAAAAAAAAAAATTTCTCATTTTTGAGCTTGATTTTAATTGCATAAACAACTAAATTTGGATAGTTTTTAGGATGAATTAAAAAATAGGCTATACGTATTACACGATTTCACCATTAATTTGGTGAAATTGTGTAATAAAAGTGATCAAAAAATGACCTAAAGTGGCTTGATCGAAAAGGTAAAGAAACTAGAAATCAAGGGAAAGAAATTCAAGGAAGAAGAAGAATGGAGGGTGCAGGTCACGTATTGGGCACGTACCATGCTCACCCTGCACACGCGCAGACAAAATATTAAGCGTGCCATCAGCGCACCCTTTCTTTACTGCTTTCCAATCTGTTAGGGCTTTGTGCCCTATTTTAAAATTGTAGACCAAGTTCTAGTCTACACCAAATACTCCTTTTTTTTTTCTTTTTTTAAGAAGTCGATACTAAAATTAAATACCTATTAACTAAGTGGCATAAAAGTCCTATCTTAATTGCACACTATGATTTATTATTATTATTGTTATTATATACTTTTCCTTTCAAAAAGAAAAAGGCATTTTTTGTCTTGCAAGATTCGAACCCATGACCTTAAGTTCCAATGCGATGTTAATGTTTAAGTGCTTATTCTTTAGGGGTGTCTACACTTATGTTATATCTAAGTATATGATTCAGGTTTAGCATTCGTGTGTGCTTGCATATCCATACTAAACTTCAACTCATTCTTTGTATCTTTTTCAAGCATAAGGATTTATGAGTATTTTATCTATAAGGAGCCTTTTGTGGATGATTTCCAAGATAAGGAGGGTGTCAAGTATCTGTAATTCTGTGATGATTAGGATTGAGACAACTTATGTATTACTGGAGTTATATCATGTTTAGGAGAGACTTGTTACTATTAAGCAGATAAATTCCTTATGATTTTGTTTTGTGGTGATGCGTTATCTTAATGTGATTAGAGACTCTTAGATTTACCTTTATATTACTTATGGACTTCAAGTTGATGAACTTTATGAAATATCGTGTTGATATGTTTCCATGTTATGATGAAGTGGGTGGATGATGTTCCCTATTACTTTTGAGGATTCTTCATTTTTCTATATATATGTGCATGGTGAAGTTATATTATATTTAAATGGATGTGAATTTAGAAGTTTTAGCAAATTTTTTGTTAGCGATAATATGTGGTGGGTTGTGATGCTCGACATTAAATCAATTATCACTATGAAGTATTTATCTGATATTGTAACATGATTTAAAGTTCAATAAATGATGCAAAAATGCCAAGAACCATCTTTCTTCTACGTTCAAATAACTAGGCTTGAGTAGGTTGTATAATTTCAATTTGTAACATTTCAAACTAATCTCATTTTTCTATGTTTGAGCATATTAATATGGATGTACATTATTGAGACCTGATCTTAGGTGGAAGTTCAATGGAATTCATAAACACCGCTTGATATTCTTTTAGAAGTTCCGTTATAGCACCTGATGTAGTTAGCTATATAAGTTATGTGCTGGAATTGCAATGTTACCATATGTGGCATAAAAATGTCACATTTTGATAGTGATTTATAAATGGATCTTGATCTCACTAAGGCTAGAACATCTTGCACTAAAACTTTGACTCCATTGCATTTATATTTCATAGTCATGCCTTCATGCTTTGCTAGGTCGCCTGACTTCCCCATGTGTAGCTAACCATAAAACTCTTAAATATCAAGTTGACCTCGCTAAGCTCTATTAAAGAGTAGTCCATTACAATATATATTTCACCTAAGGTTAGGGTTAAGTTGTCATAAATGCCACTAATTTGTGTTTATCGTTGAATTGAATGCCATAAGAAACAATTTGCAATATAAACAATTTCAAAGCAATTACCAAATTCTTAGAGATGAAATTGTAACTAATGCCCTTGTCAACAAGAATGATGATGGAATGTCGATGCAAAACTCTCTTTTATTTCATGGTATATAGGCCATTGATGGCATGATAACCAACCGAGATAATTCTATAATATTAATGGTGCGTTCACTTAGGGGAATGGAACTTATTCTCAAACAATTTTTATTATTGTGTTTATTTCTAAGAATCGCAAGTCCTAAAGAATCATGATTCTTAAAATCACTGAATTTAGATTCCTCTCTCAAGCTTCAAAATTGGGATTCCGAAATATTAGGACTTCATTGCCCTTATCTTTCTCCATATTGTTCAACCATGACCAGCCATCAAACATACTTAGCACCACACCACCACGATCATCCACTCCTACCATCACCTACCCCTATCGTCACCTATGTAATCGAACCCTTGTATCTTCTTACTCTCCACCTCTCGATCTTGACTATACTGAACCCCTGTCTCTTTCGATTACTTTGTTCTTTCCACACCCATATGGGACAAATTCGTGTTAGGAAAAAAGGAGGCCAGATTTGCACATAAAGGGACTTGACTAAGGGGAGAGGAAGAGATCGAAGTAAAAGGGGCCATGACTGCATCTATATTAGGCTTTTCATCTCCTCTGCCATGATTCTACCAATGTGTTTCTCTCTCTAAGAGATTGGTGATGATATTTCTCTTTAGTGAAATGAAGTTTCTGACTTTATTCTTCACGAATTTCTTGTTACCCAATCATCCTCGTCATGTTTTCTAGGAAAAAGCCCTAGGATTAGGCTTTGTTTGAATTTCTTGCCTTGCTTTTTTTGAATATCTTGTTGGCTATCGTCCTTGTCACGTTTTCCACATGAAAGCCTTAAGATAAAGCTTTTTTTCTCTCTTTTTCAAATTTTTGGCTTTGTTCTTTTTTTTAATCCTCTTTTGTGTGTTTTCTTTGGAATCTTTGAAATAAAGATGAGGACAGTAATGAAAGAAGAAGGAGGAAGAGTAATTTAATCATTTATCTTTTATTACCTGAACATTCTTTTCATGCTTTTATAACCAACTAAACCACATAATAGCAATTACATTCTTAAATAATTTGGAGTTTTATTCTCTTTTTTTTATTCAGCGAAGTACTTGTGCAATAAGTGTAGTGTCTAGAGTGGGCATCTGAAATTTAGGACCGGCAACTTCTTTGCTATGGGATTTTGTCCTCACTACTGTCATCTATTCCATCGTCTGATATGACTCCATGAAGAGACTTGTTGGCACACTGATGTAAAGGATGATACGATTGATCATATAGAACATATAAACCTTTCTCTTTCTTAGCCCCATACTCCGCATACAACAGATGTTGACCACCCTTTATGCTGCGGTTCCCTGAAGTAAAGGCACGTCGCGACTAACCGGCATCGCATTCCGGCGGAGAAGTTTAAGTTGGAGCTTTGATAAGGGTCTAGAAATAGCGAAAAGTGCCCCGCCAGCGTAAATGGGTTGGTAAGTCTTTGATCTGATGAGGGGAAGGAGTGCTATTGCCATAGTTGTGCTGCTCGATCTGCATCTGCACCCTAAACAAGAGCTAATTTTATAGCTTTTGGTAACTGGCCAGTACGAGATAGCACAACCGACAGCAGATTTTCGTCGTGCAACCCATGAATCAAAGAGTAGTTGTGCTGCACTTAAGGGAGGAACTTGAGCTACCAATTGTTTAAACTAATCAATATAAATCTCATTATAAAACTCAAACTTGATTAGATTAACTACTCAAAATGACTCAAATCAACCCAAATGCGACTGAATAGAACTGGGATTAATGTCGAACCAAATTCAAGTAGCTTGCAATTTGATTTGTTTCATTGAACACCTTGCCCCGCGAGCACATATTAATTGAGTAATTCCATGTGTCATGCCAAAATAGAAGCCAAGCGTGAGGCCTGGAATCCTTAAAGCCACCCTCAGGCATACAACTGCCGTAAGTATTAAGTAATGGAAACATGCATCCACTTTTTGCATATTGTCATTGTTATCACAATCCAGGCAGTATCAAGTGTCTGAGGGAACAGAATCTGACTCTAATCTTATATATCACGAATTTATGAGGGAGCATATGATGATACAACTTGAACTACAGCCTTTCAGATTACAGAGGATCACCCCGACACTTGGACATGCGGGCTGATCCACAAGTTACAAATAAAAGCAAACAAGTTACAAATAAAAGCAAACGCTAGACACTCTAATACAAAATTCCTGATCTGTAATGTACATCTTTAGTTATAGCAAGTAAAATATGCAATGGAAATATTGGATTTCATCCTTGATGCTAACCATTACATGAGGTGAACTCACGGGACTTTATCAACACAGGCCTTCCAGAGTTGCAATAAGAAACAGGATTTGCCTCATGCATTTCCTTTTGTTTAACAGATATTCAGACCAAGTAGCAGATGATCCAGTTGATGAACTGCTGTCACAACATTTTGCTTTTGCTGTCATCTGTGAATATCATTGGATTGTTGGGGTAGAGATCAAATATGTATTTTGTAACTAAACTAGACTCATCTCATAATGAGTGCGGGATACATCAGTATCCAATGCAGGCTTAAGTCCAAAATAATCTATATTACTCTGGTGAGATGTTGATGCCGTTTGGAGGGGAGCTGAATCAATCACATTGCTGCAATATGCAAGTCTGATAATGAATGTGACACTTGTACCCTTGTCAAGCCCTTCACTCTCAATCCATATGTGGCCTCCCATGAGATTGACAAATCTAAAGAACGAAAAGAACAGTGAAATTTAAAAAGAAAAAAAAAAATACAAGCCAGCCTAGTATATTCAAGAAATCATAAGAACAGTTATCGTACAAAAAGAGTTATGGCAGCCAAATGCAACACTTACTGCAAACTGTAGTGTAAGCTCTTACCTTTTGCAAATGGCAAGTCCTAGTCCTGCACCATTATTGCCTCGACTTGATCCGCTTCGAAGCTGAGTGAATTTTGTGAACATATTTGGAGCATCTTGCGGAAGGATACCACAACCAGTGTCGTTAACCTATATGAGGAGTTCCGAACATGACACTAAGGAATCAAGATAGTTTGAGGAAATAATATATACAATCAAGTCTCACTAGGCATGGCTCATTATTAGAGCTGCAAATGAGCCGAGCCGAGCTTCTAAAGGCTCAAGCTCGACTCAGCTCAGCTCGTTTAAAAATTATTGAGCTCTAGCTCAAGTTAAGCCGTTTATCGAGCTTGATATTAAGGCTTGAGTACGGCTATTTATTAATCGAGATCGAGCTTGAGCTGAGTTAAGTCTAAAGGGAACCAATCTCAAGCTTATTAATAAAGCTAAGTATACAAAATTAAGAAATATATAAATAAATAAATTAACGAATAGTGAACAAAGATTATATTATATATTATCCAATAATATATTATATATTTATATATATTAGTTTTGAGATTTTAATAATATATAATATTTGTAATGTATGTAAATTCGTAAACCTACTTACAAACTTAAACGAACCAACCAGCTTGCAAGCCTAAACTGAAGCTCGAGTTTTGCTCGTTTAGGTAAACAAATTTTATATTGAACTTAAACTCAGCTTATTTATTAATCGAGCTTGAGTAGTTCGGCTCATTTGCAACCTCACGTACTACAACTCAAGATACTTAGTGAGAAATTGAAAGCTTCACGATAGCTTGCATAATGGACTGATATCATGGTTCGCTAAATCAATAACAGTTGCAACCAACCTGAATTCTTAAATAGAAGTGGCCATCACAAGCTGCTGGATAAAATTCAGGTGCTCGCCAATCACCCAAACATTCTGGTTTTGCGACAGTAACTTTAACTGACACGTAACCTTCCTTAGTGAACTTGACAGCATTTCCTACGATATTTATAAGAGTTTGTACCACACGTTTCTCATCCCCAACAGCATACATAGGTACATCTGGAGCCAGAATCAAAGGCATTGAAAGCTTTTTTACTGAAGCTACAGGCTTCACCAAGCTAATGACCTGCATTTGTGGAGGAATGAGTGAACCATCTCAATAATCACATCCAACAACTCAAGGAATTGTCAAATAAGAGTTTCTAATGTAGAACAACGGTATTTTTACCTCCCTGATAGCCCCATGAAGGTTGAAAGTTCCAATGTCTAATTCAAGGCTGCCATCCTCAAGCTTAGAAAGATCAAGGACATCGTTAATAAGTGTTGCCAGGAGATTGCTACTCTTAAGAATAGTCTCTATCATAATTCTTTGCTCTGGAGTTAATTCAGTTTCCAGAAGAAGTGAAGAAAGTGCAATGATTGAGTGCATTGGTGTTCTCATTTCATGATTCATGACAGCAAGGAAATCATTCCGAGCATGAATTGCCATCTCTGCCTCACGACGAGCTGCATCTAAATCAAGGTTCTGGTCCACAAGTTGATCGCGAGCACGCATTGATTCTTCTAAGATAGCAGCATGTGAGAGAGCAACAGCTACCTATGTATGAAATGTTAGATATTAGAAAAGCAACTGGATTCCATTATATTTGCAACGAGACGATTGAAATGAATAAAGCATAGCACATAAGGACAAACAAAGCAGATCTAGAAGCTGAGAGGATTGGACTGAGACAGACAGTAAGTTTACCATCATATCAAAGCAGAAGCTGGCTAGGGAACTATATTTCTTAAACATAACATCTTATGATTAAATTATTAGAAAGCATTCAATGGCAAAGCTCTGTGATTTAACTTCTCCATTTCTAGATTTGGAACTTAGTAAACCATGTCTTTTTAAAGCAGAAAAAGCTGACAATTTACAATTATGAGATTTCAGTAAAAGCTATAATAAAAAAAAAGTTCACATAAGCAACTATAGTGCATGAGGAACAAGATACATCCTTCAAAACTGCTTAGATTGATACCGAATATCAGTTGTATGCAACTAAAAGCTGGAGCAAGACAGGAGATCTCAAGTTGAATTGTTATTTAACCTTATGCCAATGACATGTGTATCCCTGTAATTACTCTCTAAGCTCTTAAATGCTCAAAATTGTACCATTGGAGTTAGCCAACTGCTAGACAACTTAACAAGCATTGTAAATTCTAGATATAAGCTCTTCCTTATCTACAAGCGCAAGATACACTGAAGGGAAAAGGACAGACGAATTCAATGGATGAAAACAGGATGACTTTTTAACCTTGTTTCAGATTTACTTTTTTTTAGCTGGAAGGTTAATATCCAACCTAAACCTTTTAAAGGCGACTAACGTAAGATAACATGATCATGAACATTACACAAACAATGTGTGGAGAGCACAATCAATATGGGAAAAAAGGAACCTGGTCAGCGACAACTTCAACGAGTTCTAACTCATGCTCACGCCATTGTCTTGCACTGTTTGCAGGTAGCATTAGAACCATCACTGCATAGCTCTTAGCGGAAAGGTCTGGCCAGTCATTTATCTGAAAGTTTGAGAGATTTAAAAGTGGCACTCTGACAGCAACAACTTCAGATTGCATGTATCTAGGCATATGAGGTATAATCCTTGCCAATGGACATGCACATGGTATAGGGATGGCTCGTGCATTGTTGAAGACTTCATTAACTATTGGGAGATTTATCGGGATTGTAGATCCAACTGATGTTTGATGGTGCAGAGCATGAGATAGCTGTAAAGTAGTACCATTTCGTGATGGCATCCACAAAGCACATTCTTCAAGCCCTAATGTCCTACCTAGTTCAACTAGAGTTGTCTTTAGTATAGTATGCCGGTCCAGTGTACTCCGGATTTCATGTGTCAGCATTCTAACATGCCTTCCGGTCTCTTCTTGAGTAAGGATAAGCCCCATTTCCCTATCAAGCTCTTCTGCCCTATTCTTCAAGAATAGTTCTCGAGTCTTCACACTCAACAAATCAGGAATTATGTGAACAAGCATCAAAGCAGTTGCACATGACACAATGGCACAAGAAATCTTTGATATTGTCATAACCACGGCTACAGCTTTTGAATGCATGTTCATTGTCCATAAATTTATGAAATGGGTTGCCCCACAGAGAACAATGAAAGCACCGAATTGCATGAGAACCCATCTATATGGGAAGAATGCAGATTTTTGCACGAAGTAGATAAGCTCAAGCGGAATGGAGAAATATGCAACAGCAATCAAAAAGTCCGATATGTACTGATACTTCACAAGAAGCTCTCCAGGAGGCCATTGTGTGTCGATGCAATCACAAGACTCCATTGTATGTCCAATCTGCAACACCCTGAAAACTAAATCACTAAAACATTATAATTCCTAGGAAGTTTATTCACATTTTTATTCAGCTCCCTTTCTAAGGATACATTCTACTCAAAATATTTCTGTAAGAAGACCACAAAAGTATTTTTTCAATCCTAAAATCATCTGCCAACACGAATTGACACCCTTTACACAAAAGGCGTTAAAACTATTTAATGTAAATGGTCTCTCAAAACTAGCGCTTTTTCCCACCTCTTTTCTTTTTTTCTTTCCCCGAATGCTTGTGGACCAATAATATGATCAATAAACTCCCACCCCACACCCACCTTTAAAAGCTCTAAGTTGCATTAAATTTAATCAAAACCTTAACCAAACTCTATAGCGTCATTACCCAAAAATACAGTTAAATGTTTAACTACAGAAAAACATCAAATTATGAATCTGGCAACATAAGTAAGAAGCTTCTCTATCTTGAGCAACTTTTCTTTAGTACTAGAAATCAACTGCAAATAACAAAGCATCTAAACTTATTCATTTAAACATAAGTACCACGAATTTAACCCAAATTAACGTAAAAAAAAAAAATCATGGGTATCGACAAAATCCACACAAAATCTGGAAAAACATGAGAAAAGTGATGATTCTGAACCGATAATCAGTAGCTAAAGGAAAAAAAAAAAAAAAAAGAGAGAGAGAGACAAAACTTTACCACGATAGATGAAGCTTAACATTCAAAAGAGTGGTCTTGACCGTGTGCTTCTCGTGATAGAGAGAGAGAAAGAGAGTGGGCGTGAAGCTTGAAACTTGAGAGGAGACCGTAAAAAGAGGAAGAGCAAAGCAAAAAGGTCAGTGTGTGACAAGGACGACAATCGAGCCAATTGGCATGGTGATGTGGATATTTGCTTTAATATTTTATGTTGTTTGGGTTTAAAAAAAAATGGAACTAAAACAGAAGGGGTATTTTTTTTAATTGGATTATTAAATTTAAAAACATTAACAGGTGTTTTGACACCTATTATAATGAAAAAAAAAATTATATCTTTCTATGTACTTAAAATTTTTATTAAATGTATAATGTGTTTAATAAAAAAATTTAAATATATTATATAGTATCTACTTATAGAATCCAATCGAATTGTCTTAGTTAGAAATTAAATTAATTATAGAAAAAAAGAAAAAATGTTAAAAGATAAATAATAGATTTACCAAAAAAAGATAAATAATATTATTACTTTATAAATAAATAATTATTATATATTAATATATTTATCATTTCCAATTCAATCTTAATTTAATTCTAATTTCATCATCTTAACTTTTGATCTCTTTTTATCCTTGTGTAAACTTTTTGATGCATACTCACTTAACATTTTAATAAAAATTAACTGCATCCTAACTTGGGCCTTACCTCTCTAGTAGACCATACAAGGGTAAGAGCGTGGGGTTTAGGGACAATGGACACCGTAGGTGGTATATTTAATTTAGAAAAAACCATACTTTTAGTACTTAAATTTTGTTATTTTTTTTAATTGAGTTTTCAAACTTTTATTTTTTTTTTAATTCTTAAACTATCTAAAAGTTTGCAAAAAATTCCTTTATCAGTGAACCGTTGATTCTTCCGTTAAGAAATGAATATTTGGTAAACTTTTAGAAAGTTTGAGAATGGAATAAAAAAAAAAAAAGAAAGTTCGAGAACTCAATTAGAAAAAGTAAAAAAGTTCAAGGATTAAAAGAAAATTCTGCTTTTTTTTTTAAGATTTATATATTTATTTGTGTTTTAATTTATAACTTATGCTTATATATATACATATTTATTCTTTTAAGACATGATTTTTAATTATTTGTTCATTTTTAAGAATTTAGGTCTTGAAATGAAGAAAAAAAATATAAAATCCTAAAACAAAAAGATAAGAAAAAAAATTTTGGTCCTCTTGATGTACTTTTTTCATTTTGATTAACAAATATTTCAAATAATTAGTGATCCAATTTAATATTTTTTAATAGAATCAAATCATATTTAATTTTATAATTTTTTAAATTTATATAAAATAATATTTTTTTTCTTGCCAACTACATTACATATTACAACTATGTAAGAGGGAAAAATTTGAATTAGGTCCTTTTTTTTTGGAAACTAGTATTAGCAAGGTAACTATATAAATTATTTGATATTTATTCTAATTATATAAACAATAGAGATCGCAAATAATTATCATATTTAATTTAATGATACTACATAAAGTTAGTTAGAATATCACTATATATTTGTAAATAAAAACATATAAATAATAATTATGTTTATGATAAGATAAATAATTTTTTTTACCAATATTTTATCTAATAACGTAATTAATTATTCCGATTCATTAGGTTATAATTATTTTTTTATTATTATAAAAAATAATAAATGAAAAATTATACTTTTAGTTATCAAACTAACCTATTTTTTCTAATTAAGTTCTTAATTTTTTTTATTTTATTTCAATCTTTAAACTATCTAAAAGTTTACAAAAGAAACAGAGTACTTTTTTGTAACTTTTTAAAGAGTTTAAAGATTGAAATAAAAAAAATAAAAATTTAAGAATTCAATTAGAAAAAAAAGGTAAAGTTTGAGGTCTACAAATATAATTTTCTTTTAATTTATCATATAATAAAAAATGAAAATAGAAGAAGTTGGTTTGTTTTCCTTCATTTTTTGTTTACCTTACGCTATCCTTTTTCCAAAGTTCACAAGTGGAGTTAGGATTTGATAAATAGCGAGATGGGGGTGATGTATCTGCAACCAGACCCCACCAACCCTTTCACCAAATTGACTGATGGGACAAGAAGATCTTATTGTCAAATCTGGAGACCCTTTTTTATATTTTTTCCTTTTCAAATTAAAATAACCTTCGGTTTCAATTTCCATCTTTTTTTTTTATTTTCACATTCAAGATACATTTGTTTGTTGGCAAAAAAAAAAAAAAAAGAAGATAGATTTGTTTGAGTTAAAAATTTTTAGAACCATTTTTATATTTTTTATGTTATTTCATTTATAATAGGATTTATTAGGTTGATGGCCTTACTAACTTTTCAAATTACATCTAATCTCTCTCTCTCAATTTTACACCTATATTGAAGTTAGTATTATGTGTCCTTAGAGCACAAATAAGCTTCAAAGTATATAAATTATTCAACGAAGTAGAGATATGAGAAACGCTATCATAAATAATCTCGATAGTAAAAAATATTCATTGAAATTAGGGAAAAGTTACTATTTTAAACGATGGAAATCATCTTTAACATTTTCAATATTTTCCGCCTTAGCTTAGCATTCTATGATTCCTTTCCATTTATTGTGCTACATGTTGTGTCCACTTCGATTACCATTACGGCATTTTTGACAAATTATAGGTACGAGATATTGATAAATATTCATTTCTTTTTTTTTTTAAATTACAATGACATGAAAATATTAAAGCTAAGAAAACATCTTGAATTTCTAAAATATTAATATAAATTTTAAGACTGGAAAATATTTGATTCAATGTTAAAACAAATAAGTCATTTTTAATAGTTTAAAATTGTAATAGTTGTTTGAAGCCATTTATTGTTTGCCTTGACAATTTTAACCAGCGAAGTAAAATTATGCTGCATAAGCTTTTCATACCAGGTGAACAATCGAACTATAAAATTGATTATATGTTTACATTTATGTAATAGACTTATTTGATAATTTTTATTAAATAAATGATTTTTCGAATTTTTTTAATTATATTACATAATTCAATTTATAAGAAAACTAATTTAAACTTAATTCATTTTATTAAAAATTTAATATTTATAATAGTATTGAAAACATAATTTGAGAGTGGAAGATTTCAACAAGTTTAACAATTGCATTTTTAAAAGACGGTGATCTTAGAGGATTCCCACTATAACGAAGTCTGACAAAATCTGAAAAGCTTATTTTAGAAAAAAGTGGACATATTTTTATATTTTCTTGTCGTTGGTGGAAGTTCGAATTTATGTAAAGGGAACGAAGATACATTGTATTGGGATCTTAAACGTAGAAGCAACTTGGACTTGTCTCACTGCTTCGTGAGCGGTGAAGTGACTGATGGCACTTGCATATTTAAACAGTGCACACTGGTTTTTTCTTTTCTTTTTTTTTTTCTTTTTTCAAATTACACACTAGTTCAAATAAACGGAAAGAGGAAAAAGATATCTAAAAAAGAAAAAGGAAAAAATAAGTAGAGATCACTTAATGCGCCAACGTGCGGATAGCCATTTGCTGTTTCAAATTTATTGCCTTAAATCACGATTAAATATATACAAGCTGCCTTAAATCAAATGTATATAAGCGGATGTTGCATTCATGATTTGTATGTAAAATACCAAATGCGTAAAACTTTAATTCATAATATTTATATAATTAATTATATAAAAAAATAAATGAAACTATAGAAAAAAAAGTTTTAACATGATAGTTAAAAATATTGATAGTAGAAAACCATACACTCATATGTTATATTCGATAAAATATAACTCAAATGAAATAAAAATATGTACTTGATAAATTTATATTTTCTATACAAGAATGAGAGATGAAGAGGATTTTTATTGGATTAAAAGAGAAAAAGGATATTAAAAATAAAATGTGTAAACATGTATAGAAAATTTGTAGAACAAAAAAAAACATGTATAAAAAAGTGTGAGATGTAGTAGAGAGAATGTGGTGGAAATTGGAAAGGTAAATGCTATTTGAAGAGAGAGAAAAACTAACAATTATAGTTGTTTTATATGTGGAAATGAGAGAATAGGTTAAGAAAAAAAAATTGGAGGAGAGAGAGGGAGAAAAAATCAAGGTTAGAAAATAGTGGGTGGAAATAAAAAAGGAAATTTACAAATTTATTTATTATGTAAGATATTTATAATTTTAAATAATTATTATAGTGTAGGTATTTTTGTTGAATAATATTAAATTAGGGTTAAATAGTTAATTTACTAAGGTAACAATTATATAAAGTTCTTAGGACATTAATAATATAGACATAAGTAAGTTGAACAAACTTTTTCGATTTTTTTTTTTTTGTTGTTTTCTGGCTAACTATAGGAAAGAGGAAATTCAACTTCTGATTTATCGTGATGAAAAACTAGTAATAATGTTACTAGACTACAAATGTCTTGATTTTTTCCATTATGTTTTAATCCTCTCTTTATTGTTACGCCCCAAAGTCGCAAAGTCGCAATAGTCCCGCCGTGTAAACCATTTTATGATAGTAACTGGCCTCACAGTGCCTACCATAGAGATAATCTACACAAGGCGTCGACGACTCCTCGCTTTGAAATAAACAGTTCGATTAATAATTATACTATAATTATGATAATTATCACAAAGTTCTATAAAACATAGATAATTATAAATAAGTCCACAGAGCTTCCCAGGAAGTTTTACACAAACACGACAGTTTACTAGATTACATAATAACTATTAGTCTTTCCTTCCTAATTACATGGTCATTCTAGTCACACATTATATTAAGTAACTTGATCCTTACACCCGTGGCTTCAAATGGACTAACCTTTGGGTAATTGTAGGGCGGCATAGTACTTGAAGTGTTCACAAATCAGAACCTGCAAAAGGATCTATAAGGGTATGAGCAACTAAAGCCCAATAAGTTGAATTGGAGACTCATGAATGCATATAAGCACAAACAGGGTTATCAAACAATTATTTTCATGCAATGCAACAATCAAGTGTCATTGCACAACGTAATCCGGTCCGTTATGAAATCAGATAAATTTCACCCGCTCCAATCCGGGTTGAGGAGTTCCATGTTATGCAGCAGCTCACAACAAAACCCAGGCTTGTGCAATGGAGACCTCGCTCCTCCCGTGACTACCTTCGAACCATTGACTTCACCCCCGCCGCGACCTCCTCTCCTGTCACTTAGTTCGACTGAGGATGAAGAAGGGACCATTTAGCAATCCTGCGCTATCCCTTTCGAAGGGGTCGATATTTGGTTGGAGAGTCCTATGATCCCCTAACGGGTTGCAATGCATGACATTTTCGATTATTAGGGTCGACTAAGATTAAATACCGGTTAGGGTGTTCAATAAGTTCATACCAATTCAATCAGTCACAAAATCATTCACAGTACAAATTCCAGCACGAATTCAGATACATCAAGTACATGCGCAAACTATTTACAATCACAATCATATACAAGCCTAAGTCTCCGAGTACTACAAAACTAGTACTCTATTACAATAAGCAATAACCCAACTTACTTAAATTTGCTCAATCGCTCGATCCTCTAGTTGCGAGCTGATTTGTTTCTAGGTGTCCTATAATACAAATAGGTTCTTTTAGTACTTATATTTTATGGATTATTATTCTAATTCATAATATAACTCATTTTCCTCATGTATACCTATAACGTAGTAATGAGTCGTTGTGTTCTATTTCGAGGTTCGGCTCCTAAACTAGATTCTAGTTTTAATTCCTAAGTCGTAATTAAGCTCGAATCCCAATGTAATATTAATCACATTATGCTCGGGTATTCAAATATCCTATTGGGTCGTAATTTTTGTATTCTAAACTATCCGGTACACGCTAACCCTAATTGAGATATCGAATTTATTCCCGGTATGTAAAAATCTTACATTTTGAGATATTTACTTAAAATTAAATGTCATTTCAGATTTATTATTTTTCTGATTTCTATTATAATATTATCTAAATAACCTTATTTTTTTAAATTTATTAATTTACATTTTTACATATTACTAATTTATTATATTACTTACCTAATTGCCCTAATTAACCATACTTAGTACCTAAAGGCTAGGATTAAGGTTCCATTACAGAGATTAACTTCCCTAAACCTCTAATTAAGATCCAAATCAGTAATTAACATCTTAATCACTTAATTAACCTTAAATCACCCAATTTTACCATCATTTTAGGGCTAAAAATTAACTTAAAAATTTCAAAAATTAATTTTAAAAAAATGGCTTCATAGCACTGTTATACATCATATGAGCATCCTACAGAAAAATTTTGAACTCCAAACTACATCCCTAAGCCTATTTATTTTCCGGTTTACTAATGTTCAATTTTGAACAATTTGTTAGGGACCCTATATTTCCAGATATAATTAAACTAAATAAATATTTTTCCCTAAATCTACATACAATAAAACATCATAATAACAAGTTTCATAATTTTCTGGGCAAAATAAATAATTTTACAAAATTATACAAAAATCGGGTGAATAAATGACTAACCGGTCCGAAGCTTTTAGGCCGTCCAAACCCGGTCCAATGTTTTCGACCGATCCAGGTGGTGGGTCTACTGTAGGGTGGTGGTGATGGTTCGGTCCCAAGTGGTGGTGAGTGGTGGGTTTAGCTTACTTGCCTAATCTGCACAATTTTCCCCTTTTTTTATTTTTCTGGATTTTTTCGATATTTTGATTTTTTTCAGATCTTAGACTGACCAAAGGACTTCTGGAATTTTTTCCCTATTTATAGACAATTGTAGAATTTAATATGCATTAATTTGATGGGATTTTGCTCATTTTCCTAAGTTTTTGGCTTTTAGGTTGTCTAAATTTGATTGGTTAATTTTTCTTTTTCTGATTTGAAGCTGCCACGACCTGATCTTACTTCATCTTATACTCTTCTGATTTTTTTCAAATTTTTTTATAATTATTTCATAATTTTCTTTAATTATTTGTTTAGTTTTTAGCCAATTTAGGTAATTACGCGTATTTTTATCTACACGTAAATACATGTGGTATACACGTGAACATTCCTAATTATTATTTTGGTCATTCTAAAATTTTTAGTATACATATAATCTATCTCTAGTAATTTATTAGTTATTTCATGACACTTTTCGCATTTTCGGTAATTAATACCTATTATACTTAAAATTTGAAAATTTTATAGTCTCCTATTTTATTACTTATTTTCTTAAATTCAAGTTTACGGGGTCAGTTTTACTAATATTCCTCTCAATAGTTTCTAATTTGGGTTTGATCGGATCCTTTAACCGATCGCCCTAAACCTTGGGTTCTAAGTTCAACCCTACGGTTATTTGGCTTGGCTTTAGGGCTTATATTTATTGTGTTTGACTAAGATCAAACAAGAAAAAATGGTAATGCAAAATGTAAAAATATCAAATAAGTTGTAATTTGATAATATAAATATTAGTTTTTTTAATGGAATGGATAAGATTTAATTAGTTGCTTCTAACAATTATAGTATGCATTACAATTTGAGAAAAAAGAATTTAAAAAAAAAAGAAGAAAAATTTCTTAAAGATAGTGAATATTAATCTGCAGTTGCAATTGCAACAAAAATGGTGATTCATTTGAAGTCATATGGAAGAGCATTTAACAAGAATACTAACAATTTAAATAAAATAAATTTATGGTTATGGAGGGGCTTAATGGTTGCATCATTATGGTCAAACACCCCAATAAAAAAAATTGGGGTAATTAGATATGGCAAACTATTTTAATTACGGAAGCACATCGGATTTAGAAAACAACACACTTATCCTCTTAAAAAAGTTGATACCATAAAATTTCTCATTTAATACATTTCTAAATCAAATGTTTTAGTCAATAATTATCCTTTAGCTGATTCGTAAAATAATTAAGAAAACCACAAATCAGATGCTTAGTCAACCTCAAGAAAGGAGTCACAGTTGAATATTGATACGACCGAATGACTTGCCACTATATTAGAGGATGAATTTTGTAGTGTCTACATATTTCAGAATGTAAAAGTACACCATTTTAAAATTTTTGAATGTCTTTACAAGTTTAGTAGTTTCCAAAGAACATCACTGTAATTCATCCAAAGTTGTAAGAGCACCAGTAACATGACAACTTATGGTAACAGGTATTCCTATTTGGGAAATTTGCAAAATCATGATCGACGTTTTTGTACCTTTGTATTCTTATGATCATTGCTTTTTAAATTTTACAAATACATAACTTATATTTTATCACTATTTGTTTGTATAAGTCAAGAGGCATGTATTAGTTTTTAATTGGTTCATAATAATTAATTTTACTTATAACTAAACAAATTTTTTTTGTTATAATATAGCACTTTAAAGATTTTTTTTATTTATATTTATTGAAATGTATATGTATTTACATTTTAATTACTATATTGTATGAATTACATATATCGTTCGACTCAAAATTTATACTAAATGCTATTTTTATAAATAAAATTAGCTATTAATAAGCTTTTAAATTTTTTTAATCACATAAAGATTAATTTCATCAACCTCTATTATAATATTAATACTTATTATCGTTAAATAAATTCAATACTTTTCGTATGAGATTACATTTTATGCAAATGTACACTACTAAACTAAAAAATATAGTTCAATCCATAAACCAAATTAAAACTTTATGTGTTGAAAAAATTTCTAACACAAACCATATAGTTTGGTTCAAAGATATAAAAAACCAAACCACATTTTTATTATTTAATTTAGTTTTGGGGGGAAATTGAATCATGCCCATTTCTATGGTTGTTAAAATCATGAGTCAAAAATATAATTTTACAAGTTTATGATTTTATAATATTTTTCTTAATTAAAATGTGTATAAAATCATTTATGTGGACTTATAGTAAAATTATGAACATTTATATATGATTTTACAAGTTTATGATTTTACCAGTTTTGTATGATTTTATATAATTTTACCGATTCCATGTATTGAAATGAATAGTAAAATCGCAATTTCGACAACCATACCCACCCCTACTCACAATTAAGTTCATAATTGAACATAGCCTTTCTATTAAGACATTGAGAATTTGATATGTACTCACACAATTAGGTATCTCTCTTTGTTTGATTTCTAGGGTCTTTTAATTCTATTAAGTTTTTATGTTTATGTGTGTTGATAGGACATTTTGGACTTAGTCTCCTCAAGCTCATGCTGACTTACTAAGCTCATGGCCCAGCTCAACTTAACAATATTCGACTTCGCTATTCTCTTAGCCGGCGTCAGCCTAACCTTACCCAATAGCTTACTTAACTATCATAAATCCATAATGGCTAATAGATAACGGGATAAGGATTAGATAGTCGGTAACAATCACTACCCCACAAATCTAAACCATGTTGGACTACATAATCTCACTACACAATGTGTGGGCGTGACAAAGTGCCTCAGGTGTCTTAGTTTCTGACTACCTTCTTCTATAAATACCTATTTGCATCCTAATGGTAAACTACTTAAACTTTTTGCACATTAGCCTACACTTAAGCTTTCTTGCATTCTTACTCCTTCTCTATACATAAAATGATTTAAGTATTAGAGTAACTACACCACATAATACTCTAACACCCCTCACTATTCTTTGTTCTACTAGCTCACCTCACAAATGTAAAGCATAAATTCACATTACTTTACTAACAAAATCCTATAGATAACGGTGTGTTTTTGTGTTTTCAGGTTACTAAATACAAAATTTTATAGGGATATAAACAATAAATTTGACTAATAAGTGAGTGATGCTACAAAAACTATCCATTTCAATATAAATTATATGATTGATTGACATTCATTGTCAAAATAATAACTGTAAGAAAAGTATATCAAGTAATTCATTTTTATTATTTACTAAGCTATAATGCTGAAAATTTTATAATGTTAATAATGTAATTAGTATTTATGGTATGAAACTATTAAATAAATAATAACTCAATTTAGTTATATTTATAATAAATGAAAATTTAAGGTATTATTTATTGTGAAGAAAAAAAAAAGGAAAAACGTCATTCAAACAATATATAATATAATCAATTCATCTTAAGAAAGGTACAATAACTGCTATGAAAATTGAACCCATTACCTCTTATGTTTACAATGAAAGTTACCTAATCATTAAATTGTATGTAACAATTTATTAAATTAACCTCTTAAAATATACATATAATATATACAATTTTTCATTTTTATAGAATTTTCATAATTTTTTTTCTAGGCTTAGGGGGTCATTGTTTGCTACCCATGATCATGGGTAAGCTTTTCATTCATGTCTTCTGTTTAGTCTTTTTCATCCCCAGTCCTATGCCTTGGATGATGATTAGTTGCCTCCACAAGTTCTCTTGATAAAAATTTTATGATTTTTTAACTCTTTATTTTCCATTTTGAGGTTACAAACATTACTATTAAGGTAACGTATGAATCTAATCGATGAATTTTATCTTTTAAAATGCTTTGCACAAATATCCTTCCTCAAATAATATAGAAGATATAGATGATATATTATAGATAGTATCATTTCTTAAATTTCAAAAAATCAAACCTATTTTCTCTTCTTTCTTTCTTTTTTTTATTTTTTCTAATTTATGAAAGTTTAAAAACTAAAAATCATATTTTGAAAGTTTAGAGGAGCAAACTGTACATAGTTCAAAGTTTACAGGGTTTTTTTTTTATTTTCCCCTAAAATTTCAAAAAACCAAACCTATTCTTGTATTTTCTTAATTTTTTCAAAGTATATTATTGTTAATTGTTATTTTTGAATTTTTTATAATATTTTTATAAAATTCATTATAAAGAACACTTGTTTATTTCACTTTAAAAAATTAAAGTACAAAAATAAGAAAAAAATAAAGTTTAAACACTAAAATAAAAATAAAATAAATGTTAATATATTTATATTATTATTCTACTATTTTATGATGACAGCTATTATAAAAAAGATATAATTTATCTCATTTAAAAAATTAAAATATTAAAACGAATAAATTTAAAGTTTAAATATTAAAATATAAAAATCGGATATTTTTAACTATATCCCTCCAGACAAAGTCTAGTTTATCAAGAGAGACGTTCTGTTTGGTCAAGGTGTACAAGTCGTTTTTGTCTTTTCTCTTTTTTAAATAAACTTTTCCTTTTTATTTTTTGGCCAGATTCAACGGACTTTTCAAGTGCAATTTCTCATCGTCCATTGATAAGACACCGTCCTCGGTAACATACGATTGAACTTTATCGAAACACTGTAAGATTTGAATGTTCTACGATGAAATGGGATTGTTCTCACCATTTGGCTTTGAGGATACAATATGTCATTATATGAATGCATTTATACAAGATCAAATTTGAGAAATTATCAAAATTACAAAAATATTTTAAATTTTAAAATTTCGCACCTACATTCTTTACACATATTTTCACAACATAATATTCTTAAATTTTAATCCAATATAGTAGTAAGCCATTCTTACTATTTATATATTGTAAAATTTCGGAAGAATGACCGTAAAATGATATGAGTAAATGATTATATGGTGTATAGGATATGGGGACCTATCATACCCTACCCTTAGGTATAGTTTCTTAAACTTTTGAAATTAACACTTGCTTTATAGTGAAAAAGAATTTGTTAGTCTTAACATGATATATATTTTAATGAGTGATGGGTAAGTATCAATAATATTTAGATATATATTAATTATAGTGGATAGATATTTTTATATATTAAAATTTTATTAATACTTATTCATCATTCATCAAAATATATGATGTGTTAGTACTATTGAAGTTTTTCTCTCTTATTGCATCATTGATCTTGGAAACACTCTAGAATAAGTATCATGTTGAACTTATAACTTTTTTTTTACTTTTTATTAAATTTCAATTTCACACATCTTTTTTAGTAAATTCTTATTATATTTTATTTTTTAATGTAAAAAAGATTGTTTTTTGAATATTGTATGGAACATTAATATTAATAACATCCCTTTGTTAGCAAAACAATCAAATACCAAAAGCATAAGGGTGCATGTAAATAATAATAATAATAATAATAATAATAATAATAATAATAATAATAATAATAATAATAATAATAATAATAATAATAATAATAATAGGATACAAATTCTTTGTAATTAACAACAAATAATATCTCTTCAAGTTTAAAGTATGTTCAAGTTCTAATTATTGGCTCTAAGTTTAGGATTTGTATTAGGTTCAAGACATTTCCTTTTATTATCTTCAAGTTTATTCTTTTATTTTTTTTATTGAAGAAAGTACAAGGTTTTTTTTGTCATTCATTAATATATATTATATTATTCCCATCAATTATACCTAGATCTAATCTTATAAGAAATCTCTCGATACTCTTATAAGATATCAAACTCTAGATTATTACCAATGGAAATAATAATTTAAATCATAAAGCAAACATAGTTAAATCAAGAAATTAATAAAGAATTAAATTAATCAATACTAATCATGTCACACAAATGGATCTAGGTTTTACAAAACCTGGACACTAAGATTCTACTCAGTATACATCCTAAAATAAAAATATAAAATTAAAGTGTAGAAAGTAATGGAAAGAATCATCATGAAATCTAGAAAAATTGAATCTTTAAGTCTTCGCTTCTCTTCGCTTTCCTGGTTGTTCTTGGCTTTAGAAACTCTCTCAAAGTCGTACATAAAAATTTTCCTCAATAAACTTGTAAGCTCCAAAAATTGAATTTAGGACAACTGAACTTAAATTTAGGGTTTTTAGGGTAATTTATCCAATTGAGCCCAAACTTTGCGACTAGAATGAAAAAGTTAGTCGAGATATTACAGTAAAGTTAGATTTTAGTAATAATGACCCGAAACCCCAATTTTTCCCTTAGAAATTAGAATATTTAATAAAGCACTAAAATATTCAGAACTCCTAAAATTGAATTTAGATTGCAACGAGAACTTAGAGATAAGTTAATTGAGTTATAAAATGAGATAATGTAGGATAATTTACTATATAAAAATACACGTAATTTTTCGAATATACCTGGTATAAATAATAATCATACCCGTAAATTAACCCTAAATTGTGTAATTATATATTTATTGTGTTGAATTCATGAAATTGACTTTAGAACATATCCTAAAAATAAAAGATATATTAGAAACTTAATTATATGAGTAAAGTTATATATTTCACATGTTATTTACATAGGGTATAAATTTGAATATTAATTAAATAACAAATTCTCACATATAATATCTATATTTAAGTAATTATCTAATAAAAGAAAAAGAAAAATTAATCAAATACAATGGAGATTGTTGGATTCTACGTGGCTGTTGTAGAGGGAGGAGAATTGCTGATTCAAAAAGCAATTCATCAACAAAATGACACCTCATGCTTAATTAAATTAGAAAAAAAAAAAGAAAAAATCCATAGGCGGTGAAAGAAGTTTATAAAAATTATCCTAGCAGCAGAATGACAACATTTAGCAGTTTGGAACCAAAAACAACAGAAAGAAAAATCAGAAAAAAATCGTAGAAAATAAAAAGAAATTTAGAAAAAACAGGGGAAATTTCGTAAAGGTGTAGAACCCTGACCTATAGTATTTCTGCTGTGAAACCCAGCCAACCCCACATGGTCCACCTACCGCACAAGCGTTCCGACAACCTCCCAACCGCCGACGGCCACCGGAGCACCCAAGAACAGCAAGGTCAAATTCTTGCCCTGTTTTTCAAGAATTTTTAAAAATTAGTAAATCCGCCCAAAAAATTATGAAAAAAATTGGTACTTAGGTTATTTTAAACATGCTTTCATGTGATATTTTTATTTTTTAAAAATTCATAATATTTAATATATTTTATTAAGAAATCTACTGTTCATCCGAATATATAATTGTAAAATAAATGTACTAAATAATGTTGTTTCTAGCTGAAAATTTTTGTATAGGATATGCATGAGATGTAGGTAATTGCTATGTAGCCCGAATTTTGATTTGAATAATTTTAATATTTATTGAATTTTTAGGCCTGAAATGAGCACGAAAATAGGCTGAAATTATGAATTTAATAGGAAATTATGAAATTAATTGATGAAATGGATATGTACTGATCTATGATGAATAGTAATAGTATTAAGTTAGATTGAAATTAATTGGATGCTAAAAGAATTATAATTGAATAATTTATTATAATTTAGGGGTAAGATTATTAATATGAAAATATAGACAATAGGTCAGAAACTTAAAACCAAGTGATAACTGAATTTCCTATATTTTTAGAATCCTATAGAAATTTTCGGGGAATTATTTGGTAACCCGAACTATTTATTACAAATTTATTAAGTAAAATAGCTTAAATTACAAGTTGAGATGTATTTGTAATATTAATAGGCTAAAACGAATTAACCAAAAGCTATATAAAGGATTGTTGATCAGATGGGATTAATGGAAATTTTTATCTTATTTATTAATATTTTTTAATCGGGATACACTTTAGGTGTAATAGAATTGAATAATACTCATATTGTTACAATATAAGGACAAATTAGATAAAATATAATTTAATAATGTAAATCATGTATAATATGATCGTTTTATATAATTATGTATAATTGTATTAAAAATTCAAACTACTTGTTAAATTCCATCTCTAGAAACAGGACTCGTAAAACATGTCGTTAGGTCTACACGAACTCAATGACACTAGTTTTGTTGAAATCGAATAACCTTAAGCAATCTAACCTATAACTATATCATATTCAAGAATATACACATTTCGGTAACCTTATCGGAATCAAAACGTGAATTAATAAATATAAAGTACGTTTCGATACGATCAAAACGATATATAATATGTAATAGTATATATGATGTACGGTATCAATAATTAATAATTTAATTCGATATACACTAATGACATGACTGCATATTATGGAAATAATATATATATATATATAACCATTTTAGATTAAACCCTAATGATTTCGTAATTATTACGAAAACTAAATTTGGACCTTTTGTATAATTAGGACCTTCTTAAGACGGTTGACAATTTAAGTCAGCAATAGCGAACATCTAAACAATTAAGTTGGGATTGTAGCTTTACCGCTGTTTGGGTACTATTTAAAGTATCCGGGGACCCAAGAGTACTTCTGGTTGTGTTTGTAATTAGATGATTATGCGCATGTTATGTGTGTGAATGATACTCGGTCGTGACAGGAGTTTAACTCCTTAGTGTGCTGTTCTGCATATTTGCATGGATTCTGTATTGTGTGAACTTGTTGGTCACCCCTGATTAACACTAACAGTTATTCGACTAAAATGTAATTGGACATGCATAATCACCCGTTAGGGGAAACGATTAAGAGTGTTAAGCCAAACACCGACTTCCTTCGATGAGGATAGCTGAAATGGTCCTTTCCCCATCCTTAATCGAACTAAGTGACAGGCGAGGAGGTCGCGGCAAGATTGGGGGCCGTGGTTCGAAGGCGGTCATGGGAGGGGGGTGTTCTCCATTGCACAAGCCCGGGTTTGGTCTGACTTGAGTCGCAATGAAACTCCTCAATCCGGGTTGGAGTAGATGTAATTTCTCTAACCTCACAGTGGACCGGATGACACTGTGTGATGTTTTCATTTGAGTGATTGCATTGCATTTCATCATGATTATTAACCTTATTCGTGATTGTATAGTACTCTTCTGACTCCGTCCCACTTACTGAGCTGGTTGTGCTGACATCCCTACAGAATCTTTTGCAGGTATTGAGTAAAGGCAAGATGTTCAGGTACCACCGTTCGTAGGTTAGTGTGCTGCTGTGTGGGAAAGTGAGGATCGAGGAATTTAACTGAACTCGAGCTTTTGGCTTTGTCTTTAAGTTTTGAGGAAAACTAAATGGGAATTCCCTGGGAGCCTACTAATTTTCTAACTTATTGTATATAGAACGCAAAACCTGTGGTTTTTAATAAACTCTGATTGTAAACTTTACCCTTGGACGTGAAATGTTTGTTTAAATACTGTTGTGATACTAAACAGCAGGTTGTATAGAACAAGTATTTTGTAAAAGCTCTACTACAGGTTTGGATATTAACAGGTGTCAGAACAGACGTTTCAAGCTGGTTGAGTTGTACGCCTTGTGTAAACTGCGTCTACGATAGCAGCTGTGAGGTCAGCTTCTATCTTAGATTAATTTACACGGCGGAACTGTTATGACTCTTCTTATTCGGGGCGTGACAAAACCCTAACAAGGCTTTATATATGAAGAATTAAAAAAATTTAGGTCGATTGGAAAAGACACGACCGGGGACACAACCGTGTCTTTTGGTAGTGTAACAATCTGTGCTTCACGTTTCTTAACCTAGAAACGACATGACCAACGACATAATCGTGTCTTCTGGTTGTGTCATAGGTTGTAATGGTTGAAAAACAGCTCCAAATTCACCTAAAAACGATACAGTCGTGTCATTTGGCTGTATCGATCTTCAAACATTTATAACTTGCTTATTTTAGCTCCGATTTGAGGTAAATTTGTTTCTATCTTCTCGTTTTCTTGTTTCAAAACCTAAAAAAAAAAATTACTCAATTAAGTATTATTGTCTAAAAATAAACTCAAATATTAAGAAAAATCATAAAAAATCATTAAATAAAATATGTACAATTATGAACTCATCAAACTTCCTTACATTTAAGCATTTGCTTATCCTCAAGCAAATAAAATAAAGAAAAATCAGGATAAGAATTCTTAAGTTAAAAACTATTATTGTTGAAGAAACCGGTCAATAATTACACTCAACCCTAAAAAATTCAACTTGCAAATCCAATCAATTTTCTTTAAATAACTTCCTTAACTTTTATACTTAATCTTTTTTCCAATGTCCAAAGGATATAAAGTACTAGAGTTCACAGGCTAATCTATATAAATTAAAGTTTAATTGAATCATTTAATCAAGGATTCCCGTACTTACGATTAGATTTAACATCTCGCCATTCAGGAAAGAGTCATAATGATTTTAACTTACTTAACTAAAATGCATGCAATCCTCTCTTCATTCCCGCTAAGCGCTATAATTTAGAGTAAACACATATTACATCCACTCATCCTTTGATCATTCCCTTAGTTCATGCTTTAGTTGGAAGCTTCAAATTTATTAAATTTATGTTATTAATTAAGCATATTATTCAAGGAAATTGTGTTGGCAACGAGAAAGGATCTCGCTCTTCTAAGGGACCAAGATCGATCCATACCAACCTAGCTCTCATATTGGTAGCGAGAAAGAACCTTCCTCTTCTAAGAGATCAAGGCCGATCCATACCAATTTATTCTTTAAGTTTATTTTGGCATTGGTAGTGGAATTCAACTTCGCTCTTTTGAGGAACCAAGGCGAATTTTTACCAATTTTACCCTTTTTTTCTTTTTCTTTTTCTTTTGTTATGTTTGTCACTTTCCACCTCCAACTATTTTGTTTTTTTCTTTTCTAGGGTTTCTCAAAAGATAAATTTCATTTATTTATTTACTAAGGATTAAAGGCTCTAAAGTCATTTAAGAGGAAAATATACATAAAAGCAAGCTTTGAAAATAATCATGACTAACTCCTAACTAATGATATTGCTCTAATTCTAAGTGCTAAAATCCTAAACTAAATAATCCTTAACTTTACTTTATAAAAATTTCACATATCAACTCTAGCATCGTGTAAATTAAACATTAACAATCAAGTATTCGTATTACATTCAACTCAATGGAAGTTACCAATTTTTGAATAATTGCAAGTCAATAAAATAATAAAATTTGGTTAAATACAAAAAAAAAAAATGATCTCCTAAGAAACAAAGTTTCTATATCCCCTTCCCCACACTTAAAACTGTACATTGTCCTCAATGTACAAATCAAGTCATACAATGGAAAATATATCAATCAAAACAATCATGAGTAAGACGATATAAAAATGGGGGAAAAAAAAAAACGATACTCCCCTGAAAATTTGAGTAACATGAATGCACAAAAGTCATAAGTTATGAAGTTTGAAGTAGTTCAAATCAAACGCATTTTTCCATATGAGCTTTAAATTTCCAAGGCATCGACTCCACAATCCTCCTAATCCAAGGCATCATCTATAATTTCATCCTCATCTTCCTTCTCATCATTAATATCTTCAATCGAACTCTCCTCCTAAGCTCCTTCGTCTAAATTTGTAATTTAGCTTTTGGTATCATGTTTCTCTATAAAAAGAAAGAAGATTCAAGTCAAATTTCTAATATATTAGAGCTTCCCCACACTTAGAATAAAGAAATAGACCAAAAAATCATTACTAAGTATGAAAATAAACACTTTAACTCATTGAGGAATTTTGTCAAACACTTGGTATGCATACAAAATATAGTTGTGTTCTTTGAGAAACCTTTCAAGCTATCCTAACAACTATTATTACACAATAGATTCAAAGCATGCTTAAACTCCTAATTCCTCAATAACATGAATTAATAGTACTTGTATATTGATTAAACACTAAAGCCCTAAGTACTAAAATAAAGAACAAGGCATTTAAAGCAATGAAAGTCAACGCTTCAACTTAAACATTTAAGAATCCCATGCTTATAGCAATGTACTACAAACGATATGATCATGTCATAACTCTGTGTCTTTCAAAATCTAATTGTAGACCAAATTTAAAAGCACGATTGTGTTCTTCATGTTCATGACCTATCTTCTCAAAACAAAAGTTATGAACATAACTAAAGATTATCACATGCAAAAGCGTCAATTTCTACTTACTCCACATGCACAAGAGTCCAATCCAAGAAAATTTTTAGAAAAATTATAGAAAAAGAGGAATTAAGAACTTACTTGGATTCTTAAAGTAATGAGAGTAGTAGAGATCCTTGAGTTGATGTGGGTTTGTATGTTGTATGTGAAAGAAAATGTGAGAGATGAAGGAACACATAAGTAAGAGGGGATGAATGTGTTGGGCGTAAGATGAAAAAAAAAAATTCAAGGAGAAATGACCATAAGCAGGGCTAATTTTTTTTTTTTATATATTAGTTAAGATACAACTCGAGACACAATCGTGTCTCGTGGTCGTGTAATAATCTGAGTTGCAAGCTGTTTGCATGTTTTGTAACGACACAGCCTAAGACACGATCGTGTATCATGAATGTGTAACTTTCTATGTATTGTACACAAAAACTGCCCAGAATTCACATGGTCTAGGACATGATTGTATCCTATGATCGTGTAACAATCTGTTTCTTTCTTTTTTTACTTTTCAATTTTATTATTTTTATTTTAATTAATGTATGCCTAAGCTAAATGCATGATTTCAAAAATAAAATAAAATAAATTTAAAAAAACAAAAGTACTAAATGAAAAAAAAATGAACCAAAGAAATCTAATGCAAGAGATTAAACTAAGAGGAAAACTTATTATGTTGCACTTATCGATTGTGAAATTTCGTTTAGCTTCTAGGGCACTGCCCTGGAAACCCTACAGGGGGTGTTGTACCCTTAACCCTTGCCTACTAACCGATTAGCAAGACTGCCGTATACGTAGCGTAATATAAAAGCAAACTTGACCTTAAAATGAAAGATAAAAGTGTTAAAATGCTAAGAATAATAATAAAAAACTACTAAAATAACCTACCAACTAAAAAGTAAAAAGAACTTGGGTTACCTCGTAAGAGTGTTATATTTAACGTTGATAGCTTGACAGAATGCATGGTTTACTTACCTTCATCCAAGTAGGGATGGATCTCCATCCTTACCTCACTTTCAAACCCTCCAAACAAGACTTGAGTTACCTTTTTTCCATTGGTATAACAAATTCTCTTGTCGAATTACATAACTTCTATTGAATTTCTTCTTATTAAGCCATTCATCAAACTTGTGTTGCTTGAATCTTTATTAGCTTTTCTCTTAAATGGAGTGGTTATTGGCAGCTTTGAGCTCTTCACTACAAAAGCATGTTCTAACCAATCTTCTGAGTGTTTCTACTTTGAGACTGGTGATTTTTCTTTGGGAGGTTCTGACTTTCCTTCATTTGATCTACAAAATGGTTCAATCCCTATCTTCTCCACATTGGGTTCATTAGCATCCAACTGAGTTATAGCTTCTGATTGATTAAGGGTTTTCACCATTTCTCCATCTCTTAGTTCTAAGCAATCGTTCATAGGTTCTTTAACAAGTGTTTCCTGCACGCATTCAGTAACAATTGCATTAGAAGTATCACCAACATAGATTATACCCTTTGAGTCAAGATACTTGTACATTGAATCTAGATTTTATAAAACAATTTCCTTATCTTCGACCTTTAAGATGAACATATGCTCACTAATATCAAACATGGCCTTAACGATAGCTCGGAAGGGTCTACCTAGAATCAATGGTACCTCAAGATCCTCATTTATGTCGAGGATAACAAAATCTACAGGGAAAGTGAATTTATCAACTCGCACTAAAACATCTTTTATGATGCTTTTAGGGTATATGGTGGACCTATCAGCTAATTGAATGCACATATGTGTTGGTTTAGGTTCTCTTAACCTTTGCTTTTTAAAGAAATTAAATGTCATCAGGTTAATACTAGCTCCTAGATCTACTAAAACATTATCTACCGATAACTTTCCAAGTACATAAGGCAGAGTAAAACTCTTTGGATCTTGTAATTTCTTTGGTAACTTTTTCTAGAGTAATGCTGAGCATTTCTTGTTCAGTGTAACAGTTGAAAGATCCTCCAACTTCCTCTTGTTTGACAACATGTCCTTTAGGAATTTTGCGTATTTTGGCATTTGCAATAAAACATCAACAAGAGGCAAATTCACTTGTATTTGTTTAAAAAGATCGATGAATTTATTGAATTGCTTAGTTGGATCAAGGCAGTCTTGCTTAAGTCGCTGTGGATATGGGATGGTCAGCTTATATTCATTTACTTTTCGTGGCTCTACACTCTCTTTTGATCTCAACGGTTCTGAACTTTATTTTCCCTTGACCTCCACTTCTTTCTCAACTACTTCCTTATCCTCCTTCTTCTTAACTTTTAGCCTTTTACCAATTTTCAGGGTCACTAAATTAACATGTTCCCTTGGGTTTGTTTTAGCATTTCCAGGCAGTGAACCTTGTTGTCGTTTATTCAACATCCTTGTAAGTTATCCAATTTGATTTTCTAAATTGTGGATAGAAGCTTCCCGGTTCCTTAAAGAGGCCTTTGTTTGTTACATTTTAGCCTCTTAGATTGAATATATTTTTCCAGGAGGCTTTCCAACTTCTTCTCTAGAGCAGGTGGGGGTACTGCCAGTTGTTGAAACCCTGGTAGAGGCAAATTTGGTCTTTGTTGAGGTTGATTCCTTATCTACCATTGTTAGCCTTGACCTTAATTTTGACTTCCCCATGAAAGATTAGGGTGATCTCTCCACCCCGGGTTATAGGTGTTGTTATAAGGATTATACTGAGATCTTGTAGGTTTCCTTAGAAAATCAACACATTATGTCTGCTCGCAGCCTATAATCCCCTCTTAAATGAAGTTATTGGAGCTATACTATGGTTATTGTGAACTAGTCGAGAGGGATTCAATTTTCTTACTTAACATCTCCACTTAAGTGGTTAGAGACTGTATAGCATTGAGCTCAAATATGCTTACGACTTTTTGCTTCCCCATTAGGTTCTCCCATTGGTAATTATTCATAGCCATGCCTTTTACCAGAGCCTAGGCTTCTTCGGGTGTCTTAGTATTGAGTGTACCTCCGGCTACTGCATTCATCATTTGTCTAGTAGAGAGGTTGAGACCATTATAGAATGTTTGCATTTATATCCAAAGAGAGAGGTTGTGATGTGGATACTACCTTAACAAGTCCTTAAAGTGCTCCTATGTATCGTATAAGGTCTCACCCTCTATCTGGGCAAAAGATGAGATGTCGGCTCTAAGCTTTGCTGTTTTCGCAAGTGGAAAATATTTCTCCAAGAATTTTTCTACCAATTCATTCTAGGTTTTGATTGAATTCCTTGCCAAGGAATTTAACCATTGCTTAGCTTAGCTGCATAAAGAAAATGGAAAGAGGCGCAGCTGGATGGCATCATCAGTTGCCTTATTAATTTTAAAAGTTTCACATATTTCTAAAAAACTGGAAATATGTGCGTTGGGATCTTCGTCTTGAAGGCTGTTAAATTGGACAAATTATTGAACCAACTAAATAATGTTAGGCTTAATCTTGAAGTTATTGGTTGCAACAGTTGGCTAATTGATGCAGGATTAGATAGCGGTTAATGATGGTTGGGAGTAGTCCAACATGGTTCGATTATGTTCCTCGTTATTGGCCATGATGTCGTTAGGTAAGCTCTCGTGATTAGATTCTTGTTCTATCACTTAACTCTTGACTTCGCCTTTTAATAACTCCACTTCGTCTTTCAATCTAATTGAAGATCCTTGGTTAATCATCTCTACTGTTTCTTTAACAAATAATTGCCCCAAATTGTGTAAAGCCATCCTCTTAATCTCAGGATCAATTTTAATTAAATCCTTTGATTGGCTTCTTATCATGCACTACACCAAAGAAAATAGAGAATTTAGTCAAGATTGCACTAAGAAAAAGAAAATAAATCAAGAAAGATAAAGAAAAAATGGCTAGATTAATAAATCTACTAGTTTTCTTAATATCAACAATCCCCGGCAATGGCACTAGAAACTTGATACGAGGCAAGTGCACCTATCAGTTTATAATATAACAAAATAAGTCTAAGTGTTGATCCTTCAGGGACTTTGACTACTAGTATTTACTAGGTCTCTATTATCTAATCGACAATTTAAATTTCAAGAAATCTAAAGAAGTAAATCTAAATTGCTGCTAAAATTAAATTAACGAGTAACTAAGATGAAATTCAAGAATTAACAAGAAAGCAATTTAATTAATTCAAGATTCAACACTGTAACTGGATCTTGCTTCCCCTAGATCTAACATATGATTTTCCTAAAGATAATCTAATTTATTCTTTAATTTTTCTTGATCAGGAGAATTCTCTACTAAGGTTAATTACTTTCTCAAGTCAATTAACCCTAACCTTAGAATCACCTATTAGAATCTCTTCTCAATAGCATGATCTTAGATCGCATTATTGAACAACGAACTCTCTACATTTTAAATTAAAATCTGAAAGAATCTTGCAAATTATCTCTAATCTTGTAACAATTCCCATCAACTATACCTAGATCTAATCTTATAAGAAATCTCTCGGTTCTTTTATAAGATATCAAACTCTAGATTATTACCAATGGAAATAATAATCTAAATCATAAAGCAAACATAGTTAAATCAAGAAATTAATAAAGAATTAAATTAATCAATACTAATCATGTCACATAGATAGATTTAGGTTTTACAAAACCTGGATACTAAGATTCTACTCAGTACACATCCTAAAATAAAAATCTAAAATTAAAGTGTAGAAAGTAATGGAAAGAATCATCATGAAATCTAAAAAAAATTGAATCTTTAAGTCTTCGCTTCTCTTCGCTTTCCTGGTTGTTCTTGGCTTTAGAAACTCTCTCAAAGTTGTACATGAAAATTTTCCTCAATAAACCCTAATAGGGCTTTATATATGAAGAAATAAAAAAATTTAGGTGAATTAGAAAAGACACGATCGGGGACACAACCTTGTCTTTTAGTGGTGTAACAATCTGTGCTTCACGTTTCTTAACCTAGAAACGACATGACCAATGACATAATCGTGTCTTGTGGTTGTGTCATAGGTTGTAATGGTTAAAAAACAGCTCCAAATTCACCTAGAAATGATACAGTCGTGTCATTTGGCTGTATCGATCTTCAAAACCTTTATAACTTGCTCATTTTAGCTCCTATTTGAGTGAAATTTGTTTCTATCATCTCATTTTCTCGTGTAGAATGTTTCAAAAAAAATTTTATTCAATTAAGTATTATTGTCTAAAAATAAACTCAAATATCAAGGACAATTATCAAAAATCACTAAATAAAATATGTGCAATTAGGAACTCATCATTGTTCCATACTAAGTGCAAGATCAAGGGCCAACTGTGCACAATCATTGTGATGAGGGTAGTTACACGAATGCTATTGCCTAGTTACTAGTACAAAGGTTGAATTTGCTAAACTCCAAGCATGTTGACCTTATAAGTTACATTGGCTCATGATAAGGGTACATTGCACATAATTGAGCAAGTGGTTGTTCCATTCTCTATTGGGGACTTCTACCTTAGGCGATGTGATTTATGATGTCTTCCCTATGGATACTTCACATTTGCTCCTAAGTAGACCATGGCCTTTTGATTGATGTGTTGTACATGATGGGTACAAGAACACCTATGCCTTCATCGAAGATGATAAGAAGATTGTATTGCAATCATGGACCCCCAATCAGGTGAATGAGATGCACATCCAACTCACCTGAGCTACTAAAAAGAAGGCCTTAGCTTGAAGAGAATTATGAGCCATTGAGAAGATCGATGAGCAAATGTTTTTATTGACCTAAAGATTGCTTGATCTAAGAACCTAAATACTATGCCATATAAGGTTAGGAGATTTATTGATGAATACTTTGACTTGTTTCCTCAATAATTACCCAAAGGGCTACATCTAGTCTAAGGTATTAAACATTGCATTGGTCTACAACCTGATACCACCTTACCTAACTAACCTACATATAGGATGAATCCTAAGTAAGCTGTTGAGTTGAAGAGGTAAGCAAATGAACTAATTGAGAGTGGTTATGTAAGAGAGAGCATGAGCCTATGTGTTATGTTCGCTCTTCTTGTACCAAAGAAACATGGTTCACGGTGCATATGCATTGATAATTGAGCTCTTCATGGTGCTTGGGTGTTCTCTAAGATTGACTTATAATGCGGCTACCGCCAAATTCGAACGAGGCTAGAAGATAAGTGGAAGACTAGTGTCAAAACTAACATCATCTCTATGGAATAGTTAGTAATGCCCTTTGGGTTAACAAACGCAATAAGTACATTTATGAGACTCGTGGACCATATGATGAGACCTTTGATCGGTAGGTATATGATAGTGTGCTTTGATGATATCTTAGTGTATAGTGCTAATCTAGCAACCCACATTAAGCACCTTTGAGCTGTTTTTGACATAATCTATACCAAAAAACTGTCACACCTTGAAGCGGTAGAGTAGTAATAGTCTCGCTATGCAAACTATTCTAAGATAGAAGCTAATCTCGTAGTTACTATCTTAGATTTGATCTACACAAGGCGTCTACGATTAACCTGCTTTGAAGAAAAACAGTTCATAAATTAAATAAATTATTTACTTAAAAAAGTATGAAAATATATATAGACACTAGATGTAAGTATTATAAATAATGTTTATAGGGTTTTATTGCCCTATACTTCTTAAATAATACATTATTTGAAAACGAAATATTTCAAATAAAAGCAAAGACCTTGATAATATATATCTATTCTTCAGATGTATTTCCTCACTCCCCAAGATTCAGCACTTTCTAGCTTCAGGGTAATTATAATCCACTTCCTAGCTAGCACCTGTAACAAGATTTATAGGGATATAAGAAACCATAGCTCAGTAAGTTGGGATGGAGACTTAAAACCATATAGCAAACTTAAATAAGGTTACCAACCAAATTATTAGATTTAATGCATGCTTAAGTAAATATCATCGTACGACGTTGTCCAGCCAATTGTAAAATTAGAGAAATTTCACCTGCTTTAATCTAAGTTGAGGAGTTTTTGTTAATGCAACAGATCATGACCAAACCCAAGCTTGTGAAATGGAGACACCACTCCTCCTATGACGACCTTCGAACCATTGACTTTACCCTTTCCGCGACCTCCTCACTTATCATTTAGTTTGACTAAGGATGAAAAATGGACCAATTATGCCATCCAGCGTTATTCCTTTTGAAGGAGTCGGTATTTGGCTAGAGAATCCTAATGTTCCCTTAATGGGTTGTTATGCATGTCTGATTTAAAATTTCAAGTTATATGTTTAATTAAGTCCAGTTTAAAGTGTTCAATCATTTCAATGAATCACATAAATACAAGTTAGGACAGCAATCAAAATCATATCTTCAAACTCAGAAACAAGCACATGTACATAATTAACCATCTAACAAGCATAATCGTGTATAATTTTAAGCCCCTAAGTATTACAATTTAGTACTCCAAAATATAGCAACGTATTAATCCCAACTTACCTGGTATCCTTGGTTGCTCACTTAACCAACCGTAGGTTGACTCGTCTTTATATGTCCTATAATATATAACATAAATGCGTTTTTAGTATTTATATCTTGATGATATGTATATATATATGTACTCTAGGTTATGATTTAACCTAATTCTTCCCATATACATAATAGTCATTATTAATTCATTCTAGGTTACTATAGGGTTCTGTTTCCGAATCTGGTTCTAATTTAGGTTTTAAAGCAATTCCAATTAAGTATATTATATGTAAAGCCTAAAAATGAGATCTAAACAAAAATGTGAAATTCATCACATTAGACTCGAGTGTCCTAATTATCACTTTTATTTTCAAATCAGTATTTTATTTTACCTAGTACACTCAAATCCTTATTAGTATATCAAATTTACTCTTATGTAAGCAAATTTTACATTTTTCATATAATTATCTAAATTTAAGTCTCTTACCAGATTTTATATATATTCCTATTATTAGTATAATATCAATTTTTATTCTAACATTTTCTATTTATTATATTTCCAATTTTTGCATAGTATGTATTATTACTTATTGTGTACGTAATACACATCTAATATTTCTATCACTCCAAATATCATTTCCTAACATCAATTAATATCTCAAAATATATAAATTCATCCTAAATCATATTTTACTCCTAATTATCTTAATTTACAAAATTAAGTTAAAATACAGCATTTTTACCTATTAAATATACTACATAATACCCTAATAATTACATCTAACACCTTAAATATTACAAATATCATACTTTATGAAATTTCAACATTCTAAAACATATAATTATGCACTAAATTAGTAATTATTTATTTAGTTACCTAATTAACCTAAAATTACCCATTTTATACATCATTTTAAGGCCTAAAAATTATCTAAAAATCTCAAAAATTAATTTTTGAAAAAGGTTTAATAGCACTATTCTATAACCTCTAAGTAGTCTAGAAAAAAAAAATTTAGGCTAAAAAAACACTTCTAAGGTCATTTATTTCTAACCCGAACAAAGCTTGAGTTTGCATAGTTTTTTAATGACAATATATTTCTAGATAAAAAATTATCAAACTAAAAATTTTCCCTGAATTTAAATTCTTAAAACCTTAGAATACCAAATTTCACAATTTTCTAAGCATATTTAATATTTTTAACAAAATATCTAAAATCGGGAGAAAAATTGAACTTACTAGAACTTGTGGCTCCAGCCACTATTGGCTAGCTTGGGCGCTACCACCATCGTGTGGTGGTGGTGGCCGTCTACTCCCAAGTAGTTGTCTAGTTAGGGATCTCTTCTAATGCCCTAAATGTACAAATTCTTGTAATTTTTTTGAAAACCCTAATTTTCCCTTTGTTTTTTACTTTCTCTAATTTTATATAATTTCAAACATTCCAAATGAGTTTCTATAAAATTTTGGGTATTTATAGAGGTCGTAGGGATTTTCCGTGCATTAAATTGATGTGACAATTGCCTTATCTTATCCTTTTTTTTCACTTTATATTTGTTACATTTTGATTAGTTAATTTTATTTCTCCATTTCCAAGCTGCCACAACCACTTTCTGGAGATTTCTATATTTTTTTGATAATTTTTTTGATTTTTTTCTTAATTATTTATGCATTTTCTTTAATTATTTAATATTATTTTAGACTATTTTGCATATTTTAAGTAATTACGCGTATTTTTACCTACATGTAAATACATATATGGTATAAATAAATACTCCTAAATATTTTTTAAGTTATTTTATGATTTTTTGTATGCATATAATTTATTTATAACTATTAATTAGTTATTGAAATACATTTTATGCATTTTCAATAAATAACAAGTAATATACTTAAAATTTAAAAATTTTATATTCTTTTATTTTATTACTTATTTTCTTAAATTTAAGCTTACGGGATCACTTTTACTAATAATTTTAGTTTTATCATAAAATTTGAGCCGAATCGTACAATTTGTTCGATCACCTTAAATTCTACCAGCTCAATCTTGAATAGCTGATTGTGGATCTTACAGAAACTATATAGGAATTTCAAGAAGTGTACCTTTTGTCAACACGAGATTATCTTCTTAAGATATGTAGTGTTAGGCGATGGAGTTTAAGTTGATGAGAAAAAGATCTGAGCTATCTTAGAATGGCCAACTTTGTAGAATGTTACTGGGTGAGAAGCTTCCATAAACTTGCTTCCTTCTATAGTTAGTTCATTAGGAACTTTAGTACTATAGTAGCCCTTTTAATTGACCTCATGAAGAAAGGAGATGGATTCCAATGGATTGAGCAAGCAAAGAAGAGCTTTTGAGAGATTTAAGGAGAAATCAATGATGACCCTAATTTTAGCCTTACCTGACTTTAGGAAACATTCGAGTTGGAATTTGATGCCTTGAGTATCAGTATTGGTGTTTTATTGATGCTAAAGCTCCTACCTTATGGCTTATCACAATAAAATGCTTAATGGAGCTACCTTAAACTATTCCGTATATGAGAAATAGCTTTACTCCCTTTAACAAGCTTTAATCGCATAGCAACATTTTTTATTACCATAAGAGTTTGTCATTTACACAGATTATGAGTCCTTGAAACACCCTAGTAGTCAAAACAAGCTCCTAAAGAGGCAAGCAAAGTGGTTCGAGTTTATGGAGGATTTCTCCAATATTATCAAACATAAGAGAGACGGTGCTAATGTAGTAACAAACGTCCTTTCTCGTTGGCAAGCTCTACTTACTACACTATAGACTAAGTTATTGGTTTCCCTTTCATCACCAAACAATATCTTTAGGACCCTTAGTTCAATCTTATGATTAAGAAGTGGAAGGAAGGATTAGCCATTGGTAGATACAACATAAGGGATGCATACCTTTCAGAGACCAACAATTATGTATCTTGAGTTGTTCCACTTGCAAGCTATTGTTTTGAGAAGCTTACAATAGAGGCTTGTCATGGCAATTTACGCGAGATCAAAACTATTGACCTTCTCATGGAAAACTTCTACTAGCTTAGTATGGCAAAGCATGACCATAAGGTCATCGGCAATTGTGAAACCTATAAAAAGGCTAAGGGATGAAGCAAGCTACATGGAGAGTATATACCCCTACTTATACTAACCTTACCTTCAGTTGACCTTAACTGGACTTTATCTTAGAGTTGCCTTGGATCATCCGAGGACGGGATTCTATCATCATAGTTGTGGATCATTTCAACAAGATAGCACACTTTAAACTATTGCTAACTTGTTTTTGTAGGAAGTGGTGTTGTAAAGAACAAACCAGGGTAGTGTGGGCAGTGATATGAAGGATTAATGGACAAACTAGAGTAGTGAACAAAACTCTTGGTATGTTACTTGAAGTTGTTGTAAAGAACTTAGGGGATTAGGGTTTATGTTTACCTATTGTGGAGTTTACATATAATCAAATTGTCCATAGTACCACAAGAAATACCCCATTTGAAATAGTTTATGGCCTTAACTTGACCATCGCACTTGACTTGGTTAACATTAGTAGCTTTCAAGGAGAGTCAGTTAGGGGTTGATAGAGCCCAAGAAGTCTACAAGTGGTCTAGATTGTCGAGTAGTTTAGGCAAGTGTATCTTTCAATTAATAGTATAAAGGACACTAAATTGAAAGGTTGTCAATCTCATGAAGACTAAAACACTTATTCATTCGCAATAAAGGATTAAAGTAATTTTAAGAAGGCAGAACTAATCAATAACTAGCAACTACTAATGTGAGTAATTAATAAAAACCTTAAATAACCATAAATAATGATATCTAGACTCCGATCATTGAGAGAATAACATGTAGTATCCTAAAGTTTCTAATGTATTCCTTATCCTTATTAATCAGAGGAATTCAATTACTAAATTAATATGACTCCCTTCTCTATTAATTTCTAATCTTAATTATATTTTATATGAATCACTTTTGTAATAGAACAAAATTAAGAACAAGAATTCCATAAACAAACTAACAACCTAATAATTTTAATTTTAGATATCTCTAAGCTTATAGTAAGTCCCTTCAATTATAGTAGCTCCATTTATGTATTAGCCTTGTGACTTCAACTTATAAAATCTAATAATTAAGTTAAAACCCTAAAATAACAACTTAATTGACACAAAGCACATAATTGAATTAACAAGAATGAAGGGAATTTCATTAAAATAATTACAATTTAAGATGGCTACATGTTACCTCAAGGTTATAGGTCTAGATATTTGCAGCCTACACTACAAACATGATAAAAAGAATAACTTTCATAATAAAAATGAATAAAACCCTAAAGAACACTAAGGAGCTCTTCTATCTTTCACTATGGCATCTCCTCTCTTCTTTTTGTACACTTCTTACATCTATTTACAGTTTAGACAAAATGAACTCCAAATGGCAAGTCTTCTAAAATTATGATAGGTTTATGGGCAAAAACACGGGTGTGGTGTTGGGTTGTGGACTACTCCTTACAATAATTCTTTGAGAAATTGGCTTGACTTAAATTACATAAGGATCAGGACTACAGGTCACAGCCGTAGAGGTCAACCGTGATATTGTTCTACGTGAAAAATTCTTCAAAATTCAAGTGGAAGTTGAAAATGTGGGCTTCATGGCCAAGGAACACAGCTATGGAGTGCAATGTAGTCTTCTTCTCTTATTTTTTGGACAAATCCTCTCCAGCACTTATTATCCTTAAGTCATTCTTCAAAATTGGTGAAACTTTCTTCAAAAATCACTTCAATTCCTTTCTTGTCACCATATTACTTCACCTAAGCCTTAAAATCAAGAAATGACTTAAATTAGTAGCAAATTCATCAAAATTTTATCAAAATAACTCAAAGTAATTAGGAAAATAACATAAGATATAAGTGTAAAATTATACTCATCAACAAGCAATATCAACATGTAATTGAGTAGATTGCTAAGTTCAATGAGAAATAGCATTAGATTGGTAATCATAGCTACTAAGCTATTAGTTTTAGTCTAGGCAACCTAGTTTGCATCCATCTTAGCCGAGAATGGTTTTCACATCTACGAAGAACAAGTTATCAACCTAAGCTGATGAACTCTTTAAGATATTGAAGAAGATCAACTGCAATGCCTACTAAATCAAATTGCCTAAAGATTATGGTGCTTCTTTAACTTTCATCATATCCAACTTGATTCTTTACCATCCAATAGAAGAAGAAAAGAACTATGGAGAGCTTGAAGATGGAGAGCCTACAAATTTTTGGTCAAATCTCTTAGGCCCTTAGAAAGATGATATAAATCAATACCCTAGACCCATACTCGAAGCTAAGCTAGGGGACTATAAGGTCTAATCCAACATGTCCTAGCTTAAGAGCTACTTAGGGATAAAGATTTTCCACTATGTCTAAGGCCAATTGCACTTCACTGGACTTGGATGCAAGACTTTGGTCATGGCCAAGACTTTTACCAACCTATTCCAAAACAGGTTAGTAGGATTGGGGGAGCTAAATGACCCAACTCTGTTGCAGTCTTCGCAGCTGCTAACTAAGTTCACCAAACTACTATCCTCACTAACTCGACTTGTTCTAGAGCAGGTTGGCTGATCTAACTTATACCTTCTCACCGGTTGCCGAGTTGATTCAACTGGTCGTCGAGCTTATTTGAGTATCGAAGCTTCCTTTTTCACTAGAGACTAGCGAAGCATGCTAATCACCATTTTTTATTAGAATAACCAATTGGAGGATAACATGTATCCTTAGAACGTGATCCCAAGACGTTGCTTTTATGATAGATTCATTATTCCTTTGTTTATTTTAAGATATGTATTTGGAATCTCTCATAAATTATTATGTAATTTATCCTTTTTAGTCTTTCCTTTCAATTGTAACTCTAGTAGTCACATATATAAGGCCTATTTTTGTAAACTATAGGCATCATTAGTTAAATCTCAAAGAATTTCCTTTCATTGAGAGCCCCTCTATTTGATCTCTTTTCTAACTCCTTTAGTGAGAGTCAGTAGTGAGTGATCCTAGTGAGCATCTATGCATTATATTAAGTGTTCTTTAAGACGTATCGATTGATTAATGTATTACATCCTTTCAATTGCACTTGGGTTTTACTAGCTTTTCTTTTGTTTTAGTTTTCTATTTAGCCTACTCTCGTGTGTTTGACCCCAAGATGCATTAACACATATCAAGGAGCTATAGGTTGTGCCAATATTATGGGGATCTTTCTTAGAGAATTTGAGTTATACGTTTAAATACATAACAGTAGGAATGAGTAGGTACAAGATAGGTAAGGTATGAGGCCTTCCATATACCTTACCTTATAGGTTCCGGTGTTACACCCTAAAGCGATAGAGTTACAATAGTCCCACTGCGTAAACTAGCCAAAGATAGTAATTGACCTTGCATTCACTATCGTAGATGTGATTTACATAAGACATCCACAACTACCCGCTTAAAGTAAACAACTCATATAAGATTATTGATAAAATTATATACAAAACCTTAAGTTATATTCATATATATATATATATATATTGTTTTATAATCCTAGGAGATATTTACACATCATAGTAGTTTGATAAGTAAAATATTACATGATCAACCCATCTATCTAAGAGTTATTAACGAAAACTCTCTAAACTTTGTTGATTCTCTACTTTGATCCTCACTCCCCCAAAATTCCTTCAAAAGGGTACTAACCTCTGGATATATTGCGATATGTTTAGTCAGTACCAGCAAGAAGATCTATATGTGTATAAGCAACCAATAGCTTAGTAAGAGGGACAGAGACATAAAATAGTATATCAAACATAAGGTTTTCAATCAATTAATTAAATGCAATGCAACATGCAAATGTCACCATACAACATTATCCAATTAGCTGTGAAATTAGACAAATTTCATCCGCTTTAATCCGGATTTGAGGAGTTTCAATGTATATATAACTTATGACCAAATCCAAGTTTGTACAATAAAGGCACCCCTCCCCCATGAATATCCTTCGAATCATTGCCCATATCCTTATAGTGATCTCCTCTCCTGTCACTTAATTTGGCTAAGAATGAAGGGACTATTATGTTATAGTGTTATCCCTTTCAAAGGTATCGGTATTTGTTCGGAAAATCATAATTGTCCCTTAAAGGATTACAATACATTTCCAATTAAAGGGTTTAGGTTAAGTATAGTTAAGTCCAGTTTAGGGTGATTAAATAATTTCACTCCACACAAATCACAACAAAACACCACAGTAAAGCATCAATTTCGACCATATAATTAGACATACATAAGCATATACATAAGCATCTACCTACAAGCAGAACAAATACAATCCTAAGCCTCTAAGTACCATAATATTGTACTCCAAAATATGATAATATATTGATCCTAACTTACTTGAAATCTTCGATTTGATCACTCAAACTTGAAGTAGGGTCAACTCGTCACCGCTTACTCTTATAATATAAATATCCCTTTCAGTATTTATACCCTTATTTCATATAAGCTTTTAAATCATAATTTTACCCAATTGTCCAAGTTTTATATTACTTATAATCAAATTAATCTTTGATAAGTTTTTGATTCAGTTTTTGAATCGGTTCTAGAATTAGTTTGTAATTCAACTTTTGGTTACAGTTTTTATCCATAAACCCTAGGAACTGCTTCCGAGCCAATATATGAAATTTATCTAACTATATTTTAGTATCTTAATTCTCTTATTTGGCTCCTAACCAGTGTTCTGGTTCGTACGGTATACTTTATTTCTAATTTAACTATCGAATTTACTCCCAGTATAATAATAACCTACATTTTTCACATAATTTCCAAAGTTAAGTTTCAAATAAGATTTATAACATATTTCTAATATTATAATATCATTAATTTTCACCTAATATTTTCTACTCATATAATTTCCAACTTTACATATTATTCCTTTGTACATATTTATCACATAATATACATAATACACATGTCTAATTTCCCAAACTCTACAAATACCATCTCCCATCAGCCATTAATATCTCAAGATGTCTAATTACACATTAAATCATTATTTTCATCAACTTATCGTTAAATCGCCAAAATAAGACCAAAAATTACTTTTTATGTATTATTTTAAGGCTTAAAAATTAAGTAAAATTTTAGAAAATTAATTTTAAGAAAATCTCTTCATAGCATAGCAATATATTCCTTAAACAGTATACACAAAAATTTTGAAATAAAAACTACACTATTAAGGTTATTTAAATTAACAGTGAAAATTAGCTCGAGTTTAGTGATTCTTAAGGGTAATATATCTCACGACCTAATTTTATCAAATTGACATTTTTTTCCCAAATCTATATACAAAAATACCTTAGAATACCAAATTTCATAATTTTCCATATATATATTTGATATCTTTATAAATTAAATAAAATTAGGTATAAAATTAGACATACATGAACAATTAACTTTCGACCACCAGTAGTGGCTCCCACTATATTGGCAACCCCTGGAGGTGGCTCTATTGTCAGATGGTGGTGGTGGATTTTTTATTCTAGGTGATTGTTGGATGTGCGCGCTTCTATAAGACTTAATTGTACAATATTTTGTTTATTTTTGGTAAAATTATTTTCTCTCCTCTTGTCACCTCTTTTAAATTTTTCTAGACTCTAAACTGACCAAAAAGAATTCTGGAAGAGTTTCTCTGAATTTATAGAGGTGGTTAGGTTTTTCTTTAATTTTATTTGTGCTAAATGTCCCTTATCTTCTCTCTTTTTCACTTTTTATTTAAGTTAATTTTATTGGTTAAATTTTCATCTTCCAAATCTAGTTTGCTAAGCCCTAAATCTAGACAATTCTATACTTTTTAGTATTTTTCTTGATTTTTTAATGAATTTTTATTAATTAATTAACATTATTTTAACCTATTTTAGATATTTGAAGTAATTTCAAGTATTTTTACTTACATGTAAATACATATACAATCATTTATATTTTTTTTTATAATTTTTAGTGTGTATATAATTTAGGGAAAATTGCACAAGACCCCTATAAACTTTTACTTTGGTGCAGATAACTTTCAAAATGTAGTTTTTTGTCTCTAAACTTTCATACATTAGCAAACAACCCCTTAAATTGAGAATAACCTTTTAAAATTTGATTTTAGTCTGTAAACATTATGGGAGTTATTTACTAATTTATTGAAGTTTAGGAACAAAAAACTATACTTTAGAAGTTTATGGGATAATTCGTACTAAAGTCAAAGTTTAGGAGAGATTTTTTACATTTTCCTCTATAATTTATCTCTATCAATTCGTTAATTATCGAAACTCATTTTATGCGTTTTGGATAAAAAATGGATAATATACATATAACTTAATATTATGATATTTAGTTATTTTATTTTCTTAAATTTAAACTTTTGAGATCGCTTTTACTAATATTTATAACTTCATCGTAAAATTTGGACTTATTCAAACAACTTACACGATCATCCTACCTTATTGTAGGGTTTACATCGAGTTTTGAAACTTTGTTATTCTTACCCTATCTTGTAGCATCTTGGAACTATCTTATATCTTATACCCTATAGATTGTATTGGATATAGGGTACCTTATAGAATCTATAATTTTTTTTTTCATTTATAAATTTTAATATGGTTATTTTTTTCAAAACATAAGATAAACCTGACCTTTTTTTTTTCTTTTTGAAAAGCAATTAATTTCAAATGACACTAATAAATAAAAGTTATTGAGGTTTATTTTCGACCAAATTTTTTTCCTTAAATAATTATTTAACTATTATTATTATAGATAATTTTTTATGAAAGCATTATACAAAACATTCTTCGTGTGAATAAAATATTTATTTTGTAATAATCACATTACATTGATATTCAAGAGAATAAGCACAACATATTCAAAAATGAAAGTGATAAATATTTTACTCGAAGTGAGATCTATAAAGTTTATTAAAGATTCATAAGATTATATAATTTAATAATTATGGATGTGATGATTATAAAAGATCAAACAATTAACTATGGAAAAATGAAGATATAACATGAAAACAGAACAAAACGTAGATTCAAACTAAAATATTTTTCTTCCGCATGGTACTTCATTACTAAAAGAATCTCCATTTGCTTAAGAAAATTAGGTTTCATTCTAGTTATAATACCAAATCTTCACCAAATATAAAACAAAGAAACTATTCTACTATTAATAACAAGTAATCGATGTAATTTATGCCTTATAGGTAGCATTAAAAGTAGAAACTAAAAACTTAGATTCTCTTTTTTGAACTTTACCATATGATGGATTTAGCAAAGAAGGAAATAGTAGGAAAAAAAAAATGAAAATAAAGTAAAGAATAAACACGAAAAATGGAAGGGAAGGACTTAAAAAGCGTTTAGTTTAAGGTTTTGGAGAGATTAGGCTTTGCTTCATCTTAATGAAACGATATTATTTATTTATTAATTTTATTTAATTACTATTATAGGGTAGGGACCTTGTAACCCCTACCTTCTATACTTTGAAGTACAGGTTCCAAGGTCGATATAAGGTACCTTAACTTTTTACCAATATCCTACCTTATGAGAATATGTTTCAAAATGTTACTATCTAAAACCTATTATAGGGCCTTAACTACCCACCAAGAACCTACTCGGTTAGGTAAGGTTTGAGTGGATACTTTGTGTGGCAAGATTATTCACTCACCCTTACATGGCGAGATTTTGATGAAGCTTATCACATTGATTAGTTTCTTAAGAGCTATGGCTTGATTCTTATGTCTGCGTACCCATAAAAGGCAGAACCTTCATAAGAATTCACTATTTGAGTCTTTACAAAATTTAGGGTTTTCTTTGTGGTCTCAAAATCTTCCTTAAGCTTTTTCAAATCTTTTCAATTAAGTTTTCATCTTTTCTTCAAGTCTTCGATTCTTCAAGAGCTCAACGCTTATGGAAGGTATGGATGAAAATATCTTTTACTTCTTCCCATGCTCTTTCAAGATACAAGGTGGAACATGCCTCTAGGGCTATCCCCTTTTTCCATCCCACCTCCCCTTTTGCTGGTAGTGATAATGGCTAGTCCTTTAAGGCAAATTCACGATATGGCAATGTCGATAAGTGGTGTCATTAGCAAAATTGGCGATAAATTGGTATAGATTGCTTAGCTTCTGATTGATGTTTATGAGGCTGTCAAAGAGGTTATGAAGCCAATTGTTCCATTACTTACTAAAGTGGAGACAAATAATTTGCCTAATAATATGCACATGACTAAATGAGGATTTTCAGAGTTTATGTATGTACCGCAATCCTTTACCCATTAGTTAGGTTTTGAAAAGGCTTAAGAGGGACGTACAAGTCGCTTTAACTAGAAGGAATCGATTTTGCTTGCATTACAAGCATTTTAATTACAAGCCTTCCCTTTAGCTTGTTTGAGAAAGATTTCTTTAATTGCCCCATAGTGAACTCAAATTAAGTCATTCTTGACATGTATCATATTCTAGTTATGTTTAAAGGATTTTGCTAGAAGTTTGCATAGAAGATAACTGTGAGCCTTGTATTTGTATTACTAGGTGCAGTAATCGATTTAGGACGTTTAGGAACGTAATCCAACTGGGTTACAAATTTATGAGGGATTTGATAACATTAGTCGAGGAGTTCTCATAGGCTCATAATTTAAAAATATAATAAAATATTAAAAATATAGCTAAAATAATGAGAGTTTACTATACTATTATATAATTATCAATAAGAGGCGAATTAGGTCCCGATAATTAATGAATATTTAGAGATAAATTATACAAGTAATAGAATTGATAATATACATAAAATAATTTATAAAAGATATGTATATAGACTGGGTATAATTAATATACAAATATATGTACATGTAATTATTAGAAAAAATACCCGAAAATGCGTAAATATTACTAAATATATAAAAAAATTTGAAAATTATCAAGTAGCAAGATCACTCAATTATGCATGGCAAGGCTTGAAGATGCATGAAGATAAGGAAAAAAAAAATCAACTTTTGAACGCTTAGCAATGAGAATAACAAGTGTCTAATGAGAATAAAAAATTCTAAAACAACTCTAAACCTTGTAGGAAAAATAATTTGCTACACTTGATGAAAGTTTTGCTCAAATGGAACTCTAGAAAATTCAAAGGAAAGAAAAATAGAGAGAGAAAGTAAAGAAACAAAATTTAGAAAATTATAGTACAAAAGGGTAGGTTAATGAGTTGCTAAGGAGGATCATCATTTGGGTGTAGAACCAGACCATCACTTAAAGGAGTGGTCGATAGTGGTTGTTGCTAACAAACCCCCTCTCCCACATGGTGGCTGGAGCTTCGGATTTTGGTGAGTTACCATTTTCTTTATTTTTAACTAAATTTAGGAAAAAATACTAAATGAGTTCCAAAAATTTTGCAGCTGGTTTTTTCTAAGTATTTTTATATGAGGAATTCAAATTTCAAATCAAATTTTTGAAATTCTGAGTGATAGTATAAGGTCCTTAAGAAAAATGTCTTGTGGACCATTGAATATAGTTTTGGCTTGAAATTTTTTTTATTATACTCTTAAGATGTTGTGTTTTGATGTTATATGGTTGGATTATAAAAAATTTAGTCATTAGATTTTTGGAAAATTTTTCATTTTTGCATAAATGGTGTATTGGAGATGTTGTTTTACCAAAGAGCTTAATAAATTCGTTATAAAATTATGTTACAACCTATATTTATCCACATGCAGCGGTTGAAAGTAGTTTATTATAAGTTTAGGAATGGTGATTTTAAAGCGGGAATGGGTGTTTAGTGGTTTAGGGTCAATTTTCCGAGTTTTAATGCAATTATAAAATTAATGGATGAAATAATGGTAGAGGGTGTAAATGATCGAAATACTATTTTGTTACTTATTGTTTATGCAGTGTATTGAAGTCTTGGAACTTAAGGTAAATTGGAGTAATGTTAAGTGGTAAGATGTACTAGAACCAGTAGAATAAGAAACTATGTTAGAAAGTAAGCTAGAACGTAATTTAGTAGTGAATAATTTGAATACACTAGAGATTGGATTAAGGTCAAAAAGTAGTTTACACTTGGACTTTATACCCATTTCCGAGTTAGAATGTAAGTCAGAAATTTCTCAATTAAAAACCTAATTTAGAATAGTGGATCAGAACCTTAGTTAGAAAATGAGTTAGAACATATCTCACTTAACTAAAACTTAATAAATAACTAAAGAACTTAACTTAAAATGTGAACATGCTTGATATTAGAAATAAATTCATACTTCATGTAGTGATAGAAAACTAAAGTTTTTAGGGATCATTAATGAAGATCACACACATGATACTTAAGGGATTACGTGACAATTTGTCTAAGTAAGTTGAAATCGTAACTTTACCGCTTATTAGGATGCTATAGCAAAGTATATGGAGGTTTCAAAACGTTTTGTTCGTGGTTGTAACTTAGTTATCTGTATGTGATGGGAATTAGGTTATTGGACCCTTGACTTGTAGCCGAGCCTAAAGACTAGAGGGATTGGCAAGGAAAATCCTCTTACTCCAGTTGAGTCCTACCGATGCTAAGTATCTCCTCGCTGACCAACTCTGCATGTCGAGATGAATGACTACCTATTTCTTAAAGATTGTGTGCCGATAAGCAAAATGTTAAGACAACAACTAGTCTTCTTACTCTCTTACTTATGCCTAAGCCAACCACTTACCCAGCTTCACTCTTGTCAAGAGGTTGAGAGAATGCCACCAGAATAATCTTCAGTCACCTTATCCGAATAAGTAATCTGGCCGTACTCCTTTGTCTGCATCCTCTAATGGCATTGCCAATGTATCTCTGCCACATGTGTAGGGCTACGTATAGAATCTACTACACTAATCATTGTTTTTTTTTTTTTAATATTCATTTTTACCCTCCTTCTTATACATTGCTTCTTTAAGGTAATAACCCTTTTGGTCTTTTCCCTTTTAGGCACATTACCATAACTTATTAGGTATAAATATCCCTTGTATTTGTAGCCATAATCATTAGTTTAACATTAATACACTTGACATTTTCTTTTCTTGTAAACACTGTTTGTTTACTTTCATTTCACTGTTATCTTAACCCTTGATATCACGCCCTGAACAAGAAGAGTCATAACAGTCCCGCCGTGTAAACTAATCCAAAATAGAAGCTGACCTCATAGCTGCTATCGTAGATGCAGTTTACATAAGGTTTACAACTCAACCAGCTTGAAACGTTTGTTATGTCGTCTGTTAATATCCAAACCTATGGTAGAGCTTATACAAAATACTTGTTCTATACAATCTACTGTTTAGTATCACAACAGTAATTATACAAACATTTCACATCCAAGGGTAAAGTTTACAATCAGAGTTTATTAAAAACCACAGGTTTACGATTTATATACAATAAGTTAGAAAACTAGTGGGCTCCCAGGGAATTCCCATTTAGTTTTCTTCAAAACTTAAAGACAAGACAAAAGCTCAGGTTCAGTTAAATTCCTCGATCCTTACTTTCCCACACTGCAGCACACTAACCTGAGAACAGTGGTACCTGAACATCTTTGCCTTCACTCAGCACCTGCAAAAGGGTCTGTAGGGGTGTGAGCACAACTAGCTCAGTAAGTGTGGCGGAGTCAGAAGAGTACTTTACAGTCACAAATAAGGTTAATAATTATGATGAAATGCAATACAATCACTCAAATGAAAACATTGCACAGTGTTAACCGGTCCACTGTGAGGTTAAAGAAATTTCATCCGCTCTAACCCAGATTGAGGAGTTTCATCGCGACTCAAGTCAGACCAAACCCGGGCTTGTGCAATGGGGAACACCCCCCTCCCATGACCGCCTTCGAACCACGGCCCCCAACCTTGCCGCGACCTCCTCGCCTATCAATTAGTTCGACTAAGGGTGAGGAAAGGACCATTTCAGCTATCCTCATCGAAGAAAGTCGGTATTTAGCCTAACACTCTTATTCGTTTCCCCTAATGGGTGATTATGCATGACCAATTACACTTTAGTCGAATAACCGTTAGTGTTAATCAGGGGGTGACCAACAAGTTCACACAATACATAATCCATGCAAATATGCAGAACAACACACCAAGGACTTGAACTCCTGTCACAACAGAGTATCATTCACACACGTAGCATGCGCATAATTATCTAACTACAAACACAACCAAAAGTACTCTTGGGTCTCCGGATACTTTTAAATGGTACCCAAACAGCGGCAAAGCTACCATCCCAACTTACTTGTTTAGATGTTCGCTCTTGCTGACTTGAATTGTCAACCGTCTTTGGAAGGTCCTAATTACACAAAAGGTCCAAATTTAGTTTTCGTAATAATTACGAAAACATTAGGGTTTAATCTATAATGGTTATATATATATATATATTATTTTCATAATATACAGTCATGTTATTACTATATATTGAATTAAATTATTAATAATTATAATAAAAATTCCCATTAGTCCCATCTGATCAGCAATCCTTTATATAGCTTTTGGTTAATTCATTTTAGCCTATTAATATTACAATTATACCCCAACTTGTAATTTAAGCTATTTTACTTGATAAATTCGTAATAAATAGTTCGGGTTACCAAATAATTCCCCGAAAATTTCTATGGACTTCCAAAAATATAGGGAATTCAGTTATCACTTGGTTTTAAGTTTCCGACCTATTGCCTATATTTTCATATTGACGATTTTACCCCTAAATTTGATAAATTATCCAATTATAATTCTTTTAGCATCCAATTAATTTCAATCTGACTCATTACTATTACTATTCATAATAGATTAGTACATATCCATTTCATCAATTAATTTCATAATTTCCTATTAAATTTATAATTTCAGCCTATTTTCGAGCTAATTTCAGGCCTAAAAATTCAATAAATATTTAAATTATTCAAATAAAAATTCAGGCTACGTAGCAATTACCTATATATCATATAAATCCTACAAAAAAAATTTCAGCTAGAAACAACATCATATAGTACATTTATTTCATAAATATATATTCGGATGAACAGTAGATTTTTTAATAAAGTATATTAAATATTACGAATTTTTCAAAAATAAAAATATCACATGAAAGCATATTTAAAATAACCTAAGTACAATTTTTTTCATAATTTTCTAGGTGGATTTACTAATTTTTAAAAATTCTTGAAAAACAGAGTAGGAATTTGACCTTACTGTTCTTGGGTACTCCGGTGGCCGTGGGGTGGTGGGTGGTTGCCGGAACGCCTAGACGCTAGGGGTACTCCTTGGTGGTGGAGTGGCGTAACAGTAGATTAAAGGGAATCCTAAGAACTAGCCTTGCTCCGTAATTGTTCTGTTTTTCTCTTCTTCTTCTTCTTCTTTTTTTTTTTTTATTTTCTACGATTTTTTCTTGATTTTTCTTTCTGTTGTTTATGGTTCCAAACTGTCAAATGTTGTTATTTTGCTGCTGGAATAATTTTTATGGAGCTCTTTCACCGCCTATGATTTTTCTTTATTTTTTTTTCCTTTTACTTTCACTTTTATTTAAGCAAGAGGTGTCTAAATGTTAAAAGTTTACTTTTGAATCAGCACCTCACTTTTCTTTTTGTCCTGCCACACCTCCTTCTAGCAATCTCATTGTTATTTAATTAATTTTTCTTTTTCTTTTATTAAATAATTACTTAAATATAGATATTATATGTTAGAATTAATTATTTAATTAATATACAAGTTTATACCCTTTGTAAATAACATGTGAAATATATAACTTTACTCACATAATTAAGTTTCTAGCATATCTTTTATTTTTAGGATACATTTTAAAGTCAATTTCATGAATTCAACATAATAAATATATAATTACACTATTTAGGGTTAATTTACGGGTATAATTATTATTTATACCGGGTATACTCGAAAAATTACCTGTATTTTTTATAGTAAATTATCCTACATTATCTTATTTATAACTCAATTAACTTATCTCTAAGTTCTCGTTGTAATCTAAGTTCAATTTTAGGAGTTCTGAACATTTAGTGCTTTATTAAATCTTCCAATTTCTAAGGGCAAAATTGGGGTTTCGGGTCATTATTACTAAAATCTAATTTCACTGTAATATCTCGACTAACTTTTTCATTCTACTCGCAAAGTTTGGGCTCAATTGAATAAGTTACCCTAAAAGTCCTAAATCTGAGCTCAGTTGTCCTAAACTAAATTTTGGGAGCTTACACTTGAGCAAGGCTAGGTAGCAAGTAACCTCACCCACCAATTTATGCATCATATCGAGTTGTATAATGAGTCTTCGAAAGTTCTATTGGTGTGTCATATCCTTTAGAGTTGTTTGTATGTTTTTGCTTACCTCTTTTTATTTACTCTTTTCTATGTTCCTCATAACTTTTTTTAAGTTTTTAGTAAGCTTGAACCTATCCCCGCGACCGACCTTGTCTGTTCTTAGCTATGGTCTACATTAGTACGTATGCTATGTATGTGACTGATAATTTATTCTATGATGAGAGTTAAACTCCGCAACGTGTTGCTTGCATGAATTCTATTTGAAACTAATAGAAATCTCATTGTTAACTTAACTGGATATGTAAACAACCCATTAGGGGAATGATTAGGTATGTCAAACTAAATACTAACCTATTTGATGATAATAGCTGAAATGGTCCTTTTCCTACCCTTTGTCAAACTAAGTAATAGGAGAAGAGATTGCAACAAGGTTAGATGTCGTGATTCGAAGGTAGTCTAGGGAAGAGGATATTCTCCATTGCACAAGTTTGGGTTTGATCTGATTTAAGTTGCGATAAAACTCTTTAATTCGGGTTAGAGCAGATGAAATTTCTCTGACCTTACAATGAATCGGATAACATCGTGCAATGTTGCATATGATTCATTACATTGCATTTCATTATAGTTAATAATCTTGTTTGTGTTTGTGTGGCACTCTTCTGTCTTCTTTTCACTTACTGAGCTAATTACGCTCCTATCCCTATAAATTCTATTGCAGGTACTGACTAGAAGTAAAGATTCAGTATTGTATCGAGCTACAAGTTAGTACGCAAGGGATTGGGTTGTGAGAAGATGTATAAAGGCTACTAAAACATGATCACTTTTGAAGTCTTGGTCTTTTGAGAAAACTAATTGGTCTCCTTAGGTAACCACTAGTTTTCTTGTAAAGTTTATACATATAAGTGTTAGAACCTGTGACTTTGGAACTTTTCTATGAAAAACATAATCTTTTTTTTTTTTGTAAATACTATTATATAAATAGAAGTAAAGTATTAGAAGTTAGTGTTAAGGGAATTTTGGTACATGTTTTGAAAGAAATACAAGAAGTTCTAATTATAATAAGTACCCTGCTAGATGCTTTAAGCTAGTTGCTTTGTGTTTGCCTTATGTAGGCTACATCTACGATAGCGGTTGTAAGATTAGCTTCTATTTTATATTAGTTTATACGGTAGGACTATTACAAATCTACCCATTTGGGGCATGACAATAACCCCTTAATTCTTCAAATTTTCTATAAGTTGAAGTGTTTAAACTATGGCTACTATTATTTAGTGAGCTAAACTAGCAGAAAATTTTTTGTAGGGCTATCTTCTATCTATGGGTGAAAAGAGAAGTTTATGGAGATCAAGTTAGAGGTCGACCCAAACTTTTAGACAAACTATGTCAAGACAATCAAACTAAATACTATAAATTTGATGCCTAATGAAGATTATGCGGCTAAGCACCTTCTAGATGAATTAGAGAAATGAAGTTGGCCATTTAATATCGAAAGGGAAGTGCATTGCTTCCTTAGTATGGATTTGATTCTTGATAAAGAAGGGCATGACGAAGATAATGGAGGTGCTAATCGAGACTTTCTCATCATATTGAGATGGTATTATTGCGAGGGAGCTGTTTGTTTGGTGATGTTTGAGGAATTAGGTCCCTCAAGGATCTGTACTTGGCAAATTGCCTTGGTTGTTCTTCTTTGCTATTTTGATTTTGACTTTTGATTGTTAGATTTGCAAAAATGAGAAAGTTTGGAATTTTTGCACTTAAGGTAGCTAACATAGAAGCCACAAGTGCTAAGAAAAGTAAAAATGTCACAGCTTCTGAAGTAAAAACCGATGGTGATCAATGATGCCGATGGGACAACAACTACTTAACATGGTGAAGATTCTTATTCGAAACTAAAGTTAAAGCTGATAGTGAAACAAGATGCCAAGCAATAAAAAAAGCATCTTCGAGAGTAAGCTATTTAGCAAACCGCTAAGATGACATAACTAATGATGATCCCTTTAGAACTTGAGCTTTTAGGCAACCTATGTGTGGGAAGAAATAGCAACAAATGATGGACAAAGTAAGGGAGAAGAGACATGAAGAACCTAACACTTTGAAGTCTTCCTCCAATGCCTATACCCATGAAGGGGTCAAACATTATGTTCTTAGAGTGAAGCTTATGTGAATGACTAGATGCTTAGCGGTCGTAAAATATGTGGTGAGCTTATAAGGAAGCCTATCCTACCTAAGGATAAGTTAGTCCTTGAGAGATCTTAAAGGACTTAACTTTAGAGAAGTTCAAGGATCTAATCTATGTGAAGCTCTACAATGTAAGCGTCCTCGTGCTATGAACTTGGTGATTTCATCCCAAGACTGCAGTCTTATTGAATTTGTTATTGTCATTTCAGAAAGAAAGTAGCTAGAGTTACCTTTGAAAGTAATTGCATGATGAAAAAGAATGATCTTTTGCATTCTAAGATTAGCACTTTGTACAATGAGCATTGTAAAATGTTTGACATTAAAAAGTATTTGAATGGCTTAACAAAAAATTGTCTAATCGAACTAAAATTATGATCTAATTTGATGATCACAAAGCATAATCAGGTACTTTAAATTAATCAAATTCCCGAATTCTATAGATTTGATTTATTGAAGTATTCAATCATTCATTAAGTTATCTAACAATTTCTCTCAAGCAATGCTAGCTAGAATGCCTCAATTAAAAAGTATGACTAATGGGGTATTTTTAACCACTTGACTAGAAGTTTTTTACTAATATTGACTTAATAGCCTCTACCATAACCCTATTCCTGCAAACTGATCTGATCCTACCTCCCCCCACCATACCATAAATCGCAAAACTAAACATGTAAGTTTCATATAGGGATCAAGGACCGATCATGCGCTCCCGAGCTCAAAGGTTTTCTCAAATGGTTTACTGAGCTATCTATTACACCCCGAACAGAAAGAGTCATAACAGTCCCACCGTATAAACTAATTTAAAATAAAAGTTGACTTCACAATTACTACCCTAGATGTAGTCTACATAAGGTGTTTACAACTCAACCAATTTAAAGCATCCATTTTGATATCTATAAATAACCAAACCTATGGTATAACTTTACAAAATATATGTTCTTTTCATAACAAAATAGTACTTACATAAGTATCTTAGATCAGAGTTATAATTTACAATAAGAGTTTACAAAAAACCATAGCTTTTATAGACTATTTACAATAAGTTAGGAAACTAGTGGGCATTTCAGGGAATTCCAAGTTAGTTTCCTCAAAACTCAAAATAAAAATCAAAAGCCCAAGTTCAATTGATTCTTCGTTCCTCACAGTCTCAGTCAACAGTACACTAACCTAGGAGTAGGTGTATCTAAACATCTTGATCTTTACTTCATACCTGCAAAAAAGTCTATGAGGATGTAAGTACAACTAGCTCAATAAGTGGGATAAAGTGAGAAGAGTATCGAACAGTCACAAGTAAAGTTATTAATTATGATGAAATACAATGTAACCAATCATATGTAATATCACATAATGTTATCTGGTTTATTGTGAGGTTAGAAAAATTACATCTGCTCCAACCTAAATTGAGGAGTTTTATTACTAAACCTGAGCTTGTGCAATAGAGAACATCCTTCTCTCATGACCGCCTTTGAACCATGGTTCCCTCCTTCGTTGCAACCTCTTCGCCTTGACCTCTTCGCCTGTTACTTAGTTCGACTAAAGATGGGAAAAGAATCATTTCAGCTATCCTCATCAAAGGAAGTCGGTATTTAACCTAGCACTCTTAATCATTTTCCTTAATGGGTGTTATGCATGTCTAGTTTCTCTGTAGTCAAATAATCATTAGTTGTAATTAGGGGTGACCAAACAAATTCATACAATACAAAAACAATGCGAACATGCAAAATAGCACATTAAGGAGTTTAACTCCTGATATAACTGAATATTACACACATATATGGTATGCGCGCAAATAACTCATTACAAACACAAATAGAAGTACCCTTGAGTCCCTAGATATTTTAATACAGTATCCCAATAAGCGGTAAAGCTGCAATCCCAACAAGCGCTAAAGCTGCAATCCCAACTTACCTATTTAGATGCTCACTACGGAAAACTCAAGTTGTCAACAATTTGACCATTAGAGGATCCTCTATATACATAAAATTCATATTTAGTTTTCGTAATAGTTACAAAAATATTAGGGTTTTATCTAAAACAGTTATATATATATATAATATTATCATAGCACTATATAGTTTTATTATATATATATCGAGTTAAATTATTAATTATTAATGTTATACGTAATTTATACTATTATATCTTATATATCATTTTGATTGTATCGAAACGTACTTTTAGTTGGTTAAATTACATTTCAATTCTGATAGGGTTATCATGATACGTATATTCTTGTAATACTACAGAGTTATAGGTTATATTACCTAAGACTGTTTGATTTTAGTAAAAATAATATCGTTAGATTCGTATAACTTGACAACTCGTATTACGAGTCCTATTTCTAGAAATGACTTTTTTAACGAATAGTTCGAGTTTTTAATTCAATTATATATATATCTATATAAATATTATCGTATTATATGTATTTTATATTATTAAACTATATTTTATCTAATTTGTCAATATAACCCTATAATATAGGTATTATCTAATTTTAATACTCCTATAATGTATTCCAGTTATTAAAATATTATTAAATATGATAAATATACTCTTTATCCAATCTAACCAGTACACAGATAAATAGTTTTTATTCAACTATTTATTACATTTTAACCTATTATTACTAAAAATACATCTCGATTCATAAATTAAACCATTTTACTACGTAAATTTGTAGTAATTAGCTGGGTCACCAAATAATTCTCTGAAAATTTCTATAAACTCCTAAAAATATGGGGAATTCAATCATCACTTGGTTTTGAGTTTCCAATTTATCGCCTATATATTCGAATTTATAATTTTATCCCTAAATTACACTAAATTACCCAATTATGATTTTTTTTGCACAAAATTGATTTCAACCTATCCAACATCATTATACTTCACTAGAAATCAATATAGGTTCATTTCATCATTTAATTTCATAAATTCTATTTATTTCACATTTTTAGCCTATTTTCTAGCTATTTTTAGGGAGAAAAATACAATAAATATTGAAAATATTCAAATCAAAATTTGGATTACATAACAATTATCTATATATCATGCACATCCTATACAAAAATTTTGAGTTAGAAACAACATCATTTGATACATTTATTTTTAAAAGTGAAAATTCTAATGAATAGTGACTTTCTTAAGCAAGTATATTAAATATTACAAATTTTTCAAAAAAAAAAAATCACATGAAAGGATGTATGAAATAATATAAATATAAATTTTTTTGGGTGGATTTGTTATTTTTAAAATATTATTGAAAAATAGGGTATAAATTTGACCTAATTATTCTTTGGTACTCCAATGGCCGTGGGGGTGGGGGTAGGGGTATGTTGAACGGCCAAGGCATTAAGGGTCCTTTGTGGTGATGAAGTGGCTTAACAGTAGATTAAGGGTTACCTTAGAAACTAGTTCAACTTATTAATTGCTCTGTTTTTCCTAACTTCTCTTTATTTTCCCATGGTTTTTTCCAATTTTTCCTTTGAGTATATCTGGTTTCTAAAGATGTAAATTGATGTCCTAAGTCCTTTACATCACTGTTTGGGTCAGTTGCTTTCCTCTTTCTTTCTTTTTTTTTTTTAATTTTTCCTTACTTTTCTTCGTTAAATGCTTAAGTAAAAGGTGGCTTTTCTATACTAATTCACTTTTGACTCACCAAAATTTTCCAATGAGGTTGTGCCATGGTGTAATATAACTAATCCAGCAAATTTCTAGACATGTTGAAGCTATTTGGATAGGCTTTTGTAGATATTTTGGTTAAATATTATTATTATGTTAATATTAGTTATTTTATTAATATATGAGTATATATATCCTATGTATATATCACGTGTAATACATAATTATACTCGTATAATTATGATTCTAACATCTCTTTTATTTTTTAAGATATTTTCTTAGTATTTTTATGAATTCAATACATAATATATATAATTAAGTAATTTAGAGTTAATTTATAGGTATAATTATTATTTATACCGTGTATATGCATAAAAATACTTATATATTCATATAGTAAATTATACTATATTATCTCATTTTATAGCTCAATTAACTTATCTTTAAGTTCTCATCACATTCCGAGCTCGATTTTAGGAATTCCAAGTAATTTGCTACTATATTAAATAATCCTACTTCTAGAGGTAAAATAGGGATTTTGGATTGCTATTTTAAAAATCTAACTTCACTAAGTCACTTAATTAACTTTTCTATCTTAGTCATAAAGTTTGAGCTCAATCAGATAACTTTCCTTAAATACCCTAAATTTATGCTTAGTTCTCTTAAACACAATTTTAAGGGTTCATGTTTCCATCCCTCTTGAGAAAGTTTTGTTCTCAAAATTTCAATTCTAAACATAATAACTACTTACTTATGGATAAAACTTATTATTTACCTTTTTCTTTGAAGAGTTTCGAGGTAGCGATTCTACATCGCTAACTTCGGTTCCCAACTTAGTTTTACCGTTAGACCGCTACCCCATTGAACCTTCACATACTCTACTTCTCGATTCCTTAACTTTTGAATTCAATTTTCCAAGATCTTGATTAGTCTTTCATCAACGGTGTAGTCTTCTTGTAAATCTACTTGTTTCAACTCCATGACAAAATCTGGATTCTTCACGAACTTCCATCACATTGACACATGAAATATGTCGTGATATCTAGCTAAACTTGGTGGAAAAGCAATTCGATATTTAACATTTCCGATTCTTTCCAAAATTTCAAAAGGTTCAATATATTAAGGACTTAGCTTTCCTATGGTACTGAAATGCTTAAATCCTTTAAATGAACTTATCTTTATATACGTATGATCTCCTATAGCAAATTCTATAAGTTTCCTTTTCAAATTAGCACAACTTCTATATTGATCTTGTGTCGCTTTCATCTTTTGTCGTATTATTTTAACCTTATCGTTCATCTGTCCAATCATATTAGGTCCTATCATTGCATATTCATCATTTTCCCAATATAGCAGTGATCGACATTTTCTTCCATATAAAGCTTCATATGATGCCATTTGAATCGTTGCTTGATAACTATTGTTATAAGCAAATTCTACTAATGGAAAATACTAATCCCAGTCACCAATAAAGTCCAAAATACAACCTCTTAACATATCCTTGGGTGTTTGAATAACTCTTTCTAACTCTCCATCAGTTTATGGATGATAGGCCATACTAAATTGTAGTTTAGTTTCTAAAGATAGATGTATGCTTTCCTAAAATTTCGATACAAATCGACTATCTCTATCTAATATAATGCTTATTAGCACACCATGTAATCTAATGATCTCTCTAATATATTGTTGTGCCAACTTTTCCATTAAATCACCAGTTCGATAAGGTAAGAAGTGAGTACACTTCGTTAACCTATCTATGACAACCCAAATTGAATCGTGATTTGATTTCATCCTCGGGAGTCTTATTACAAAATCCATTGTAACATGATCCTACTTCTATTGAAGTATTTCTAACGAATGCAGTAGACCACTAGGTCTCTAATGTTCTACTTTCACTTGTTAGCATGTATTACACCCAACGACATATTGTACTACATCCTTTTCATACTTTTTCACACCAAAACAATGATTTCAAATCGCAGTACATCTTATTTCCACTGAGATGAAATGTGTAACCCGTATCATGTGCTTCAATCATTATTTCATTCCTCATCTTTGAATCACTAGGCATACTAAATTTATTCTTATATTAAAGCATACCTTCAACAAGAATTTTAAAGTCAAGTACATCACCTGTATTCAACTTTTCCTTGGTTTCCTTTAAACTTTAGTCCTCATCTTCTTAATGCTTAATTCTTGATGTCAGGGTTGGTTGTATTACTAAACCCATTAATTGTGCCTCAATTTCATGCCATCTGAATTCAATTTCTAACTTTTTAAATTCTTTGACCAATTCCCATTGAGTAGTGAGTACCGAGGTTACTTGTTCGTGGTTCTTGTGACTCAATGTATCTGCTACGACATTTGCTTTTCTAAGATGATAATTGGTGGTCAAATCATAATCTTTGATTAGTTCCAACCAATGTCTTTGTCTTTAATTCAACTATTTATGAGTAAAGAAGTATTTCAAACTTTTATGATCTGTGTATATCTCACAATGTTGTCCATATAAATAATGTCTCTAGATCTTCAAAGCAAATACTATAGCCACTAATTCTAAATCATGGGTCGAATAGTTCTTCTCATGAGGCCTTAGTTGTCAGGATACATATGCTACTGCTTTCTTGTCTTGTATCAATATACATCTTAGTCCACTTTTAGAAGCATCACTATATACACAATAAGATTTACTTGGATCTAGTAAAATAAGTATTGGTGTAGAAATCAAACAATCTTTCAATTCTTAGAAACTTTGTTCACATTTATCACTCCATTCAAATTTAACATTCTTTTACGTCAATCTAGTCATAAGCTTGGCAATTCTAGAAAATTCTTTTATAAATTACCTATAATATCTTGCCATCCTAAGAAAACTTCTTAGTTCCGTTATAGTAGTTGGCTATTTCCATTCAACCACTACTTTGACCTTTTTGGGATTAATTGAAATTCCTTCGCTTGACACAATATGTCCTAAAAACAATAATTTATCTAGCTAGAATTCACACTTACTTAATTTAGCATACAGTTGATTATCTCTTAACTTTTGCAAGGCCAAATGTAAATGATCGACATGATCCTCCATAGTCTTGGAATAAATTAAAATATCATCAATAAATATCACAACAAATTTATGTAAATAAGGTTGATAGATTCGATTCACTAAATCCATAAACACAGTTGGTGCATTTGTTAGACTAAAAGGCATTACTAAAAACTCGTAATGCCCATATCTAGTTCAGAAAGCTGTCTTTGGTGCATCCTTTGGCTTAATTCATAACTGGTGGTATCCAAATCTTAAATCAATTCGTGAAAATACAGTGACACTGTACATTCAATCAAACAAGTCATTAATCGTGGGTAGTGGATATTTATTCTTAATAGTTAACTTATTTATTTCTCGATAATTGATACACAACTTCATGGTTCCATTCTTATTTTTTACAAATAACACCAGTGCTCCCCAAAAAGATATACTGGGTCATACAAATCCTTTGTCCAATAGCTCTTAAAGTTGCTTCTTTAACTCTTGAAGTTCTATCGGCAACATTTGATATGGAGTTTTGATATTGGTTCCATTTTTTACGCTAATTCTATAGAAAAATCTAACTCTCGCTATGGTGTTAATCCAAGTAATTCTTTTGGAAAGATATTGGGAAATTCATTTACTACCGGTATTTCTGATACTTTTGAGGTTTCCTTCTTTCCTTCAATAGCAAATACCCAATATAATTGCCATTCTTCAATAATTTTATTCACTTCCTCATTTACTTCCATTACTGATATTCTTAGACCTCGCTCACCCGTTTTTCCTTAAAATATGACCTTACCCTCATCTAAGATTATGTTCTTATTTTGGCCTTAAATATAGGCCCGGTTGTCTTAAACATAATTATAGGGGTTCACACTATCCAAGGTGAGTTAAATGCCAAGGAGTAATGTTTATCCCAGTCTACTCTACTGAGTTACTTTGTTCTCTATACCATCCAAGAGACTACCGAGGCGTCGAGTCGACCCCTTTACAATACCCTAATCCAAGCACCAAATCAGGAAAATAGCCATCTTTACAGTGCCAAGGCTAAGCTAACAATTGTCAGGAGCCAACCACCTGAAACTGACCTAAATGTGAGTCATACTTGAGCCAACCCTTGTCTACCCTCTACAATCAAAGCTATCGAACTGTCGTCACTTACTAGACCTAACCAAAGCCTACCCTTGCTCGGCATGTAATGTTATTGGGACCATAAAATGAGCAAAATTACAGGTGTGTTATCCTTTTTGACATCCATATTGTTCTTTTTGACATTCATACTATCTTTTCTAACAAAGGATATTCTTTTACACGAATACTTGTTTTTCACTGTAAATTATTCTCCTTGTGGTTTAGTAAGTGGCGATCTATTTATGTAATTTATGACTTATCCTAACTGGATACTATAAATACTCGTATAATATATTAACCATATAATCATACAGAGAATATACTGAACTTTTACTCCCTCTCAATCTAAGTGTCTTTCTACTTACTTTTGAGCTACTCTTATTTAGCCTATCAAGCATAGACTAGTGATCTCCGGTCATACTTGTACATCATATAAAGTATGACCCGAGCTCATGTGAGGCGTTGGTGTATCATATCCATCGTTAGCGTACAGGAACCCCTGCTTATCTTAGACTACCATTTATTTTTCGAGCCATTTCACGGCTCGAACCCATCCTTTTTGGTTACGCGTGATATTAGACCAGTATGTCCATCAATGGAATCTGTATCATCTTAGTATCAAAGCTAAGCTACATTTGAAGATGAATTCTACTGCTGTGTTTTTTGAGTGGTTTGTTATTGCTCTAGTGTGATAACGGTTCTATTGTTAACCTTGGAGTTTAGTAGTTGAAGAGTATTCAATGCTCTGTTTTCCCCTATTTCTAATATGCAAAATAGAATGTTGTTGACCATTTGTTTGTTGTGTAATTGTCGTGGTGATTGAAGTATCGATTATTGATCTTCAAGTGGTTTTATTAGATGTCAAATTTTGTGAAGTAACCATCATTGTCAAACTTAAATGTTAAAAAAACTTTGGGAAACCAAGAAAGTGATACTCAACATGGCTAAGGGCAAGAAGGAAGCTTCACGCCTCAGTTAGTAGATGACTACTTGGATAGCTTTACTAACTTAATAGCTAGTTTGGTGATTGTTATCCATTAAGACAGGTAGCAAGCTAAGAATAGCCCTACTAGAGAGCATGAGTAGCAAGGCTAAGGCAATGGTCAGTTTGGCCGAGTTAACACCCTGGCTTAACTATCCTAAGCTAAAGGAATTTGGTAGGGATAAGAGATGAAGGCTAGCATTTGAAGAGATTGAGAAAAAAAGTGAAAGGAGATGACGACGTAGAGGAGTACTACGAGGCTAAAGAAAGACAAGTAAGAACCCCTAGAGTTGAAGGACTGAAGATGTGTATTCTAAGTTTTTCTAAAAGTAGTGATCCCAAGGACTACCTGGATTGGGTAGATAAGATTAAAAAGTAGTTTAAATGCCATGAAGTGCCCGAAAATGCAAAGGTTAGACTTGCTGTGTTGGAATTAACTAGTTATGCCACCTTACGGTGGAAGAACATGTAAGCCACTCGAAGAAGGGAAAAAGAGTAAAAGATTAGGAGTTAGGATGAAATGAAGAGGGTTATGCGGAGAAGGTTTGTGTTGAGCTATTATTTGCAAGATGCCTTCGAAATATTGCAAGAGCTAAGACAAGAAGGATCAAGTGTCACTTATGTTAAGGAATTCCAAATCTTAATGATTTAATGTAGTCATAAAGCTAGAGGACCGAACTGTATCTCGATTTATTGTTGGATTGAAGTATGAGATTGGGGATGTTTTGGAAACTCTGGATATTGGAACACTTAATAACACTAGTCGAGCCGCCCAAAGGATAGAAAGGCGTCGAACAGGAAGGTTTCGACCACTAATTAGCCAACCAGATAGTAGCCAAACTATTCTAAGCAAACCTGTGCAAACAAAACTAAGGAAGGTTGTAAAGACATGACCCATTTAGACTACCTAAGCCGAAGAGAAGAAACCCCCAAGGAAGTTCGAGAAAGGCCAAAGTTCAAGTAAGAAGATGAGTGAGATCAAGTGTTTCAAATGCTAATAATTTGGACACATGGCCGCTCAGTATGCGAACGGGTGAACAATGGTGATCCGAGGAAAGGTGCTAACTGTTAAAGTCGACAGTACTAATGAGGAAGTAAAGGAATTGAAGGAGGACAAACAGACTGAACTATCTAAGGAGGAAGTTATCTATAATGAAGAAGGCAACTTTTTACCAACCACTCTAGTGTTGAGAAGGACAATGAACATCAATCCCATACTCAAAGACAAACAAAAGGAAAATCTCTTCCATATTGGATGTAAGGTGAACGAATCACTATGCGCATTGATCATTGACAGTGGGAGCTGCACCAATGTAACCTTTGCATTTATGGTCCAACGATTAAAATTGCCAATCAAACCCTACCTAAAGCCTTAAAAGCTTCATTGGCTCAGTAATAAAGGAGCCCTACAGGTAAATAAACAAGTGTTAGTGCCAATCTGCATTGGCAAATATCAAGATGAAGTGCTCTATGATGTGCTACCCATGAGTGTGTCCCACATTCTACTTGGATAACCTTAGATGTTTGATCGAGCAGTTATATATGACAAAAGGAGGAATACATGTTTTATGGAGCATAAAGGCAGAAGATGAAATGGAGTTCTATGATTTCTGAGCAAGTAAAGATCATGCAGTCTTAACTTAATCGAAACTTGAAGAAAGAGGCTTTGGTGATTACTCAAGTCGAACTGAAAAAGGAGATGGAGCTTGAAAGACCAACCTATCTGCTGGTCTGAAGGTTATTGGAGATGAGGTTAAGAGAGGGAGTAGCCTGCTGAAGTGAAAACATTGCTGAAAGAGTTTGCTAACCTATTCCCAAATGAGCTACCGAAAGGTTTACTTCCCATCCGAGGTGTCCAACATGTAATTGACCTACAGCTAGGAGACGTACTATTGAACAAGTCTGCCTATAGATTGAAACCTAAACAGAGTAATAAGCTGTAGAAACAAGTAGATGAGATAATAAAGAAAGGGTATGTACATGAGTCTCTTAGCCCTTATACCATGCCAGTCCCTTAGGTAGTGAAATGACATGAGATGTGGATGTGGATGTAGAAAATCTCATCTCTCTCTTCTTCTTTTTTTTTTATAGTATTTGGTTTGCATAATTTTGTAAGGATTGAATTGAATAATGTGTTATATTATGTTTGATTCATAAAGCGGCTGTGCTGTTAATTTAAAAAAGAAAAAAAATCTTAGAAGACATGACAAAAATGAAAAGTATCAATTTTTTAAGGAAAAAGAAAAGAAAAAACTCTAAAGTTGAATTTATTATTCTCTAAAAGAATGTGCATTAAGCATGGTTAATAAGGAATGCACTATATTACACTGATTATGCTATATTATATTGTCTGTCTTATTTATTTTATAGAGTTATTATAATTTAATAGTATAAATATTAATTTTTTAATGGAATAAATCAAATTTAAATCTTTGGTTGGACAAGTCTTAACATAGTTTTTTTTTAAAAAAAATCCTATGCTATCTTGATAATTAGACGCTGATCTAATCTCCTATTTTACATCATGGTTAATTTACTTTCAACTTATATTCAAATTACCAAATATGATGTGGAATTTCTTTAATAAATCCAACGTAAGGGACTGGGTTAATATCAATCCTTGTCAGAATGAGAGAATCTAACACTGAGACGTTGGTTACCACAACATACATACAAACGCAGAAGGTTCGAGACGATTCTAAGTTTGTGAAGGTACAAGACATTTGGATCCTAGTCCACACACTTAGTTTCGTTAAAAGTATGTGGTACAATTCTTTTGTTTAACTCCTAGTGTAATCTTAGATTCCAATAATCTTTTCAAAGTGACTTGGCCACGTGAAGACGAATCCATTTTGATATAAAATGGTCAGTTTGTGATTAGAGAAAAATGTGGTACACTTTCAGAAATTTTCATGATGGAAATCTTGTCATATATCGCCTGCTACAACTTAGATATAGAATATGTAATAACAGGTACATGGACATTTATTTAAATATAGTAAATAATTCTTTTTTATGTAATAAATTAATTTTTTTCATAAAATATATTATCAACGATAGAAAGCATAAATAAATTTATTTATAAACCTTTTACCAATATTATCAATTTTAGGTTGATCAAACTAATGTAATTTAATTTAACCTGATTTAGTCATGAAATCATTCCCAGTCCTCATCAACGATAACCTAAAAATCCAATTAATACTACCCGTTTCTTATATGATTTGACTAAGTTTTCTAAGTCAGACTGCATCATTTTCTTTTGTTCTTCTACTAGAGAATTCACTGGTTTATTAAAAAATAGATATAGACGTAAGAAAAACAAAATAAAACTATAAAAATTTCCAAAGCATCAAAAATCAAGATGGATTATCTTATAATCATATTTTAATATTTCCATTCATCCCGATTTTATCCGGATTCAACCATCACCATGACCCATTGATATTCCCAAGTCAACCTTTTCATGCAAGAATAACAACGATGCTTTAAATAGATATCTCGTGTTTCTGTGATAACAAGGGCCTCAAAAGTTTGAATTCTAGATTCTATAGGAAATTTCCACCTTTTCTTATACTTAGAATTTCTTATTTTAGGTATCATGCGCTGTAAAGTTTTGTATATTGTAAATTGAATCTTTTACATAAAATAACATGCTATATTATAAAATATTTATGTTTATAGTCTGAATTGAGATAGAAATACCCAAACTACTAAACTGATAATAATACGGACTTATCTACAAGATAGTAATTTCCATCTTTCCTCTTTATAGAACAATAAAACCTTCCGATATTTTATGGATTACCTTTACACAATAACCAAGTAAGAAATCTTAATTTTAATCTCATTGACTTGATTCAAATCATATTAAGAATTATCTTGTTTCTAAAATTGTATGATTGCACTCTACAAGAACTCCGATAATACCCAAACCAAAATTTCCATTCATCTATTCCCAAATTCTAAAAATTATGAGGCCAATTCCAATCATAGCTCATATCCTATTCTTGTCTAAAAGATAGATACAACATTTTGTAGTTTCTTCAACTGATTTTTAGGTGGCAATTGCAGCTGTATCCAATTTATAACATGCGGGTTTGACAATTCTGTGTATCAGTAAATCAGTCATAAATATATTCATATATAAATAAAACCAATTAAATCTATCTCCTCTTGGAGTGAAGGGGGAAAAAATAAATAAATAAATAAACAGATCTTTTTCTCTTGTATCTGCTCTATGAAGAGGCACAAATACAAAATGTCTTTTAAATAACAAAAGGATAGAGCTAAAATAATCAACATGCTTTTTAAGAAACTTCACAGGAAAATCCTTAAAAAAAATTTGTAACGTATCCACATTATTGTTATTTTTATTTCCTCCTTTCGTCAAATTTCTCATAACTGAATTTTAGTTATCTTATAATATTTATATTTATATTTTATTTCATCACGAAAGGATTAAGTAAAGACTTCCGAACAATTTTCTCAACTGCCTCATGTCATGCAGATTAAAATAGAGCCAAATTAGGATGCAAAATTATCGTAAAAGAGTTGTGCAAAGCTAGAACAGCTGCATACCACACGATGTCTTCGTTAAGTCAAAACCAAAATTACACTTGGACATCAAATAATTAAACATTAATCTGGGTTTGACAATCAAACAAAGCATACAACATTCCATGTTAAGCTAACTCTAGTCTTCGCTTGGCACTAGAGCAGTTTCTTCCTCCATTCTTGAATCTTATGACCTCGCCGTCATATGAGCAATACATTGAGAGTTGTCAATGCCATTTTCAGCCCCTTTCTCTTAAGCCACCTAAAGATGCACTTTGCAGAAGAATTGAATGTGTCATTTCAAGGTACTCAGTATATTATTTGGGCACATATATACAGAGACATATATATAAAGAATGAAGCACAACGAAAAAGCAGTCTTGTTTTTGCTGCCTTGTGTGTAGCAGAAAAATAGAAATGAAGTCGAAGGGAGTACATACTTTATCCATGATATTCCTACAACACGGTGCAAACTTACTGCAATATCCAACAATCTATGAACCACAAATCCTTTCAGTACACTTCTTACAATGAAAACTATGATAATGACATTCATTGAAGTTAAATAGCATCATCTAGAATCGGGACTTAAGCCTTGAACAAAAGGTACTTTGTGAATTCCAGAAATTGAAATGCAAAAATGACTCGTTAAAGAAGGTTAACTACCGGGCGGGGGTGGGGGGGGGGGGGGGGGGGGGGGAAACACACCTGAATTATTGCACTTTTCCATTTCATGAAGAAACATACCTGAATTTTCGCACTTTTCTATTTTGTACACCTATATATTTATTTTTTTAGTTTCATAACTTGAGTTTTTGACATTGCACTTTACATACTTATGTCATTATTTTTAAGTTACGTGACTCAAGCTTTTCACCTTGCATACATTTTTTTTTTCTTTTAAAAGTTTATATAAGGGCAAATCAAATACAAACTTTATTAGACATATGGTGGTTTCATATTTTCTTTTATGCTCTCATTCCTTGTTAATGACAACAATAGAGGTTTTTCTTTTCTAAAAAAATAATAATAATAATAATAATAATAACGGAGGGGCATGGCCATAATATGACTAGCTACCTCCAAGCATATAAAACACCCTAGAAGACCTATGCATTGGGTAATAATAACTTGCACTATATAGGTAACCCCAAGAAGTATCTACATTGGGATTTAAACTCAAGACCTCATGAAAGCTGTTATGAGTATATTTTAAGTCTTAACCATTGGGCTACAATGGAGTTGAGGTTGTGTTAGTGGAAAAAATAACATAGGAATGCAAAATGAAAAGGCACAAATAACCAAGTTAAAAAGCACAAAAACTGAGGGTGTTTTTGGGGGGTGCACACGTGTGTAATTAACCCTAAAGAAAGCAAAGTTTGCATTTAGAACATAAAGCATCTGCCATTTAATCAACTAAATAAGTTAAGATCAAATCCCTATGATATGGATTATTATATGCTTAAACTAAGGGCGACAACAACAACTTTCAGCTGACCCTACCTGAGTTCAAAAACGTTTGATCATAGAAATCAGTAACTTGTCTCACTTTCTGCAACAGCTCTTCCAGAGAATCCTTTTCTTTCTAGAAAATCTCATATTCACAAAGGAATGTCAATCAGATACAACAGCAAGAGTTCAGCTTCAAAGAGAAAACAAATCTGATAATTCTTATCTAATCGTAAGGTATTTATGGTAACCTGAGACCAAACAATTTGAAGCTGGAGGTTGAGAGCTCAAATATCATACCCAGAAATGCCATCTAAGTGATGGTTTGTTTCCAGAAAGGACTTTGCATTCTTGAAAATCCTATAAAACAACACAAATAAATAAATCACAATGAGAAAAGAGTCATTTAACAAGATGGACGACATCTAACAAGGCCCCAATCAATTTTTATTATTGCCTTTAAACAACAAGGAGTTCTGAAGTTGATGATGTACTGGCATAGGACATTGTATAATATGCCTTACTCCAAATAAGCTCACAAGTCACAGATGCCATCTCCTTGATCTTAGAGTCACCAAAAGTCCTAGCAAGTGCATCATCCTTCTTTGATGCAACAAGACCTATGGTTATCCCATACAGTGACTTCTCTTTTAGTTACAGCAGATAACACGAGCTCATAAGTCACCAGTGCCATCACCCTAATGTTAGAGTCACCAAAAGTCCTCACAAGTACATCGCCCTTCTTTGAAGCAATGAAATCTACGTGTATCTCTTACAGTAATTTCTCTTTTAGTCACAATGGAGATTAATTTAATTGCATTATGACAATCTCCACATATTCTGAGGTTCTTCACCACAAGTATTGGTTCTCCATCTTGAGTAGAGATCAAACCAAATACAACTGCTAACTTCTCACTGTGACGTCCTATCCTAAATTCCTTCTCTGTTCGCTCCACCCCATCATCCTCCTTTACCAGAGCCCATCGCACATCTGGTACATAGCCAATCTTTTTTATCTTCAATAGCAGCTCTTCCAAGTAATTATATATCTCCTCTATCATAGGGTGAGAACTATCTTCAGCCACAAATACATGGGTTTGGCACTTCACTTCAATCCAACTGCAACCCGGATTCTTCCTAACACCTCTTTCTCGCATAAGCCTCCTGACCATTATCATATCTCGCCATCTACCAGCACTGGCATAAATATTTGAGAGAATGACGTATGGAGCAGCATTTTGAGGTTCAAGTTGAAGGAAGTGATTGGCTGCTCTAAGTGCGATATCCATGTTCCCATGCTTCCTACAAGCACCAAGCAATGAAGCCCAGCCAATAGAACCAGGGCTAAATGGCATGGTCTCAATCAGACTCTCAGCTTCATTCAATTTGCCCACTCGACCCAGGAGATCAATCATACAAGAGTAATGTTCCTCTTCTGGTTGAATTCCAAATTTGTCTTTCATCATGTTGAAATATTCATGTCCCTCGTGAACTTTTCCAGTATGTGCACAAGCAGAAAGGACTGATATGAATGTTATACTTGTAGGAGGTATTCCCTTATCAAGCATTTCTTTGAATAGATGTAGTGACTCAAGTCCTAATCCATGTTGCGCATAGCCTGCAATCATCGAGTTTAATGTAATAGTATTTTGTTCTCGCATCCTATCAAAATATTTCCTGGCATCATGAACATTTCCACATTTCGAGTACAGTGCAACTAAGGCATTTTCAACTGATATCTTATTCGAAGGAACATCTGATTTAATCGTCAAAGCATGAAGTTGTTTTCCCTGAGAAGGAGATGAGAGATTTGAGCATGCGCTGATTACACAAACAAAGCTACAGTCATCAGGCCGATGACCAGCACGACGCATATCTTGGAAAAAAGTAAGAGCTGCCTCAGAGAATTCCTCATTTTGCGAATACCCGGAAATCATGGTATTCCAAAGAACTAAATCAGGTTCTAGAATCTCATCAAACACTTTTTGGCAGTCGGCCATATCACCCCTGCACTTAAAATACAGGTCAATCAATCCGCTGGCAACGTGCGAACTCTGGTGGAATCCAGTTTTAATCAACCTACCATGAAATTGAACCCCACCCAACAGATCACCTACACACGTAAAAGCAGTCAACAAGCTTGCCAAAGTATACATATCAATACACATCCCTCTCCTAACCATTTCCTGAAACAACTCTAATGCTTTCAAACCTTCTCGATGCTGTCCATACGCAACAATCATGGAATTCCATGAAACCTCATCTCTATCCCCACCCATCTCATAAAACACCCGCTTCGCCTTATCCAAACACCCATTCTTACTATAATAAGTAAGAACCGCATTGTTGACCGAAACATAACAACCTATCCCACTACAAATAGCAAAACAATGCAACTGCTGTATCAAACCAACACAATCACTACAACCCGTAATAACCCCCGAGAGCGTGAACCCATCCATCTCAAAACCCATCTCTCTCATCCCTCTAAACAAGCCAATCACTGCCTCGCTCGCACCCCTTTCGGCATAACCAGAGATAAGGGTGTTATAAGACACGATATCCGGTTCGGGGATTTCGTCAAACACTTGGCGAGCAAGTTCGATAAGCGATTCTTTCGCATAGGCAGCCATCAGGGTATTGAAAGTGAACACATTGGGGTATTGGGTGAGGTTGAAAGCGTGGCGGGCAGCGGCCAGACGTCGGCATTTGGAGTAGAGGAGGATGAAGTGGTTGGAGAAGTAAGTGGAGGAAGGGATGAGGGATTTGAGGTAAAGGCTGTGGAGTGCTTTTCCAGTTAAGAAGTCCTTGTTGGCTATGGAAGTTTTCAAGAGTGTACGGAAGTTTTGTAGTGTCCATGAGATTTGGTTCATCTAACGGAAAAAACACACGACACACCCCAAAATCAAAGAGTGTTAGAACACTCTCTAGGACATGGACGTTTGAAAAAATTGAGTTCATATACAACGGAGTGAGAGTAGCTTTACTTTTGTCCTCAACTTCAACGGCCGGGTTGGACACCGCACGAGCACAGCCCATACCTGGCCTCGGTCCTAACTTGACGGTTACGGACACAGCTTTGTTGAACCTGGCCTCGATTTTTGCCGAGCTCGCTATTAGAATATAGAGCCAGCGGCGACCCGAGCCCCTAGAGAGATAGGGACACAGCAGTTATTATGGCTTGGGAATTACCGGACATTTGGATTTACTTTGTTAAAAAATAATACAAAAATAAATCTTGAGTAAAAATTAATACAAAATTATAGTAGTGAAATTATATGTGACCTGAATTTTTTTCACTGAAATTATATGAGGCATGAGACTTGGATGTGCATATAAATGCCTCAAAAATCTACCTTCCCTCCCTCCTCTCATTTTCTCACTCACATGATCTATTTCAAAATTTTTTTCAATGCCTCAAAAATCTACCTTCCCTCCCTCCTCTCATTTTCTCACTCACATGATCTATTTCAAAAATTTTTTCAGACACGAATTTTTCTTTATCTTACTAATGTATTGTTGTTTACATACTAACCTTTTTGCCAAAATTGGTTAGCTTCATTTAATCCATCTTTTTAATTAATTATTATTTTTTTTTGTTACTATGTAATTAGTTTTGTTATGAAATTTTAATATTTATAGTGTTTTATGTTTTGTAAAAAAATTTAGGTTTACTTTATAGAAATTGCATTAGTGTTGTTGTTGTAGTTTAGAAAGGTTATATTTAGTTATTGATGATAGCAATAGAAATATTAGTTACTTAATGCGAGTAATATAGTCGGTTAAAGACTTTTTGAAGATAAAAGGTGTCTAATGATATTATGTTGTTAGAAATGTCAATTTTAATGAGTGGAATGTAATTACTGTATGAAGTTCTTGTTAACTTAATGATCACTCTTGTAATAATTAGGAGCAAAATGATGGATTATGTGAAAATCATTATCTACACATATGGAAATATTGTAAAGTGTTATGAACTGTGACCAAGAACAGATAAGATCGGTTGCTGGATGGGTCAAAGCTTGCAGAAAGCACGCAGAAAGCTCGAAAATGATTAATGGGTAAAAGTATGAAATAATGAAAGTGACGAATGAAAATAGTAAGCAAAATTCATGAATAACTCCAAAGAATATGATGTATTAATGGAACTTTTGAAAACTCACGGCATAACTTAATATGACACACAAATTGGTCTAATGAGATTACTCATCACCTAACCTTGCTTAAGAAAAATGATAAAAGTGATGTCAAAAGTGAATAAACAGTATTTACGCAAGGAAGAAAATACTCAGGTGTATTGAAGGTAATCTATTTTTTACAACTACAAGTATAAGGATATTTATACTCGTAAGTTAGGGTAACTTGCCTAAAAGGGAAAAGACAAAAATGATATTTCTTAAAAAAGGAATATACACGATACAAAAAGGTAAAAATGAATATATAAAGAAAATAATTATTGGTGCTACAGATTTTATAGATGATACTGTATATGTGACAATGCTGCATTGGCGAGGTGGTTAAGAGATGCGGACAAAAAATACAGACAAATAGGCTTATCTAAGCAAGGATGGCTTAGTTAGTCCAAATTCTCTATCTCTCAGCTTCTCGATAAGAATGATACTAAGTTATTGGTCGGCTTGGTGCTAAAGAATAATCTTCAACTTAGCATACCACAGAATAATGAGCAGTCATACGGTACAGCATTAAAGATGACTTGACAAGGAAGTATTTAGCCTTGGTAGGGTTTGGTTAAAACAGAAGGATTCATCGTGCCAGCTCCTCTAATTCTTGGGCTTGGCTGCAAGTTAAAGGTCCAATAGCCTGATTCCTAGCATGAAGGATAACTTGGGAGTAGAGTATGATAAGGAGCTAGTGAAAAAGCTGAAAATGAATAAGGGATCGAATTATGCCTATATTTTTAACAGAATATGCAATAGCAATAGGATTAATACTACTAGGGTAGAAATTATTCACAGCATCCAACATATTACAAAGGTTGTGTCCACTAGAAGTTGATGCTCATCAAGGATAGAAAACTTTATTGAGATGGCTAAATCATTGGGTGAATGAGCTATTGAGCATATTTATGTTTGGTTGGGCAAGTAGAATAGTGTGGGCCCCAGTAATAACCCTACGAACATTGCATTACAGTAGGTGCACTCAGTTGGAACTGATTTTCCCATAGCCGATGATAATCACTTTCATATTACAATGCAAGACGTGGTTCAAGATGATGCTATTAACATTAATGTGAACAAGAAAGCACTTGATGCAGAGTACAAAGAAATTAGATCCAACTTACGATCCTTATATGGAAAGGATTGCTATAGGTCTCGATGGTGGTAACAATGAAAATGATGATGAGGTGAAGAGGATGGTGATGAGGGTAAAGAGGAAGGCGAAGTCAACTATGATGAGGAAGACGATGAAGGTAGGGACATAATGACTTTTGATGTCTTAGGAAGTAATGTCTCTATGGCCAATCCATTTGCGCCTTCGCCAGCCTTTATTCAAACTCCTATAACATTACACAACCTGCTTACTGTAAGAGACCTAATCTCGTTCCTGAATATAAGTGGTGATAGTAGATATGTTACATTTGAAGATGAACAGAACGTACAATGCAGCAACACAGTTGATAGCGACAAGTTAAGCATCAACATGAGATTTGGCACTAAGAAGAAGTTTCATGAACCCTGATATTACTATTGCAGACTTGACTCTGAATATTCAAAACGAGTTTAGATATATGGTGATAAGAAGGCAGGTATTCAAAGGGAAGAGAAAAGCAATAGAGATAATATATGGTAATTGGGAGAAATCATACATTAGTCTTCTAAAACTTCTAAACGCCATTAAGATAATGAACTTGGGATCAAAGGTCAAGTGAACGTGGAAAGGTACGGCGAAGCCAAGTGTGTCAAAGATGAAGTAGGTGTTTTAGACATTCAAACCTTATGTACATGTATTTAGATATTGTCATCCCATCATTTGCATTGATGGCACCTTTTTGTATGGCAAGTATGGCCATAAGTTGCTCATTGCATGCATAATGGATGGAAATAACAATATCGTACCATTGGCTTTCACACTCGTTAACACGGAATCAGAAAAGACGTAGTCTTGGTTCCTACAGCATTTGAAGAAGTATGTAGTTGGCGGATGGGAAGAGACAATATGCTTGATCTCAGATAGACATATTGGTATTAAGAAGGCTTTTTATAATGTAGATAATGTTTAGCAATCACCCTTTGCAATATGGAGATATTGTATAAGATACATAGCTAGTAATTTCAACTACAAACATAAAAACCAAGCATGTAAGAAATTGGCAACCCCAGTAGGCATATCGGTGCAACAACGAAAATTTTTTGCTTTAATGGAAGGGATATTGATAGTGAATGAGAACGCTTTGCGTTGGTTTACAAAATTTAACATTGACAAATGAGCATTGTCTGCAAATGGTAATTATAGGTTTGGATACATAGCATCCAACATTGTTGAGAGCTATAATTCAGTTCATAAAGGTTTTTGTGGCTTACTAGTTACAGCTTTACTATGAAGGACATTCTATAACACTGTAGCATTGTAGGAGAAGAAGGATGAAGAAATTTCAAAGGCTATGTCGGGAGGTAAGGTATACATTACATATGCACAATGGCTAATAAAGAAATGGAATGAGTGAGCAAGTGTACACAAGGTTACCAGTTACAATAGGCGCAATGGATTGTTTGAGGTAAGAACTGGTAGTCGAAGATAGCTAAATTGAGTAATAAAAGGTGGTGACAGAGTTCACACTATTGACATGGATAACCAATATTGTACATGTCAAAAATGGAAAATATATATAATTCCTTACTCCCATGCATTCACAACTACAACGGAGCCAAGGAAAAACGCCTTATATCGTATTAATCCATGGTACAAGTGGACAAACCAACTTGATGTATACTAAAGACATTTTTTCCCACTAGGTGACAAGATTAATTGGCCAACAGTGAAATTTCCAAAGCTTAAGCCATGGTCTAAGCTAAAGAGAGACAAAGGGAAGCCTAGAACAAACATTATCACATAGAGAAGGATATACACGAAGCGCTTGATAAGAATAGATGTAATTACTGTCGAAGGGAAGGACATAATAAGCGTAAATGTCTAAATCTGAATAAGGCTAGTAATTTGTATTACTATTTTTTGCATATGCATATACATAAATTTATCGTTAGTTTGTAATATCTATCCATTTGATATTACTTGCATCGTTACTGATGAATGTTAAACACTATTGCAGGTTAGATGGACCCGAGACCCTTTAACCCTTTGGTTTTAGGTAAGCCACCATCCCATCGTTCTCAGGACGTATAGGAGAGACAAGTACATTATTTAACAATTTTTTCCATTCATCTAATACGTAGGTTAAGTACTGATATGTTAATATTTATGTCCATGTAACTTAATATAGGCACCAAGTGCACTCACAGTTAAATGGCATGAGTTGGTAATGAAGAAGAGTAAGGAGCTCATACCACTGGACCCACACATAGAGATGTACTTAGTGGAGGCAGGATTCATGGTTGTTAGTAGACTTCCATTCATCCAGATGGATTGACACCTGATTACCGCTCTTGTGGATAGATAGAGGCTAGAGACAGATACATTCCATATGGTGCATGGTGAGATGACCGTTATGCTCCAAGATATTAAGATCTAACTAAGTCTTAGGGTTGATGATGCTGTTGTCACTGGCAGCACCAATAAGAATTGGGCAAATGTGGTAAGAAACCTATTAGGTGATGTTCTATCATCTAATGGTGTGAAGGGTAGTCGTGTACGGCTATCGTAGCTAGTTAGTAAAGTTAGGATTATACCGAGCAATGCTAATGAGGATACGGTAAAGCGTTACACCCGTGCATATATCTACTAGCTAATAGGGGGATTCTTATTTGCGGATAAATCTCCAAACTCCATACATCTCATGTACCTTCCCTTATTGGATGACTTGTGGATGGCGGGGACATACAGTTAAGGATCAGCCTGTCTAATATGGTTATACTGATAGCTATGCAATACTGTACGAATCAGTATATCCGAGATTGGAAGACCGATGATTCTATTGCAGGTTTAGGCATGGGATCATTTCCTATACATTGTACCCCTTAGTAGGTCTGGCTTCATGATCACAGAGGGTATTCCTTTAACCGGTAGATGGTGGATTGAGAGGAACACTACACAGGGACCTACCCATGTAGTCCAGTCATATCGCGAGGCGTTCGACCTACAAATGAGTCATCCGATACACTAGATACATTGTTTGATCTTGCTTTAAAAGTTCATGTCATACATGCTAATTTTTTTGCTCTTCTAACTCACATACACTTCATTTTAGGTTGTATGGCAACCTTACTCGAAAGACTTCAATTTTTGCCTCCTATATGCACAACTGATCAAGGTCTTTAGACAGCCAGGTTACGCTTCATTTGCTTCCACATTGTAGAGTTCTACTTTCCAGATCATGTCATCCAATAGTTTGGTGGCTTTCAAACAAAGCCCTAACCAATGTAGACTAGCGAATAATTGCATCGGTAAGATCTCCAAGGTCGTACAAATGTCGATTGGAGAGTAATGCATGATGGTTACATCTGATAGTGGGCAGATCAACACACTTGGATCATTTATTCACACCCGGTTTTCGGTGTGGACCCCGATTATTTATAGTGATATAGGCAGCATATCTATCGATATATAATACATTCTTGTGCGATAATAGGTCATCTAATAAGAACAATCAATATAACAACCTGTATATAACCCCATTTATCATGTAATATGATTGCTAATTGTGTTTCTTCCATGTAGATTGATACCCTATAGTTAGTTCAGTTGATCGATGACATATGGTTGGCCTACTAAATCGTTGGAGGTAGCTAACAGTTCTTAAAGGACCACGATGGTATTGTCTTGCACCATCCCTTTCCACAAAATCCACCACCTGATAAAGGTACCCAACTTAAGCTGCCAAAGCTAGTTGCACCTCAATCACTACATGACAGAGTTCGTATTAAGGGAGGTCGAATTCAGGTCAAACGAAGAAGGGGTTGAGGGGATTTGGATGTTCCATTTGCAAGGCGACATTCTATTGAGTTAGGTCAAATTGGTTCCAGTTCAGGAGCTTCGCATGTTACACCACCTTTTCATTAGCTATTCCATGGTATACCTACAGTGCCCCCACAAAAGACATACCACGCACTCACAAAGCTATACCATGGGTAAAGGGGCCACCCAACACCATACACCGTCCACCTCCATATATTACCCCTATCTTACCTAAAAACTTCTCAGATTCGCCAGCTAAGCCTTCTATGGGTCCTTCTGAGAAATGACTGTCACTATTATCTAGATATGGGGCATTTTTTTGTTACCATAAGGGTTGGCATCAGATTTAATTTTATTTTATATTCTGATTGTAATAATAATTGATATATCCAGATAGTGATTAAATTTTATTTTTTATTACATTCTTATCATATGTACCTATGGTATGGACATATGAATACATTTTTTATCTAAAATATAAGTGTTTACATTCCTATTAGAATGAAAAAACACTTGTACAATCATTATACTTTCAAAATCTATGTTTAACTGACTTTGTACTACAATCACATGCTTATAACTAATATATACATATAACAAAATTACACTGAAGTTGCAGTGGGCTATGTGATTTCCATTGCATATTCATATGAGTATGATAAGAAACTGCAACTAAGTAAAAATTAAAAAAAAAATTACACTAAAGCTGAAAAAATTTACATCGAATTTGCATGCCCCCCATGCAACTTCAGTATAAAAAAATTCAAGTAGTGAATGCGACTTCACTACCATAATTTCATATTAACTTTTGCTCAAGACTTATTTTTGTATTATTTTTTAGCAAATACTGTAATGATGTACTAAACTATGGATTTGCACAACGTTTACTATCTAGTTAAACCTTTATAGGGTAGGACACTGAACTGAATTTAATGAACCGTCAAGTAAAAACAAAGTTAAATCATAAAATGTGATCCTTTTACGATGCAGTATGATACATGTGCAAATTCAGTCTTTGAACATCTCTAACCTAACCAAACTAAACCACATTGCTAAAAGAAGGGAAAAAAGATCCATTTGATCAATTATTCTCTTATATACAATTTTATAAATTATTATTTTCTATTCCCTCTTTACGAGAAATAAAAAGTTTAAGTACTAAGACAATTATACCATCAATAAAACTATAAATTGAAAAAATCACTCATGTAAACACAGAATGCTCTTGTTATGACATGCAAATAATGAATATGCAACATATATATATATATATATTATATGATTAGTATACACACATGTACATCAATATGAGGAAAGGAAAAAAATTATAAAAGAAAAAAGATCCGAAAAATACCCTTAAAAAAATAATTTCAAAACTATGGTACTTAAAATCACTTCTTGAAGAAGCGATTTCATTTTGAACTGAAATTGTCTCTTTAAAAGGCAATTTTATTTAGGCCATCAGAAAATCACCTCTTGAAAATGCAATTTTTTATCCAAAAAAAAAATCACCTTTATTTCTACAAGAGAGATAAATAGTAAATTGCATGGAACAATGTGCGCATGAAGATGGACTGAAAGAGATAGAAGCTGAATAGCGAGAATTTAAAATGGAACAAGCCATTATTTTCAAGTCACGAAAAAGTAAGAAGCATTTACCATTTATATTTTTTATATTGGTAGGCTTAGGTTGATGTCATTGTGGCCTTAAGAAGTCCCCTTTTGAAGAGGTGATTTCAATTCAAAATAAAATCGCTCTTTTAAGAGGTTATTTTAAGTGTCATCGTCCTTAGATTATTTTTCTAAGATGAGTATTTGTTGCATTTTTTTATTTTGCAATTTTTTGTCCTTTTCCATACATTTAGCAATATATATATATATATATATCTTAATATATCATATGAAAAATTATGAAAATTTGTAATAAAGAGAAAACTCGAAACATTTCCTCAAAGGTTACCTGCCATCCCATGCCATTGGGTAGCTGGGTTTCAGCATGATTGGAGAAGTGGGTCATGATCCACTTCAAGAAGCCCATTGGTGGCCTGGGGTAACCACAGACCACTAAGGAGTAAGTGACACGTAACTTTGTTAGGTGGTGAGCAGCCTAAAAGGAAAAATGCGCAAAACTCTATCAGGTTGAGGTTAAGTCCACAACCATTAGTAGGTCACCACCCACTTTTTGAATTGGTCAAATTTGACCACCCAAAGGCCACATAGTGGCTCATAGCCACCTCTAGGCGGTTACGTAACCCTCCCTTAGTAGTTGCTAAAGGTGGTTGGATTGAATTTTTCTTTTTTTTTGTTGCAAATTTAATATATTTTTATTTATTATATACATGTATTATAAGAGTGTATATCTACTGTTCTGTATATCATTTTAGCAATTTGCACTTTTTTCTTTTTTTTTTTTTAATTTTCCAATTTTTAATTAAAATTCCATTATTTGTTAATAGTTTTCTATATTTTTATTATGTCATTTAATTTATTCGTATTTTATGATATCGTTTACATAATTAAAATACGTAAACTAATAGAAAATTAACATGTGTCACTTTATATCCAAATTTAACATCGTCAATACTTATTTACACATTTTTGCAAACTTTAAGGAGTAAAATGTAATTTTTGAAACATTTAAGGACTGAAATGAAAAAGAGGTAAATGTTGAAGACTTTTTTGTATTTTTCCCTTGAATTTGTACATTTTCATTTATATATGTGCATATGTAATAATACTATGTAAGTTTATAAAATTATAGATAGTAGCAACATAATATATTAAAATATAACAAATCATATATAATAATATATACATAATGCCATATCATGTTGCAGGTCCTAAGAGCAATCAAAAGGGATTGAATTGGTTATTTTAAAAATTATAGCTTTTTTTGCAAGATCATTAATAAAGTTATCCCAAACATCACAAATAACGCACCATATAAAAAGAGTAAGAGTGAAAGAAGATTGAGTATAGAAATTAAGTGCTTCAACCTTATGCATATTGCACTCTTCCAACTCCACTACTAGGGACTTGATATTTCACACCAGTGTCATTTCACTATCCACCTCAAATAATCAAACAAAAAAGAGAGAATACAATTCAGGTTCTCTATAGCCTGCCTTTAGCCTATCATAAATTTACAGAGTATACACGTAATCTCTCTATTAATAATCCACCTATCTCTTAAAAAGTAAAAATTACAATAGTCTTAAGGAGAAAATACAAAGTTCCTCTAAGTGTAAGTACATAATTATAATGTAAAATTAAAACTCGTAAGTACAAGAGTATCCTCTTTATCTTTTGATCTTTCCAAGAGTATAAAGTTACAAAAATAAATTAATCAAATCAAACTTTCATCTTCAAAATTTAAAAGGACTTGATATTTAAAACCTTTGGTATAATGACTATATTGTAGATAAGAAGATATCTTAAAGGATTTGACTTAATTTTGAATTCATTGTTGATGAAGAGTTTATCCCATAATATTTAGAGAAATATCTTTAGCTGTTATTTTTCAAATTTTAAACTTGAATTTAAAAAAAATGCAAGAAATCTAAAAGTTCATTTGTCTCTCTTTTTTTCTTTCTTTCTTGATAATGTAATACCTCAGAACCTAAGGAGTTACAGCCTTCCACATGTTCTTATAGATTACCAACACATCAAGCATGCTAAAAATTCAACCTATTAAAATTTCACCAAAAACTTTCATAATATCTACCAACGTTGTTTACATTCTCCAAATAATACTATATAGGATGTGTCTCAATATCCAATAACTACTATGAAATAAATGAACTAAATCCTAAAATTTTCACTTTATTCTAAAATAAGGAAATATCATATTTTAATTTGATAACATTCTCATAGCAAGAAAAGGGATGCATTGTTTTAAGAACTCAATCTCAATATATACCATCTAAACTACATAATAAGAACATAACTAAGGGAAGTCTCAAGTAACTTCTCAGTGACCTAAGGAAAACTAAAAACAAGTCTTACTATCTAATAACAAGAAAACAAATAAACAAAACTAGGTAAATCTACTTCCATCATCATCACAATAATATTTGTAATATCCTACTGCATCCTCATACGTGTTGGGATCACCATAGTCAAAATCCTCGTATCCTTTATAACTTGTACCTAAAACTCAAAATAAGGAATTCCTCAAAGGGTGAGCAAAGACTAATATAGTATATATATATCAACATGCACATGAGCAAGCAAAACTTTCACATCTACAAATGATTCCTAATAACTAAAGCATCAACCATAAATTTTTTGTCTTTATTTTAGTCTAGCAATCTACAACGCTTCAACATCCTAAAACTTGGAGTAACCCATGACCCGAACAAGCAATATATATAACACTATATAAATATTGGTTATGGGTCTTCTCCAATACCCTAGAAACCAAGAATCCACCTACAACTACTTGGATAATTTTAATCTGGAACTCTACTTGAGACACTATCGCATAAAGATCATTGGAGTGTTATCCTAAGATCACTAGTCATCCCGATCTCTTGGGTTTAGCCAAGCATACTCAGCATAAAATTAAGGCCATATATTAATTACATCCGATTAAATTTTCTAGCCTATAAACACAAACATCGAACGATATTCCATACCTGGATTTTGAGAATTACTGATAAAGTCTACGTGAGAGATCCTTTCAGTATCAATACCTATAGTTAACATAGAGATAACACTTTAGAATTCCTTTCCAAGTTTCCTTATCTTAACTAAGTCTTCGTTCTTGTCTAATTAGGTTCCTAATTCCAAACTTAACATTACCTATGGGTTTAAAACTAATTTAAACTTCTAAACCAGCATAGAATTGATTACGTTACACTTTAGATGGGAAAGAAACAAGAAATAAGAAGAAAGAACGAGGTCACAAGTCTACGCTAGAGATTATGGCCGTGAACTTTAGCTGTAATTCCTTTCCAAAAACCATAGCAAGACCATGCTGAAGATCATGGTCATGAACTTTGGCTATGATCTTCCCTGTTTGAATTATAACAAGATTCTGACCTAGATCACGGCAGTAAACTTTGGCCATGGTCCTCTTGATTGCAAATTCCTTCAAATCTCCCTGCTTACACTTCACCTTAACACATTTGTAAGGACCATGGGCAAGATCGTGCCCATGTTCTTAGATCGTATTCCCCTATTTTGCATGTTTTCTCTCCATAACTCAACTCCTTACACCAAAACCCTATCACAACACGATCTATCCTCCCGATCAACAACCATTAGAACTAAAATTTAAAGATCACATTTAATTGGCCAAGCAAATTTTGATCCCCCATTAATGGTTGTTTCTAAGTTGGTATGTGCTCAAAAAAGCATAAATACCCCCTCTTGATTCCATTCCCGACATCAATTCTCATCATCTCTCATCCGTTTCATCATATTCATCATTTTCTTTCTCTAAGTCTAGCTTTCCCTCTCTCTAAATTCTAGCATTTTCTACCTACTTTCAAGCTAAGTTGCTGCTACTAGTAGCACCACCAACTCCAAAACAACCTATAAGCACCACCACTACACTAAGCCGTGACCTCTTAAGCTTCAACCCAACACCACCATTGGCTGCTACTACCTACCACTATTAAAACAACCACCTCGAGCCATTATGGTATCACTAGGCTAACTTTATAAGACTCGGATCTTCAACTAATTATTGAGGACTTGGAATATCGACACATTCCTAATAAATATGTAACTTAGAAAATATGACTTAGGAAGTAATGAAATAAAGTGGTTGTGAGCAGCACAAGTTACTAGTACTATCACATAAAATTATTATAGTTGCTCAAAATAAGTAGATTTAGGGTTTTAAAAAATATCTTTGAAATCAAATAAATTTTTAATATAAGGTCACAAAAGTTAAAAATAAAAAAACACTTTAGTAAAGTTTATATTGTAAAATAAAGTAAACAAAATATTAAGCTTAATAAAAACTTAGTTTTATTCAATAGTGAGTATTTTTATTGTAAAACCAAACTGAGAGAATAGAAATTAGGGAGATCTTATAAATAAAATTGTTTGTCCCATATAAAAATAATAATTTAGAACAAATTGTAAGTAAAATAGCTAATATATCACGTGTATATGTAATACCCAAAGTTAGGAAAATACTAATGTTTAATATAGAAATATACATAAATCAATATCTTAATTAAGAAGAATTGTCCAAACCAGATGGAGAGCTGATCTTTGCTAATATAGGGCATAGCACTTGGATAACGAAATACAAAATAGGTGTCCCAACAGAAAAATTGCAAGTATCATGCAATAATTAAGAAGGAGACGTATTATTCAAAAATGGCAATTCCCAAAGCTATATAAAAACTTATCTTCTTGCATGTTGAGTCCTTCTAGTAAGTAAAGGGAAAGAATCAAGTGAAGGAAAAATATGAAAGCTAAGAAAAGAGGAGAATTGGAGTAAAGGAAATATTTAGAGGAAAAATGGTACAATCTTAAGGTTCTTGAGGAACTTATGCAACTATGAGACCTGGAAGTGACACCTAACCACCACCCGATGGGAAATAGCCTACCTTGCTCGACTGACATACCTAAGGCAGCCAATGGTGACTAGAATCCCCAACTCTAATAAGTATCTATTTTACTGTTGATTTTTTATTAAATTCTAAAAATAGAAAATACTAAAAATTATGAAATTGGGTTTTCTCAAGTATTTTTGCATGTAGAATCTGAATATCAAATTGGATTTTTGAGATTTAAAGAGAAAATATGGGTTTTTTAAGAAACCGGGCTTAAAAACGAAATTTGCATTAAATTAGTAAATGACGTAGTTTCTACCCCAATTTTTGTAGGCAAGCTCTTGAAAGGGTCTAATTTAATTCAATGTAAGAAGTTTTGGAAAATTGAGAAATCGAATTTTTAGTAACTTGTGCTGAATTGCAAAAATGTGTTGGAAATGCTTAAAACAAAAGATTTGCTAAGTAATTTGATTTGCGTGTATTACATCCTAGTTATGAATGAGTACTAAGATACTGAACTCTTATGGTGGAGTATAGAAGCATGAGAGTTGGTGTTGAAATTGGGTGATATAATGATTTAGAAGTGTTCTCTGCAAGTTAGAATGTGGGTAAGAATGTTGGATAGGTGAAAATATGGAATAATTTGATATATATAATTTAAGTCAAAAATTAATGTAAGGGGGTTAGCTGATTTTGGATATGTATATGTACTTTTGAAGTAATTCATTATGTCCTTATACGAGTTTAGTCATAAAGTAAACTTAAGTGATATATGCTTTTTATTAAAAACTCTTACCTTGGAATTAGAATAGTACGGTAAGGAAATGGAATATAATAATATTTATATAGTGTTTAAGGAGGTTTGAAATTATGTTAGGGAGTCCATTGAAAGAACCTTATATGTAGAAGGTAAGTCAAAAAGTATTATAGACTAAAGTTGTGGTATAAAAGAATAATTCCAAGACCTCAACTCCAAGTGTAAGTAAGTAAGTAATCTTGCTTACACTTGACCTATATTGACTTGGGTATCATATGTGTTTTGTTTAACAGGCTTTGGAAAAGCTTTAAAAGCAAGAGTAAGCCTTGAAAATTCCTTAAGTGGCCTAGGTAAGTAGATTGATTATATTCTAGAGTAGATTTTATTTGCACTTAACTTATTTAACTGTAGTGCTTATGATTGATCTTATGTTAATGAATGTGAAGCTTTAATTAATGAATTATGAAATGTCTTTTAAATTCCTTTATAAACATTATTGGTTGAATCATGCTTGGTTATTGATTGTAATGATTGTAGTTGTATTGTTACTCAGCTATAATTATTCACTAAGATCTGTATTAACTTAGATAAAAATCTAGGTATTAACTACTAACCGCATCTCCTAAGGTGTTCACTTAAGTGAACCTGATACTGATGTTTGAGATGGAAACGTAAATGGAATAAAGTAAAAGCTTGGTTAATAAATAGATGAGTAAGCATGCTTGTGTTGTTTGATAGGTATGCATTGATGCATTCATGCTAAGGTACCAAAAGGACCTATGGGTTAAGTTTTCTATAAATTGGAATTTTGCTTAGTTAAGCTTTCTATAAATTGGAATTTTGCTTAGTTAAGCTTTATCTTGAAAATTTGGTTTTTATTAAGCAAGCAATCAAGTTTCTAAAAGCTTGGTTTTGTAATGCAAACATCTTGGGCTATAAAAATTGGTTTTCAAGCATGTAGAATTGCATAGCTTTTACTAGGTGAAGTTTATTAAACTCTTTTCTAGGTTCTTGAATTAGGTAATTCAAATGCCCGACAAGGTCAACTACTCAAATGGCTTAGACTAAGGCTAAGCTAGGATATCGGTATCGATATATGTCAAGTGCATTAGCATAGCATATGTTTACTGTATTTGCATTGCTTGGTTAGAATAAATTGTATTGTGATCGAATTGGTGAATTGCTTAATTATTTATGATATGAATCTGCTTGTGTTGTTATCTATCTATCCACTCTTACTCAGCTTATAGTAAGCCGAAAGAATAAGTTTTCTTATCCTCAGGTGGGAAATAGATGGGATCTCAGAAGAGCCAGAGGACTTTAGAGTGCTTGGTAGAGTAGTTTCACTAGAGAAGGATCAAGCAATTGCAAGATTTGTCTTAAGTAATGAAAGTAGCTTTTCAAGAAGTATCAACATGTTACGTGTGGAATATAACTCTTTGTATTGAAATCGTACATAAGAATATTCAGCCATGATACTCTGAGCTTGGCCACTATTGTAAAGATTACTGTCATTATTTGTTGTATCAAATGAGAATAGATTTGGGAACAAGTAGTTTATGAAGTCAAATGACAAGTGAAATACAAATTTTGCCTTATCCTAAACTTAAGAATGTAATGAACTATTTCAAGTACCAAAAGTAAAGAAAATTTTTAAGCAAGCACCTATAAAACGAAGCGTTACAAACTATCATTAATTAAAATCACATAAAAGTGTGATTACTCGCTTAAAAAGATCCTTAGAAGCTATTATATGTCGTTCGTTGATCGCTGTTATTAAGGATTGTTGAAGATTCGACTTGTAACTTGTTGGAGCTCAACTCGATCCTGAAAAAATCCAATTTGTGCCTTGCTTCGCCTAATCTAGGTTAGTTCATTTTTTTTCTTTTCTTTTTCTTATTCTAAAAATAATAAGATTAAAAAAAAAAACTTGTTTTAGTCCACTCTTAAAGTTTTATTTTTTTTCCCTTTTTTAAAGTTTCTTCTTAAGAAATTTCTAAAAGTAAAAACTTCTATTACTTAAAAAAAAAAAGAAAAAATACATAAAAATAAAACTTACTTTTATCCTATCTTAAGACATTTAAATTTTTTTTTGTTTTCCCTTTCTTTTTCTTCTTTTTCTTTTCCTTTTCCCTTAAATTCTTTGTAATATAAGGTAAGTGCACCGATCAGTTTTAATATAGTGGATATGAGTCCAAGTCGATCCCTCAAAGACCTCGAATACTAATACTAACCTTAGCTCTATTATCTAATCGAAAAATTATGATAGGTTAAATGAATTGAAAATACTAAAATTAATAAACTAATCTAATTATGAGACTTGACTAAGTAATTTAGGAAGCAATGTAATTTAGGAAGCAATAAAATTAAGAACAACTTTAAGAAGGCAAATAACATATTTAGGAATTGTTTCCCCTAGTGTTTAATATATGATTACTAAAAATATATCCAATTCTATTTTAATTATTCTTGACCAGAGGAATTTACAATTGAAGTTAACATCGTTCTCAAGCATATTAACCTTAATCCTAAATTATTTACCAGAATCTCTTCACTTAATAATATAATTTAGAATCGCATTAATGTACAATGAATTTCTACACAAAAATAATAACTTTCCAAAAGAATCATGCATTTTATCTCTAAGTATGCATGTAATTCCTTTCAATTATGTCAAGATCTCATTACATATGTGATTTCTCAATCATCATGCATAATATCATAGATTGATACCCTAAAAATAGCAATTAATAATTAAAACACATAATTGAATTAAGAAATATAGAAACTTTATTGAAAATTACCAATAAATCTAATAATCACATGAAACTCTAGGTTCCACAATCCTAAATACCAGAATCTTAAGCTATCATGATGAAATTAAAAATGAATTGAAACAAAATCAAGAAATAAAACATGAAAAACTCCTTTTGTTGATGAGAAATCTTTTCAATCTTGAAGTTAAGTGGTGCTTTCGCCTTTTGTTCCTCCTTCTCTTCAAGTCTCTTCTCTTTTGAATATCAAAAGTTATGTGCAAAACCCTCATAAGTCCTTATATAATGTATTATGAAGTTTCTTTTTTCGTCACCAGACACAGCTTAGAACACAGTTATGTCCCTAAATTGTGTAACTTACTGACCTTGACACAAAAAATTATCCTGCATGGACATAGCCTGGGAACATAGTTGTGTCCAAAACTGTGTAACTTTCTAACAAAAAATTGTTACTTTCTTCTATTGTTTATGCAACTTCAAAACTTCATAACTCATTCATTTGAATTCCAAATTGAGTGAAACTTCCGAGAACGTGTTTAAATCTTGAAATCAAAATTTTACTCAATTAAGTATCGATTTTAAAAAAAAAAATGTAAGGGAAATGCTATAAAATTACCATGTGAAATGTATTTAAAATAAGAGTTATCACTTTGTAAAAAGAATAAATAAAAAATAATAATAAAAGCTTTGATCACTAAAAAAAATCTTATCCTCTAAAAAAGAAACTCCTTTTTTTCTCACTTAAAAAAATAGTTTCTAAAAATAAAAAATAATAAACTTGTTTTCTAAAATTAGGCCTTTTAGAATTTTCAAAAATAATGACTCTAAATTAAGAATTTGTTTTTCTTATAATTTTATCTGAATAAAATAAATGAGTAAAATGGTAAACCTGACCAATTTTCAAAATAAAATGAACTAATACTAAGTTTTTCGGAAATGAACTACGAAAAGTTTAATCTCAAATAGCGAGTATGTAGGCACCTATAGGCAACTTAAAATATGTTTTTTTTTCCTTGTTCCTCTTTATTGTAAATATACAAGTTTTTTTTTTTTATCTTTCCTTTTATTTATGCATGTATAACTTCATTTTTGAAATAATTGGATAATTTAAAAGATAAATTTGAATTCAAAAGGTTATGGTGATACTCGCATAAGGTTTAATAGGATAGATCCTAAATTTGAGAAATCTGGTTTTTGAAAAATTTTCTAAAAAAAAGTTTTTAAACATATAGGCCAATAACTAGATTAGAACCAATTAGTTTAATTGGTTCTAATTTAATCACCTTTCCTAGTTCTTATTAGGTGGCAACTTAAAACGTGTTCAAAAATGAAGAAATCAAGTTTCTTTAACTTTAGTCTAAGGTTTAAATTAAATGGGTATAAGGTTTAGTTTAATCAAGTTAAGAAAAACGGAAAACCAAAAATTCAGGTTCGATAGCTTACTATGGATGTTAAGAGAGCTAGTCACTTAACCTTTCAAATTTAGGATCATCTTTCAAAATACTCAAGTTAAGTATTATTTTTCTTGTATCTTTCATTTGTATATAGTTGTATTAACCTTTTTTTCTTACAGATGACATTTTGGGGTTTAAATTTTGGGGGTGTTGTTTTAAATTACATCATGAATGCATGATAAAAGCGTGATTTTCAACATCTCCTTCTTTTGAACTATAAAATAAAACTCTCTTAAAAAATCCGGTTGAATTTGTCTGCAATATTCAGCTTTATCTTCAATAAAATATCTTAAAGTTCTTGAATTACTATCAACCAAATATTTTGTAACCTTATCTCGAAAAACTTGAGAAAATTTACACTGAATTTTGAAAATTTTGAGCATAACTTTATCCAATATATCTTCATAACAAATCTGAATTTTTTTTTAACTCAATATATAACACTGGTGTAGCAAATCCTTTTAAGATTGTTGTCTTTGATGTATTTAAAACTTGACCAACCTTGCTAAAAATGTCACAATACCTTCCTTTCAAAATATATTGCCTGAACCTTAATCAAGCATTCCACAAATCTTATTCTTAAGCATTCTTACATTATTCCAACTTAAAATCCCCCTAGTCTAAATCCAACATTGGTGGAACATAATTAAGCATATTTCCTAAATATGCTCAACAAAGTGGAGCTAGACCTTCTATAATATTTGTTCAACTTAATTTGTTTAGATGATTTAAAAAATATCTTACAAGTAGCTTCCGATCTCGAATCTGTACATTGTCAACCTAATTCTTCTCTTTTGTTATTATACATTCTAACTACATCTGATAATATAGTTTTCAACCTTATTTTCTTCCTTAACATATCTTTTTTTCTAACGTATCCTATACAATCACTATACTTGTTAAATGCATTCTAACCTTTTTTTTTATTATTGTCGAGCCCTATTTCGATTTCTTTAATTTAACATATATCAAGCACAACCCGCTTAATATAAATTACTCGACATTAAATTAAGAAAATATTTTTCTAAAATATTTAAAAAATAAAGTCGCCAACCAGTTCAACTAGTAAAAAATGAAATTAGGGTTTTCGGGTGAGAAAACCCTAATTTGGCCACTAGTCGGTGAATATTCTAAAAAATTAATTTTTAGAAAATTAAACTAGAGAAAACTAGGTTTAGAAGTAAACCTATTAAGACTAAGTCACCATGTAAAAACTAAAGAAAAATTGATGGATTTTTATTTTTATAATTTTCTAAAAATACTAAAAATATACGTAAATAAACAAAAGACAACTAAATTGATTTTTTTATTATGAATTTCTAAGAAAAAGGGAATTTTTATTTTAATTTTTTTTTGCGGTTGCCTACATACTCATTAGTTGAGATCAAATTGACCGTAGTTCTCTTCTTATATAATATTTAGTAGGTGGGTTATTTTTATTTTGAAAACCAAGTCAAGTTTACGTTTATTAACAAGTTATTATTTTTTAAAATAAAAAAATAAGAAATCTAATTTTCCCAAATTAAAGAAAACCTTAACTAACTAAATCTTTTTTTTAAAAAAAAATTGATCGAGATTTTTTTTTTATTTTTTAAAAAACATTACGTATCAAAAGATATCTTTCTTTAAAATCTTAAATATAAGATACATTAAAGATATGTTTATATATATTTTTTTTTTTTTAAAAAAAACCCATGATTTTACAAAGAAAAAAAAAACTTAATTCAACTAGATTTTTATTGGAATTATTGAAATTTCCTTAAAAAGTTGTAATAAAATAAATAATAATAAGACAAAACAAAAAAAATGCACTTAAACAAAAAATAAATTAATAAAGGAGAAAAACATAACTAATAAATAAATAAATAAAAACTAATGAAAATGTACCTACGTGTCGAATCGTATCGTTGTTGTGCTCGTGTTTGTCAATGTGTGTTCAGCTGTTATGTTGCATGGGTTGTATGCTACGGGATAGAGTTAGGCAGTCTGGGTGATGTCTAAGGCTACTTGCGCAATGGATTGGGCAATCTAGGCGTGAGTGAGCGACTGACTAGGCGTTGTGGGGCGATAAACTAAGTGACTAGCTAAGCGCTACTGGGCGAAAGATAGCGATAACTTGGGCGACTGACTAGGCTAGAGCGAACAAGAGTGAGCGATAGCTTGGGTAACTGACTGGACGAGAGCAGGTAAGAGTGGGTGATGTCTAGGCGGTAGTAGGCGATAGACTAGCCAAAAGAGGGTGATGTCTAGGTGAGAGCAGGTAAGAGTAAGTGATGTTTGCGAGACTAACTGGACGAAAGTAGGTGATGTTTGGGCGATTGATTGGGCAAGAGTAAGCGATAACTTATCTTCATATGCTGGGCAGTAGGATGTGGTTGCTTATGTTCGTGGGTTGTATAATTAAAAACTGTGATCAACATCACTAGCTAATTTATAAACCCTAAAACTGAATCTTCTATATTGTTTTAAGTATAGATTTGATTCCAATTAAACTAAGATACAGAATATACAATTTTGATTCTTTCAAGATTTATCTTAGCTTTTAGAAACCCTACTTAAGCTTTCTATTTTTCGGGCCTGATCAGATCCGATTTGATTTAGCCCGATAGTCTACTTAATAAATCTTAAGTATATTTTAGCCCCAATATAAATCAAACAAAAATCCATTTTATATTACACCAAACTAAAATATTTTAATGAAGTCCAATTTTTTAACGTCTTAGAATATACTAAATTGATCACTCACCATTATCCGATTTGACACTAAACGATCCAACTTGACTCAACTTAACTCGATACGACTCGACTCAACTAGACTCGATACAACTCGACTTATTTTTTATTATTTTATTTTCATCTTTTTTATTTTTTGTTATATTTATTTATTTTATTAACATGGCTTGATTAAAATAAAAATGAAAAATGATAAATGATAAAAATGAGGTGTCTACAGTTGCCCCTCTTTGTAGTGAAGTTCGATTAGAACTTCACTACAAAGACAAAAGAGATACCCATTTTTACTAAACCTGACTTGGAGAATCCGAAAAGAATAAATCTCTTTAAGATTCTAATTTTGTGGACGATCTGAAGAGGAAAGACCTCTTCAAGATTCTGATTTTGGTTAATTTGAAGAGGATAATTCTCTTCAAGATTTGTTTTGGTTGATTTGAAGAAGATAGATCTCTTCGAGATTAGTTTTAGCTTAATAAATAATCTGAAGAGGATAGATCTCTTTGAGATCTCTTTTTGGTTAATTTGAAAAGGATAAATCTCTTTGAGATTTGTTTTGGTTCAATGAATAATCAAAAGAGGATATATCTCTTTGAGATTCAATTTGGTTGATCCGAAGAGGATAAATCTCTTCGAGATTTCAATAACTAGCTTAATTCCCTTAAATATCTCTTTCAAGGACTTTTAGAATTATTCTTCCTAAGAATGAAGAATTTCTCAAATAGTAATAAATTGGCATGCTTACATTGACTCCTAATATTCACTCGTTCAATTGGGAGAATTTCACCAAAGGATAGTGCATTCTTTCTTTCTTTCTTTTTCTTTTCTTTCTTTTCTTTCTTTTCTTTCTTTTTTCTTCTTCAATAAAACCTTCAAAATTTTTAAGTATTATAACTATACCATACTCATGCCTTGAATTTGCTTTTCTTGATATCAAGTTTCAATTTCCACTCTCCATGACTTTTGAACGATAATTCTCTTTTCGAAAGAAACAAAATTAAATTATTAAGAACATTCAATTTCAATTTATTTGGTGATTCAGATTTATTGGTAAGGGTTTGGTGTTTAAGCTTATAAGACTTAGAAACATGGTACATAAGGGTTGATTTGTGAAGTGTTTGTCGATCAATGACCATCCGAATTTGAGATCATTCATAAATAACAACTTTACTCATAAACAATGAAAGATTAACCACAGACAATTCAAGAAAAATTGAAATCTTTATTAACCTCAGTTTTCATAGATAATACAAATTGACTACATCTGAATTCATTGCCCCCCTTAATTCCAGGCTATCCATTTCTGTCAATACTAATGTACCTCCTCATAATATCCTTTTCACCACATAAGGGCCTTCATAATTCGGAGCAAACTTGCCCCTAGGGTCTTTTGCATTTGGCAATACTTTCTTCCACACCAAGTCTCTTTCTTTGAAATATCTTGGGCGAACTTTCTTGTTAAAAGCTCGGATCATCCTTTGTTGGTAGCACTGACCATAACATATCGTTGCAAGTCTTCACTCATCTAGGAGATTCAAATGCTCTATTTGCTTCTTCACCTACTCTGCTTCATCGAGCTGAGTTTCTGCCAATACTCAGAACAAAAGTATTTCAACTTCTTCCAATAGTACTAGTTCAGTTCCATACACCAATGAATATAGGGATGCACCAATAGAGGTTCTATAGGCCATAAGAGTAAAGGGAAGCATCTCATGGCAGTCTCTATAAGTGATCATCATCTTCTCAATGATTCTTTTAATATTCTTATTAGTGGCTTCAACTACCCCATTCATCTAAGGTTGATATGGAGTTGAGTTTCTATGATTGACCTTGAATTGGTTGTACACTTCATCCATCAACTTGTTATTCAAATTCATCTCGTTGTTTGTAATAATAGACTTGGATGTACTGTATCTTGCAATAATATCTATTTTCAAGAATCTGACTACTACTCCTTTAGTCATCGTGGCACGACGCTGCTTCTACCCATTTGGTAAAATAGTCAATTGTGACTAAAATGAATCTATGCCCTTTCAAAGTTGTTAGCGAAATTGGTTCAATCATGTCAATTCCCCACATCGAGAAAGGCCAAGGAGCCGATAATACATGAAATTCTTGGGGAGGCGCATTGATTTTGTTAACATATACCTGACATAGGTGACAGTGCCTCATGTGCCTGATACAATCCGATTCCATTGTCATCCAAAAATACCCCATTCTCATGATCTTTCTAGCTAACATATATTCATTCATGTGAGGACCACATACTCCTTCATGCACTTCTTTCATCAATTTCTTAGCTTCTTCTCATCCACACACCTTAGCAATCTAGTGATCTCTTGTATAACGTAGCTCCACTTAATAGGAAATGAGTAGCCAAACTTCTCAAAGTTTTTCTATCTTTTCTATTGACATCTTCAGGAAATTCACCGGTTTGAAGTAACCTTTTGATATTATGATACCAAAGCTTATTTGATTCTTTCTCTTCAACTATAAGGCAAAAAGCTACTTTTTCTTCCACCTCAATCTTCAAGGGTTGAATTTCTATCCCATCTGTGATTTTCACCATTGATGCTAACGTAACCAATGCATCCTCTTGGAATTTTTCAATTAGCTTGCTTAAATGTTCGTGGTAAGGTATTAATTTCTCGTGCTTCGTCTTATATTCTCCTAAGATTTAGAGAATGATAAGAGAAGAATCTCCGTACACTTTAAGTTTTTGTATTCCCATATCTAATGCCATTTTGAGCTCCAAAATGCAAGCTTCATATTTTGCTATGTTATTGGTATATGAAAATGTCAATCTTATTACCACAAGAAAATGGTTATCCTTAGATGATACTAATACTACTCCTATCCCACATCCAAACACGTTGGTTGCTCCATCAAAATACATTCTCCATCCCAATTTCTCATCATTCAATCCATTCACCATCATCACATTTTCATCAGGAAATTGTGCTTCTTGACCATTATCCTCATCTTCTGATGTGTATCTTGCCAATTAATCAGCCATCGCCTGCCCCTTGACTGAACTTTGACTTACGTACTTGATATCAAACTCAGAGAGTGGCATCTGCTACTTCAATATTCTTCCAATCAATGCCAGCTTTTCTACTAAATACCTCAACGAGTCATGTTTTGTCAACGACTCTTTCGAATAATAGATAGTGTATTGTTTGAGCCTATACGTCATCCACACTAAGGTACAACACATTCTTTTCACTTCTGAGTATTTTTGCTCACCTTTTGTAAACTTCTTGCTTAAATAATATATAGGATGCTCTTTTCTTCCCATTTTGTTTTTCTATTCCAGCATATATCCAATTGATTCAGCAAGAATCGTCAAGTAAAGAATTAAGGGCCATCCCAGTGACCAATATAGGAGGAGTCATTAGATATTCTTTGATTTCAGCAAATGCTTCTTTACATTCTTCATCCCAGTCTATTGCTACATTTTTCCTCCAAAGTTTGAATAATGGCTTACATTTATCAGTTAGCTGTGATACAAATCGAGAAATGTAATTTAACCTTCCCAATAGTTCCCGAACTTCTTTTACAGTCTTTGGTGCTAGCATGTTCACGATTACCTTAACTTTATTTGGATCTACTTTAATTCCTTTTCTACTAACTACAAAACCCAACAACTTACATGAAGTTACTCCAAAGGTACACTTTTTAGGGTTGAAATTTAGTTAGAACTTCCTCAACTACTTGAATAATTTAAATATCCATGTGATTTTCATTCTCCTTGTATTTGGCGATCATATCATCTATGTAAACCTTGATTTCCCGATGCATCATGTCATGAAATAAGGCAACCATAGCATGTTGAAAAGTTGCCCCAGCATTTTTCAACACGAAAGGCATTAAGCGATAACAAAACGTTCCCCAAGTGGTAACAAAAGTTGTTTTAATTTTATCTTCTTCTATCATTTTAATTTGATTATATCTCGAGAAACCATCCATAAACGAGAAAAGATGATTGCCAACTGTGTTATCCACCAATACGTCAATATGTGGCAAAGGAAAGTTATCCTTTGGTGTCGCTTGGTTTAAATCACAAAAATCTACATAAACCTTAACTTTCTTATTTTTCTTCAACAATGGCACTACATTAGTTACCCATTCGGGCTAATTTGACACTTCTATGAACCTAACTTCTAGAAACTTCTTTACTTCTTCTTTTATTTTAAGGAGTATATCTGGCCTAAATCATCTAAGCTTTTGTCTTTTCGATTTTATTTCTTCCCTGGTTAGCAATTTGTAAACTATAATAGATGAATCTAAATAGGGCATATCTTCGTAAGACTAAGCAAATATGTCTAAGTACTTTGATAACAATCGCAACAACTCTTGTTTCTTATTATCTGTTAAATTACCACCAATTTTCAAGTTTTGTGGATTCTCTTTTGTCCCTAAATTGATCCTAACCATCGGTTCATCAATAATTACTTTACCTTGTTCATATCAACCCCAACTCTCTTGTTTTTCGTTTGGAGTCTTAATATCATCTCCTACATTTGACCCAACAAGATCGAAGGTAATATTGGTACTTTCATTGTTTACATGCGTGAGATATCCATTACAGTCATCATTTTTATCAGATTTGAGGAGTAAGGGAAAAAACAAAATAAAACAGCAAATAAATAATAAGGAAGAATTGACAAAAAGGAAGGAACGAATTTTATTGAATGAATGAATTCAAATTGTTTGAAAGAAAAGGCATAACTAATCAAACTAATTATTGAAATCAAATGCTCCTAAATAATCTAATTTTACGTTTCTAAAGAGACCTATTAATGGGAATGGAAAACCAGTTGCATAAGGAAACTAGTACGCCAATATCTTCCTTCTTGATCAGACCGATGCTGCATCCCTGAGTTAAGGTCTTGGGTAGACTAGCTACGTTGGGTTCTTGAATACTAGCTAGTACTGGGAATGTCTGGCAGATGTCCAAAAATTCCATATGAATGTAGTACAACTAATCTCCTCTCTTGCTTTTGGTTTTAGCCCTTATTTCTTGAATCTCCTCTTTAGTGGGCTCATACCCAAGCCCGAATATTCTAATCTACTGCTTAGGTTGTTCTGGGCAACCTCGTGGCCCCTATCTTAACTCTTCAATCATATTAACTTCATAAAAAATTTGCAATCCTAGCTCCTCCAATCCTTCACTCCTGACATAGGAAATAATCGTTTCTTTGTAAATCTCATAGTCTTGCTCCCCAAGAATAGTAACCAACTGCTCATTGGCTATGAATTTCACTTTCTGATGTAGACCAGATGAAATTACCCCTGCTAAATGAATCCACAGTCTTCCCAACAGAAGATTGAAAGTTCACGGTATATCCAAAACTTAAAATGGAATAGCAAACAGTTGTGGACCGATCTTAACCTGTAGCCCAACTTCTCCAATTATCTCCCTTTTTTATCTATCAAAAGCTCTTACTAAAATTGAGCTGGGCTTTATCTCAATTGCCTCCACTCTAAGTATTTTTAGTGTCACCAAGGTACATACATTCAATGAAGACCCATTATCTATTCGAACTCGAGTGACCACTTCCCCTGCACACTTAACCACTATTAAAAGAGGCTTTATATGCCAGTCTTCTTCTTCTCCTAGCTCATTTGGCGAGAATGAAATCTGATCCATTACAAATATCGAGTTTACCACCAGCCTTAGGTTTTCAGTAGAAATCCCTTCAAGTACTTTGACATATTTCAGAATTTGATTAACGCCTCTCAATGAGTATCTGATGACAACAACAAGCCCATTAAGGAGATCTAGGTTGGTACTTTGGCTAACTAATCCATTATCTTATATTCACTAGCCTTCACTATTTTCTTGACAACATTCTGATCTTTATCATTCGTATCTTTAAAGACCTTTCGAGAAGTCTCTTCTACAGCAATCTTCCTTTTAGCTCCTTCGTTCTAGTCATAAACTTACCCGAGCGTGTAAGCCTACTGATTATAGGTAATGAGGACCTAGTCGTCCGATTCACTGGTTGGTAATCTAGAAGTGCTATTTTGTAATTCTCTTAGGCTAATGGGACATTGAAAGCGATTTTCTTGGGCTTACCCAATTCTTCAACCTTCATAGTCTTCCCGTAGTACTAAAAGACCAATGGCTTAGGCCCTTCTCCAATCATTCTAACCATCTCAGTTGTCTTCTTGGCTTCTGCAATAAGTTTGTCTTCTTCCTTAAATTCTGGACCCCATCTAGTGGGTGGTTCATTAACATATATGGCGGGCAAACCGACGTAATCTACCAAATACTTAAACTTCCCTGATGGTTCTCCTAGGGTGTCAACCGTTGGATCTCCAACTTCATACCTTTTTCTAAGCTCCTTCTGATTACTTCTCTTTCATAGTTTTGGAATCGTCATAGCCATGATACTAGCTTTCTTTATCTTCCCATCCTTCAACAATTGATATATTACCGGTCTAGTCCGGGTTCTATACTTGAGATTCATGTTCTATAAGTATCTGACTTGCCTCAAATTCTAAGTTATCTCCCCAATGGTGATGGGGAGATTGTTTAAATCGATCTTCGGTTCAGAAACTTTAGCAAGGATCATATTGATTGAATTTCCATTATTTGGCAAAGGATTGTTACCTATATTAGGAGTAGGAGTCTAAATAAAATCTAATTGCACCAATTTTGCATCAATAAGATCCTGGATCTTATGTCTGAGTCTCCAACATTGGTTCGTAAAATGCCCAACTTGCCCCAAAGGATAATCACAACGAAGCTCCAAGTTATAATCCCTCGATCTTTGTCCTTTCCTCGGTATTTCAAATGTCAGAAGATTCTCTTTCCTTTGTTATGTGAGAACTTGGCTTAAAGGAATGGGAATATGAGTAAACTGTCTTTTTTGTAGGCGGTTGTTTTGATTTAAATTCAGCAGGGGATTAGATCCTTTAGTGATGGCTACCGGGGTTGTAGGCCTGATAAGATTTTCCATATTGACAACGCTTACAGTGGCTTCTTTGACTTTGTTGGAAAATCTCGTAAGAGGTGTCTTTTTTTTCAATTACTTTAGGATTAGGAAGCCTTCCAGTAGCAATAGCTTCCTCAATTTGGCACCTTGAGGCCATAATTTCTGTAAAGTTGGAGGTAAGGTACTGAACCAGATGTTGGTAATATGGGCTTCTAAGAGTGTTGATGAAGGCGAAAGTTAGATACTTTTTTGTTAAGGGTGAAGTCACCCTCGCTGTCATGCCCCTCCATCTCTGAGCATATTTCTTAAAGCTCTCATTAGCCTTCTTTTGTAGATTATTCAGATCCTACATAGATGGGGCCACGTCGATGTTGAACTTATATTGGTTGTAGAAAGCCTGTGCTAACTTATCCCAAGTATCAATCTCATTCAAATCCAATTGGGCGTACCAAGTTAAGGCAGGCCCAGTCAAGCTATCCCGAAAAGTTTGAACCATCACCTTGTCATACCTCATGTATTTTCCCATCTTCTTGATGTATAACTTAGTGTAGAGCTTCGGGCAACCAGTCCCATCGTATTTCTCGAATTCCGATACTTTAAATCTTTTCAAAAGTCATCATCTTCATATGTCGGTAAGTTGATCATTCCCATCTGTTCCAATCCGTTAACCATTTCTAGGGTTTTCATCTTTTCGATCAACTTCTACATAAACTTTCTTTCCATCTCTCTGTGTTTCTCCTCAATCTCCTTCCTCCATACCTCAACATTATGAACCGATTCTTCAACTTCTAATTCAGGGGAGGGGTTGTTTCTGCATTTCGATTTAGGTTGACTTGAGATCCTTGTCTACCGTTGAGAATCCCAATAGCCCAATTGAGAACCTGGATCTGTTCGGCCATCTTATTCATGTTTTCTTCTAAAGTTTCTATGCTCGGGTCAGGTTCAGTTTGATTGATTTTCCAGTGCCTTGAGTTGACATTCTGGCCTTAAAACGAATAAATATCGGATTTCTAATTGAGTTTACTTACTTTGACACTATTTTTGAAAACATAAGTGAAAACCCAAGTTTTAGACTTTTTGGTGAATTAAAGATTTTTGTTTTTGTTTTTTTTTTGTTTTTGTTTTTATTGTTCTATTGTTTGCCTCTTTTATGTTTTTTTTTTCAAATTTTCTTTTCTCTTTTTTTTCTTTTTAAAAGTCAACTAAACAAATAAATAATAATAATAATAATAATAATAATAATAATAATAATAATAATGAGTAAGAGATTGTGCAATTAATGAAAATTTCATTTACTAAAGCTGCAAATTTATTAATCATAAGATCCAACTTATACAACGGACTAAAAGAAAAGAAAAGAAAAACTTCTAACTAATTTTCTTAAAAACTTAAATCTTATATCTAAAAGAGTCGACGGATTTAGCTGGGACAGGCTTCATCAACTCCCCTTATAAGTCTTCTACTGTAATATCCCTTTATTGAATCTTACTCCTCAAGAATTGATTTTCCTCCAACAGTCTCTCATTTTACAACTTTAACTCTTCAATGATTCTATTACTTTCTTGGAATTAGGCTTCAACTCTAGCCTGTATAGTATCTTGGTAGGCCTACTCAGTAGGTGAAAGACATGATGGTTCTGGCTTGTGTCTAAACACGTCTAGAGCTTCATACCGTATCTTTCTCGTCTTTTCCAACTGATCATAGATGAACTGCTTAGTGGCTCGGTATTCACTGACTTTGCCCCTTAAAGTTCCCAAATAACTATCTTCTTGACTTCTCTCCTTTCCCACAAACAAGTTCTACTAGTCGTTCGATCAGGGTAGCCGTAGGTAGATAAGGATCTTAATAATTTATCGTGATGACGTCTAAGGAGTCCCTGTAAGCTATCTCTTAAAGTAGACCTAACTGTCTGGTGATACAAGCTAGGAAATACCTTGCACAGTCCGTAGTATCGATAAGGGGGACCCGTACATAGTTGGTGCACCCCAGGATATCATGAGTATAGTAGCTCCATCTAGCCATCCACATAAAGTCTACTGGCGACATTTTGCTAATAATTGACACCTATCCATTAAACTGAGCTTCATCTAGTACCATGAGGTGGAGGGCAAAGTCGTCAATCAGATTCATATTTTCAGTCAAGGACTCTCTGAGAAGATTCCCTCCATACCCCTATCTATGATTGAGAAACCATATGGTAAGGATTATAAGGTTAGCTGTAAAACAACCATGACCTTGCTTCTTCAGGTAAGTGCGTGTCTTGAACTATTCTGCCAGTAACGCCGATGTATAAGATTTATTGGCTAAGAATTAAGCTATTAACTCAGTAACCTCGTAATGAACTTAACCGAACTTGACAAGAAACAACACTGTCCCAAATAATGCTACGATAAAAGCATTTACTCTCTTTTCGGCCCATGATTCATATCCTTTACAAAAGATCTGACGATACTTTTAATAAGTGTCTGGGCTTGAGAACCACTCTACTAATCTTAAGATACTGAGACACCTCTTGCCTTCTAAAAATAAGAACAGTGCCAGGGCTGACTTTTTGACTCCTAACAATGTCATGAAAGTTTTCTTGGGCTAGACTCTGAGATCAGGGATAGTTATGCCCACTTCGAAAGGCAAAGCACTAAGTAGCTGCAAGTATTCTTCTATAGTGGGCGTCAATACATGTGAGACGAAATTGAAAGCTACAGATTCTGGATCCCAGTAATGGATAAGAGCCTAAATTAGATGCTAATGGAGCTAGACTCACATGAGGGATATGATTGGCCCAATCTTCTTACAAATGTGGTCTTGCTCAGCAGACGGAAGCTGGTTCAACTAATCTCTTAGGATGGCCTCAGGTAAGGAATACTTGTCCAATTGGACTTCATAGAAGAGCTCTAAATTGACACTACCTTGAATTTCCATATCTACAATACAAAATAAAATGAAATGAAATGTAGCAATTATTTACAATGAGACTACTAAATTTAGAATAAAGTTAGATATGATATTAATAATTTTGTAGTTTTTTAAAAGATTTTCTTAGAAATTATGTAGCCTTTCACTCACTAAGAAATGATAAAAATAAAAATATATAATACAAGAAATAAAATGTTAACATAGAAATGAGCATAAAAAATCAAATATGTATAAAAAAAATACAATATGTTGCATATGCATGCAATGTAATAGGGGTTGGTAATTAATAAACTATAGGAATTATTATAAATCCACAGTAAAAAAATACCCTTATATATAAGTAAGTTTGAAATAAGATATTTTTTTTTAAATGAAGTTTGCGAATACTTACATATAAGGGTTATTGGTTTTTCTTTTTATTTTCCCTTTTTTTGAAGAATAAGATCGAGCCGACCATGAATTGATTGGGCTTTTCCTAAAATTTAGGAATAACTACCCTTTTTTTCGAAAAGGATGATGCAAAAAGGTGGGGTCTACGGGTCTCAAGCTATTTAGCTACAAGGCTTTCTGAAGAGAAGCCTAGTGGGCTAAATCAAAGCTTGAGGGGGCTCGCTTATCACCACTAGGCCAGGGTAAAGACCCTAACGACCTAAGAGTTATACAATGGTGGACTGTCCTAAGTTCTTAAGGTGGCTCAAGTCTAACCACATCTAAACACACAAATGATTACTTAAAAAAAAAAAAAAAACCCTTAACCCCAAAGAAGGCCCATTAGGCCTGACTTTTTTCTTTTAGGGCCTGCATCACTAAAGAACAATTAATACAACTATAATACAAGAAAGAAATTAATAATAGAAAAACCCATCCATAAATCTTTAAATTTTACATGGCTAACCCACTAGGGTCTTCAATGGAGTAGTTAATTCTGTCGAGCCCTATTTCAGTTTTCTTAATTTAACCTATATCAAGGCCAGCTCATTTAATATAAATTACTTGATATTAAATTAAGGAAACATTTTTTTAAAAAATTTAAAAAATGGGGTCGCCAACCAATTCAACTGGTAAAAAATGAAATTAGCGTTTTCGGGTGGGAAGACCATAATTTGGCTAATATACTTTGTGGATATTCTAAAAAATTAATTTTTAAAAGATTAAAATAATAAAAACCGAGTTCAGGAGCTAACCTATTAAAACTAAGTCACCATGCAAAAACTAAAGAAAAATTGATAGGCTTTATTTTTATAATTTTCTAAAAACACTAAAAACAGACCTAAATAAACAAAAGATAACTAAATTGATTTTTTATTTTTTTATTACGAATTTATAAGAAAAAAGGGAAAAAATTTTAATTTTTTATATGGTTACCCCGAAGGTGCTTACGTACTCAATAATCAGAATTAAATTGATCGTAGTTCTCTTTTTATAAAATATTTAGTGAATGGGTTATTTTTATTTTGAAAACCGAGCCAAGTTTACATTTATTAACAAGTTATTGTGTTTTAAAAACAAAAACCCTAAGAAATCTAATTTTCCCAAATTAAAGAAAACCCTAACGAACTACATCTTAAAAAAAAAAAAGTCGATTGAGTTTTTTTTTATTTTTTAAAAAAACACTTCGTGTAAAAAGATATCTTTCTTTAAAATTTAACTATAAAATATATTGAAGATATGTTTATATATATATTATATATATTTAATAAAAAACCTTGATTTTACAAAAAAAAAAACTTAATTCAACTAGATTTTTATTAGAATTGCCTTAAAAAGTTGCAATAAAATAAATAATAACAAAACGAAACAAAACAAAACCTGTACTTAAAAAAAATAAATTAAGGAGAAAAACATAACTAATAATAAATAAATAAAAACTAATGAAAATTTACCTACGCGTTGAATCATGTTGGTGTTCTGCTCTTGTTTGTTAACGTGTGTTCAACTGCTATGTTGCGTAGGTTGTATGCTATGGGAGAGAGCTGGGCTGTTTAGGTGATGTTTATGGCTACTTGACCAATGGATTGGGCGATCTGGGCATGAGTGGGCAACTAACTGGGCACTACTGGACGACAGGCTAGGCGACTAATAAGGCGCTGTTGGGCAAGAGTAGGCAACTGACTGGGCGCTAATAGGTGAGAGTGGACGAGAGCTTAGGCGATTTACTGAGTGAAAATGGGCGAGAGCAAGCAAGAGTAGGCGATAGCTTAGGCGATTGACTGGGCGAAAATGGGCGAGAGTAGATGAGAGTAAGCGATGTTTGGGCAGTAATGGGCGATAGCAAGCAATAGACTGGACGAGAGCATGTGATGTTTAGGAGAGTAACTGGGTAAGAGCGAGTGAAAGTCAGTGATGTCTGGGTAATTGACTGGGCGAGAGTAGCCAGCTGACTAGGTAAGAATAAGTGAGAGTGGGTAGTAGTGGGCAGTTAATTGGGCGAGAACGGGCGAGAGTGGGTGGAAGCTTAGGTGAGAGTGGGCAAGAGCGAGCGGTAACTTGTGTTCGTATGTTGGACAGTAGGACGTGGTTGCTTGTGTTCGTGGGTCGTGTAATTAAAAACCGTCATCAATGTCACCTGTAAATTTATAAACCCCAAAACTGAATCTTCTATATCATTTGATTCTTTAAAGATTTGTCTTAGCTTCTAAAAACCCTACTTGGGCTTTCTATTTTCCAAGCTTAATCCAATCTAATTTGATTTAGTCCAATAATCTATTTAAAAAATCTTAAGTATATTCTAACCCAATATAAATCAAATAAAAATCAATTTTATATCGGATTAGACTAAAATATTTCAATGAAGTCTAATTTTTCAACGTCTTAGAATTTACTAAATTGATCACCTACCATTATTCGATTTGACACTAAACAATCCGACTTGATTTGACTTAACTCGATACAACTCGACTCAACTAAACTTGCTACGACTCGACTCAATATGACTAAACTTGATACGAATCTCTTCTTTTTTATTATTTTATTTTTATCTTTTAATTTTCTTTTTTTTTTTTATTTTTTGTTATATTTATTTATTTTTATTAACCTGGCTCAACTAAAATAAAAATGAAAAATGACAAAAATAAGGTATCTATAGTTATTGTCAAAATTATTTAAGAGAGAACTTAACATTCTCTCTCTTTTTTATGATAACAAAACACCATTTAAAACAAAAACATATCTTCAATCAAATTCAATTTCACAAAACACTAGTTATCTCACTGAATTCATATTAGATTAGTAACTTATTCATTTATGCAAAATTTCTAGATTTTAATGTTTGATTGTTTTGACTTTAATCTTCTAACTTTAATGTTTTTATTTCTTACTACTCCCCCTTTTTGTTATTATCCATATTTTGAATTTTTCTCCCCCCGAAAGACAACTTATTGAAAGGAATAGAAGTAGGAACAAAGAACAATCAGTTGAAAAAGAAGAAATCTGCATTCTATTGTTGGTCATAGATATAAGATAGTATGACAAGATTTAGTCATGTCACATATAACAAACTAGAAAGAAACAAGATAGACCAGAACATATAGACTTAGACTAAACAAACTTTAAAATAAAGATTGAAGATTGACCTAATAGAAACTTAAACTAAACAGACTTCAAACAACTAAAGATGAAACTATTTCTTCTTCTTGGATTGAGTTTTCTTGTGAGCAACAGTTTTTGTTCTCTTGAAGGTAGTAAGGGAACCTCCTTATTTTGATGCAAATGGAGCAAGTGCAGGAGCCTTTTGTTCAAATGGAGCAGGCTCAGTAATAAGAGCTACTTCTTGAGAAGTTGGTTGTGATGGTGATTTTGGTATATAAGGTACCAAAGTAAGAGAAATCTTTTGCTCAAGTTGTTTACCTTCAACTTGTGGTTGCTTAGTAAGAGTAGGAGGATGATCATTGAATTGAATTGGTTTAGACACAAGTGGATTGATGGGAGAAGATTAGATAGGTGAAGAAGGAGGATTCACAAATAATGGTTGGGTTTCAATATTTAGTAGAACAACATCCTCTTCCATGGGTGTTGAATTATACTTTCCTAGATCCTTTTGACTTCCCAGCTTTTCCTCCAATATTTTGGCAATAAGTTGTTCCAAACCTTATTTACTCAACCTAGCAGGATCTATAGAAGACTGACCTACATTTGCTACTACAGTTTCTAAGTCACTTTCTAACTCAGAATTTGACTCTACTCTAGCCTTCCTTTTACCAATGTGTAAGCCTCCCCTTGTCACTGGTTCAAATTGCTTTCTTTGCTTCTTTTTAGGCTTAGCAGGCTTCTTCCTTTTCCTTTGGGATCTTCAACTAGACTTTTTGATTTGGTTCTTGATAGTTCAAAATCATCAAATCTTAGACCTCTCCCTTAACTCTCCCCCTCAATCCCATATCATTCAAATCCAATGTTCTTTTCCTATTTTGAGAATGAATGTAATGAGCTAAGTCTTCAGTATACCATAGCTTGTTCTTGACAAAAATACTCATGTGCTTAAAAACTAGTTCACTAATCTTTTTGCTTGGAATTAGCATTTTTGATACTTTTGGTATCTTTATGCCTTTAAATTTGAGCAACTTCATCAGAACTGCTCCATAGGGTTTACTATCCTGATTTCTTTAGCTTAATACTCAACATGATCAAGGCATCTTCAACTGATACGGTTGTTGTATTACCCTTTTTGTGCGATAAGCAACTCACAATAAGCCTATGTAGTAATCTTACAATCAGTTCAAAATCAAACACAAAAAACATTTCTTTCATTACTAACTTCGACCCCATCATTTAGCATGGTGAATAACTCCTTTTTAGACATCTTACCATGATTCACCATTGTCTTTCACATCCTTTAAGCCAAAACACTTGATTAAATCTTTTCTGGTTATTTCAACCTTCTTACTCTTTGTTTCTGACTTTACAATATCTTTCTCACTAAACTTTAGAGTTTTATAAAACTCTACTACTATCCTACTGTTCACAATCTCTTCAATGTCACACAGTTTGTTATACCCTAAGAACTCCCCTATCTTATCATAATACAAACCATTCTTATGGAAAATAGAAATAATTTGATTGAAGAGATTTACCTTTGATCTTTCTAACCACTTTCCTACCCACTTTCTGAGCTTCATCAAAATCTTTTGATCTCTTCCTCTTTTGACTACAAGAAGCTTTCTTTTGGGATTTCTTGAAAGAAACCTCAAAATCAAACCTTTTGTAGCCCTTGTTATTAACTTTCTCCTTTTTGCAGCTTTCTTTTGTTTTTCTTCCAAAGGGGTTTCAGCTTGTTCAATTTCTTGTGTCTCTATAGCTATAATCTCATAGCTACTTGATTTTGAGTAGCTGTATCAGGGTTTAGGTTTTGAGAATCAAAAGATGGATTCTGGTCATTAGGTTTTTCAGCAGGGTTTACATTAGGGTTTGGATTGGGCTCGAGTTGGCCATTTTGAAGCACTTTGGTTTGGTGATGGCCATAGTGGTTTTTAGGGGATTCTTTTTGGATTTTAAGAATTTGGTTTGACATCTTGTGGATTTTCTGAATTGCATGATGAAAAGAAGAAGAAAATGAAACAAGAATTTAAAGAAGGAATAAGCTACGAACATATACACATAGAGAAAACGTGTGTGAGGAATTTAACAAACTGTTGATCGTACTACTATTTTTGTTAAGCACAAAGGAGAACATGTTATGATGAGTGTGATTACATTTTAAAATAGGCAATCATGCTCCTAATTGCACGTAAGAGATTATGGGAAAATAAAATCCAGGAGAGAGAAAAGAATATTTTAAAATTATTTTACAAGTAATTATTTTATTACCACTTAGATTTTAGTATATCTTAAAAGAATTAATTTACAAAATAAATTTATAATTATATTTGAAAATTTAAACACATATTTTATGGTATATTAAATCTTTTATTTACACTAAAATTACAAATTTATCGATTTATTTGATAAAAAGGATTACATACCCCTATCTCATTTCTGATATATTTAAAATGAATCTTTTCAAGGGGTTTAGTGAATATATCCGCTAATTGATTATTAGTTGGTATAAATTCTACTATAATACCCCATTATTCACTTGATCTCTTATAAAGTGATGTCTTATTTCAATATTTTTAGATCTCGAATGATAAACTGGAATTTTTTTGTCAAATTTATGGCACTTGTATTATCATACTTAATTGGAATATTTTTATAAGATAAGCCATAATCAAGCAATTGTTGTTTTAATCATAAAATCTAAGCACAATAGTTACAAATAGAAACATACTCTACTTTTGCTATAGAAAGGGCAACAAAATTTTGCTTCTTAGAGGATTAAGAAACTAACTTGTCCCTTAAAATCTAACATGTACCAAAAGTACTCTTTTGGTCCACTTTATAGCCTACATAATCAATATTTGAATATCCAATCAAATCAAAGTTTTGATTTTTAGGATACCAAATTCCTAATTTTGCAATACTATGGATATACTTAAAAATTTTTCTTTATAGTGAATAGGTGTATTTCTTTTGGATCACTCTGGAACCTTGCACATATACATACACTAAATAGAATATCAGGACATAAAGTAGTAAGATATAACAAAGAACCAATTCGACTATGATATAGTTTCTTATTTACTTTCTTACCATTATCTTCTAAGTTTAACCTAGTTAATGTACTCATTGGGGTTAATGATCCTTTGGAATTTTCAAAACCGAACTTCTTCAAAATTTGCTTGGTATATTTTTCCTAATGAACAAATATACCATTTCCTATTTGCTTACTTTAAAGTCCTAAGAAGAAATTTAATTCTTCTATGAGTGACATCTCAAATTCTACCTACATGAGCTTAAAGAACTCTTGACAATAACATTCGTTAGTATACCCAAATACTATGTTATCCACATATATTTGCATAACTAAAATATCATGATCATGATGTTTCAAAAATAAAGTTTTATCAACTTTACCTCATTGAAATCCATTCCTTATAAAAAAACTCACCCAACCTTTCATCCTAAGCATGTAATGCTTGTTTCAAATCATATAAGACTTTCTTAAGCTTGTAGACATAATTGGACTTAAATGGATCTTTGAATCCTGGGCATTGCTCAACATACATTTCTTCTTTTATGTATTCATTTAAGAAAGTACTTTTTACGTACATTTAAAACAACTTAAAATTTTTTAAACTTCTAAATGCAAGCAATAATTTGATAGCTTCTAGCCTTGTTATAGGTGCATATGTTTCATCAAAATTTATTATTTCCTCTTATGAGTATTTTTTAGCTACTAACCTAACTTATTCCTCACAATTTTTCCATTTTCATCTAACTTACTCTTGAACACCTACTTAGTACTGATTATAGATTTATCTTTAGGTCTTGATACTAAACTCCATACTTAATTCCTTTGAAATTGGTTAAGTTTGTCTTGCTTGGCATTAATCCAATTGTTATCATTTAATGCTTCTTCAATGGAGCTAGGTTCAATTTCAGAAAGTATTGCAAAATGATTTTCTATATTCTAAAGACTAGATCTAGTTTTAACACCAGAACGAATGTTACCAATTACCTGATCTGGAGGATGATATGGCTTGAATCTTAAAGTGGAAGGGGGTATGTATGAATCTTCAGAACATTCTGACTTACTTTCTGATGAACTTTCTAATTGCAGTTCTGACTTACCAATATCATCAGATCCGGTATAAGTCCTCATCAAACCATCTAAATTACCTTGTAGTTTTTTGCAGCATTTGGAGTAGTAAAGTTTCTAGAAGTACTTTCTAACATAAGTTCTAACTTAGGTTCTAATCCTCCTTTTGTTAGCTTTGATCTTTCTTAGGAATAATGGGTGCTTCGTCATCAGAATTCTCTTTTCCTATTTCCTCAATAAATCTGATGTTAATAGATTCTTCAACCACTTTGGATACTCTATTATGCACCTAAAAGGCTTTAGAATTCAAGGAGCATCCTAGAAATATTGACTCATCTACTTATTCTTCAAATTTTCCGAAGAATTTACCTATTTTCTTCATAAAACACTTAGAATGGAACACATGAAAGCATGAACCAATAGGTTTCCTACCTTTAAAAATTTCATATGATGTCTTACTTGTCAAGGTTCTTATATAAACATGACTAATGATGTAATGTGTAGTATATGCAGCTTCAGCCCAAAAATACTCTACCATACCACTTTCATTTAACAGGGTTCTTGCTTTTTCTTGAATTGTCCTATTTTGACTTTCAACTACCCTAATCTGTTGTGATATATGTGGTGTAGAGGAATTATGAGTTATGCCATTATTCTCACAAAATGTTGTAAAATCAGTATGAACAAATTCTTTTCCATGATTTATCTTAAGACTAATTATAGATGCTCCTTTTTCTTTTTGAACTTGTCTAGCAAACACCTCAAAACATTTAAATGCATCACTTTTATGACGAAGAAATAGAATATAGGTAAATCTTGTAAAATTATCAACAATTACTAACCCATATTTATTTCCACCTAGACTTAGTATTTTGGTATGACCAAATAAATCCATATGCAATAATTCTAAGGGTCTTTTAGTGGATATGACATTATTACTTTTACAAAAAACAAAACTCATCTTATTTTTCATATATGCAGCACATCGAATATCATCTTGAATATTTAGTTTTGCTAATCCATTTACAAGATTCTTTTTAGATAAATTTTCAATCAATGAAAATTCACATGTCTCGATAAAGTCAAAGCAACACTCAACATACCCTTTCCATGTACACTTAAAGAAGTTAGAGGCATATTGGGCCATTTAAACTACATTGCCCAGTTCATATCTCAAATTATAAACAAGTGTCGCCTTCTATTTAAGTTACCAAAGAAGGATCCTAATAGAAGGTAAGATGAAGAGTGTGAAGAAGCCTTTGAAACAATCAAGGACTACTTTACGAACCCTTTAATTCTGGTAGGTCTTAAACTCAGGAAGCTGTTATTTCTATACCTTACTATACTACAACAATCTATGGGGCATATGCTTGGCTAGAAAGTTAAAGAACGAAAAGAGTAGGCTATATAATACCTAAGCAAGAAGTTTACAAAGGAGGAGTAAAAAGATTCTAAAATTGAAAGATCGCATTATGCATTAGTCAGGATCATGCATTGACTTAGATAATATATAATCTATAACCAGATTGAATTGTTGAAATAACATGATGCCTTAAAATATTTGTCGGAGAAACCAGCCTTGATTAGTAGGTTCTCGAAGATGCAAATGTTATTTTTTGAGTTTGATATCACTTATGTGAATCAACATTCAGTTAAGGGGAAAGCCCTTACAGATTAACTAGCAAAGAAACCCTTTGACGATACTCCTCAAGAAGTGAAAGTTAGATTTCCTGATGAAGATATCTTGGTAACTAAAGATGAGCTCGATAAAGAAACTGATGAAAAACTCCCAAAATGGAAGATATTCTTTGATGGAGTTGTAATGTGTCAAGGTATGGAATTAGGGCAATACTAGCATCCCCCAAAGGTACATAATTTTCGGTAGCTGCAAGACTCATTTCCAAATATAGCAATAATATTGCTAAATATGAAGCATGCATCATCAAACTTTAAATGGCCTTAGATAAAAGGATATAAGAATTAGAAATATACAAAGATTCTTCACTCATCATTTGCTAGGCTCGAGGGAAATACAAAATGAAGGACCCTAAATTGGTGCCTTACCACCAACACTTGATCAAGTTAGTAGAGAGGTTTGAAGAAATTACATTCACATACATCTCAAATACTCAAAACCAATTTGCTAATGCATTAGCCACTTTGGCATCCATGATCCAGATATCTAGTAGAGTAGAAATTTAGACCCTTAAATTGAAATTGAAGAGATGCCTGCTTTCTATCTAATAATTGAAGTCGTACATGATTAAAAGCCTTAGTATCATTGTAGGCACCTCATTTTTTCCATTTTACTTTAGTATTTTTATTAGGCTAAGTTTAAAAACAAAAAAACAAATAATAATAGAAAAAACGAAAATTGAAAAAAAAAATAGAAAAAACTAAAAGATAAAGTGTCAAGTCATATCGAGATGAGTCGAGTCGACACAATTTGTTTAGAGTCGAATCGGATAATAGTGTACGTTTAATTTAGTAAATTCTAAGTCATTAAAAAGATTAGGCTTCATTGAAATTTTTTTATTCCAGTTTGACATAAAGTGGACTTTTTTATCTAACTTATATTGAGCTAAAATAGACTTAGGATTTATTAAATGAGTTATGAAGCTAAATCAGGTTGGATTGAGTCAAGCTCGAAAAATAGAATAGCCTAAATAAATATTGGGTTTTTAGAAACTAGGTTAAATCTTCAAAGAATCTAAATCATATCTTCCGTATCTGGGATTTGTTATTGTATTTTTCGATTCAAAAGATTTGATTATATGGCTTATAAATAGGAATGCGACGGTGAAGTTTAGACGTTTTTCACTCAATGACCCAATCCAAACATTGCTGACCATTCACATTACACATTGAATCATTATTCATTCATACAGCACCTTGTTTTCACATACACGTCTGTAGATAATCACCCACTGGTGTAGCACCAAATCACGTCCCACCGATGGTTATACACACATGACTAACACAGACACACTATACACATAGCCGCACACATTCATTACTCACTCACACTAGCACTTGCTGACACCTAATCACACTTCACTCCAATAATACAACTCACTCCACACAACACTGCATCGATACACTCATACATGACAGCACTACAGCCACACACAACAACACTGCACGCCATTGACACCACACTGTACACACGCCACTCTCTCACATATAGATCATAGCATACGCGCACTCTCTCACTACCGACAACACATGCTTCATGACATAAAAACATACACGACACACAAACACACATGATGCTGACACACAAGTAAACATAGCCACGCACACGATCATATAACCACTACCATGCATGAGTACAACGCATTGCTGCCACGCATGATCACGATCCATCGCTGCACACGCACGAGTAATTCCTTACTGAGCACATGAATGTAGTTCAGGCGATCACAACATGATCAACACGAATACGTCGATCACGTACAACTCGACTCGTTTAGGTAATAAAAATTATTTTCTTTAATTAATTATTTTATTTTAATTTAATTATTTTTACTAATCTGTTTTCTTTACTACAAGGTTTTTATATATTTTTTTAATAATTTTCATATTGTTTGCTATATTTTTTAGATAATTTGAATTTTTTTATTAATTTAGTTAAATTGCATTTTTTAACTGAAAATCGCATTTTTTGGAAAAATAACTTATTTTTTCTCCAAGATCCGTATGTTCAAAGAGTATATCTTGCATATAAGATTTAGAAAATATTTATTTTGAAATGTAGTGATTTTTTTAAATAAAAAAAATATTAACTAAAGTTTTTAAAAGACTTAGTTAGTTAGGTTTTTCTTAAATAGATTTGCAAAATTAGATCTTTTTAGTTTTTTTTTAAATATAAATTGTTATATAAATGTAAATCTGGCTCAATTTTTAAGTTGAAAAGAAATCCACCCTCTAAACCTTTTTTAAAAAAGAACTATGTTGGTTTGATCCCAACTAGCGGGTATGTAAACATTTTTGGAGAAACCATATAAAATTTTTTTTAAAAATATATTTTTCTTTTTCTTAAAAATTATTAATAAAAAATAATAAAAAATTCATTTTAGTTACATTTTTATATATCAGTAAATATTTTAGCACTTTTAGAAAATTTATAAAAAAATAAAAGCCCATTCATTTCTTTTTTATTTTACATGGTAACTTAATCTTAATAAGTTAGTCTCCGAGCTTAGATTTTCTAGTTCAATTTTCTAAAAAATAAATTTTTTTAGAATATATGCAGACTAATGGCTAAATTAGGTTTTTCTCACCTGAAAACTCTAATTTCATTTTTTACCAGTTTAATTGGTTGGCGGCTCCAATTTTTTTTAAAACATTTTTTTTAAATATTTTTTCTTTAATTTAATGTCGAGTAATTTGTCTTAAGCAGGCTAGGCTTGTTATGGATTGAATTAAGGAAAACCAAAATAGGGCTCAATAATCATGACATCAAAATCTTCTTACAACAAGGTATGTAACCTGATAAGGCTAAAAAGAAAGATAGGAAGATGATCAGGAGATTAGCCATCCAATTCTTCATTAGTGAATCCACCTTATACTAGATGGTATACTTTTAAGGTATGTAAATGAAAGAGAAGTTGTAGTTTTGATGAAAGAAGTACATAAGGGAGTATGTAGCCCCCACATGAATGGAGACATGCTTATTAACAAGATAATAAAGTTAAGGTATTACTAATTGACTATGAAGGGCGATTGCATCAAGTATGTCAAGCACTACCACTTATGTAGGATAAACGCTTTACCTCGAGAGTTACATACGCTATTTGCACCATGGCTATTTTCAATATGGAGTATAGACATCATCAACTTGATCACTCCAAAGGCATCGAATGGTCATTGTTTCATATTGGTAGCCATCGACCATTTCACTAAATGGGTCAAGGCCTTATCTTATTCAAATGTCACCGAAGGAGCAGTAGTCAAATTCATTAAAAAGAACATCCTGGTTCGATATGGAACTCCTGAAATTATCATTACCAACAATGGCATAAATCTCAACAACAAACTTATGTTAGAGTTGTATTGATAGTTCAAGATCATCCATAAGAATTCCACTCTCTATCGACCTCGAATGAATGGGGTTGTAGAAGTGGCTAACAAAAATCTCAAGGGAATCATTGAAAAGATGGTTGTTGTATATAAAGATCGGTATAAGATGTTACCATTTGCACTCATGGCTTATCAAACTTTTATTAGAAGTCGACAGGGGAAACACCCTACTCCTTAGTATATGCAACTAAAGCAATACTACAAGTGGAATTTAAGATCCCATCTCTCATAGTACTATCAGAAACTCAATTGGATGAGGTTGATAGGTAAAGAAGCGCATCGAGCAATTGAATTTAATTGATGAAAAAAAAAATTGACAGCTTCATATCACAATCAATGCTAGCAACAAAAAATGGCTCAAGCTTTTAACAAGAAGGTACAACCTCAAGATTTTAAAGAAGTATATGTAGTGTTAAGAAAGCTTCTCCTCAATATACAAGACCCTAGAAGGAAATTTGCTCCGAATTATGAAGGTCCTTATATTGTGAAACAAGTGTCGCCTGGAGGGGCTTTAATTTTATCATAAATGGATGGTCCGAATTTGAAGGATCTCATAATTATTGATGTAGTAAAGTTATATTACCCATGAAAATCAATGGAATTCTTACTTGGAACATAAATTACTAGCAATCTTAAATATTACTATGGTTTAATTTTCATTTTCTATAAAGAAAAGTTGCTATCACTAGTGGTCATTGACATTAGAATAACCTCCAACACTTTTCTTGCTCCATCAAGAGCTCCAATTCCTATACTCCACTTAAATAAATCATATGCACTACAAACATGAGAGAAGACAAAAGTGAGCTATAGAACAATAATAATTAGCAAAACTCTTTGAATTCTTTTTTAAGAAATTCATCCTCATCGATGGGGAGAATTGTTTTCTATTTTTCAGGACAAGGTCACATCTAAAAGAGTAAACACCTCATGGCAGAAAATTATTACTTAGTTAGAGATAAAAGCCATCATTTGACTAGAGGAAGCTAAAAGACAGTTCAGTCAAAACCATAAAGAGTTGATAAGTAGGGCAAAAAATTTGAAACATTAGCTTTTTCTACCTAAAGGAGATGGCATTTCATGTATTAGGTCATTTTAACTTAATAATGAGATCACCAACATGCTTTATTCCAAGACTAATTAGGTTGATGATAGAAAGCTTATGATTATGAAGACTGAATCAGTTGGTTTTGATTGAACTTCTTAAGAAAAGGTTTAACTGTTTGGGTACTATCAATAAAGCCAGGTAAGTGATTCCATACATTTTAGCATAAAGCTAAGTTAGTTTATAAGCATTACATCTGCATTAAAATTTTATTTCTACTAGGGTTTTAGGTAGCTTGTAGACGTCTTTCCCTTCACCAGTTTCTCATAAGGTTTTAGCTAGCACATAGGGTAGTTTCCCTTCACAAGTTTCTCTTAGTGTTTTAGCTAGTCATAAGGTGTTTCCCTTTCACCAATTTCTCTTAAGGTCTTAGCTAATCGCAAGGTGTTCCCCTTTCACCGTCTCTCTTAAGGTCTTAGTTGGCCTATGAGGTGCTTCCCCTTTCCAACCAACTTTTAGGATTAAGCAAGCTCAAGGAGGACTTTTTCCTCCTAAGTTAATTAGCTTAGAAAAGCACTACCAAATTTCATATCGACTTCTCATTTAGGGTTACTAGTCCTTTAAAAATGTTCCTGCTTAGGTTAGTTAACTTAAAAAAGCATTACTAAGTTTCTCATCAATTTCTCATTTAGGATTACTAGTCCCTTAGAGACCTTCTGCCTAGGTTAGTTAGCTTAAAAAAGCACTACTAAGTTTCATATCGATTTCTCATTTAAGGTTACTAGTCCGAAAGGTACTTCCGCTTAGATTAGTCAACTTAGAAAAGTATTACTAAGTTTCAAATCAATTTCTAATTTAGGATTACTAGTTTTTTAGTGACACTTTCATAGGTTAGCCAACTTTCAAAACGTTACCCCTCTTTCAAGAACATTTTAGGACTTTAGCTAGTTCATTAAGCGCTACCCCTTTTCTCTAAACCTTTTAAGGGCTATCATTAGCTCCTAGAGTGCTATATCCCTTTAAAAAGACCTACTTGTGTGTCTTAGCTAGCTCTTAGGGTTTCCTTTCTCTCTTAGAATAACTTTTACTTTTCACCAAATCCCTAGTGGATGAGGCTTAGGATAGTTGGTTATTTGTAGCGCTTCTTCGTTTAAGCTTGTCCTTATGGTAAAAATGATGTCTTTTTTATCTTTATGGTAAAGTTTTACTCAAATTTCATCACAAAGAGAGGTAGTTATAGATACCTTACTTTTGTCCTTTTACAATTTTAGTACTTTTTAGAATAAAGTAAAAGGGTCCCAATTTAAAAAATACAAAAAGAAAAAGAAAATTAAAAAAACATACAAATTTTGAAAAAATAAAAGAAAAATATAAAAAAATTAGGAAAATAGTTTTTTTTTTAAGGAAAATAATAGCCTTAGTTCACTTTTGGGTTTTCTTTAAAAAAAAAAATTAGAGAAAGTCATTTAATTCTTAACATTAAATAGGGTCTAAGTGTAATAAAACCGTTAAATTAGGCTTGGCTTGAAAATTAATTTGTACAAGACTAGGGTTTAATTTTAGGTTGGAATTAAGATCAATATGAAAAGGTAAAAAAAAAAAAAGAAGAAGTAGTAATAATAACAAGAAGAAGAAGAAAAAAAGAAAGAAGGAAAAAAAAGAGAAAAAGTTTCAACCTGGACTAGGCATCATTAAGTTTAGTATTTTCTTTTACGGGGCTAAAAGCCCTATTTTCTTTTAGACCAATGCTTTGCTTGTCTAACTAGTGTAAGGTTTTTTATTTCAAGCTTTTTTTTATATATTTTTTCACATGATTTTGTATGAATTCTTGGTGGAATTATGTGCTTTGCATAGCCTAGTGTTGAATCCACTCTTAAACTCATTCAAATTCACAAATTTAATTAGCCAAATCGGATTGAAAATAGTAAAAAAATATTTGAGAACCAAGATTTCAAAATGTTCCAAATCTAAGCTTTCTAGGCAACTTTAGAAGCTTTTCTGGTGTTTTGGGGTAACAAAATCAATTAATTAATCCAAATTTCACCTCAAATCAAGCTTTTTTCCGAAATTTGAAAGTCACATTTAATTGACCAAGCAAAATTTGATCCTCCATTAATAGTTGTTTCTAAGTTCCTTTAAGCTCTAAAAAGTATAAATACCCTTTTTGGTTCCATTCCTAACATCAACTCTCATCCATTTCATAACATTCGCCATTTTCTCTCTCTAAGTCTAGCTTACTCCCTCTCTTTCTCTCTAGATTCCAGCATTTTCTAGCCACTTTCAAGCCAAGTTGCTCCTACTAGCAGCACTGCCAACTCACGAACAACCCATAAGCACCACTACTACACTTGACTACGACCTCTTTCAAGCTTCAACTCAACACTACCATTGACCACTACTATTCATCACCATTATAACGACCACATCGAGCTATTGTGGTATTACTAAACTAACTGCGTAACGAGACTTAAATTTCTTTTTCTTTTTTCTAGTTTACCTCACTTTTGAGCATTGTAGAAAGACTCAAATTTTTGCAAAAGAAAAAATAAAAAAACTCAAATTTTACAACTTATTATTTATTATAATATGTTCATTATATAATTTTAAACCTTTACTGAGAAATAATTGATATTTCTCATTTTTATCATTTTTAATTGTCGTTTACCTTTGTACCAAATGAACCATCATATGTACAGTGAGTTATTGCTTCTGCCTACAATAAAGATTAAACTAATGAAGTTGATTATAACGGCAATATTAAAAGAATTTTTGCATTTTTTTTTTGTGTTATTGATTATTTGTTGGAAAGGCATTTGTGTTCATATTAATGTAGATTGATGTTCGTCTCAATTTTGTATCTCGTAAAAAAGGGTTTCTTCAAATCTGTTATTGAACTTATGACTGTCAAGTTATGATCAAGAAGATGCCCGATAAAACAATTAAATTGATCTGGGAAAAATTTATATGTAGGAATAACAAGTTATACCATGTAGCATGATAAAGGTCTTCTCCTTTTCTTTTTCTTTTTAGTTGCTACAACTTTGAGTGTAATCTAAAAGACTTAGATGGTAAAAATTTTTTTATTTATCATAAAATCTCTATAGAGATTTAATTATTACTTGATATCATGCATTTTTCTTTAAACATGCTCCTTTTCTTTCTCTTCTTCTTTTTTTTTTTTTTTTTAATTTAGCTTACTTTTAGGCATGATAAAAAAGACTTAAATAATGTTACAACCTATTATTTATTATAATATTTTTATTATTTAATTTCAAACCTTTCATGAAAAATAGTTGATATTTTTCATTTTTATTATTTTGTAAGTGTTGTTTTCCTTTGTACTAGATGCATCACTATCTATGCAGTAAGCAATTGCTTTTGCTTGCGGCGACAAGACCGAACGAATGATTGTGGCGCCAATTTTGAATGAATTTTCACATGTTTCTTTTTTGTGCTATCAATAATTTTTCGAAAGATGACATTGGTGTTAATCAATTGAGGTTATAGTTTTAGATAGAACAATAAATGCAGTATATAAGTTACCCTTTAAAGTGTCTTTTGCTTCTGATATCGGTATATAAATGATAACTCTATAAAATAATATAAATTATCCAATATAATAAAAAGGAAAACAACAATTATGTTCTTGTTTACTTTATCCTTATTAATATATATATTTATCTCAGTATACGATCCTTTTCTTCTTCTTTTTTCTGCAATTTATGTTGATGAAGGTGTAACGCTTCAAAATCTTGAATGCTATAGCCCATCATATATCTTTAATCTCCACCAATAAGTCGAGCGATTTAAATAACCTACTAACTTTTTCATATAGAAATCAACCATCAAAATCCAATAATAATTGCCATAAATTTTCACAAATGTTCTCAATGCCCATAATCCACCAAGACTTTCATTAAAAGATTAACCTTTGAATAACCTTATTTAATGTGAAATAGTAACAATTTTTCATTTGATAAATATGTCTAGAGAAAACTAAATAACAATATCCTAGAATCTTTTACTCACTGTAGCCAACTGGTATTAATAATTCATATATTCTAATTGAAGAAGTCTTAAGTTACTTCTCATGACCCAAAATACAATAGAAATAAACAACTAAGCTTGAAAACATTTTTAGCTAATCTTACACTCCTACTCCAACCATACGAAGTTGTTTCCATCCTCATAAAAATATTCACAATGAACTGCTACATCACCTTAATAATCAAGTCCCCATACTAACTTCAACATCACCATAGCCTATAGTTGCAACTAAAAATTTTAAGAAATGATGAGCTAAATCCTAGTATAAAATATGTCAAGCATATGCACATGAACATATACTTCCAATCACATATACACAAGTGCAAAATGTAATAATGTAACAACCATCTATTTAATTATCTTTATTTTAGTCAGTCAAGCAATATAGGAATACTCATGATCCTGGCACACATAATATACCGTACCTTATAGTATTGGTATTGAGTTCTCCTTAATACCCTAGGAACCAAGAAACAACCTAAATCTACACAAATTATTTCAAAACAAAACTCCAATCAAGATACCGTCAGGCAAAGATCATCAGGTGCCATCTTAAGGTTTGGTCTTCCCAATCCCTTAGGCTCATCTAAGCACATACAACACACATTTATTTAATGTCCAATAATTATTTAATCTAGTTACATCCACCATCCCGACAACTCAACTAGCAAGCAAGTATCTAATACTTGAAATAGATAGCTCGTTATAACATGTCTCAAACTCTTTACAACCTGTTGAAGGGAAAACACAATAAGGCTCTATGTGACATTCAAAACTTATAGGCAAACTCTCTTAAATCCTGATTTTAGCTAGAATATTTACTCTACTAACCATAAGAAACCTAAAGGAGGAGTTTTAAGAAAGTGTTTGATTTCTTTAGGAAACATGTTTGAAACTAGATTATGATATTTAAGACGCTTAAAAGTAGGTTTGGGGCATAAAATATGCTTTAGAGATTAGGCTTGAATGTAAGGAAATTGACTTAAGAAAAAGGAATGGAAGAAGAAAAAGAAAAGAAATTTGACTAACCTACTAAGTAGGACTAGCGAGACAATTCACCTAGGACTAGTCAGGCAGTTCTTACTGCTGAGTAGAACAAGCCACATAGTTCTTACTACTAGGTAGAACCGGCTACATGGTTTACTCAAGACCAGCTAGACAGTTCTTACTAGCATTCTATGGTCAGGCGAACCAGCCCCACCATTCCGTTGGAACTAGCCAGTTGATTTAAACAAATTATGCAATTTTGCAAAATTTGTTTGACAAACCTTTACAAAACTTTCACTCCTCCTTCAAGCACTACATCAAACTTCAATCCACCAACCTAACTTGACTTTTCATCATCAAAACTCCCTTTCTTTGTTTTTAAATCCAACTACATCAATCGATCACCAAGAATGCAACACACCCCAAACTCCCTTCAAAATACACAAGTTTAAGGAACAACAAGTGCATGGTTTAGAGTCATAACTCATACCTGTAGAAATTTGTTAGAAATGCTACCACCACCAAGAACACACTAAAGGACATACATAATACTACCTTAGGGTCATTTTCCCTATTGTCTTACATGGAAAAATGAGATTCCTTAAGAGAATTACCAAAAACTCGATAAAAATGACCCACATAGCCTTACCTTGAGGTATTTCTCCTTTAATTACACTTACGCTATCAAGGATTAACTGTAACACTCCCAGTTAAACCCCTTAAATTCGCCTTCTTATGCTGCCTTAGCAAGAAAGCGAATTTCTTACAAATCTTTGTATAAAATTCAAGAAAAAGAGACTTCGCGACTTATCTTAACTTTCGTATGACATATCTCTATCAAATGTGTTGAGATCTATTTCTCGGATTAAAGCATGCATAGAAATCCCAGCATTAAGCTGCACACATGAAGAAAAAGGTTTCCCAAAACCATAAGCGACCCATTTGTACCTAGGGCTCACAAAACTTTTTTATACCTAAAATTACTCTTAACTGAAAAGGTTAATACCAAGCATGCTCTTAGCTTATAACACTACTTATTTTTCTTTTTCTTTTTATTTTTATATTTCATCTTTTCCTTTATTTGGTGTTTTATAGAAGGTGGTATTCTTCTTTCCTAAATTTTTATCTATATCCTTTTTACATGTTATACCAAGTTTTTCCATTTTGATAGTGGTGGTTATACAACTCATACTTATTTTCTCCATATAAATTATCCTCTTGCTAAAACTCACATAATTTTACTTTTCTAATCAAGTTTGTACAAAATAGACATAATGTTTTTTGGATTTTTAGTGGTAAGATAATTATTATTGTGCTTCCTTTCTCTTTTCATTCACTACAGATCTCTTTTCATACGGTATTGAAAGAACATCATAGTTTTACCCTATTAATTTTTTTTTCCGGCATTTATTTTTGTAAGCGGTATATGCATTTTTAACATAAAATTTCAATTCCATAAACTTTTACTGATTCAGAGGTAATGACATCGAAGAAGAGTTTAATAAAAAGGTAATTCAAGCCTTAATTTACATTAATAACCATGACCATAACCAAATGATTACTTATTAAGAATCATTAACTAAAAGCTAGCTCTCCCATTTAATTTATATATTAATATCTATTTTCTGTGGTTTGATTGTACTAATTACTATCCATCATGTGTACTTGCTGCAGGTCGACAATATAGAAATATTTCTATGGATTAGTGCATATTACTGCAGTTTGATTATATTATACATTAATGTGTAGTTATTATAATTTAACGGTATATACAATAATAATAATAGTTATTGTTATTATAGCTAATGTATATTTACTATAGTTTGACTATATAAGATATAAGTATTATGGTATATTAATTTATAGAAATAGTGGTTAGAAGGATAGGAATGGATAACTATAAGAGAGAGAAGTACATTAAAAATCCAACTTTATCTTTCTTTTATGTTGTTTACGGTTACTAAATATTAATTTTGGTAAGGACATTTTTTTTTTTTTTTTTAAAGGTTACATAGAAATGTGAAACCACAGGGGGAATACTTGATTAATATAATAGATAATTCTTTATAAGGTTAATGTCACGATTAGTATCTTAACTTTACCAATTTTTTCAATTTATTTTTAATTAGTCAATTTAATACCTAATTTAACTCTTAGTTGTGATATTTAGTACCTAGATTAACTCTATTAGATGTCGTTAGCCCTGTATGGATTTTTCAACCAATATAGCCTTAACACTTGTCATAACAAGTAAAAAAATGCAAAATTGGCAACTTGAGCTACCATCTCTCTCTTCTCTAACCATATCTCAATACCTTGTCAGGTGTTTTTTCAAAGTTTATTAAATACAGAAGAGAAGGATTTCATTTCCACCATGTAGGTAAGCCTTCATCTTCCTTCTTCTTGGATTAGATAACTCCATGTAGATCTCACTTTTCTTATATATATCTTTTTATACACTCGACTAATTCTAAATATAACCCCACTCCAAAACTCTACTCTAACACTTACAAATCTCCCACCAATACCACTGCAAAGACACCCTCTTACTATTGAAAAACATGCCTAAAATAGGCTTCATAAACTGGATATTTTAACTTAGAAAAAATCCAGATCTAATAACAATGGAGCCACTCGAACATGCTACATTCAATGGGTTTTTCGCTCTTCTCTAGTCACCTCTCAGCAAATCACTACCACCACTGTATTATATGCATGAAACACTACAAGTCATATCTTTTTTCTTGATCCAAATCTCATGAAGTAATAAGAAAATCGAATGCAAAAATCAAGCTTCACTTGTTTTTTTCATATGAGTTATGTGTGGAAAATATATAAATGTTAAAGATTTGATTTTTATCATTAAATCTCTATACAAATTACATGTAATGAAATTTAATATATATTGGAATATGGGTAGAATGACTTTATAAAAAAAAAACACGCTTGGAAATAATTAAAATGTCAACTTAAGTTCGAAATATATATGCATATATATATATATATATGTGTGTGGTGATACTTTCGTAATAGTGAAGAGTCATCTTTGACTCCATTTTTGAATGCGCTTTTGGCATATTGTGGATAATTTTTTTTCATAATCTACAAGTAATCTTAGGGTAGATTGAAGATCTTGTAACTTTATGAGATGTAAAACTCAAATGGAGAAAGAAAAATCGAGTTGAAGATCGACTCTTGTATAAATAAAACTACAAACTTGCAGTTTGAAAAGCTCTCACCTTATCATTTGTCCCACCTAGACCATTTCTTTTAGTTTTCCTTCTATATAATAAGAAATGTTGAGTAAGGACGCGAAAGTGAAAGGAAGCAGAGTGATATAAAATATAGTAGGATGGGTTCAAGGCTTGGAAGTTTCTTGTTGGTCATGTAGGTAATTTATTTTGATTCTTCGTCTGTTTTTCCACTTAAGTTAACAGCTGACGGCCTCTAACAAGTCAGGTACTAAATATAACAAATTAACTAATTAAAAGTTTAGGTAGTAAATTGAACAAATTAATAAAGTTAGGGCACCAATCATGACATTACCCCTTCTTTATATTAGTAACTTGACTTAATAATGGTAATTAAAAGTTTAGGTAGTAAATTGAAAAAATTGATAAAGTTAGGGTACCAATCGTGACATTACCCGTTCTTTATATTAGTAACCTTGACTTAGTGATGATTTGTTTGAAACTATTGAGCATTCCATGGTGGTTTGGTAAACTTAAAATTGAAAAGATCATGAGAATAGGTAAAAGGCCAAAAGCCAGTGATTTGGTAAACTTAAAAATGAAAAGATCATGAGAATATGTAAAAGGCCAAAAGCCAGCCCTCCACTTTAATATTATAGATATATATTAATAGGTTAATATTAAGACAAAACAAGCTTTCGATTTTCAAATTTTGAAATGGAAAATGCTTTTTTTCTTTTCCTTCATACCATGACTGTTGACGCTGCGCTAAAAATCAGTGACTAATTCTTTTTCTTCTTATTTATCCTTAATTGAAAGTTGTAAATATCAATCTAAAGATGAGACTTTTAAAAATAAATATGATTGATAAGGAGTGCAGTTTAAATTTGAAAATTAAACGTTTATGGTGATATTATGCTTTTTTTTTTATATGGCCTCCCTAATCCAAACCGATTAGCCCAATATCTAAGCTAAGCCTAGTTTAGAGAACAGATTAACCTCATCTCTTAGGCTCCAAGATAAAGGACTTTGGGTCCTTACTTCCTCTCTCCATTGACTTAAGTATTAGAGTAGTCACTCAAAACAAACTCTAGCATCCCACCAACCATGTTTACTTTTATAGAAAGCCTAAAACCGATGAATCTTTACAAGTAAATTTATAGAGTAAAAATCATTTGTCAACACCTATGACAATAAAAGAATAGGTGGAGATCCAATATTGTAAATAAAGATAATGTAGATGAGATTGTTTTTCATATATATTTTTTGTTTCGATAATTTTTCTATCAAGTATAATGGTAGAAAAGTTAATAAGGTGTAATGTACCATCCTTTGAACTTGCAAGATTTTGAGACCTAGGTATTTAATCAGTTGAATCGGACAAGAATGTAGAGTTATTTTTTCAATTACTTATGTTTTAGTGTATTCACAATGCTTTCTTTATTATTTAAAAGATGTAAGCCTAAATTTATTATTACATGTAAATTCTACATAAATTTTAGTATTTAATTAGTCGGAACTACTTTGTTGAACTAAATACATCCTACATCATACCTTTGTCGGAAAAAAAAAAAAATCGTAAATTTGCTTATACATCCAAAAATGAATAGCTTAATTATAAAAGAGACAGAGATCGAAGGAAAATTTTCACAAGCGCATACGGGAAAATTTGCTTCAAATCATTTCTCTCGATAACTTACTAATGATCAAAGCAGTTTTAGTTAACGGGCGACATGTTGTTTTCTGACATCTCATGTTTACAACATTTCCCCAGGTGAGTACTTCAACAATGGAAATCCCTTATACTGCATTTCATAGTGTCCCACTCTTCGAGGGAAATGTTATCGCTGTGTTGGGGTAGGACATTCGACGACACAATGTTCAGAGCATAAGGATGTCGAGTGTTATTGCTATCGCAAAACGAGCCATATAGCTAAGTTGTGTGGGCAATCCAAGACCCAGGAATGTTATTGCTGCAAACACCCAAGCCAGAAGACACACGAGTGTTCGATTTGGATCCAAACCCAGTAAACATATCATCAAGATGGTGACAACAGGTAAGTCGGTTTGTTGATCAATAGAATAATGCCATACTCAATGTATATGTGAGTGATGATAAGTAGCCTAGACAGTTAATCAAGTAGTGGTTTAATATAGATTAGTATATAAGATAACGAAAGAGGAAATAAGACGGTATGCGTGGACTTGGCAAAACCAACAGCTCTACTAAAAAGCATAATATTGGATGGTGACCTTGAACAAAAGTTATTATTGCGATGTGACGTGGATCTTAGTTCAAAAGTACACAGTGGCCCCATAGCTTATAAGTCTCGTTATACATAGGACCTTAGTAGTATCGTGTGATTGCAATGATTTGCTAATATGCTATTTGTTGTTGTGATGTTCTATCGTAATCTTGTCATGTTATTTGGGTAATGTATTTGAGCTGTTCAGAATGTAATAGTTTCTTTCAAGGATGAAACTAGTTTAAGGAGGTAGAAATGTGACAACTGTAGATTTCAAGCCACTAATCTAGGAGTTTGGGTTAATGTATCTAAATTGAACCAAATTTTATTAAATGGTCACATAAGTTATTTAAAGGGAACTTGTATTATTTGTTTTGCAAAATTAAGAATATGAACTTATTTTGAACATGAAATAGCGATTTAGGTAGTTATTTATAGAAAAACTCGAATATTTGGTTTCCAATATATAACAAGAAGGTATCAGAGATAAATTAATTAATATATAAAATTAGTGTTAATTTATAGAGATTGTGCTAGTGACTTCTTGTAATGGGTTGAATACACAATATAGAGGAATAATTTCACATACATATATGTATATATGATTACATTAACAAGCCTAAATGATAATACTAATAGTAATAAAACTAAATACTAAAAATAATTAAAGCAAAATAAACAACAAACAACACTTGATGCTAGCTGGCTATGGGCGGAAAATGGGATTGGAATCCATGTAAATAGGCTAGGGAAGAGAGGGAAATCAAATGGAAAGATATCAACAACAACATTTCAACTTTTCCTCTCAAATTTACTTTAGAATTATGAATTCAACTTGTACACAATTTTTTCGAAATCAAGGCTAGGAAATCCTAGGTAAGTTTTCATAAATTTATCTTCAAGGATTGAATTAGTGTAATTTTATTCCATTCAAAGTAAGGTCCTACCATCTTGAACTCTTCTGTGAGTAGGACTTTTTTTTCGAGAGAAGGTGCCATTATTAGTCTATACCAGTTCTTTAAAATAGCTTAGAAGGTATATCAGAGTTAGGAAAGGAACCTTCACCCACTTTTTATTCCCTCTCAGCGTAACTTATGCAGAAAATTTGCTTATTCCAGCTAAGGAAAACTTCCTCCTAAACAATTGGTATTTTAGGTAATATTCCTAATTTAAACCTGCAATTAATAAAGTACAGTACTTGAGAAAAAATTGGAGTCTTCCTATAATAGAAATTTATGCGAAGTAAATACCGCAGTATTAAATTTTAGCCTATTCTTGATAATCTTCATCACCGATGAATAATTTTTATATTACTTGTCTATTCTATTTCAGAAAGAAAACTAGCTGTCAAGTTTTACATAGACCAAATTATTATATTTTATTCTATCGGTCTAATCTATTTGAATGCAAACAACTTTGACGATATTCTCCTTGTTGTAGGGTTTTTTCTTTTTCTTTTTCTTTTTCTTTTTTCATTATGGATGAGAGAAAAAATATTTAAATTTGTTTATAGAGGAAAAAAGATTCATTAAATAATACACGCCACATGTTATGCATACCTGACATATAAATACTAATAAGATATTAACATATATAATAATTATATAAGTAGTTTTTAAATCAATTATTATATATAATTTATATGAATCATATATGTCAACGTCTTATTTATACATTGCATGTGTATTAAAATTTCTATATTAATGGAAAAACTTAATTAAATCATCTATATTTTCAGTAATTAATTATAGAAGAAACAAGCTCCATGTTATGGCCTTATATTAGTCATATAATATCTAACGTGTTCATGGGAACAAATCTTATTCTAAAACCCTTCCTTACCTAGCATGGTTTAGAAATCAAAATTCTTACCCGTAAATGGTGATAATATATTTAGAATAAATATAAATTATGTAATCAGATCTTCTATATTCTGGATTGGCCCAACCTCTATTCGGATCGCATGTCTGGCTTTTTTTGTCGAGGTGACTCTCTTGGACTAGGTTTGAGCTCGACCTTAGCTTTTATCTTTTTCTTTTCAATATATTAATAAACATCAAAATTTTGAAATTGTTAGAAACGAGAGATAAGCTATACCTGAGTGGCCCTGAGTATCATCGAAGCCTAATTCACGTAACATGCAAACCAGACCTCGCTGACAATAAATCAACCACCGTGTCAGCACGGTTTCATATATTAACGATTTTTGAATATTAGAAAGAAGACGGCCAATAATTGGAATTATAAGAGTATTTCCGGCCGTAAAAATTTTTATAAAGTTTTTACGATGTCATATTAATACTTAAGGATCCCTTTTTTTGAGGACTATTTTTTTTTTTAATCCAAGATTCTTAAGGAGAGATCCTTACCATTTTTCTTATCCTTTTACAGCCCCACACCAATTATTTTCAATCAACACCATAATTTTTTTCAACATTATAAATAATAAATACATTTATTATCAAGAAATTAAATAAAAATGCAAAATGATAATAATATACATATATTATTAATATTTAGTTCTTGAGTCTTCAACGTCATTACTTCCAAGAGGATAAAAATATAATTATCAACTAACGCTTAAACATATCACATGAGGGATAATAGATAATTAAGTAAGGCACTTACACCATATTGGGCTACCAGTATGGACTAACGGTGGAAAGGCATGACAATTGTATTGTAATAGAATTCGGTTCAACTTAGACTCCAATGGCCATTCATTATAGAATGGAATAGTTATTACTTTGTTTGTTTGGTAAAATTATTTTGAACAAAAAAAGTATTGAATAGCTAATAACGGTATTAGAATGCCCTTTTATGTAGCTTGTTGTAACTTTCATATCTTTTGAAAATAAAACATATTTATAATATATGTGCAAACAAAAAATGTATATATATATAATTAAATATTAGAATAAAATTATATTGCTGATGTAATTTATATTTCATTATTCACATATAAATTAAAAAATCCATTTTCCACTTGATAAATATTTACATACATATATACACAGAATATATAACTTATTTAGTTCAAGAAATAGTCATTGCCAGTGCTTTATAAATTTCCATTATATAAGTAACGCATTTCATCAATCATTAATAAATAAAAATATTAAATATTGTGATAAAATTAACCTGTTTTCATAAATTCAACACTAGTGTGCAAAAAAAAAAAAAAATCTATAAAGTAATATCACTTTGAGAATAAACACATAACTAATTATAAATCTCTAATATTGACTATTGCATGGTCTATGAAGAGAAGTTAAACGGTTATTTTTTTTTTTAGGCCAAAATGTAAAATGATATCTTTTGATATGTAATATTTTTCTTTGATGGGAAACAAAAAATTCATTCAATCACAAAAACATAGTTTACAAAAACAACAATAAAGTCAGCCCGGTTAATCTATGGCACTACTATACGACAAACAACATAATTGTCTTTATCAAGCAAAATAGTAGAAAAAAACTAAGAAAAACATTTGCGAAAACAACACAATCTTCAGTTATAATCCCTTCATTCTCTAACGCTTTCACAACTTGATTTTACTTACAGTTTACCGTGTAAAGGAAAACATTTTCAAAGCGAAAGAGAGAATCAATACATCTAGCTAAAGCAGGATGGCATAATTGCTTATTTATATCCTGTCTTTTAATCTAATCTATTACGAGGAAGGAATCTATGTCCACAGCTATGATCTTCTAGCCCTTATCTTAAGCCTAATTTAGTCCTTCTAGTATCGCCTGCAACTCTGCTTCTAATGGGAAAGAATTTCTTAATTGCTTGTATATACCTCCTAAAACTCTACCATTTGCATCTCTTGCAATAAAACTCATGCCTCCTCTATTGGTTGCTTCTTCCATTGCTTCGTGATAGTTTAGCTTTATCATCCTTAGTTTTGGTTTTTGATATGAGGCAAGTGCATCTATCAGTTTTAATATAGCGGATGTGAATCCGAGTCGATCCCTCAGAGATTTTGAATACTAATATTAACTTTAGCTTTATTATCTAACCAGAAAATTATGATGAGTTGAATAAATTAAAAATACTGAAATTAACAACTAAACTACTTATGAGACTTAATTACGCAAATTAGGAAGTAATAAATTACGAACGACTTCAAGTATGCAATAATGTATTTAGGAATTATTTCCCCTAGTGTTTAACATGTAACCTTTTTAAAATATATCCAATCAATTTCTATTATTCTTGACCGGAGGGATTCACAATTAAAGCTAATATCTTTCTCAAGCATATTAACCCTAATCCTAAATTATTTACCGGAATCTCTTCATTTAGTAATATAATTTAGAATCGCATTAACGTGTAATGAATTCCCATGCAAACAATTAACTTTCCGGAAGAAACATGTATCTTATATCTAAGTATACATGTAATTCTCTTCAATTATGCCTAGATCTAATTACACATGCAATTTCTCAATTAACATGCATAATATCATATATTAACACTCTAGAATTATCAATCCATAATTAATGACATAATTGAATCAAGAAAAGGTAGAAACTTTATTGAAATTATAATTCAATCCAAGGGTTACATGAAACCCTAGGTTCCATAATCCTAAATACTCTAATTCTAAGCTATCATAATTAATCTAAAAACGAGTTTCATCAAAAACGTAAAATAAAGCATAAAAACCCCTCTTGATTTGATGAACAATCTCTTTAATCTTGAAATCGATGTCGTTCTTGCTTCTTGATTAATGTTCTTCTCCAATCTCCTCTCGTCTCTTGTGTCTCTTGTTTCTGTAATGTCTCTTCTTTTGAAACCCTAAGATATCCTTTTATATGTGTATTTCAAAGATTCTGTTTTCGTCACCCGACACAACCTGGGACATGGCCGTGTCCCCAGGTCGTGTAACTTTCTGCACCTAGGTAAATTTTCTACACAACTTCAAAATTTCATAACTTCAAAATTTGAACTCGGAATTGAGTGAAACTTGATTCCTTTTCTTCGTTTTCGAGCCTAGAACGTGTTTAAACCCTGACATCAACATTTTACTCAATTAAGTATCAATTTCTTTAATAAAAACCAAAAATGTAAGGGAAATACTATAAAATCACCATATGAAATATGTTTAAAATCAGAGTTACCAAATTTCCCTACACTTAAGCATTTGCTTGTCCTCAAGCAAATAAATCAAAACAAAACTTTCAGGACAAGAAACACTTAATCAAAATTTATCACTATTTAGGAAACCTGTGAACGAATACACTTGACCCGAAAAAAGGTAAGAAAATCATTCTCAACTAACTTGCAATAATAAAGTCAACCAATTTCATCTGACCATATTCAAATGCTCTAACAATACTTAATACTAAAGTTCACTAGTTAATTTATGAAAATCAAAGTTTACCCCGAATCATTTAACCAAGGATTCTTAAACTAAAAATTAGATTTAACATCTCGCCAACCGAGAAAGAGTCATAAAAATTTTGTCCATTTGACTAAAGTGTATACAATTCTCTTTTCCATCTCACCAAGCACCATAATCTAAAACAAACACATTTTACATCCACCCATCCTCTGATCATCCCCCTAGTTCATACTTTGTTGAGAGGTCTTTTGAATTTACTTTATTTAAGCATAATTGCGTTGGTAGCGGGAAAGAATCTCGCTCTTCTGACGGACCAAGACCGATCCATACCAACTTTATTTCTTATATTGATAGCAGGAAAGAACCTTGCTCTTCTGACGGACCAAGGCCGATCCATATCAATTTTTTTCATTTGAATTGGCATTGGGGCTCAATCTCGCTCTTTTGACGGACCAAGACGAATCCTTACCAATTTTTTCTATTCTTACACTTGTTATTACTTTTGACCTCCAATCATTATGATATTTCAGGGGTTTCTCAAAAGAAGAATTTCATTTATTTGTTTGCTAAAAAATATAGGACTCTTAAAAATTTCTAAGAGAAGGGTATACATAAAAGTAAATTTAAAAATAACCATGCCTAACTCTCAATTAGTGAAGTTGCTCTAATCTCAAGTCTTAAAATCCTAAGCTAAATAACTCGTAACTTTGCCCTTCACAAATTTGACTAATCAATTCTAGTAAAGTATCATAAGGTCAATAATAATCAAGATGAAACAGTTAATTTGGATTAATACCAATTAATCACCTATTGCAAGTTAACTTAAAAAGTAATTGAGTCAAATGTGAATAATTGGTCTCCTAAACAGTAATAAATTCATATATATCCCTTCCCCACACTTAATAATGGACATTGTCCTCAATGTACGACAAAAAATCATAAAAGCACGAAAAAGCAGCATAAGGAAAAAGAAAACTTATGTACTGAAAAGAAAACTAATACTTCCCTGCCAGTCGAACAGAAGCGCAAAATGAAGAAGCATCATCATTATATAGCAGAGTTCACAAGCCTTGAACAACAAAAGTCAACACAAAAAATGAAGAACTAAGAAGAGGGATCGGAATCCGTCTCTTCATGTGCCTCATCAGACGATGCCTCAGCCATCGTAGCATCATCATCGTCATCACTGGCCTCGACATTCTCATCACATTCGCCAGCCTAATCATGAGGAAGAGAGAGCAAAATTAAGTAGGAAACATACTTGGATCAAAATGCGGAATGCAAGAATTGTGGAGAGAAGAGGGAGAATAAGAGAGAATATGAGAGAGAAATGTTTGATTGGAAGTGTGTGAGAGGGTGAATTTAATTTAAATAACACCGGCCGTGTGCAAAAATTGTGTAAGTTTGGATCGACACGGGCTAGGACACGACCGTGTCCCGTGCCCGTGTAACAATTTGTGTGAGTCGTGTGGAGTCTGGTCGGACACGGTCATGTCCCATGCCCGTGTAACTCTCTGTGGGCGGGTGATTTCACTGGGCGCACACGGGCTGGGGACACGACCGTATCCCACGCCCGTGTAACTCTCTGTGCCCGAGTGGGATTGCTGTCTGGGTGCACACGGGCTGGGATACGACTGTGTCCCTCGCTTGTGTAAATAATTTTTTTTTTTAATTAAAAAGATAAAGGAAACTTAGAAATTATAAAATTAAAGAGAAAAGGAAAAATTAAAGCTAAGAGAGGAAAGAATTATGACGAAAAAGATGAAAGCAAAAGAAAAGAAGGAAAGCAAAGTTAGATTGAACGAAAAATAAAATGAAGAAAACTTAAAGAATTAAAGCATAAATAGAGTTAGACATGGGTTGCCTCTCAAGAAGCGCTTTAGTTAACGTCAATAGCTCGACGGGATACGTCTATAGCTCGACGGGATACGTCTTGTAATTCATGATTCTTCATCCAGGTGGAAATAGAACTCCTCCTGTATCTGGCTTTCGAACTCTCCATACGAGTGTAGATTTACCCTTCGGCCATCGACCTTGCCAATTCCATTTCATTGGTGCATAACTTCCATAGTTTCTCTTCTTATCATGCCATTCATCAAATTCATGTAGCTTAAACTTCTTCATTTTGTCCGCTTTTAGCTTAGATCCGGTTGTCATTGGAAGTTTTGAACTTTTCACCGCAAAGACATGTTCCAAATAATTTCCTAACAGTTTTGGTTGCAAAATTGGTGGCTTCTCTTTAAAAGATTTTAACCTAAGATCCTTTGGCTTATGGAGTGGATTAATTCCCTTCTTGTCCATACTGGATTCATGAAATTCTGTTTGAGCTGCCACTTCTACACAATTGGGGTTACTCACCAAATTTTCATCTCCCTTTTGCAAGCAATAACTTGAGGAATCTTTTGCAAGCGTTTCCTACATACATGTAGATGTAATGACATTAGTAGCATTAACATTGTGACATATGTCCTTTAGGTCAAGAAATTTGTTTGTTGTCTCTGGAGTTTTAAAAACTATTTCATCATTCCCGACCCGTAATATCAACTTATGCTCACCAACATCAAAAACAGCCTTAACAGTGGCTAGGAAGGGTCGACCTAAAATGATTGGCACCTTAATATCTTCATCTATATCAAGTACAACAAAATCCACGGGAAAGATGAATTTGTCTACTTGCACTAAAACATCCTCTATGATGCCTCTAGGGTATGTGATAGACCTATCGGCTAATTGAAGACTCATGCCCGTTAATTAAGGTTCTCCTAACCCTAGCTTTTTGAACAATTTATACAACATCAAATTTATACTGGCTCCTAAGTCTGCCAAAGCATTATCTACTAACAAATTGCCAAGCATACAAGGAATAGTGAAACTCCCTGGATCATTTAATTTTTGTGGCAGCTCTTTCTAGAGAAGTGCCGATCATTCCTCGTTCAATTTAACGGTTGTAAGCTCCTCCAACTTCCTCTTGTTCAATAGAAGATCTTTTAAAAATTTCGCATACTTTGGCATCTGCAAGATGACATCAACAAGAGGTAAGTTAATGTGTAATTGTTTGAAAACATCAAGCAATTTACCGAATTCTTTATTTTGATCAGTGTAGCTTTGCTTAAGGCGCTGCGAGTAAGGGATGGGAGGCTTGTACTCTTTCACTTTTGGTGATTCCATATTTTCTTTTGATTTTAGTGGGTTTGCATCTTCCTTACGGTTGACTTCCACTTCTTTCTCAATTGCTTCCCCACCATCCTTCTTCTCCACTTGCAATTTTCTATCACTTCTTAAGGTCACAGCATTAACATGTTCTCTGGGATTAACCTCGGTATTCCCTGGGAGTGTTCCCTGAGGTCTTTCAGAGATTAGCTTCGCAAGTTGATCAATTTGGTTCCCAAGGTTGCGATTTGAAGCCTCTTGATTCCTCAGCGAGGATTCAATGTTGGATAAACGAGCCTCATTGCCTTAAATATATTTTGTGAGAAGTTCTTCCATATTGGACTTCTTTTCTTGAGGAAGAGGAGGTGGGAATGGTCTCTGAAATCCAAGTGGGCCAAAGTTGGTCTTCGATTGGCCTTGGTTTTGATTTCCCCATGAGAAATTGGGGTGATTCCTCCATCCAGGATTATAAGTGTTGCTGTAGGGGTTATTTTGTTGCATAGGTAGATTTCCTAGATAATCTACCTGTTCCAGTTGTTCTTGTGCTCCATACCCCTGCATACCAAAATCACTTACATCCGATTGCACTTGTTGAGGGCTAACTGAGAGTGCATCAATCTTCTTACTTAATAAGTCCACCTTGGCTGCCAAAGTAGTGGTCAAGTCCACATCATAAATTCCCATGGCCTTTTGCTTAGCTCTGGTGCTTTCCCAATGATAATTGTTCATCGCTATTCCTTCGATCAGGTTTTGTGCTTGCTCAGGTGTTTTTGTATTCAAAGTACCTCCTGCAGATGCATCAATCATCTGTCTTGTAGATAAATTGAGACCATTATAGAAGGTTTGAATCTGCATCCATAACAGGAGGCCATGATGTGGGCACCTCCTGAGCAAGTCCTTGAATCGCTCCCAAGTGTCATATAGCGTCTCCGCCTCCAATTGAACAAAACATGAAATATCATTCCGAAGTTTAGCGGTCTTTGCAGGTGGGAAATATTTCTCCAAAAATTTCTCTACCAATTCATTCCAGGTTGTGATTGAATTTCGTGGTAGAGAGTTCAACCATTATTTTGCTCTACCCCTCAAGGAGAAAGGGAATAGCCGCAGTCGGATGGCATCATCCGTGGCTCCGTTGATTTTAAAAGTATCACAAATCTCTAGAAAGCTAGAGATGTGGGCATTGGGATCTTCATCTTGGAGACCGTCAAACTGAACATATAGTTGCACCATCTGTATGATGTTAGGTGCAATCTGGAAGTTGTTAGCTGCGACGGTTGGCCTTGCAATGCTAGAGTCAGCTCCAATAAGTGTAGGTCTTGAATAATCGGACATGGTCCAATTTGCTTCATTCCCGTTGTTAGCCATGTGTGGTAGATCTTCCTGCTCGATGAATTGAGTGTTGGCCTCTTCACCTTCTTCCTTGATTTCAACGATTGACTCGTCGTCAATGGTCGTCACACTTTGTCTAGGTCGTGATTTCAAATTTTGAAGGGCAGTTCTTTCAATTTCAAGATCAAGTTCTACCAAATCTTTCGAGTTACTTCTAGTCATGCACTGCAAGGATAAGAAATATAGAATCAATTGCAACTCTAACTAATGAAAATAAACAATGAAAACAAAAGAAAAAAATGGTTAAAGTAATAAAGCAACTAGTGTTCTTAATATCGAAAATCCCCGGCAACGGCGCCAAAAACTTGATATGAGGCAAATGCACCTATCAGTTTTAATATAGCGGATGTGAGTCCGAGTTGATCCCTCAGAGATTTTGAGTACTAATATTAACTTTAGCTTTATTATCTAACCAGAAAATTATGATGAGTTGAATGAATTAAAAATACTGAAATTAACAACTAAACTACTTATGAGACTTAATTACGCAAATTAGGAAGCAATAAATTACGAACGACTTCAAATATGCAATAATGTATTTAAGAATTATTTCCCCTAGTATTTAACATGTAACCTTTTTAAAATATATCCAATTCAATTTCATTATTCTTGACCGGAGGGATTCACAATTAAAGCTAATATCTTTCTCAAGCATATTAACCCTAATCCTAAATTATTTACCGGAATCTCTTCACTTAGTAATATAATTTAGAATCGCATTAACGTGTAATGAATTCCCATGCAAACAATCAACTTTTTGGAAGAAACATGTATCTTATCTCTAAGTATACATGTAATTTTCTTCAATTATGCCTAGATCTAATTACACATGTAATTTCTCAATTAACATGCATAATATCATATATTGACACTCTAGAATTATCAATCCATAATTAACGACATAATTGAATCAAGAAAAGGTAGAAACTTTATTGAAATTATAGATTATGTTTAAAATTTCGGAGGCTATGAAAAAGTCTGTCGATCAGGATGATACTTGCTACCTTCTTGATGTTACTGACACTTTTGTTTCAAGTTATATGCAGGAAGTTCTTCTTAAGGATCCGTTGGAGAGTTGCTTGCAATTAGGCATGGAGGAAGCTTCGGAAGATCCTATCAAATCTGAGGTGATAGCCCAACTGGAGGCAAATAAACCTATCTCTGTGGAGAAAGGATTTGAAGAGATTGAAAAGAGGAAGGAAGCACAATTAAAACCTTCGATTGAGGAGCCACCAGTATTGGAGCTAAAACAATTACCTGACTATTTGGAATATGCCTTCTTAGACAAGGACTCCAAATTACCGGTAATTATAGCATCCAATTTGGAAAAAGAATAGAAAGAAAAGTTGCTGAAAGTACTCAAGGAGCATAAGAGGGCCATTGCTTGGAAAATATCCAATATTCGAGGTATCAACCCCTCCTTTTGCACTCATAAGATTTTAATGGAAGAAAACTATAAGCCGGTTGTACAGCCCCAGAGACGTTTGAATCCAAACATGAAAGAGGTAGTAAAAAAGGAAGTTATCAAACTCCTTGATGCAGGTATGATATATCCGATCTCTGATAGTTCATGGGTAAGTCCAGTGCAAGTAGTTCCAAAAAAGAGTGGGATGACAGTAGTCCCCAATGAAAAGAATGAATTGATCCCAATGAGAACGGTAACAGGTTGGCGTGTATGTATCGATTATCGAAAGTTAAACGATGCTACACGAAAAGACCATTTCCCTTTACCTTTTATTGATCAAATGATAGAACGATTAGCTGGACATATGTTTTATTGTTTTCTGGATGGCTTATCTAGTTATTTTCAGATACCTATTGCACCGGAAGATCAAGAAAAGACCACTTTCACTTGTCCTTATGGCACTTTTGCTTATCGCAGAATGCCTTTTGGTCTTTGCAATGCACCGGCTACATTCCAGCGATGCATGTTAGATATTTTTGATGATTTGATTGAGGATATAATGGAGGTATTTATGGATGATTTTTCAGTTTTTTGCTATTCGTTTGACCTTTGTTTGGATAATTTGGATAGGGTACTTACCAGGTATGAAGAGACCAACCTTGTCCTCAACTGGGAAAAGTGTCATTTCATGGTACAAGAAGGTATTGTGCTAGGCCATAAGATCTCCTATCGAGGAATTGAGGTGGATACTGCTAAAGTGGATGCGATTGCAAGACTCCCATCTCCAACTTCGGTTAAGGCCATAAGAAGTTTTCTAGAACATGCAGGGTTTTACAGGCGATTTATCAAGGATTTCTCGAAAATTGCTTGCCCTTTGACTAAGCTTTTAGAGAAGGATATGCCTTATGTGTTTCTCTCAGGAGTGTTTGAAAGCTTTTAATATCCTTAAAGAGAAACTTACTAATGCTCCAATCATGGTAGTACCTGATTGGGCTCTCCCCTTTGAGCTTATGTGTGATGCAAGTGATCACGTAGTCGGGGCAGTGTTGGGGCAAAGGCGAGACAAGCACTTTCAACCAATTCACTATGTTAGCAAAACTCTTACGAATGCTCAGGAGAACTATACTACTGCAGAAAAAGAGTTGCTAGCCGTTGTTCTTGCCTTTGATAAATTTCGCTCTTATTTGCTTCTATCTAAGGTGATTGTTTATACTGATCATTCTGCCCTTAGGTACTTGTTAGCAAAGCCGAATGCAAAACCAAGATTGATTAAGTGGATCTTGTTGCTGCAAGAGTTTGATGTAGAGATCAAAGATAAAAAAGGAGCTGAGAATTTAGCAGCAGATCACCTATCCCGATTGGAGAATCCAAACTTGGAATTGCTCGACGAGAACGAGATCAAGGATGAATTCCCTGAGGAGCAACTCTATGCCATTGCCCAAGTAAGTGATATGGAAAATCCTTGGTTTGCAGATATTGCTAAGTTTTTAGCTGCTAGGATCATACCGAAGGGACTTCAACACCAACAAAAGAAGAAATTCTTTTATGATGTGAAATATTATTTTTGGGATGATCCTTACCTTTTTAAAGTATGTGCAGATTATGTCATTCGAAGGTATGTACCACACCTCGAGGGTTGGCGAATTTTGAGCCACTGTCATTCGGGGCCCACGGGTGAGCATCATAGTGCCAATAGGACAGCTCATAAGGTCCTAAAGGTAGGATTTTATTGGCCTACCCTATTCAAAGATGCCCAGAGATATGTTGAGAGTTGTGATCGTTGCCAACGAGTGGGAAATATATCCCGTACGGATGAAATGCCACAAAACCCCATCATCGAGGTTGAGGTATTCGATGTGTGGGGAATCGATTTCATGGGCCCTTTTCCGAATTCAAATGGAAACAAATATATCCTAGTAGCCATAGACTATGTCTCTAAGTGGGTGGAAGCTAAAGCCCTACTTACTAATGATGCTAGGGTAGTAAAAAAAATTTTGAAAGGCCTATTTTCTCGATTTGGCACCCCTAGAACAATTATAAGTGATAGGGGAACACACTTTTGCAATGCTCAACTCGACCAAGTATTGAAACGTTATGGCGTTACACATAGGATAGCCACCCCATACCACCCCCAAAGTAGTGGCCAAGTGGAAGTTGCCAATCGCGATCTTAAGCGAATTCTTGAAAATCTTGTAGAATATCATAGGAAAGATTGGTCAGAAAAGTTGGATGATGCTTGATGGGCATATAGAACCGCCTACAAAACACTACTCAGTACCACACCCTACCGACTTGTATATGGCAAAGGTTTTCATTTGCCAGTAGAGATAGAGTATAAGGCTTATTGGGCGATTAAGCATGCTAATGTTGATCTTGAGCGTGGAGGTTCTCACAGGAAGCTTCAATTGAACGAGTTAGAAGAATGGCGAGCAAATGCATATGAGAACTCCAAATTATACAAAGAAAGGGCCAAAAAGTATCATGATCAGCGCATCAAACAAGGTCGACAATTTAAAGAAGGTGATCATGTTCTTTTGTATAATTCACGACTTCGTCTATTCCCAGGTAAGTTAAAATCCAAGTGGTCTGGACCATTCACAATTACCCGAGTTTTCCCGTATGGGACTGTTGAAGTTACACACCCGGAGAAGGGCACATTTAAGGTAAACGGACAACGATTGAAATTATACTTGAGTCGAAACTTGGAGCAAGTTGGCCGGGAGGAGTTTTATCTCCATCCAACGGAACTAACGTGAGAAGACGTATCCCGTCGAGCTATCGACGTTAACTAAAGCGCTTCTTGGGAGGCAACCCATGTCTAACTCTATTTATGCTTTAGTTCTTTAAGTTTTCTTTATTTTATTTTTCGTTCAATCTAACTTTGCGTTCCTTCTTTTCTTTTGCTTTCATTTTTTTCGTCATAATTCTTTCCTCTCTTAGCTTTAATTTTTCATTCTCTCTTTAATTTTATTATTTCTAAGTTTACTTTATCTTTTTAAATTGAAAAAAAAAAAAATAGTTACACGGGTGAGGGACACGGTCGTGTCCCAGCCCGTGTGCACCCAGACAGCAATACCACCCGGGCACAGAGAGTTACACGGGCAAGGGACACGGTCGTGTCCCCAGCCCGTGTGCGCCCAGTGAAATCACCCGCCCACAGAGAGTTACAAGGGCGTGGGACACGGTCGTGTCCCCAGCCCGTGTGCACCCAGAAACACCACCCGCATACAGTAAGTTACACGGGCATGGGACACGGTCGTGTCCCAGCCCGTGTCGACCCAAATAACACGGTTTTCCCATACGACCGGTTTATTTAAATCATACACCCTTTTACACTCTCACAATCACACATTTCTCTCTTACACTCTATATCATTCTCCCTCTTCTCTCCAAAATCCTTGCATTGCGCATTTTGATCCAAGTAAGTGTTTCTCCTTAATTTTCCTATCTTTTCCTTATGATTCAGCAATTGAATTATGTGCATTCTTCCTCTTGTGCATTTTTTTTTTGTTTGTTTCCATTTGGCCTACCCATTTCTTTTGATTATTTATACATGCTATGCATCATTGCGTTGAGTTTGTTAATTTTCTACGCTATAATGCTGCTTCATCTTGTTCGGTTTCATTGTGTTCTCTCAATTCCACATATTATTGGTTCATTTGCTTGTCATTATTCATTCATACTAGTTAGGGTTAGCAATGGGAGATAAAATGTTTAGGTCATTTAGCGTTTTTTTTTTATGTATGGATGCCTGTTTTTCTTCGTTAATTGTTGTGTAGTAGAATTCGTTGGACGTGTTTGTCATGCATTTCTTTTCCACCACCTCGTTTTCTAGCTGCACTCCATATGTGTGATGAAATGCCCCAATGAGCATTCCTTTCACAATTATCCCATTGTTATTCCTGTTTTTCTGTTTGCCTCAGACTATGTACGATATGGATGTCCGTGTTTGATTTGGCTTATTGCCTCTTTTCAGGTATCCAAATGGCTAATCGATCTAAGCTTTCCGTTCGCCGGAAATCCAAATTTGCGGCATCCTCTTCGTCACAATCCGGCGCAATTATTGAACCACTGGCGACTCTTCCCCCTTTGGAGCACCCAATGCTCCAATTCAAGGAGGACTACCAAGTCCAACGCCACCAATTGCTTCAGTCTAAGCCCTTTAGCGAAACCCTTCGGTTGGATTGGGATGTTCTCGCTCAACTAAAGCTCACCATCGAAATGAAGGAGCTCTTGGATGGTACCGTTTGGGAGCGCCTATTATCCTTTGAAGCTCCAGTTTATAAAGAGCTGACCCTGGAACTTTTGTGCACTTATAAGTTAGATAAAGACAGTGCTACTCACATGGGCCCAAACCGCAAATTACACTTCACCTTGAGTGGCCATCCATTCCACATGTCCATCACTCAACTGGGCCGATATCTTAGTTTATATGCAGAAAGATATACACGGAGGGAAGAATTCCAAAGTCTCTCATGTCGTTTTCCTCGTGGCGTCATGGTAGGGTCTTTTTGGAATGAGATCACAGTTGGCAATGCCTATGATCCAGCCAGGAGTAAGGCCTCTCAATTAGTCCGGCTTGAATATCGGGTTCTTCACTAGCTATTTCCACATACCTTAACTGGCCGAAGCCTTAGCACCGGGGTGGTATCTAACAAGGATTGCCTCTATCTCTACAGCGTTATCCATAAGCACCCCATCAATCTAGTTATTGAAATTGCTGAACTCTTTAACCATCAAGCCACCACTACTCGAAAGAAAGGGCATATTTGCTGTGGCCCTTATATTACACTACTAGTGCAGGCTATGAGGACTAAGGTTGTTGCTTGGCCCTCGCTTACTTTCCTTAGCCAAGTCACTCTTATGCGCTTAAATTCCTTCCGCCTCATGAACCTCATACCATCAAGACGTCAAGGTCAACGCTCTCGCAGCAGCTCATCTCGAGGCCAAACGTCTTCAGCCAGCTTAGACGATAAATTTGATTTGTTGCTATTTGAGGTTCGTTATATACGAGAAAGTATGGATAAACTTCATCTCCGATAGGACCGAATGGAAGAATTTCTTAAAATGAAAGCGTCGGCTACTAATGAAGAGGAAAGTACGGAAAAGGACGAGGAGGATGAGAGTAGTAATGAAGAGGAGGATGAAGAGGGTGATGAGGAGGAGGCTGGAGAGAGTGATGAGGATGAGGATGAGGAGGATGACGAGGAGGGTGATGACGATGATGATGCTACTATGGCTGAGGCATCATCTGATGAGGAGGCTGAGGAAACGAATTCTGATCACTCTTCTTAGTTCCAAATTTTCTGTGTTATCTTTTGTTGATCAAGACTTGTGAACTCCGGTTTAAATAATGATGATGCTTCTTCATTTTGCACTTCTTTTCGACTAGTAGGGAAGTATTAGTTTTCTTTTCAGTACATATGTTTTCTTTTTTCCTGTGCTGCTTTTTCGTGCTGTTATGATTTTTTGTCGTACATTGGGGACAATGTACATTATTAAGTGTGGGGAAGGGATATATATGAATTTATTACTATTTAGGAGACCAATTATTCACATTTGACCCAATTAATTTTTAAGTTAACTTGCAATAGGTGATTGATTGGTATTAAGCCAAATTAACTGTTTCATCTTGATTATTATTGATCTTATTATACTTTACTAGAATTGATTAGTCAATTTTTTGGAAGGTAAAGTTACGAGTTATTTAACTTAGGATTTTAGGATTTGAGATTGGAGCAACATCACTAGTTGAGAGTTAGTCATGGTTATTTTTAAATTTACTTTTATGTATACCTTTCTCTTAGAAATTTTTAAGAGTCCTATAATTTTTAGCAAACAAACAAATGAAATTCTTCTTTTGAGAAACCCCTGAAAAATCACAATGATTAGAGGTCAAAAGTAATATCAAGTGTATGAATAGAAAAATTGGTAAGGATTCGTCTTGGTCCGTCAGAAGAGCGAGATTGAGTCCTAATGCCAATTCAAATGAGAAAAAAAAAATTGATATAGATCGGCCTTGGTCCGTCAGAAGAGCAAGGTTCTTTCCCGCTATCAATATAAGGAATAAGTTGGTATGGATTGGTCTTGATCCGTCAGAAGAGCGAGATTCTTTCCCGCTACCAATACAATTATGCTTAAATAAGGTAGATTTAAAAAGACCTCTCAACAAAAGCATGAACTAAGGGGATGATCAGAGGAAGAGTGAATGTAAAATGTGTTTGTTTTAGATTATGGTGCTTGGTGAGATGGAAGAGAGAACTGTATACACTTTAGTCAAATAGACAAAATTTTTATGACTCTTTCTCGGTTGGCGAGATGTTAAATCTAATTTTTAGTTTAAGAATCCTTGGTTAAATGATTCGAGGTAAACTTTGATTTTCATAAATTAACTAGTGAACTCTAGTATTAAGTATTGTTGGAGCATTTGAATATGGTCAGATGAAATTGGTTGACTTTATTATTGCAAGTTAGTTGAGAATGATTTTTTTACTTTTCTTCGGGTCAAGTGTATTCGTTCACAGGTTTCTTAAATGGTGATAAATTTTAATTAAGTGTTTCTTGTCCTGGAAGTTTTGTTTTGATTTATTTGCTTGAGGACAAGCAAATGCTCAAGTGTGGGGAAATTTGATAACTCTAATTTTAAACATATTCCACAGGGTGATTTTATAGTATTTTCCGTACATTTTTTGTTTTCTTTAAAGAAATTGATACTTAATTGAGTAAAATGTTGATTTCAGGATTTAAACACATTTTAGGCTCGAAAACGAAGAAAAGGAATCAAGTTTCACTCAATTCTGAGTTCAAACGAAGAAGTTATGAATTTTTGAAGTTATGTAGAAAATTTGTTTAAGTACAAAAAGTTACACAACCTGGGGACACGGTCGTGTCCCAGGCCATATCGGGTGACGAAAACAAAATCTTTTTTATACACTATAAAAAGACATATTGGGGTTTCAAAAAGAGGAGACATTACAGAAACAAGAGACACAAGAGACAAGAGGAGATTGGAGAAGAACATTAATCAAGAAGCAAGAACGACATTGATTTCAAGATTAGAGAGATTGTTCATCAAATCAAGAGTTGTTTTTATGCTTTATTTTACGTTTTTAATGAAACTCGTTTTTAGATTCGTTATGATAGCTTAGAATTAGAGTATTTAGGATTATGGAACATAGGGTTTCATGTAACCCTTGGATTGAATTATAATTTCAATAAAGTTTCTACCTTTTCTTGATTGAATTATGTCGTTAATTATGGATTGATAATTCTAGAGTGTCAATATATGATATTATGCATGTTAATTGAGAAATTGCATGTGTAATTAGATCTAGGCATAATTGAAGAGAATTACATGTATACTTAGAGATAAGATACATGTTTCTTCCGGAAAGTTGATTGTTTGCATGGGAATTCATTACACGCTAATGCAATTCTAAATTATATTACTCAGTGAAGAGATTCCGGTAAATAATTTAGGATTAGGGTTAATATGCTTGAGAAAGATATTAGCCTTAGTTGTGAATCCCTCCGGTCAAGAATAATAGAAATTGAATTGGATATATTTTAAAAAGGTTACATGTTAAACACTAGGGAAAATAATTCCTAAATACATTATTGCATACTTGAAGTCGTTCGTAGTTTATTGCTTCCTAATTTGCATAATTAAGTCTCATAAGTAGTTTAGTTATTAATTTCAGTATTTTTAATTCATTCAATTTATCACAATTTTTCGGTTAGATAATAAAGCTAAGGTTAATATTAGTACTCAAAATCTCTGAGGGAACGACTCGGACTCATATCCGCTATATTAAAATTGATAGGTACGCTTGCCTCATATCAAGTTTTTGAAAATCAGAGTTACCAGTTTTCTCCAAGACCCAGTTCTATCTATCCCCTCTAGTCATCTTTCGAAGTCAATGTTTAGCCCACCACTCATGTGCTTATACCTTCACCAATTGAAACCACCATTACCTTATGTCTATATTTTGGAAAACTTTCCGATTCCTTTCCTTCCAAACGCCTCTTAGGGTAAATAGGATAATAGTTTGCCTTGGTACTCCCACTTCTTTCCTTCCACTTAACTTCTCTCTTTAGCTAACTCTCTATTTTCTCTTTATTGTCTACTTCATCAACAATTTGTATCCCAAGAGCTTGCCATCCCTCCTTGCTTACACTACATCTAAAGAATAAGTGCAAAACGGATTCTTCATTGCCCCCGCATAGTAGACAATTCAGATCAACATTCATTCCTCTTTGTCGGAGTTTGTTTCTTGTAGCAAGACCTTCAACGAAAATTCTCTATTATAGCATCTGGATGCACGGGTATGTTGGTGATTTCTATACCAACTCCCATCTTTCCCCATACTCATCCTCTCCTTTTTGTTTGCACATTCGCTATAAGCTATCTTTGTAGTTAACTCCCCGTTTACTTCATTAAGCTAATACTTAACATCTTTTCATTAAGGTCTTCAACTAGCATGATTTTTCGCAATTTTTTCCAAATATCTTAATCTAGTAGGTAGCCAATTATGTCCTCTTTCTAAGCACTTTGAGATAGGGATTAAGGACCAATTACATACTCTTGAGCCCAGGGCTCTCTCAGGTGGTTCGCCAAGCTATCCGACGTGAGTTAAGTGCCAAGGAGCAGTACTTGTCTTAGTCCTACCCATTAAGCTACTTTGCTCTCCATGCCATCCAAGATGTTATCGAGGTGATCGACCAGTATGTTGAGCTGAACTCAATACTAAACCAAAGTCCAAGTGCCAAATCTGAATGCAACAATCTCCACTGTGCCGAGGCCGAGCATAACTGTCAGGAGTCAACCATCCGAGGCCAACCCTAGTGTAAGCCATTCAAGAATCAACCCTAGTCCAACCCCTTATGACGCCGAATAAGCCTATGTAGAAGCCTACCCTTGCTTGGACCACAACATTGTCAGAATCACAAAATAAAATCATACAAACACGTGTACAATCTTTTTTCTGACAACTGTACTGTCTTTTCTGACAAAGGACGTTTGCTACGCATGATTTCATGATTTCCTGTACATTGTGCTTCTTTTAGTCAGCAAATAGGAATTCTTTTGTCTTTTCTATAATATAGAATTTGCCTTAAACAAGGCACTATAATATAGAGATAATATAACAACTACAAGGATGATAATAATACAGAAGTATATACTGAACATTTGTTTTTTTTTTTTCTCTTGAGCTAAGTATCCTCTTGCTTATTCTTAAGCTACTCTTATCTAGCCCATTCGAGTATGGACTAGTGGCAAGTGACATCCAACTATACATGTGTGTCATATCAAGTGTGACTTAAGCTCATGTGAGGCATTGCTTCATCATATCCATCGTCGGTGTATGGGGACCCCTGCTCTCCCTTAACTATCATTTACTTTTCAAGCCATCTTACGACTTGGACCCACCCCCTTTGGTTATGCGTGATACTGGGTTCGTGTGTTTATTCATGAGTTCGTATCATCTTGGTATCAGAGCCTGGCTACATTCAAAGCTAGATTCTGCTACTATGTTCTTTTAATAGTGTGTCGCTACTCTCGTGGGATAGTGGTTCTATTGTTAGTTTTGAAGTTAAGTAATGAGAAGTGTTTTGTACTCTATTTTCCCTTGTTTTCGATACGCCAAAACAGAGTGTGGTTGATTATGTGTTTGTTGGGAAATCGTCATTATGAAGTAAACATTGATGTCAGATTCAACTGTGCAAGGGGCTTTGGGGAATCAAACAAGTGGTACTCGACATTGTCAAGGATAGGAAGGAAGCTCCTCACCATAGTCAGTGGATGACCGTTTGGATAAGCTTACCAATTTGGTGGCTAGTCTATTGACTGTCATCTAAGAAGACAAACAGAGAGCTAAAAACAGACCCACTAGGGAATGTGAACAGTAACGCTAAGGCAATGGTCAGTTTGGCCAAGATAACGTTCCAACTCAACTACCCCGAGCTAAAGGAATTAGTAAGGACGTTAGACGAAGACTAGCGCTTAAAGAGATTAAGGAGGAGGTAGAAGGAGGTGATGAGGCAAAGGAGTACTGTGAACTTGAGGAAAAGAATGTACGAGCCCTTAAGGTTAAGGGATTGAGGATGTGTATTCTAAGTTTCTCTAGAAGTGGTGATACTGAGGACTCCCTTGATTGGGTAGATCAGATTAAAAAGCAGTTTGAATGCCACGAAGTGCTTGAAAATACAAAGGTTAGGTTAGCTGTGTTAGAGTTCACCAGCTATGCCGCTTTATGGTAGAAGAACCTATAAGCTACTAGAAGAAAGGAAGGAGAGCGAGAGATTAAGAGTTGGAACGAAATGAAGAGAGTTATGCAGAGGAGGTTTGTGCCAAGCTATTATCTGCAAAATGCCATCAAGAGACTACAAGAATTGAGACAAGGAGAATTGAGTGTGGGCACTTACGTTAAGGAGTTCAAAATGCTAATGATTTGATGAGAAGTTGCTTAGCTAAAAGACCGAATTGTATCTCTATTCATTAGCGGATTGAAGTATGAGATTGGGGATGTCTCAAAAACCCTAGACATTAGAACGCTTGATGATGTAATCTGAGCCACCCAGAGGATAAAAAGGTGTCGAATAGGAAGATTCTAACTAAACATCAACCGTCCAAGCAATAGCTAACTTGTTCTAAGCAGACCTGTACCAATGGAACCGAGCAAGGTCACTGAAACCCAACCTGCTTAGACTACCCGAGCAAAGGAGAAGGAACCATCGAGGAAGTTTGAGAAGGACCAGAGTTTAGGGAAGAAGATGAGTGAAATCAAGTGTTTCAAATGCCAAAGCTTTAGACACATGGTCACTCAGTGTCCGAACAGGCAAACAATAGTGATCAGAGGCAAGGCACCGACCATTGAGGTTAATAGTATTGATGAGGAAGTAGAGGAGTCGAAGGAGGACGAATGGACTGAGTTGTCTGAGGAGGAAGTTATCTACAGCGAGGAAGGCAACTTCTTGTCAACCGCTCTAGTGTTGAGGAGGACAATGAGTATCAGTCCTGTGCCTGAAGATGAGGAGATAGAAAATCTCTTCCATATTGGGTACAAGGTGAATGAATTACTATGCACGCTGATTGTAGACAGTGGGAGCTGTACTAATGCAACCTCCGCATTTATGGTCCAGCAACTGAAATTACTGACCATGCCCCATCCGAAACCTTATAAGCTTCATTGGCTCAGTAATAAGGGAGCCCTACAAGTAAATACACGGGTGTCTGTACTAATCTGTATAGGTAGGTATCGAGACGAAGTGTTTTGTGATGTACTGTCTATAAGTGCATCCTACCTTTTACTTGGATGACCATAGATGTTCGACTGAGTAGTTATATATGATGGTAAGAGGAACACATGTTTTGTGGAGCATGAAGGAAGAAGATTGAAATCAAGTCCCATGACTACCGAGCAGGTAAAAGTCATGCAATCCCAACTTAATTGAACCCCGAAGGAGAAGGCTTTGGTACTGACTCGAGCCAAACTGAAAAGAGAAATGGAGTTGGAGGGACTGACCTATCTACTTTTGAGGGGGCTCTTAGAGATGAAACCTGGGGAGGAAGAGCTGTCAACCAAGGTAAAAACCCTACTAGAGGACTTTGCTGACCTATTCCCGGAGGAGCTACCAGAGGATCTACCCCTAATCCAAAGCATCAAGCATACGATTGACCTACAGCTAAGAACCGTACTACCGAACAAGCCTGCCTATAGGCTAAATCCTAAACAGGCTATCGAGCTACAGAGGTTAGTAGACGACCTCTTGAAGAAAGGGTATGTGTGAGAGTTCTTGAACCCTTGTGCTATGCCGACCCTGTTAGTGTCAAAGAAGGATGGTTCTTAGAGGATATATGTGGGTAACTGAGCTATCAATTGAATCAAGTACAGGTATCCCATACCTAGGCTTAATGATATGCTAGACGAGTTAAGTAGAGTAAGAATGTTCTCCAAGATTGATCTCAAATCTGGATATCATTAGATCCGAGTGCATGAAGGAGATGAGTATAAAACTACATTTAAGACACAACATGGTTTATATGAGTGGCTTGTGATGCCGTTTGGACTATCCAATGCGCTGAGCACATTCATGTGGCTTATGAACCATGTACTCCAAGAATTACTGGGAAGGTTTGTCGTGGTTTATTTTGACGACATTCTAGTGCACAGTCCCGACCTAAAGACTCATCGAAAGCATCTCCAACAAGTGCTTGCAAAACTCCAAGCCGAACAGCTCTACGCTAATCTGAAGAAGTGTGACTTCTTCCATTCCGAGGTGATCTTCTTAGGATTTTTTGTGAATGAAGGCTATATCCATGTTGATGAAGAGAAGATAAGAGTGATCACAGAATGGCCTAAGCTGACCTGTTCTACCAATGTGAGAAGTTTCCACAGCTTGGCGTCATTTTATCGACGATTCATCAAGAACTTCGGTATAATTGTGGCCTCACTTACTGAACTCTCAAAGAAGAATGTTGAATTCAGATGGGGTGAGAAAGAAAGGAAGATTTTTGAGGAAGTGAAAAAAAGGCTAACTACAACGCCAGTCTTAGCTCTACCAAGTTTTGATAAGATATTTGAAGTAGAGTGTGATGCGTCCGGACTAGGCATAGATGCTATGCTGATGCAAGAAGGCCAACCTATCGCTTACTTCAGTGAGAAACTTCAAGGAGCCACACTCAACTATTCCGTCTACAACAAGGAGTTCTACTCCTTAATTAAGCCTTGACAGTGTGGCAACACTACATGTTACCTAAGGAATTTGTGATCTACACCGATCATAAATCCTTGAGATATCTAAAGAGCCAACCGAAGTTGTCTCGGAGACAAGCCAAGTAAGTTAAGTTCATGGAAGGTTTTTCTTATATCGTAAAATACAAGAACGGAAAGAACAATGTAGTAGCTGATGCCCTATCGAGATGGCATACCCTCCTAACGGAACTACGGACAAGGCTACTTGGTTTTTCAACCATCAAGATTTGTATGCCGAAGACCTACACTTTGGTCCTATCTACGCCCGTTGTGAGGAAGAACAAACGCTGGATGACTATCACAGGGAAGACGGATACTTATTCAGGAAGAAGAGGTTATGTATCCTGACCTGTTCCATGCAAAAATTGCTAGTGTGTAAGGCGTCTAGAAAGGGATTGATAGGACACTTTGGCTAGCACCGAACTTATATGGTATTATCCTTTAGATTCTTTTGGCTAAGGATGATGAGAGATGTCCAATCCATATCGGAAAAATGTACAACCTGCCGAAAAGCGAAGAGTCGAGCCGAGTAAGGACATTACCAACCCTTGCTGTTCTTGACCAAACCATGTATGATATCCCATAAATCAACAATCCAAACATGAACATCTGAGTATTAGGATAAAGCCCTGTCCCTGTACGATTAGGGTTAATAGTTGATTTAGGACATTCGGGAAAGTAAACCAATTAGGCTAAAAACTTATGAAAAACATGATAACCCTAATCGAGGAGTTCTCATAGGTTTGAAAATCCATAATATAATAAGAATATCAAGAATATAATCAAAATACTGAAAATTTATTCTATATGAGACCCTAAAGTCAAATTTAGGACAATCGTACCTAAATTTAAAGTTTTCGAGAAAAATTATCCGATTAAACCCAAACTTTACGACTGAGATAGGAAAGTTAATTAAAATGACTCGGTGAAGTAAGATTTTGAAAACAATTACCCAAAATCCCAATTTTTCCCCTAGAAATATGATTACTTAATATTGACATAAATTGCTCAAAATCCCTAAAACTAAATTCGAAATGCGATAAGGACTTCGAAATAAGATAATTAGGCAATAAAAGAAAATAATATAGCATAATATACTATATAAGTATACACATTATTTTATGAGTATACCCGGTTTATATAATAAATATATCAGTAAATTAACCTAAAATAACATAATTATGCATAATGAGCGATAAAATCGCAAAATTAAATAGGGGAAAGTATCTTAAAAATAAAAGATATGCTAGAAACATGATTACTCGTATATAATTACCCATTACGTGTATGATATATATAGGATATATACTCGTATATTAATAAAAATCATTAAATACTAATATAAAATACCAAAATACCCTCAAAATACTATGTAAAAATTATAAAAAAATAAAAAACGACCTGAAATATGATTCAATTAAATGTTGAGTAGCTTAAAAAGAATAAGCAGTTGCATCAAAAGTAAATTTATAAAAAATTGACACCTCTTATTATGTATTTTTCAAGGAAAATATTAAAATAAATTACTTAATAATTAAGAAAAAAATTCAACCGGCCTAAACTATTATAAATAGGATCCTAAGACTCAAATTTAACATTTGGCAACCAAGAAAACCTAAGAAAAATTTGAAAAAAAATTAGGAAAACTTAACAAAAAATAAGAAAAATCAAAGCAAAGACCGAACCTAGCTAGTTCTCCAACTATTCGATGACCTGACATGGAGCCTCGCCATCACTTAGGAGAGCCACCACTAACTAGGCTAGCCAACAACCTCTCTTTAGTCAACGGTGGTTGGAGCTTCGATGAACTCAGATTCCAAGTTTCTACCCTATTTGTCTCTCTATTTTTGAAAAATTATTAAATTAATTATTAAAAATGTAAAAAAAAATTAATTCCTAGGTTATTTTATATGTACTTTCATTTATTAAATTTATTTTTACAAAATTAGGAGTATTTAATATACTTGCTTAACAAATATACTCTTCTTTCGAAATTTGAAATTTAAAATAAATACACTAAATGATGTAGTTTCTAGCTCAAAATTTTTTTGAAGGATACTTATGATATATAGATAATTTCTATGTATCCCAATTTTTTATTTGAATATTTTTAATATTTATTATATTTTTCAGCCTAAAAATAGCTTGAAAATAGGCTAAAATTGTGAAATAAATAGGAAATTATTAAATTAAATCATGAAATCAATATGTACTGATTTCTAGTGAATAATAATATTATTGGGATAGGTTGAAATCAATTTGATACAAAAAGGATATTAATTAGGTAATTTAGGATAATTGATGGGTAAAATCGTAAATATGAATATATAAGCAATAGATTAGAAACTTAAAACCAAGTACTAGCTGAATTCCACATATTTTTAGGAGTTTATAGAAATTTTCGGGGAATTATTTGGTAACCCAAGCTATTTATTATGAATTTACGTAATAAAATAGCTTAAATAACAAACCAATACCCAATTCTAATAATAATAGGTTAAAATATGATAAATAGGTGAATAAAAACTATCTATTTTTGTACTAATTAGATTGGATAAAAATTTTATTTTTTAATATATTTAATGATATTTTAATAACTGAGATATCTTATAAAGGTATTAGAGTTAAATAATACCTATATTATGGGTTATATTGAAAAATTAAGTAAAATATAATTTAATAATATAAATTACATATAGTATGATAATATTTGATTAGATACGTATACCTCTATTAAAAACTTGAATTACCCATTAAAAATAATCTCTAGAAATTAAGACTTATAATACGTATCATTAAGTCAGTACGAGCTCAATAACACTATTTTTACTAAAATCGGATAAACCTAGGTAATATAACCTATATCTCTACAATATTACTAATTTACATACTATTATAACTCTACCGTAATCAAAACTTGATTTAAACAACTAAAAGTACGTTTTGATACAATCAGAATGATATATTATATGTAATAGTATAATTGCATATATTATTAATACTTAGTAATTTAACTCGATCGATATAATGAAACTATATATTATTATATAATAAAAATGATAATATACTTTATATATATATATAACTACTTTAGATAAGAGCCTGATGTTTTCATAATCATTACGAAAATTGAATTTAGGTTTTGTATATATAGGGCCTCCCAATGGTTAGACCATTGATGACATGAGTTTTCTGAAGTGAATGTTAGGATAAGTAAGTAGGATCAATGCTTTACCGCATTTTGGGATATTATTTGAGACTATTAGGGGACTTTGGTATATATTAGCTTATGAATGTAGTTAGCTGCTTATACATATGCAATGCTTGTGGTTGGGTTTTGATTTGCTGTGATAGGAGTTGAGCTCTAAGACATGATTGTTCTGTGAATATTATTATTGAATTGTTTGAACTTGATTGATCACCCTAAAAAGATGAACTAACTCAAACTTAGCTTAATATCTAATTTGATATACATTGCAACCCACTAAGGGTAATGACTAGGATTCTCAGGCTAAACATGAATTTCTTTCGATGAGGATAGCAAAAATGGTCCTTTCCCTACTCTTAGTCAAACTAAGTGACAGGAGAGGAGGTCACGGCAAGTTTGGGGGCCGTAGTTTGAAGGTGATTATGGGAGGAAGGTGTTCTCCATTGCACAAACCCCAGTTTAGTTTCAATCCATAAATATGTGACGTCAATCTCCTCAACCCAGCTTAGAGCGGTTGACATTTCTCTATCCATAGGACCTTTTTATGATTCATTTCTCAATCCAACTTAGCAAAATTGGCTTGGTTTCTTTTCCTTACATTTAAGATACCTAAACTACCCATAATTTTTTTCTTCTTCAGCTTATCCCAATTGACCCAATGATGCTTCCTTTAGCCATTTGTCGAACCCCATATGAAATCCCCATATACTCTCTCAATTTCATTTGTCAAGCTCTTTGGGAACAGAATTGCTTGAGAATAATAATTAGTTATACTTTCAAGAATTGATGATTTTAGCAGTCTCTTCTCCTCCATATTTAGCATTCTCACCTTCTAACCAGCAAGTTTCCTACGATTTTTCTCAAGAATGAAATCTAAGTCCTATCTTGATATTTTTCCTCTTTCTTTCACTAGTAATCCCAAGTATTTTCCCATGCTTAAGTTGGCTTTAATACATAAGATATTGTAAACACTTTCTTTGGCTTCCCTACTAGTATTTCTAGAAAATATGATGCATGACTTCTCGAAATTCACCTTTTATCCAAACACTTTTCTGAAATAGTTAGTGGCCTTCAACATACCCATAGCATTTCTTTCGATGCTTTACCAAATAAGAGGATGTCATCTACAAAAAATAAATGTGAAATGTAGAGTGATAACCCCTACAAATTGATAGGATTCCGTTCATGAGCTTCTATTAGGTTATAAATAATTCTATTAAACATTTCAATAACCAGGATTAATAAATAAGGTGATAAAAGATCCCTTTGTCTCAACCCTCTAGATGCATTGAAGCTATTAAGCATGGAGCCATTAAAAAGAATCCGGTACGATGCTGTTGACAAAAGAGATGGCACTAACTTTAGCCACATGTCCGGGAAATTAAGCATTTGTAGAGTAGATCTCACAAATTCCCATTCTACTTTATCATATATCTTTTTTAAGTCCAATTTGACTAGCATCAATGTTTCTTCCCCTATTTCCTATCCAACAAATGAATAACTTCCTAAAAAATAATGATGTTATCTCGTGCCAATTTGCCAAGAGCAAAGCTTGCCTTTTCTAGACTTATTAATTAGTTAGGAAGCCTTCTCAACTGATTCATTAAGAGCTTACTCACCACTTTGTATATTATTGTACAAAGACTAATTAACTGAAAGTCTTTGACCTTATTAGCTCCCAAAACTTTTGGGATTAAGATGATAAAGGTTCTATTTAGCTCTAACTACATAATACGTAAGTTAACAATATTCTAAACCATGTTACAAATTATTACTCCTACTTCCAACCAACAATTCTTAAACAACTCAGCTCTCAATCCATCCACCCCTAGGGATTTGTTATTCCTTATGCACCAAAGTGCCCTTTTCATTTCTTCATCTATATAAGCCTTCCCTAACTCTAATTTTTCCTCCTCTGATATCTTGTACTACCTAGAACCCAGCATGGTAAGGTAATGCTACAAAAAGTCTTCTCTATAGAGAATAACTATAGGAAGTGTGTACTCCCCAGCTTCTAAACTTCATTTTTGTTCGAGATCCGATTCCTAACTGACTCAAAAAGTCCAGTAATTCTCACTTTAGATCTTCTTGCAAGCGTACTCACTTAGAAGAATATAATGTTCCTTTCTCCTTCGATGATCCATTTCACTCTAGCCTTAGCTACCCACAACTTCTCTTCCTAGTTCAATACCATATCCAATTCCTTTTGTAAAAACACTCTCTTAGTAAAGTAGACTTTAGGAAGGATTATTCTACGAAGTTATTCTTACATCCTCAATTCTTTTTTGAATGTTCATTTTCCATTCATGAATTAAGGCAAAAATCTCTTTGTTCCATCTACGAGGGCTTTTATAAAAAAATCCAAGTCCTTTGGGTATCTAAAACAAGAGGGGTTCCAGTGATATGCAACAAAATTTTTAAATCCATGATTGTCCAACCATAGTTTCTAAAACTAAAACATTCTCTTTAGTTTAAGTCCACCTCTAACCTTTGGATAAGTATTTAATGGAATTGTTAAATACTCTGACTGACTAGATACCAAGTGAAAAAACTTATTTTCCAGGTATCAAGCCTAGTTTAAATCATATCACACAAATTTTTGTTTTCTTTGACCAAGTAAATTTGGGTCCTACAAAGCCTAAGTCCATCATTCCACACATATCCATGTGCCTCTAATATTAGCTAGCCCTCTTTACAAAGAATTTTGTTAAGATAACCAATCGCTAACCAGGGTCCACTACTATTATTAGCAGAAGTTCCAATTCCTCCCACAGTAGACATCTCTCCTTAAAACAAGGAGAAGCATAAATAGCACTTAAAACATGAATTTCAAGAGTGGCTTGTTATCTTGAGGTAACTCTCTCTTTGATCATTATGTCCTCATCATTCCATAATACCGTTATTCCTCCCTTGAAACCATTAACTTCCACATAAATCATACTGTTGGCCTTTACATATTCTCACATAACCTCTGCTCCATCTCACCCCATCCTTGTCTTAATTACTATGACAATTTAAGGGTCATATAACATCCAAAGATCACGGACTACACATCTTCATTAATCAGAATTCACTCCTCTTGCATTCTACATAAGAATTTTGAAAGGTTTGGGCCTCGTGGAAGATGATAAAGTATTCATTAAATTAGGGTTCAATAAACTGCAAAACATATGGACTCTCCTTTCTTGAGAGAAGTTTTCATCAACCTCCTCTAACTTTATCCTCTACCTGCATGGCCGAAAAGCCATTCATGTGACCATCATTTGCATTTCCTAAATTGTTAGCCAAAATTGCTTCCTTTAATCTTCCATGAATAGTTCCATAAATGGAACTCCTTGCACATCCATTAAAGTTACTAATCCCATTAGCACCACTTCCATTATCAGTTTACAAGTTCCCTCCATTAGGTTGAGTAAGTCCAGCCTTGTAATGGTATCCCATACCATTGGCATCTTCACCACCATCATCCCTTCTACTCTTGTTCATATGACATTCTACCCCTCCAGATATCTCCTCCATGTTAGATGTGTCGAGCTGAATAAAATCTCTAGGATCTAATATTTCTTCTAAGCTACATTATGTACAATGATGTCCTCCACTTCCACTCGGAGAGCTGAAGAGCACCATAATGTATGAATTTCCTAAAATTTTGTGGCTAGTTGCCCTTTCAGTATGGCCAAGTCTCCTCTTAGTGCTTAAAGTGAGAACATGACTTCTAACATGTGAACCATTGTTTCTCACTAGTTTCTTTAGGCATGATGAATTTTATTTTATGTGTTTTATCATAATATGAGTTCTTTTCTCTTACTGATGAAAATGAGAAGGATTTCTCTTGGTTCCTTATCTCTTTCGTTTTTAAGGAAGTAGAAGAAGGGTGTCCTTTCTTTGATACACTAACTGGGACATTAAAATATTTCAATAGGATTCTTATGCCATTTCGCAGATATCCCTCTCTTTCAAGAGATACAATTTTGTTTTTCCTTTCTAAGTTTTACTTTTCTACTTTCTTTTTATCTTTTTTTTTCAGACTTATTTTTATATTGTACATGCACCCATTTACCCAAGTCAATCAACGTCTTTTCCCTATTAACCTTTCTCAACTCGATACTCGTATGGTTTATAATCCCCTTACCTCGATTCATACATCCCTCTTTAGCTACACAATTACCATCACCCACATCAATAACTATTGGTGTATCTAGACATGTTCACCAAGCCAATCTAGCCTAGAACTAGCACTAAACCATTGGTTTACGATTCAGCAAGGGAATAAGCCAGGCTTGGACTTGGTCCGATTTGCTTAAACCATAGGTTTTTTTTTTTTTTACTTTTTTGAAATTTCCTTAATTATTATAAATAATTTTTTAACTATTCGTCTTTTTTTTTTATCCAACTAAATCTAAAATTTTATGCCATTACTCATGAATAAAAAAATTTATCTTTTGTTCAATTTTTTTTCAATCTCTAAAAAATTCATTTAGACTATATAAGTGTGAATACATAATAGTATATTTATATAGCATAATATATAGTATATATGTGTGTTATAGTATGTATATAGTATATTAATTGTTATATATTATGCATATTATGTACTTTTTTGCATTACATATATAGTATATTATATATTATTTATATATATACATATTTTTAATTTTTGGGGTTAGCTCAACCTTAAACAGTCGAGCCAAACTATCAATTCAATAGCTATTTGGCCTGCTAACCCAATAGGTTGCAATAATTGAACTACTTGGGCCTTACAGCTAATTTAGGCTCACTCAAGGTGGACCCAAGCTAGTTCATGGTTCAAAATTAGCCTTTGTACGAGTCTAAGTGTATCTACTCCCTTCTCATTTTCCGATGACTCCCCTTTAATTACTAATTCCAATTCTTTATCTTCATCTTGCTCCTTTACCTTTTCCTACTCATTACTATCAACATCTCTTACTTTAAATTGGTATCTATTCTTATTATGATTAATTTTACTGCAATACTTAGAAACCTTAGGAGGACCTTCGTATAACACTTTGAATGATACACCATAATGGTGTGTTTAAGCAAGATGTTTATATTCAGTTGAATACAAATTTACGTGAATCTTCCCCTTTCTAATCCAACAATATAGGACTCATATTGCAAAATCGACCCAATATTTTCCCTTATTTGATTTATAGCTAATGGGAAATAATATTTGTCACGCCTCGAAGCGACAAAGTCGTAACTACTCTGCCGTGTAAACCATCCTAAGATAGAAGTTGGCCTTACAACCGCTATCTTAGACCTGATCTACATAAGGCGTCAATGACTAACCCGCTTTGAAGTAAACAGTTTGTAATTTAAATAAATCATTTACCTAAGAAGGTGGGGAAATTTATATATATTCACTATAATTCAGTTATTACATTATTCAGAAATGAAAAGTAATAACATATGTGTTGATTCTTCAATGTTTTTCCTTGCTCCCCAGGATCCAGCGGTTGCTAGCTTCAGGGTAGTTATATGCCGCTTTTAAGCCAGCACCTGCACAATGTCTATAGGGATGTGAGCAACCACAACTCAGTAAGTTGGGATGGAGGACTTAAAACTATACCACAAACACAACAGGGTTTTTAATCAACTTATTAGGTGCAATGCATGGGCAAGCAAATGCCATCGCATGACATTGTCCGGCCCGTCGTGAGATTAGAGAAATTTCGCCCGCTCTAATCTGGGTTGAGGAGTTGCCATTAATGCAACAGCAGCTCACAACCAAACCCAGGCTTGTGCAATGGAGACCTTGCTCCTCCCGCGACTACATTCGAACCACTGAATTCACCTTCGCCGCGACCTCCTCTCCTGTCACTTAGTTCGACTGAGGATGAAGAAGGGACCATTATGCAATCTTGCGCTATCCCTTTCGAAGGGGTCGGTATTTGGCCGGAGAGTCTAAGTTCCCCTAACGGGTTGCCATGCATGTCCGATTATGATTACTGGTCATATATTTGATTAAGTCCAATTTAGGGTGATCAATCATTTCATACAATTCATACAATATATGCTAGAGCAACAAACAGAATCATATCATCACCCATAATCAAGCACATGCACACATCCAACTATCTAACAAGCACAACCAAGCATAATCTCAAGCCTCCCAAAATACAGTATTGTATTAATCCCAACTTACCTCGACTCCTCGCTCACTCACTCAAGGTCCGATTTGCTCAGGCCATCGCCGATCTGCTCAGGCCATCGCCAATCATCCCTATAACACAAACGTGGTTTCAGTTTTTCATATAACGATTATAGGTTCATTTTATCCTATACCTAATTATCTAGGTCTTAAGTCTTTTACAATTATTTTAGGTTTGGGGTTAGGTTCGGGTTCAGTTTCCGCATCAATTTCTAAATTAGGTTTTAGTTCGATTTCTAAGTCCTAGACATGCTCGAATCCTAATGTGAAATTAATCACATTAAGCTCTAGTATCCAAATATCCTATTGGGTCTTAATTTAGTTTCTACGCTATTCGGTACACGCTAATCTTAATTAGGGTATCGAATTTATCCCCGATGTGAGAAAATCTTTACTTTTTTTATATAATCACCTAAAATTCAATCTTAATTCAAATTTAACATTATTCTGATTTTTACTCTAATATTATCTAAATAACCCTAATTTTTTTAGATTTATTAATTTACAATTTTACATATTACTAATTTCTTATATTAATTACCTAATTTCCTAAATCAACCATACTTAATACTCCAAAGGTTAGGATTAGGGTTCCACATCAGAGATTAACATCCCTAAACATCTAATTATTATCTAAATCAGTAATTAATATCTTAATCACCTAATTAACCCCAAATTACCCAATTTTTCCATCATTTTAGGGCTAAAAATTAACTTAAAAATTTAGAAAATTAATTTTAAAAAAATGGCTTCATAGCACTATTTTATATCACATGAGCATCCTATAGAAAAAAATTGAGCTCCAAAATACACTCCTAAATCTATTTATTTTCCATTCTAATCATGCTCGATTTTGTACGATTTCTTAAGGACCCTATATTTTCAGACGTGACTAAACTAAATCACTATTTTTTCCTAAATCTACATATAATAAAACCTCATAATAACAAGTTTCATAATTTTCTAAAACCATTTACTATTTTTACGAAATTACACAAAAATAGGGTTGGAAATCGGACTCACCAGTCTGGGTGGCTCCGGCCATCGCCGGCCGCCGTAGCCTTTTCATCCGGCCTAGGCGCTGCCACCACCGTATGGTGGTGGTGGCCATCCACTCCCAGCTGCCCATCGGGTCTGGGTTCTCCTTTGTGGCCCTAACTGCACAGTTTTCCTTTTCTTTTTTTTTCTTTGGTTTTTCTCTCAATTTTTTCCTCTCCCTAATTTTTACTGATTTCTAACTGTCCAAATGAGCTTCTGAATTTTTCTTGCTATTTATAGAGCTTTAGTGTAATTATTGTACATTAATTAGACATGACTTTGCCCAATTTCCTTAATTTTTGGCTTTTGTGTTGTCTAATTTTAATTGGTTAATTTTTATTTTGTAGATTTTGACCTGCTACGACCTGATTTGGATCATTCTTGATTTTTTCTTAATTAATTATGAATTTTCTTTAATTATTTAGTATAATTTTAGCACATTTCGCGTATTTTAAGTAATTACACGTATTTATACCTACATGTAAATTCATATATAGTACAAATAAATATTCTTACATATTATTTAGGTTATTTTATAATTTTTAGTATACATATAATTTATCTCTAGCGATTCGTTAAATACCAGAATGCATTTTACGTATTTTCGATAAATAACGAGTTATATACTTAAAATTTGAAAATTTTGTAGTCTCCTATTTTATTACTTATTTTTTTAAATTCAAACTTACGGGATCAGTTTACTAATATTTCAAGCTTTACTTTACAATTTAGACTCGATCGGGTTTTTTAACGGATTGAAACCTCGGATTGCTAGTTTTGGGGCTTACAATATTCTGCCGGCAGTCTAAAAATCCTTACCTATGCAACTACCGTATCAAATTTCGTGATTTCTAGTCTAAATCTCGGTATCCACCTTTTTAAGGCTAAATATTTCCCATTCACAAACCACGATCCGTTCTTAATAATCCATTAGTAGTACATGATATTTTCCAGGGATATTAAGAAGTATCTTAATCCCACATAAATCAATTTGAAAGAACTCATTCTCTTCTACATTTGATTTAGCATATCCCATAAGATTTTATATGCTAGATTTGATCCCATGACCTAACAATGAATGTATTCTTCCACGAGGCATTTAACATTTCTATTTCTGTCTAGGAGAGATTCACATAGAAAACACCTTGGGCCGCCTTCTTATTCAACCCGTCCTCCTCCTCTTTTGTTTTCTCTAAATCATGATCCATGTTCACTGATGGAGAACCATCCTAAAAACAAAATCTTTCATATGTACTTGGAATGTTAGTGATCATCATATCTTGAAACAACATTTTACTTGGATTAGTGTTTTCAACCCCTTTCCCTTTGAATCTGAATTCATCCATAATGAACATGCTCATCTCATCATCGTCCATTACTGCTAGTCTTTTCTTACTCCTATAAAGAAAATCACTATCTTTATCCATATATTTCTATATCACCGCTCTAGGGTTAGTCGCACCAAAGACAGAGTCCTCGAGAGAAACCATCTTTCTTTTTGATATGTTATTTTGAGAAGTTAAAGGATATCTTTTTATGATAGGTTTATGAAGGAAAGTAAAAGAATATCTTTTGATTTTTAACAATAGTAAATTTGGACTAAAATAATTATTATGAGGTTATTTTGGGAAACAATTGGAATGAAGGCTACAACGGCTATTACTTGGCTTTTTAAAGGAATGACAATTCTTAACTTTTAAAAATGGGAATTCTATAGTGATGCTACACAAAATACAATCAAACATAGGAATAAACATTTTATAAGGAATAAATATGGAATGGAATGATGATTCCATTGACCAAATATACTATTAGATTAATAATCTCATTATATTATTATTAAAAAATAAAATTAATAAAATTTAATTATATTCGTATTCAATTTTTCAATGAACATTGAAGGCAAGGAACTTTAGTATGCCACAAAATATTGCAAGGATTCCATATTGCATTTTGCTTATAAATTAAAATATAATTTTGTTAGGGAAAAGAGAAGAAAAAAAAGAAGTGGGCAGCGTTTTGGGGTCCTTGAATAACCCTATGAATTGTAAGGACCTATTCCTATTCGTCAAGACTCTTAGAAAGGAGATTCTTGATCTAGAATCCTGTACCAACTACAAAGGGCTTCAAACGGGGATGCTCTTACTAAATAATTTTTTTTTTTTTTGCCAACTTATTACTAAATAATTGGAATTTCATTATTTTTTCCCATTCTAGCATATCATAACCTTACTAGATGGGTTGGGTTTGTTTCTCCTCTCCCCTAACAATTATAATAAATATAATGGTTGTCCATAGAAAAGAAAAAATGAAAAAAAATGTAATACTTGTATAGCCAATCTACTTAGAGGTATTAAAGGAAATATAATGATTATCTTCTCTCAACTTGTTATTATCTTATTTATTTGAAAAATTGGTAAGGATTTTAATACTCAAAGACTTTTCTATTCCCCCTCTATATGGAATAGTTGTTACTTAAGAAAAGGTGATATGACCACTATACCTCATTATTACTATAGTTAAATAGCTTTTGGTACTTTAAAAAAAAAAATTATTAAACAGGGATAGATTGGTATTTTCAGTTATATTCACAATTTAATATTGTAATTAATAATGTGAGGTAAATACTAAAATAAGTATTCTCTACAATAAAAATTTACACAAAATAAATATTGGAATAAAAATTTCTAACGTAAACCTAGTAATATCAATTCCAAGACGTAAGTTTTTCATTCTTTGTCTATACATTATAGAAAGTAAATGAGTCTTTAGTGTTTGGATAAAAAATAAAATAAAAAGGAAAATTACAAATAACCCCTTTAAGTTTTGACTCGGGTATAGAATAATTTTCTAAACTTTTAAAATGTATTTTAAAATTATCTAAACTTTGATAAATTAGCAACATAAAGAATTTTCCCTTATTAGTTAAAAAAAATCACATTATGATCAAAGTTAAGAGGGTCTTAAAATACATTTTGATAAGTTTAGAGGGTGCTTTCATACCAAAATTAAAGTTTATAGGTGTTATCTTAAATGTATAAGATTTATTTATAAATTTATCAAAGTTTAGGAGACCTTAAAGTATATTTTGAATGCTTAAGGGATCAATCTATACCTTATTTATATTTTTTGCAAAAATAAATTATAATCTAACGCTTGTGAACAATTGAGCTACGAACATATGTGATCATCGTGTGGCTCATTGGGAGGGCAAGGCTAGTCAATAAGTGATTTATCAATAGACCACCAAAAACGAGAAACTTTATTTGTCTAAGAGATTTTCCTACTTTATCTTGTGATTTGTATATCTTATTTTTGGACCTAAAGATTGACTTGTAACAGGCTTTTGAGCATAGTAGGGAATCCATGCTAATTCCTAAGCATAAAGCATAACGGTCGATGTACTGAATTTGTTCTCCACTCCCATGGCCATGGTTCTTTTACTACACGCTCATCTAAGATTCTTTGCGTAAAATCGTTGCATTCTATTCTTCTTCCCCTGGTCTATCCCTCTTTTAATTTGTTGTTTTGTATCGTAACAACTAATACGACTAGTTTTTATATCTATGTACAACAGATTCAATAACAATTTGATGTCCTTATTCCTTTACAAAGCTAAGATGTAAAACAACCATATTTTATGGTTTTTTATATAAAAATTAGCAAATCCAAATAAGTTCTATATGATTAAGTTAGAAATAAATATAAATCTCGAGTCAAATTTAAACTTAGAATCTTGACCTCATCATATGAAAAATATACTCTTGATCGTAGTATTTACCTATTTTTTAATTTGAGTTATCAACCCTCTACTTTTCCTATTCAAATCTTTCATGATTTTCAACTATAAAATAGGGTTAATATTAATGCTGTTAATTTTTTCATGCATCATTGACATATAGCAACTTTACAACCACGTTTTAGATGAGGTGCAAGGAGTAGTTTTCTTCCCCTAGCCATGGGGTGGCAAGATCTATGCCTCGATATTACTAGATGGTGACTTACTACTAGAAGTAGCTCTGACGAAGCACCTACCACAAAAAAATGGTAGGGCAAACTTGCTAGGGTGATAACTACGAATCACATTGAAATTTAGGGAGATAAAAAAAAAAAGAAAAGAAAGAAAAAATCCATCAAGTTACACCATTTAATTACAATAATATTAACTTTTTGTGTTTGTTTAAAAAAAAAATTCCCTTTCAATTTTTAAGTTGGTGGGTGGCAAGATCCACTTTTTAGTGGTAGGCTACAAATCACCACTATTGCCATACAATATCTAACTATTTAATTTTTTTTTCCTTTTTCTATTTTTGATTTTTTGTAATTTAATTGTTTTATCAATTAATATATCTTTAGTAATATATTTTATTTAAATTAACTATCATTGACTAATCACCAATTGTTATGAGTAGATGATCGATGGAAAACTTAATAAAATTAAAGGAAGTGGTAACTTGTAAAAATCGGAAAACATGGAGAACTCTAATTTGAGAGGAAAAAAAGAATAAAAGATTGAAAATTTAAAAAAAAAATGTAAGTAAACATCGAAAACTAGAAATGTACTTTTCTCAGATTTTATTCATATTGGTTCGCATCGCATCCGTTGAATTTGCAATTGACTTTTGAGAATCAAATACGTTGTGGAGGGCAATTGCAATAACAAGCTTGACTTTATGTAGTCAATCTGACTTCGTCATCGGTTAAAGTGTTGCCAGATTAAAATAATCACTTAATTTGCAGGAATAAAAAGAATAAAGATGAAGCGTGTCGTCCTCTTTGCTATATATAAATAAGGTCGCAAGCTGAAAACTTCTACCATTTGTGTAGTTGTTACACACTAGACCAAACAAGCAAGGTGCGACTTGGATTACAGTCATGAGTAATGGTCTTACTATGACATGGTTAATGGTGTTTAGCTCAATCAGAGGAGTTAGAGAAACTTAAATCCAGTCCAAGTGCTAAACCATTGGGTCAACACGAATGAAACAACCGTGAGTAATAATCTCAAAAATTTCATCCCTCTATTTTATATTTATCGGTCCTTTAATGTTTCTCCAAGATTATATATTTATTTTTCTATAACCTAGTTTTAGTTTTACTATGAAGTAGCTTGACCTTATAGATTTCATAAAATGAATACCCCTATCCTTTATCCAACAAACTTGGTTGGTGTAAGCTCTAGGGCTCCCTACAAATAAATCCTGTTAGTTTCGAACCTAAAATTCGATGGGACCACTCCCTAAAAATATTCCATGTGATTGAATGAATAATTGCTAGGCGCTAAACTCTAAACTAAGTTGTTTTAAATAGAATCTTTATCTATTCCTAATAATTTATATGTACAGACTCGATTTATATAAATCATATATCTCAAAACTTTAGATCTATGAAGTCTGCCACCATTGTACGTGACCATGCACGTCTAAAGCCTCAAAATTTATAAACTGCTCGGTGAACACCAGAATGAATTTTTAGAATATCTCCTATCGAATCACGCAGCTCTTAATGTACATAATATTTACCTGTAAGAGAAACTTGTTCTTATAAGATCACGATTCATATGTAAAAAAACAAATAAATAAATATTATCATTATTATAACAATAATAATAATAAATAAATAAATAAATAGTGATGATGTCCTCCAAGTGCATGCACTATCGATTTAAAAGGTTTTGCAAAAGGAAAAATACTAGAAAATCTTAAATAATGATCGATGTGAAATACTTTTATTGAACAAATACATTAAAATATCCTTCTAGAAAAATTTGAATGCGTTTCCTAGATGTAGTATACGAATAGCAAGAGGAAGATTTGTTTTTTCTATTTTAGAGTTGATTTATTTCACGAAGAATGTATTTCTAACATATTATAATACATTTTTTAATAAAGTGATAATTAAAAATAATTGCGTTAACCGAGAGAGAGAGGACGTGCATTAAATATTCATCACTACAGCTTACTATAGGCCGAACTTCCATTCCCTTTTTTTAAAAATAATTCGGCCGAATTTTTAATTAAATCCTAAAGGTACATAACTTTACTAATGAAAATTATTTAAGTGGAGCAAATCAATCAAAGACCCCGTTTTGTAATTCATGCAAAACGACATAATCGGGAAAAAAGTTTCAATCAAATTATTTCGATTAGTTTCGCCAATGCAGTTAGTGAATTGCCAATCAAATGGATGCATTATATATATCCCAGCTAGTATACATTTTTGTTGGTTTAAATTTTTTAATGAAGTGATTTAATTACTACAGTAGGTATACCATAGTCAGCCGACAAACTTAAACGAAGTGGCATATATGGTATTTAATAGCAGATCGTTATTTTACTTTAAAATGGATAAGTTATGTGTAGGATGAACTTTTTTCCTTAAAACTTTTATATCAATTGGCGTAAATGATGCAATTTTTTTTTTTTTTTTTTTTTGATCGAGATTAATCTTTGCTAGGTTTTCAGATTTAGATTTTAAGATATTCTTTCATTCTCACTATTTATAATGTGAACTTTTGCCAACTTAACAAAATCTGCAAATCTTAAATCAAGATCGATCTCGGCCCTATTCTAAACCCACTTGTTAATATTATTTGTGTGGTTTTGAATCAATTCGTGTTCTTTGGCGAGAATTAAGAACCAATTTGTGCACCAAATAAGGAATTCATTAAATGATTGCAGATGTGGTTATGATTAAGGTAAATTACCGCCAAGGCCCTTAAGGTTAGATCTGACAGTTCCCTAACAACCGAACCAACATTAAAGTATACATCCTATGGATAGCCCATCATCCACTAAAGTCAGCTGTTTTCTGTTTCTGTTTTTCGGTTTTCCCACTTTCACCTCTCAAGTGCAGACCCTAACCACTTGGCCACATCCCACCTTAATTACTGGCTTTAATTAATAGGGTAAATTGTAAATACAATTCCAATAAGCTATTGATTGGATATCAATCGAGATTCCATTCCGTCTCTCCATAACTTAAATGCATAATGTTCCGCACGATTTCTAGCTATGGTTTTTTATAGTAATCATTGTAGTGTTCCAAAAACAAAGACAGTACAAAGATTATTTTTCATATTTCTAAAAGCTACGGGAGATAAAACTAAGTTATATTCCACAACATCAATAAACTATTGACGGATATTCTAAGTACTCAAAATATAATTTTACCTCCCCACAAATTGATGTAAAATTAGGGAAATAAAAAATTATTGAAGAATGAATGATTATGGAAAGTAGGAAACTTAATAAAAAAAAATTAATTTAAGCAACTTTTTTTTTCATGAAAGAATAACAAAATTTAGAAAATATCTACCAATCTCACTTCATTAGTTTCAAATAATGGCCTCACACTATACAATGAAATTTTAATGGTTTCACACTATCGATAAGAAAAATGATAACCTTACTCTATTAGTAAAAAAAAAAAAAAAACACACAAAGGAATCACACTAATTCAAAAAAATAATTATATTTAATATCTAATCACTATCCCTTCTAATTAATTACAAGTTATATCTATTTATAAATATAATGAGACCTAACATTCAAGCTTTTTGTTTTATTCTTTTGTTGAGTAAAGAACAAAGAAAAGAAATTTTTTTTTTTTTATTTAGTCCAAGAACAAATACTAAATCTAGGCTCTAAGAAAAAACCTAAGAGTAAGCTCTAATACTAAATTTGATGTAGGATAGTAAAAACGAAAAATTATTAAAGAATGAAATATTATAGAAAGTGGGGAAATTAATAAGAAAAATTAATCTAAACAATTTTTTTCATAAAAAAAATAACAAAACTTGAAAATTGTCTAACAGTCTCACACCTTTAGATTCATATGATGGTTTTACACAATCGGTGAATTGCATGTCATCACACCACACGATAAGATTTTGATAATATGACATCGTCGATAAAAAAAAATGATGGTCTTACACCATCAATGAGAAGAAAATGCATCACATAAATTTTAAAAAATAGTTTTATTTAATATCTAATTATCATCTTTCTAATTGATTATAAGTTTTATCTATTTATAAACATAATAAGATCTAACATTCCAAAAAACTAAACTTAATAAATCTAGGAAATAAAATATTTCATATCTTAAATAAAAGATATCTACTTAACCAAATCTTAAAATAAAAAATTTTAATAATATTATATTTGCTCCTTTTTTCTCCGCATTATAACTTTAAAAGCATATGCTCCAGATTGCTGCTACTAATAGTTGTTTATTAGTGAAGATTCTGGGGCTTTAACAACGATGTAAGGATCACATATTTTCAAAAATTACGAGGAAGTGTAACTACGTTTAGGAGCTTAAATGGTATATCTGTACTTGAATAATAGCTAATGAAGCATAATTATTCTCAATAAAATCAAACAACCTTGATTATACTAAAGTTAGAATTTGTTCCATGAACTAGTCTCTAAATTTAACACCATTAGATTATCTGATTAAAAAAGAAAAAGAAAAAGAACAAGTCCTGATACTTATACATTGTTAATAAGTGGTGGACGAATAAATGATGAATACATGCTAAAAATCTACCGTTTAGATTTGCAAAAGATGTTATGTGTTAAAACTTCATTAAACTTATCTACAACTAATCATTCCGCACGGTGTGTAACAAACGCCCAAGCCTTACTAGGCATTAGAACCATAGTGTATTCTCCCTTTGTCAGTTGGATTTTAAGGAAAGATATCACTGATTGTTTTACTTTAAAGAAATAGAAATTACTTGTCATAGAGTTTGTCTTTGCTTTTCTACTTGGTTTTAATTCACATCAATCTCAACATAACACTTTGATTTATATTGAATGAACTAATACAAGTACATAATATTTATACTCTTTAAATACTTTATTGTGATTGATGGAAATTACGTTGAAAAGGGAGTAGGTGCAATCATGATGCTGAAAACTAGTATAAATACATATGATATATTTATTTCTTAAGACATCTTATTGTGATCGGTAAATACATCATTGGAAAAGCAAAGTTAAGAGCAAAGCATACCAACCCATTATCCAACGTAGAGTAATTATCACTTAATCGAGCTGTTCTTATTATCACACTTGATGTCATTTATTGTGCTACACGAGATGAAATTAAAACAAATATGTAATTGACAAATTATACAGCTATAAAAGTAGTATATTTGTATGAAAAACCTTCTCCAATAAATTTATATTTTGCTAGTTATTTTAATTATTAGGTATACACCTACATCATTTTTGGTTTGGTATGTTCATATCATTTGATTGGAGCTTCGAATAATTGGATGGAGGGTGTTCTTCCAGAATCGCCTTCCAATCATTGCCATTTCTCCGATCCATAAGTTTGTTTTACTGCCCCCAGTTGTCTGGCCACGTTCCATATATCAGCAAATTGATACAGGAGTATCTGCTAAATTTATTCACAAGTTATTCGAATTGAATTAGATTGTTATTTGATTTTGATCTAACTATGGCTGGATCATACTTGATTTAAAGAGCTCATAACCTTTTCTGAATTCAATTGAGTTTTTGTATGAATCGAGCACGATTCGATTAAAATAATTTTTAAACATTAATTTTATTTTAAGTTCAATAAAAATACATCTTAAAATAAAATAAGTTTAATCGAGTTAAATCTAAATCTTTTTAATAATAGATTAAGTTAAGTTTGAGTTTAAAATCCCGAACTTCGTCAAATTAAACATTGAATTTTTTAGTTAGAGCTCAAATTTGAGCCAATTATCATATTAACTCAATTCGGTTCAACTAAAGAATTCATTTATCTATTATTTTTCAATACAATAACGGCTAATAAAAGTTTACATAAATCAGGTTAGAGTTGGTTAATCCAATTTAAAATTCTAAATCTATCTAAATTTCAATTTCAACTTTTGAATTGAAACTCAATATGATATCTTCATGATTTAGTTCTACTCACGGAGAGCCTAGAAGAATCGATGACACTTATGCCTTTTTTTTCTTTCTTTTTTCTTTTTTCATCAAAGAACAAGGGCTAATAAAATCCAAAGGAACGGTGGAATTAGAATGAAGAAGCAGCAGCTTGCAATAATGGAATAGCGAATCCCTCCCCGAGAGTAAGGGGCTCCGTGTTCTCGAAAGAGGAACCAGGATAAGAGATAGATAAGCCCTCTATTATATTCCGAAAATGGTCGATTCCAATTCTAGCTGGAGTTTGGAGACATCACATGTGTCTCGTACAGAGAGGAAGAGATAGATACAACTTCCAACTGCGACACTTTCTTTCTTTTTTTTCTTTTTTTCTTTTTTTCTCTTTTCTCGTTTTTCTTTTCCCCTTTATTTTTGAGTATCGCATGCCCAATTAAAAAGGTTGCCTTGTGGGACACTAACCCTAAATTTTCGGTCTCCCTTTGGAGTAATAACGAATAAGATGGATTTGAAAGATACCTAACTTTTAGTCCTAAAAAACCCATTTTGGGATTCGATGCTTATTTTTCTCAAGCTATCTGTTTTTTTTTTTGGGGGGGGTAAACTGGAAATACGATTTTCTTATATTCGTTTTATGTGCTTTTAATTTTTTTTTATCTTTTGCATTGATTAAATTGATTTTTTTTTTAACAAGATTAAATTGAGTGTTTAAGCGTCTAAAAAAAAAAAAGAGAGAGAGAGAAAGAGAGCTTTTACATTCCTATGTTATTATTTTGTCAAAAGAAAAAATTAGTCATATAAGATATGAGAGCACATATTTCAAACATTTAAGAGTTTAAATACTCAGCATTAAAAATAGAAGCTAATCATACATGAAGCAAATACGAGGATCTCTATGTACAATTTATCATTTTCATTATGTCCTTAATTTTAGGAAAATAATATCCTCTATGTCTTTAAATTAAAAAGAAAATCACATGATAAACTTTACTATTTATCGGTCATTTATTCTAACCTCTTAAGTTCTTAAAATATTATAAAACGTATATTTATCTCATTGAAACAATAGTAAAAAACATGTGTGGATTGATAAAGCAAATATGCTTTTTAAAAAGGTTTTGAGAAGGTAAAATTAGGCTCTCTTTTTTTTTTTTAAGTTTATCAGATGGGTTTTTCTTTTTCCGCCAATATGAGAAGGGGTTGTAAATTGTAATGTACTTTTGCGGAAGCTTTTGTTAGAAAAAGGAATCAATCATACATAAGATACGTAGAACATGAACTAAGCAAATTAATAATTTATGGTGACCACTCGTCTCATAAGGAAACAATAATTTAGGTTCCCAATTATGTATGTGGATGTGGAGTAATTACTCACTTAATTCTATTTTGTTTCATCCAATAATAATGTAATAAATATGCCCTCATTCGACCGTTACGCAATTGACTTGGTCACGTGGTCAGCAATAAACATAAAATTTTAATTAAACATATCTTTTCCAATATAATTATAATTATGCTTCTGCCCTGGGCATTGTTTTCCCTTTTTTTATTTTTTTCCTTTTCTTCCCCCAAGATCCTTTTGCCCCAATCATCAACTACTTTCCAGATATGGATAAACAAGCATCAAGAGTATCCCAGGAGAGTTTTATCCCGTGCTGGGTTTGGTTCGGCCAGTTTTACAGCTTGTGTCAAACGCGATCTATGATTTGATTCAGTTTGGGTGATGAACCTAATCCCATGCTAAATGTATACACTAGAAACATTTAGTAGAAACAAAAAAAAAAAAAAAAAAAAAAAAATGGTTAAAAATAAAGTTATTTTCTTAATGTATGTTTTGTTTAATTAGTTGAGATAATGGAAATGATTTCCACTATTCAAACAACAGTTATTCCCAATGTCGTCACGTTACGTTGGAATTAGGAAGTTAACCCGAATAGGAGAAGAAGTTAAGAGTCAAAGTAGGTTGAAACCACAATTAAACCAAGTCTAATGAAAATGTTATAATATATTTTTATGTATAAATTCATAAAATTATTCATATTCCTTGAAAGCTGAGAGTTTTTTTTATAATTTATTTTTTTACTTTTCATAGATCTATATTTATTTATTTATTTCAATAATTAGTGCATTCTTTATAACAAAAATATATATTTCAACCACGAAAACCCAATTACATTTTATAGGAACCAAATTAGATTAGTTAAGTTAATTAGATCGAACAAGAAATCATTGTCAACTGGATTAAAAGGGTGATGTGTACCAATTTTATAACCAGTTAGGTCAAACTAGATTAATTGATTGTACTTCATATATGGATTAGCTTTTTTATGTAAAGAAGCATGCTCCCATCGATTATTAGGAATAATCATTCCTTTACCTCTAAAGACCATAATTATCATTTGAATTTTATTTTATTATTTTTTTCAATCAGCTACTGTAGATTTTATGACAGTTTTGGTTAGAAATCATAGTAAATCCACTTTGTTTGAAGATTAGTGCATACTAAGCCATAACCGAGTTAGTTGAATTAGTTTAGTCAATTCAGAAAACAACTCGTGCAAAATAGTAAATCTGGGTGGCTCAAGCTTTTAAATCATGTGAACCAATGGTCGCGCCTACCATCTACACCAGGTGGGTCCATTCCTTTACTAGAGAATGTGGCAGCTGGCAAGGGCAAAATGAAGGGGGAGATGAGGGTTCAGGGTAGTATACAAATAAATACTAGTATTTCAATATAATCTCACTTATTAACTTTAGCTTATAAATAATGCTAGATGTTCGCCAATATTTAATAATAAAGTTTGGAAAATATTTTTTGTAAATAATGGAAATTTCAGTAAAACAACCTTTTGCAAAAATTTGTATAAAAAATCTAGAAGTTTCAAAAACAAAAAAGGCTTTAGGGTTTTACCCTCTTCTTTTGGGTTGAATTTATTAAGTGAGTATGATGATGAAGAAGAAGAAAAAGATGATCAAATAAAATAAGGACTCATTTCTACAACCAGGATTTCTTAGCTGTACAAGAGCTGCACTGATGTGTACTTGTGGAAGAAACGAACACATGTAGTGTCTCATTCTTTAGTGGGTTCTATGGTCCCAAACCTATTTGGAAATAACAAAAGAGTATATAGGACAAAAGTAGGATGTTTCTCCTTTTTAACACTTTCGATATAAAATATATATGTAGAAGAAAATTCTATAATTAATCAGTCCTTGTCCTTGTGGTCATAAAATTTTTATGAAATTTATGGGATAAATAAATAAATATATATATATATATTACTTAACTGCCAAAAATAGGAAATATATTGGTTATTACTTTAATTAGAAAAAAAAAAAGTTCTATTGCAAAAAGAAGAAAACAACAGTATATTCAAAGTACAAACGGTTAATTACACTAAACAATAAATATTGAATAAAAATATAAAATAAAATCAGATAATTTACTCCCATAAAAAGTCAGAGATTGAGAAGGCAATGGCATGTATTGGAAGAGAAGCAAGATAAGTGTGAGTTAGGTGATCTCATTCATATTTCAGAAGAGTAATAAGTGATCCACGAGACTGTGAACTGTCCTTTAAAATGAGTAAAATGGGGATGCACAAAGCTGTGGGGGCAATGAAAAGGATGTTGGATTGGAACACCCTCCCAAGACAAAAACCCATCTCGTTTGGCCATCTATCCGATCCCCACCTATTCATGTGCATTTCTATTCCTTTTCTTTCTTTTGTTTTTGTGTTAATACATTTACTTTATGTGAGCATAACCGTGGAAAAGTAAGATTTAACGTGTTTGTTTCATTTGCTTTTTCATTCGCATCATATTTATATCTATTTTGTATTGACATTCTTTCAATTTTTGGCATTTTTGCTATTTAGATCCTTGATTAGAAGACGGTGATAAAACACTATTAAATCAATACCCAAACAATGGGCTTCAAAAACTTAAATATGTAAGGTCATTAGGCCTTATGTGGAAAAAAGAAAAAAAAAAAAGAAAGCTTTGGAGAAAAAATTTTCTATGCTTCTTGAATGGTGCATTTGTCTCATTAGGAAAACTTTTGAACCTTTTTTCGATATTATTATGATTGAAAATTTAGAATTTCAAGATATTATTGTGTTATTTTTAAAAGATTATAAGCTATTAGTTTCTATAAACCAGTGACTATGAGAGTTAAAAGTAGTAGCCAATATTAATGGTGTCCAAACATAGAACTATACGACCAAAGTCGGACTTACAATCATGTTGAAATTTATTTTATAAAACATACATATAATATATTCTATAAAATTCATTTTCTTTTAAACTTGGGAGAGTTCAGGCCTCTTAAGCTCCTTAGGCCCCTCCTTGATGGCTGTAATGGTATTAGTGGGTAATCATTATAGAAAAATGTTAGTTGAAAATTGAGAAAATATTTTTCATTTTTGAAAAGATAACATTTTTTTTTTTCAATCTTGTGTAATTGTTAATTACTACCATTAGTGGTTAGTATTACTAAGGCTGGTAATTTCGAACCCAGCTGGCTTTATATGAAAAAAGCCAATACGAGACATAAATAGGTTAAACCTGTCTAAACACAATAAAATTTATATCCAAGTTCGAGTTCAAACCGTAAATCTATTTATAAGTATGTTTATTAAACACGTCTTATAAATATGTTACAGGTTAAATTCATAAACCCGTTTAGTTTTAAAATAATCAATATTTTCAAAGTCATAAGAGCATTATTTTTCTTTTTTAATTAATATGTAGAGAAGGATCACAAAAGTATAAGTCTAAATATTGATAGTAATAAGTTAAGAGCTCAACATTCCTATCAATGATGAATGGGTAAATAACTTATAATACCCTAGGGATTGAGCCAATGCGATAACCTACATTCCAAGCCCCTAAATTTATGGCATTAGGTAACATTATTCATTTTAATTTAAACTTCACAGTAAGGTTAGAAAAAGTATTTTAGTAGAGTCAATTTTTCAAAATAAGTGATATAAAAGAATTAATTTGATAAAAATACCATTTTATAGATAAGACCAATAATTTTTGAAAACGTGAAATTTAAGTTTTAAAATATAGCGAGATAATAAAGATAAATTATTTAACTTATAAAAATTAACAAATGAAGTTGAATTATATATAATATATATGAATTTACATAGAATATACATTATATGTATTAAATATGTATATATAATATTAATAAATTATAAAATATGGGCAAATTAATATAAAATAATTGAAAATCTTCTAGAAAATGATTTGTTGAGTCATCAAAACTATGTGGCAGCATAGAATCGGGTTGAAAACATGAGTTATCATAAGATTAATATGAAATTAACACATGGCACCTAATCAACATGTAGGAAAATATAGAAATGACATGTGTTAATTCACTTTTTGTCATGCAAACCTCTCTAAAACTTATAAATAGAAGACCAAACATCAATTATAATATTTTAAGAGCTTGGAAACATAACAACATAATTTATGAAAAATTAGAAAAAAAATAAAACTAAAACAAAACAAAAAACAAGGTACTATTAGTCTAAGACAGTTTGATAGGGTGTAGACATCTTGCAATGGTGGTTGCTTAGGGTTAAAAGTAGGTGGCTAAAGAAGTCTTTCCAATAAGGAACGGTAACTAGAGACGGCTGATTCAGACAAACCCATTTTCCGTCTGTAAGTTAATTATTTTTATAAAAATAGTAAATCTTGTTAATTAAATCTAAAAAAAAATTCTAGAATTTTAAGCATGGTTTAATCTAGTAATTTTATTTTAATTAAATATTAAGTGCAAATATATGATGCTTAAGAAAATGCCTTATTTTGTCGAATTTTAATTTGATTTTTAGAAATATTGAATAATATCTTTTCCAGCTAAATTTTTGTATATAATGCACTTAATATATATATATTTAATCATAGTAACAAGAATTTTTGAAAATAAACTTGTTTACTATTTATTATATTTATTTCAAATAAAATTGGTAGTTTTACGAATTTATTGGAATAATTAGTTTTTGATGAAATCCATAAATGAGCCCTACATATTTTGACTTATAGAAGTTTATAATGATGTTTGAAACACTTGATTTTTATTTTTTTAATTAAATTTTCTTTTTTTTTTCCTAACTTTCCCTAATTTTTAGCTAAAAATGCTATTTTTAGCTAAAAATACTATTTTTGTAAAAATAAGCGATAAGCTAGATAATTATTATGGATGGTTAGTATGAAGCTACATATTTTTGTGAGTTTATGGGTTTTTTTATTGAACCAATCAAACTCGTATACTATTTATTGTGTATTTTCCTAATATAAGCCTATATATTGACATAATATATAAAGTAATAAATAATACTATAAAGATATTTGTTAAGATAATGTAAGGTTAGTATTTCTAACATATATTACATGCTAGACATGGTTGGAAGTTCGACATCGGAAGTTTGACACCTTGATAGCTGGGGCAGGACTAGGGTTAGCTTTGGAACGGCTTTCATTCAGATCGGCCTAGGATGGTAGGCTCCTGACAATTGTCAACTCGGTCTCAGCACCGTAGAGATTGTTGTATTCAAATTTGGCGCTTGGACTAATGCATAGTAGAGGGTTTGATTCCGTACGTCAACTAGTCATCTCGGTAATACTTTAGATGGCATGAAGAGCGCTCACCTCAGATAGCTCGGTAAACCACCTGAGAAGGCCCATGAGCTCGAGAGTGTATAGCCGATCCTTGATCCCTATTAGGAGTAAATCTCCTATAGGGATATTTAATTCATCAAGCTTCTTATAGTTTAATTAGTTCCTATCACTATAAGATCATTTAAACATTAAAATTTACGAATAGATTTCAAGTTGAAGTTTGAATCGGGTGCAACTTTATGTTGTCCCCTTTCGATTCATTTAATCCCATATAAAGACGTTTCTTTTAATTTTTCACTAGTGCTTCTAGTTCATGCATGAACAACTAATCCATCATCCAATATAGGGGTTATTGTTAGGGAAAAAAAATAAAGAAGAAAAACCATAGGATTTGTTCATAATACTTCAAATTTTAACAAATTCAAGCGTGAAACCAATTGCACCATTACATAAAAAATCCTATCATTGCACAAAGGGGATAGGCACCAATACTCGCCTAATATCTTCAATAAAGAATTAACTCTTATTTACTTGAAATTGAATTCCTCAAAGAATGTGATAGAAAATAATCCACAATAAAAGTTATATTCATATTATAAGTTTAAATAAAATTGAATCGCCGCTTTGTGTTTCGTTCTGTAAGCAAAGATGTAGATACAGTGAGATAATTCGGACAAGAGTTCAAAATGAAAAGAATATTTTTAAAATATTTAATTCTAAATCAAAAATAGGTAGAGTTTAGAGATTTAGATTCTAGAGTAGCTTTATGCCAGATTAATTGTTAGATACTATTAATATTATTTTCTATCTTCCCTCATTGTACTGGTGGAAAGATTTCTAATCAAAATGAAAGACGTAATATGTTGATACTAAAATCTACCCAACCTATACAAAATGGCAATAAGTGAGATTGGATATTGCATTAATACATCCTTTTTCCCCGATGATTGTGCTTGATTGCTCGGTTTGGGCTAAATCATTACAATTTTTTTCCAAAACTAGATTACTTATGAGGAGCTTTCACTGTTTTGTTTTGTTGTATGTTCCTTTTACTTTCTCTCCTTGAGGGTGCTTAATAAGGACAGATTGGCAAGATATATCAATTGAATAAAAAAGTGGGGGAGGGGTCAGTTTCATTTCAACTTTCACCCTGCTTTTGGGTAAACAAAAAAATAAATAAATAAATATGAAAAAGATGGTTTCTTTCCTTTTGGTACTATTCAATGCATGCAATTGTACGTTGGCTGCCGTATGCGACAACCCGTGATTTTGCCCTGGAAGAACCACTATTCCAACGGAATTAACAATGCGATAATGATATTCAGGGACAATTTCGGTGGATAATGAATGGAATTATATTGTTTGACCAGGAAGCATAATTCTAGGATTCTAGGATAAGACAACCTTAAGAAGCCATTACCCTATAACATGTTCTCCAAAACCTAACATGCCTTTAAAAGAAATTCCAGGTAATGGGTGCTTTAAAATTTTTATTAAAAGTTCAAGATGTAAATCTTTCACACATTATAATACAATTGCATGCTTTACTAAAGCATAAAGAATATCTTTATTTTATTTCTTAATAAGTACTCTTAAGAGAATGCAGTAACATTTCTAATGAAATGTAAACTAGAAAACATGAACCTTGTTATTGGAGTAATTTATTTTATATATTGTAAATGATTGCCCTTAAACACAATTAAGAATAAAAATTAGTACACAAAATATCTTTTGAACTTTTAAGTGAAAACTCAAACTAATTGTTTATATTTAAGTGACATGTTTAACTTTTTGATGCTTATATCATTGTACTAAATAAATTGTCCAATTACTATTTATTAAAAAATAATTTTACCCCCACAATCCCAATTCCCAATGCATCATGTAGCCCTGCTTAGAGGGCTTTTGATTTGGGCTTATATTTGTAAATCTGGTTATTTAATAGTAAATGAATATCCTTATTTAAAAAAGAAGAAAGAAAACCCAATGCAGCATGTAGGTATGGTATATAATGAAGTTGTATACTTATAAAATTATAATTAGGAAAAATCTAGTAGACTAAAACTTAAACATGAAAACCGGTTATAATTAGTGATATATATACTTTGAAGGTGTCAGGCTAAAATTATTTGAGCGATGATCAACAATTCTTATCCATAAGATGAGGTGAAACGTTAACGTTGATTTATTTATTGTATAGAGTATCTAAATAACTGAACTAAATATTAAAAGCAAATTGAAATGTTGAATTTGAAAAACAAGCAAAACAATACAATTTCAAAATCAAACAAAACTAACACAAAGGAACCGGAAAGGACATTTTGCTATATTTATTTTATTTCATATCATTCTCTTGAATTGTCTTGATCACAGCCATAATTATAGGTCACATAAAGGTGATAATAGCCTGTGAGAAAGCAGAACAAGGAATACATTTTTTAATGAAGGAAAAGGCGCTTCTACCCTCTCTAGTGAGTGTGTGTGAGAGAGAGAGAATCTAATGGTGTTATGCCAGCTATTACTTTGCAGGAACCAAACAAAACACACGTCCCTTCCCTTCCTCTCTCTCTCTCTCTCATGCCATGACATGGCTTATTACTCCTTAGGTTCCATTGGTTCAGAGGTCAAAGCTGGCAACACGTTTTATTTTTCAATAATCACAAATAAAGTGTGATTCATAAATTTCAAAACTATGTATATATTTTTCCGAGTCAACTGCCAGATGCCGGAAATCATTACTGAAAAACCGTAAATAACAACAATTTTTTTTTTTTACCTTAATAATTGTAAAGATGTATTAATACATTCCTAAAAGCTATGATTTATTTATGGTCAATCATCTCGAAATATATTTATAGTTTATCTAATTTTTTTTATTAATTGCTAATAATTATGAGGATCTGGTTAACAATATAAAATATAACAAAAGAATATTTTTCTTTTAGCCCTCACCTTCAACACTTCCTATTATAATAACTCTTCAACTCTGCTTCACTTCGAAAATCAACTATCTATCTCTTCTTCCTCTCTCTCTCTCTCTACTCCTTCCAATATATCATTTTTCCCTCTCTTTTTTTCATTTATGCCTTTCTCACGTGGAATCTTAAGTCATTAAGATTGGTAATAGAGAGGAAGAGAGAAAGAGAGAGTTGTTGTTGCTTTGCTCTATATTCAACGAGTGAAAAAAGAGCGACACAATCATGTCTTCTTCTTCTTCCTCCTCCTCCTCTTTCTCTTCTTATTCATCGTCTTCTTCCTATTACTCCACGTGTAATTCTTCTTTGGATTATAAGAAGCCTTGGTGGCTTACTAATAGAAAGGTAATACATACATAAATCTATGAGAAAGTGAAAACTTTTTTGATTTGTTAATGTATAATGTATTGATTGTTTTTCTATGTTTTTTTTTTTTATTCCTAAAGTTAAGATCCTGTAGCTTCTATGTTGTGATTTACACTATTTCATCGGCCAATTCAGCATTATGTTTTGATCACCTGGAAGCCGCTGGATCAATGGTATCGGGTTTCAATTTATCTCGGACCTATTGGTCCAACGGCTCTCGAATATCTTAAGCACCCACCTTTGTTTGTCTCATAACAATACAACTGTTTGTGGATTGGGACATTCTATTGATTCATTTGCTGTCTTAACAATGGAGCAGTGGAGTTAAGTTGGTTCTGGAATCATCCATCTATGTATCCTTTTAAAGTTAATGGAACGACCACCCATGATTTGGGACCATATGTCTTTTATGCCTGAGGGCAGGGATGATGGAAGCAACCATATTCCTCTCAAAAAGGAATGTACATATTGTTGATTGGTGTATATAGTTGGAGATATCAGGATCTTGAATGTGTGTGCGATTATCGTGAAATTCGATTCTAATGGTTCTTTTGATTTGACGTAGATTGTGGATAAGTACATCAGAGAAGCTAGAACCTTGATTTCAACCCAAGAACACCGCGATGTCGTTTCGGCTTTGAATCTGCTAGATGCAGCACTAGCATTGTCACCTCGCCTTGAGGTCGCGCTGGAACTCAAGGCGAGGTCATTGCTGTATCTGAGAAGATACAAGGATGTTGCCAATATGCTTCAAGGCTACATTCCAAGTCTTAAGTTGGCGAAGGATGATTCGGATTCGATATCATCTGATAGCTCCTCCCAGCAGGCATCATCTAAAGAGCAAATGAAGAAGCTTCTCTCCTCTTCTGATCCCCCGGGCCATGAGTCGAGTTTCAAGTGCTTCTCTGCCTCGGAATTGAAGAAGAAGATCATGGCAGGGTTACGCGGTAGCTGCGAAAAAGAGCAGCAATGGAGGTAATGAATTCAGGGTGTTCTTGTTGTAACTTCTATCTTGCTATCTCGCGTATTAAATGGCAGTTTTATTTTCGCCGAGCAATCTCTATTATGACCAAAATTGCTTTACTTTCCTTCATGCTTGATTTATTAACAGTAGGATGTGTTAATTTATGAGGTAGGTCCAACTTTAGTATGTCTTCCATTGATTCACTAACGCGTAAGATATAAGTAGAAATGAGACCGCATTTTAACCCATTTTCTTATATGTCAAAAAATTAATGAAAAGATATACATATCCTATCTATTTCTTTGCCCATCAAAGAGAATGATTACTTCTTTGATATAGAGATTATGCAAAAGGAAAAACTGCATGTAAAGGAAAAAGTGTCAACAAGATTTTCCTTTCCAGATTAGTTTTTTGATTTTGGCCTCATTAGTTGTTCATAATTTTGCCAAGAAACCAATGCGCTCTTGGGAGTCCTCTTCCCCTCCCACCTGTAAAAAGGAAAAGAAAGTACTGGTGGTGGTTTTTTATCTTTGTTTTTGGTTGAAGAGTAAATTAACACCGAAGGCCTTTTGAAAAAAATTTGAAATTACATTGATACTCCCAATTGTTATAACAGTGCGCTTACATCCTTTTGACATGCTGGAGTGTGCAATCATGGAATTTATCGGTGTATCCATGTAACTATGAAGTTTACTAAGGGAGCGTCTGTGTAGTTACTAAACTTATGGGGGGTAGGATATTGTATGGCTGGAATGTAAATCCATAGTTGATAAAATTAGAGTTTTCATAGTAATTTCGGAAGTTTGCAGGGATGATCATTACAATCTACCGTTGCTTATTGAATGCAATATGCAACTCGTTTCAACGTCCATTCAATAAGCCTCTAATATCTTATTGACATCTTATCAGGTATATGGTGCTTGGTCAAGCATGTTGCCAGTTAGGCCTGATGGAGGATGCCATGGCCCTTCTACAAATGGGAAAGCGCCTTGCAAATGCTGCGATTAACCGTGAAAGCATCTATAAGGCTGATGATAGCTTCTCTCTATCTAGTTTCCCAATATCCAGTGAAATAATCATTGTGAAGGCACCTGGAACTCCACCCCAATCCGAATCAGAACCTGGATCTATCAATCAACTCTTGGCACACATTAAGTTTCTCCTCCGCCGTCGTACTGCTGCAATTGCAGCCCTAGATGCCGGCCTCTTTTCGGAGTCCATTCGCCATTTTACCAAAATTGTCGAGGGGCGTTATGGTGCTCCAAGGGCGTTCCTGGCCCAATGCTACATGTACAGGGCATCTGCTTACCAGTCAGCCGGTCGGGTTGCAGAGTCTATTGCAGATTGTAACCGCACTCTTGCTCTTGACCCAACGTGTATCCAAGCACTGGAAACTAGAGCATCTCTCCTAGAAAGAATACGCTGCTTGCCAGATTGTTTACACGATCTTGAGCATTTGAAGCTTCTTTACAATACGATCTTGCGCGACCGGAAGCTCCCCGGTCCTGCTTGGAAGCAGCACAGCGTGCACTATGGTCAAATTTCTGGCAAGATGTGTTCCCTGACATCAAAAATAGAAGAATTGAAAAGAAGGGTTGCTTCTGGTGAAACCAGAAACGTAGATTATTATGCATTGATCGGTTTGAACCGTGGTTGCTCACGTGCTGAATTGGAGAGGGCATACTTGCTTCTCTGCCTGAGGCATAAACCTGATAGGACTATGAGTTTTTTAGATCGATGCGAGTTTGCAGATGACTGTGATCTCGATTCGGTTAGGGACCGTGCAAGGATGTCAGCTTTGCTGTTGTATAGACTGCTTCAAAAGGGATATGCTTGTCTAAAGTCTACAATCATGGAGGAGGAAATTGCAGAGAAGCAGAGAAAGCAAGCTGTTGCTGCTGCATTACAAGCGGATCACCTAGTCGTCCAGGTGCAGAAAAGTCACGAGGTGAAATCACCAAGAAAACCACAGACAAGTTCCATACCGAAGACTCCAGTCGCCTTGACTTCGGATAAGAGCGATCAAAGCCATAACAAGGTCAAGGTATCTACAGACGTGTCGGTATATAAAGGCGTATTTTGCCGTGACCTGCCTATGGTTGGAAATTTGCTATCTCAGGTTGGGTTCAACCGCCCGCTTACGGTAAAATATGCAGCATTGAGCTGCTGATTCAAGGTTGATGTTGGGTTTAGAGAGTCATATAAATGTTATTGCTATTTATACCTACTGGCTACTACCAGGGAATGATTGTTCCCTACTCCCACTATTGCTTGTACAAAGGAAATTTTAGTAAAGCAAGAGCAGTTTTGTCCCCTTTTCTTCTTTCCCATGTAATTTTCATTTGAATATATGTTGGATTTGGCTCATAAATTGTCCAAATGGCAACGCACATTGACACTTCCTGTAGTATATACTCTAGGGTTCATAAACTCAATAGGACCACGAAAATCTAAGTCAAGATTTAAGGTGGCGTTTGGTTTTATGGGAATAGGTATCCTCAGGCTGCTATGACCGTCCCATTTTCTATTTTTCTTGAGAGTCAATCTTCTAAAACAAATTATAGAGAAGTTAGATCCAAAAATCATGTATAACACATTTATTTATCTTTTCCATCGTGCGCAAATGCGCTTTAAAAATTGCAGATTTTGGCCGCTAGTAAGGTTGGAATAGGATTGCTGAATTCTTTCCTTTTGGCAAAAGGCAAAATTGAAGGTTTCTGTCGAAAAGTACCAACTGCTACCTTTAAATGCTGCAATTCCCTTCGAGTTAATAATAGCTTCTGATATTGGCTGTACATACTGCAGCTCAGAGTTTTGTCTTCCAATGGTAACTGGTATACAGAATTTATAAGCAACTTTATGTCTAACACAGGCAAAATGCACCCTGTGACACGTAAACAGTTTGACCATTGACTTCATTCTATTATATTTCGGGGTCAATTATATCAACCGCTCTACGAACCTTTAGAATTACATAGGCATCCTAATTTTTTAAAAACATGCATTATATTCCCCCAAGACATGGGCTTTGCAACTTTTATGACTATGAATCCGAAGAAAATCCAGAAGAACCATGTAAAATAGAATCATGTGTAATCTAAATCACATCATATATTGTCGTTTTGAATTTTGTTAGGTTCCTTGTAGTATATCATGGAAATGGATATGAAAATTGCAAGGCTGGTATTACCAACTTGAAAAGTTTGGATGTCCATGTATTTTGAGCAAATTGCATCATCACCACACTTTTGCAAAATCCTATGCTTATTCCCCTATTTTTCCCTGACATGGCGTGAAGGCTGACACTATGTTTGGAATAAGGGGAAGAAAGTAAGAGAAAAGAAAATGAGAGGAAAATTCTTACTAGTATATGAAGGAAATTATAAATGAATGATTGTAGAAGAAAAGTTAAATAGATTTTTTTTTTTAAACTTAATAAATTACCAAAATGTCCCAACATCTCATCATGTGTTCTTGGTAGAAGGTCATTTATGTAAAATTATAAACTTTCCATCCAATTTTCTTCAAATTAAAGAGGATTACCTTTTGTGGGACACATGAAAAATTTTGTGCGAAAAATTCCTCCTTTTCATTTTCTCTTATGATTCCAAACATGGGAAGGAATTAGAGAAAAATTATTTCCTTTCCTCCGCTTTTTTTTCCTCCAATCCAAACATAGAGTGAATGTAATCGTTATTTTAGCATTATTAGTAAATTATATTTAAATATTACTTATATATAATTATCTTAGATAACAATAAACAAAATAAATTTGATAAAATTATAAGAAAGAAAAATGTAGAAAAATTATTTTATTAAAAATAAGACCTTACTATACATATTACAAATATATTTTTTGATTAAATTAGTAAAAAATAAAAATTGGAAAAAAATTTTTAAAAAGACAAGTTGTAAATTTTTTTTTTTTAAAAAAGAGAGAGAGAGAAAGAGAAAGATTTCCAACTATCCAATAATTAAGCTAATAATCACCTTAAGGGTTGCATAGACCCCCTCTTTAAGCCAATACGGTTATTGATTACCTCTTAACCTTAAAATGGTTGAAGTAGTAATAAAAATAAAAAATAAATTGACCTAATAGAAAACTTATTTAAACCTAGGTTACTTAACCTATCCATAAGAGTGGCATGTTTTTCCTTTAGAGAGCAAGAGGAAGAAAGAGAGAGAGAGAGAGAAAATGTGTGAAAATCTATCTTAGTTGACATCATGTCGTGGGTATTAACATATTTTTCTTTTTTTTCCAAAAGATTAAGTATCGTGGTGGAGAATTGCCCACTGCAGTATCGTCATTTAATCGAGCAACCCACTATTAAATGGATATATCGACCTGTTTTTATGTTTTTTTTTTTTTTTTTTTTTTTTGCTGTTTAGGCATCCTCCACTCTTTAGTCTTAGAGTGATCAAAAGTTAATCTTTTCTTTTTCTTTTAAACATTTTATTTATAATATGTATAGTAGGGTCCTTTAAAAAAAATCAACATTTATTTTTTTAGTTATTATTTAAGATAATTAATATATATTATAATACTTAAATGTATATAATTTACTAATTCTACTGGATGTCACCATTTAAGTAGGCAAGAGCAAGCAAATATAGGGTTTTGAAAAAGTACGATATTATTGTAATTTAGAAAGTTGTTTTTTTATGATACATTATATAAGCTTTATCACGCCTTTTTCAATCAGCCATTCAAAAAAAAAAAAAAGATATTCAGGAAAACACAATTATTGAGTTGAATCCTATTCTTTCCTGTCAACATACCTCTTTCATTTTCATCAACCTAGAACCAAAATCCCCAAATTAAAAAAGTCATCTTTCATTTCCCTAATAAAAAAGCTCATCATGCTCTTATTCCTTGTTATATGGAACTCATTCTCCAGGTTCCCCATTTCTAGAACGGTAAGGAGTTTGAACTTGTGTACATTCGGCTGGAACAATCGTGGAATTTGGCAGCAAATTTTGGTATTGGGAAATAAAAATAAAAAATAAAAAAGAGTCTTTGATTCGGACATTAGGATTTAGATTGGGGAAATGAAAGAGGTATTCTCATTTGAAGAAAAATAATGGATTGGACGGAGTAATTTCGTTTTCTTGAACTTTTTATTTTTTAATTTTTAAAGGCTCAAAAACAGTAATATGACAGAGTGAAGTTAGAAACAGACTGATATGCAAAATCACAGCGGGTGAGAATATATAGATGTACGATAAATTATATCCATACAGGCATATGATTTTTGACATTCGCTGTATATTTATGGAAAAAAAAAATATATGAAAAGGTGAGCAGTTGGCATTTATGGCACATTTAAGAACTACTGGGTTTGAATACTGACCATTAGAGGGAATGGAGCTTCAACAGATCTCATGCAGTTAATGTAACGGCAGATGAAGGAAGCTTATTGGAGAAGCTATTAGCCTTGGATTCTCTTCTTTTTCTTTATCTCAAACTTATGACAACCTTATCTGCAAACATTAATTGTTCCTCAATGGGTTATGTTTGGTCTAAAGCATCTGACATTCTCCTCGATTTCATTTTGACTTATCATGGTTTTAAAACTTTTCCATCTTTGCGTGAGTGATGCCGTTGTCGCCGGAAAGTTGGTTAGTACGGTTTAAATGAAATGGTTAAAAAA